>CM035163.1:8167852-8865383 GCA_020205615.1 Panax quinquefolius | reverse complement strand
TATATATGAGATATAACATAAATAAGAAACTGTGCGCGCACTTTAAACTAACAGTTACAAAAGTTGGCTATGTACTAAAAATCAACTCTATATTGTTTCATAGTTTTATGTCTTTATCTTAATTAGCTAAACGATCAAATATTTAATCCATTATTGTCCACAAAAGGATCAGTTTGGCTAGCAAAATTTATTATAAATATTAAGGATGTATTTTTATTCTTAAAATATGATGTATTTAATTGTTAGTTTAATAGGAGTGACGTAATAATGAAATCATATAATATTATGACAAATTTGTCTGCTCATTTTACCTTTACGACTCCCCATAAAAAAAACCCTTTTGCGGAGGAAAAATATATTAATCATGTTATAAAATATTGTATACAATACCTCTAATATTTAAATTTTAAATAAATTAAAGGTTAAAAAAAATTGGATTCCCCTTTAGTTAGATTGTGATTAGGGATGGTTTGGAGTGCTTTTGGTGTGAAGGAAGACATAGGTAGTGGGTAGACTTTAAAGAAGCAGTGGAGGTTATAAACGAGGGTGGTGCCAATTACTAATATTTTTAATTAAGATTTTATTTTTTCAAAAAAAAAAAAAAAGAGAGAGAAAGGAGTTTAATTTGCTAGGAGCAAGTGTAGAGAAAGAAAAGAAAGAATAAGGTAGGGAAAAGTATGTATAAAAACCATGAAAAGTAGTTATGGGGGAGTGTGGGTCAAAAAATTGATGGGGGAGGGCAGGGAATGGTTGGATTAGGATTAAAGAAATGTGTTAAGTGAAGTTTGTGTGCCTTCAACCCAAGGAAATGCGCCTGATTTCATGCCACTTCTTGGAAATCAAATCATCATGATTATTTATTCATCTTTCCAAGTAGGAAAAAAAATATTATGTGACAGTCAAATGTGCTTATAATAGTACTTGCATATGTGCCCAGTCTCGATTTTATTCGATATTCATAATACCTTTTTTATCAAATCTTAATTGAAGAGGATGTCATTTCAAAGTCACATGCATTATTTTTAAATGATTTCCTTCTTCGTAAGTTTCCATATTGTTGGGTCATAATCCTTTTTTTTATTGGTAGAATTTATTGAAACCTCCTCGAATCACGTATTATCTTAAGTCGTGGTTGGATCCAGGTCATTTGGGTCGTTTATTTTATTATTTGGCTTAGTCATTATATTGGCCCATTATACAAATTGTCACTTAACCCAACTTTTACTGAGTAATCATTATGCCAGAATGACGGTTGACTATTGTTCTGCCCACTTTCTTTGCGTGGCATTAATGAGGATGGGACTCGGATGGCCGTGGTGTAAGCGATGTAATGAGGGGTGAAAAGTAGATTATTTACTTTCGAATTTGAAGTGTAATAGGAAGTGAGGAAAAAGGTGTCGAGGAGGTGGTGGGTGTACGATGGCAAGGAGTGGAGTATCGTGGGGCTAAGATCACATAAGAGGGTAAATAACACACATTTCAATAGCATTCTAATTCTATCTCTCGGGCTTTAGATAATATTTTTCTCTCCATTGTTGACCTTGTGATCGCTTTGTCTTGACTCTCCCGGAGCTATCCCTCGATGGTCGGTAGTCGAAGCTTTTGGTGTTGACTTGTTGCTGTATGCGGGATATTGGGACGGCGTCTTGGTGATTGGGGCGTGGAGAAAGAATCTTGGCGTTAACATTGGCGCTAGAAGGAGGTGAGTTCTAGTGTCACGAGTATTTTCAATCACGCAATTGTGTTTGTTCTACGTCGATATTCATGGTGAAGAGTAGAACACCTACACGAAGAAGGCGGTAGAAATTTGCCGGTGAATCGACACCACAGTGTCATTAAAGATCGTTTGGGGCCGTGATAAGTGTTCATGTGCTTACGACATCAAGCGATCCCCGAAGATTACCGATTCGAAGCGGCAGGCAAGGCTAAGCGTGGGTTAGTCTTCCGTGACCGATAAAGCGTCGGCCCATGGTGGGAAGCAGTAGAAGGCGCCGCCTAGAACTCGATCAAAGAGGACGAGAATGAAAAAGCTTCACGATTGGCTAAGATGGCGGATGAAGCGGATAGAGCTATGGAAGTACTCGTGGAAGCAACGACGGGATATAATTTGAGTAGATGGCGGGGATGACAAAGTTGAGAGATGAAGAACTCGGTTATAATCGGTCAGAAGAAGCGAGGACAGAAGTGGAAAAGAACACATTCATTCGGGACGAGAGTCTCGAGGTAGAAATCGAGAAAGAAGAAGATCCGAAACCCTACTCCTCGAAGATCGAGGAGGTACATCCCTATCGATTCTAAGGAGGCGGTCGGAGAAAACGAAGAGGTCGATCCGGAGATCGTACTCTGAAACTACAAAGAAAGCCCTTGTTGTTGCATTCTCGCCTTAGTGCCGGATTCAAAGGCGAAGCATATCTAGAGATTGTACTCCAGAAAGTCTCTTGAGTACACCACCTATGGACACTCGTCATCGAAGAAGCCCTTACAGAGTTGAAGGCTCTATTATGAAAGCCGGTTTGCTCGGAGGAGGAAGGAGTCAGGAAAAGAAGCATCATCTCGATCGGAAGGTGTAGAGTATTTGGTTAAAGAGTTAAAGAACCCGGAGCGACTTTAGAAAGTCTGAAAAAGCGAAGACACGCGGAAAGAAGGCATCCCCTTTTCGCGGAGATTCTTAAAAAAAGTGACCCCACCAAGAAGTTGCCCGTATTGAGAGTTATGATGGATCGGGGATCCTATGACCCTGATCGAGGCGTTCGTAGGTGATGGATTATTATGACTTTAGCGATCTTTGCTAAGTGTCATACTTTTGTCTGACACTTCGAGAAAGGATGCGGCGGTGGATGGGGACTTTGCCCTCGATTGATTTCATCTTGGCGGGACGTATGCGATAAATTTCATGCTCGCTTTGGGAGCAACAAAGAAAGGGAAAACAATTTGGTTCGTTGGCTCGAGTTGACAGTTTTCAAATGAATCTTTGGGCGATATGTAAAGAGATTCCAGAAGTGAAAGCGATCGGCCGAGTAGTGAGACTTGAATGATCTCAAAGTGGTTGGATTGTTTGAGAATGGGTTAGATCTGGTCGAATCGGAGAAGTTAGTGAAGAAGTTGATGTTTCATCACCAGAAGAGTCTTCTTTGAGGCCTTTGACAAAAAGTGAAGGTTATATCGTGGTGGAGGAAGCCATGGAATGACCTCAAGCGTCTGCCAGGGCCATAGAACACAGGAGACGATCGGGATAGAGCAGATAAAGACCGGAGAAAGAATGAGGGTAATAAAGGCCGCTACTGGAAGGCGGTGAAAAAGTTTAACAATTGGAGCGGGGTGGAGGGCGCGTTAAATCGCTCGACTGAAGAAGTGAATAGAACGTACCTGACACTTAACACGAGGCAGAGTACATTATCTTGGATCAAATTAAGAATCGACCAATTTTGAACCACCTCGAGATAACATTAAGCTTAGGAAAAGGAAATTCTCGTAAGTATTGTGATTACCATCAAGCTTTGGTCGTAATCTGACTTATTTGTGCTAGTTTGAAGGACTTTATTGAAAAGAAAGGTCTGGCGGTGCTTTAATTGGTATGTGGTGCGAGAACTAATCAGCAATGGCGGAGACGGAGGGCTGTTCCGTAGCTCAACCAGTTAAATGAAGTGTTATCGGCTCGGAGCGACTGCCAGAGGCACGTGATAGATGTCATCCTTTGGGGGTACTTACAGCAAATTCGTTGGAAAAAAGCGTCGAAGCTACTTGGATTGATCGTGGCGATGGCGGGTACCCTCCGGCCCTCAGACGGACCTTATCAGGGTTCGGTAATCTCTTTTCTTGATGAAGATTACCCGCCGGAAGTCATCGAGACATACGAGGATCATTGGTGTTATTTGCCTGAAGTGGGTTCGGTAGATATAAAGCGGATGATGGTAGATAATGGGTCTTACGTAGATATTACGTATGCCCACGCTTATCGGAGGATGCACTTAGATGGGCGAAAGATGGAGTTAGAGACGGGAGGCTCCTTTATATGGTTTTAGTAATGACCCGGTTAAGGTGGTGGAACTATTGAGCGCGATCATCTTGAACGGCCCCCAACGGTAGAAATTATTTGCAAATTTTATGTTATACGTGTAGATTACGCTTATAATCTTTATTTTGGGAAGGCTTTGCTTTAATTGCTTTGCAAGTTGTGACCTCTATTCCTCATTTCAAAATCAAATTTCCTACTCGGCTCGTGGGAATTGGCGAGGTGAAGGGGACTTGGATCGGCGAGAAGATGTTATAGAAATGTTGTGATCACTTGGGGTGGGAATATCGAAAGCGAAGCGGACCATGGCGATAGAGATCGAACCCTTCACAGAGAGTAGTTCGAACCATTGGTCGTGCCCGGTGAAGAAAGCGGAGGAAATAGAGAGCTCATCGAGGCAAAAGAGAACAAAGGCGGTGAAAATAGGTTGGTCTGTAGGAACCTCTCGAGACGAACCTCATGGAGCTTCTGCAAAGCTATGTTGATATTTTTGCATGGGAGCCTCGGGATATCCCGGAAGTAGCGAGGGATATCATTTGAGCATCGGTGGAAGTGACCCGTCGAAGAAGCGGTCAGAAGCGAAGAGGAGGATTTTCGCTTTTGAGCGTCGGTGAATAATTGATGAAGAGATTAAAAGCTGTTGGCGGCGGACTTCATCTTGAGATTGACTACCCATGATGGATGGCGAATGTGGTCTTTGATGCGAAGCAAAATGGTAAATGGCGAGTGCGCATCGATTATTACCTTGATCTAAATAAGGCTTGTCAGAAGGATTTCTACCCTCTACCCACATTAACCAACTAATCGATGCTACTTGGGTATGCTTTGTTAAGTTTCATGGGCGCATTCTCTGGATATCATCAAATTTCCATGTGTGAGGAGGATATCTAGAAGGCGGCGTTCATTACGCATCGTTCGGTATATGCCTATAAGAAAATGACCTTGGCCTCATCGATGCAAGAGCCACATATCGAGGATGATGAACCGTGTTTCGAGGATATCGGTTGGGCGGGAATGTGGAGGTGTATGCGTGAAGCGACATGATTGTCAAAAGTATGTTGGTACATAAACATACGGATGATTTAGAAGAATGCTTTCGAGACAATTCGTCAAGCCTGATTTAAGATTGAATCCCACTAAGTGCACCTTGATCTAGAAATTTGGCAAATTTACAGGTTATCTTGTCGATCGAGAGAGAATCGAAGCCAATCGAGAAGATTCAAGCGATCACGAACATGAAGACTCCTCGATCATTTAAAGATGTTCAATGTCAGCTGGAAGGATTGCGACTTTGAGGAGGTTCATGTCGAGTCGGCGGAAAGATGTCTACAGATTCTTTGATACATTGAAAAAAGTAGAAGAATCAAAGAGCGTTTGATGGACTTGAGTGTGAGGGCGCCTTTCGGAGCATCAAGTCCTACTTATCTTGGCGCCTTTATTGGTGAAGCCCGCTCTCTTGAACCCCTATATTTGTACTTAGCGACTAGTTCGTTGGCGATAGGAAGTAGTTTTGGTGCGTGAAGTTGGGGGGTAGCGACACCGGTTTATTATGTAAGCCGTGTCCTTGAGATCTTTGAAACAAGGTACCGAACATTGAAAAGTTTTCTTTTGCTTTAATAAGCGCTAATGAAAGCTTAGGCAATACTTCGAGGGTAGATTGGTAATCGTGTATCTGAATCGACCTTTAAAAAAGAAGATTATGGGCAAACTGAGGTGTCGGGGAGATTAGGCTGCATGGGACGATGGAGTTGTCACAATTTTTCATTGAATATCATCCCCGAACCGCCATCAAAGGGCAAGCCTTGCTGATTTTGTTGTTGAATGCTCGTTCGTTGAAGGCGATGAAGTGGTGGCGAAAGCGAAGGATCTTGATGACGAGGTTAAATGGATATTGTATGCAGATGGGTCTTCAACCCACGGACATCGATGGAAGCGAGTATTATTACAGCGAGTCGGGGAGGATTCAGTCTGACTGTGAGCCATGATTTGAGTTCAAAGCGACAAACAAGCGAAATTTGAGTATGAAGCGGTACTTGCGGGGGTTCTGTAGCAAAAGAGTCTTGAAGTGCAAAGAATAATCATCTTTAGTGATTCTCGGTTAGTCGTTAATGACTTTACGGGGAATCTGAAGCTCGAGGCCCAAAAATGATCAAATATCTAGGAATTGAAAGAACAACTTTAGTATTTCCAATCTTACGAGTTTCAAGGGGTCGAGCGTAATAACAATTCAATTGTCGATGCACTCTCCAAATTAGCCACTACGGATGTTAACGTCTTTGATGGATCGGTTTATTTAGAAACTTTGCAACATCTAGTGTCCATTATGAATCGGTGATGTGCATTGATCGAACCATTATTTGGTTGACTCCATATATAGAGTATCTGGCGGATGGCGTCTTACCGCCGGATCGGATGCTCGCTAAGAAAATCAAGTACAAAAGTGCTAATTTTGTTACGATTGATGGGGATCTGTTTGAAGAGCTTTCATCTCCACTATTAAAATGTCGACTCCATCGAAGGTGAATATGCTCTTCTGGGAAGTACATGAAGGTATACTGTGGCGACCGTATGGCGGCTAAATCATTGCTTTATAAAGTACTTGACAAGGATACTCTTGGCTACCATCTTCAAAAAAGCGGTGAATCGTCAAAAAGTGCGAAAAGTGTCAACTCAGCGATCAGATCCCATCGACCACCGGAAGAGCTATACTCGATCTTATCTCTATATACTTTCTTTATGCAGGGGGGTTGATATCTGGGGTTCTGGGTCAAGTCCTTTGTTATAGTTGCCATCGATTATATGAAAGGTCAAATCGACTTTGTTATATTTTGCCATCGATTATATGACCAAGTGGGTAGAACAAAAACCACTTAGGTTAATTTGAAGCATTTTGAAAAGGAATGCTTGAAATTTTTGAAAGAATCGGTAGTATTTCGATTTTTGGATTCCTAAGGTGGTAATATCGGACAATGGACGTCGGTTTGTGGGATCGAAATTTGAAGCATTTTGAAAGAAACTGGAATTCAAAGATGAAAGACTTGATAAATGGATCTCCGGTTTTTTGAAGAAATTTTTTTTTATAAAAAGTGGCTAAGCATTTCCTTTATATTAAAATTAGGTTGAGAGTGGGAGATTTTTTGAAATAGTAAGGGTTGATTTGAAATTAAGGGTTGATTTGATTAATGTGGATAGTTAGGGGTAAAATCATAAATATATTTCAAAATAAGCAAGTGGTTATAAAATATTCATTTTTGTGGGGAATATTCGTTTGGTCGTGGAATATTAAATGCGTCACTTGAGAATATTAAATGCGACCCAGTAGACCGTGTGTGGGCCCCATGCGGAAAGCGATTGGATGAGAAAGCGACAAATATAAGTTGTTTAAAAATAGCAGCGTAATTATTCACAGATTAATCTATTTGTTGGAATACCGGTGGTTAAAACACACTAATCTGGCGTTGTTGAGCGATGGTATTGCGGTATTGCATCAATTATTGATTCTTACGTAAGAAGGCACTACTCGATAATTATTACGATAATTCTTTATTCGATAGTTTATTTTATTGATTCGATAATTCTTTGCGTTGGTATTTTATATTATTCTTTGTTTGATAATTGTCCTTTACTTGCGATATTTCCCATTATCGGATCGATAATTCATATTATTTGAATAATATTATTAGATAACATTATTGGCAATGTCTAGAAAGTTACATCTAAGGAGAGGTTTGGTCACCTAATTGCTGCGGCGGCGATGAGGAGAGATCCTTATTGGAAAGCCCCTCTTTCACAGGAGCGACTGGTTGTCATAAATGTGATTACGTAATATTATTTGTGAATAATTAATTATTGATTCATATGATAAGGAAATATTTATTTTATATGAATATAAATGATGGATTTATTTATGTGGTTATTAATGAAGGAATTAATCTTTGAGATGTTTTATTTGTATTTTGTCGGATTGGAGGTATTAAAAGATCAAATTGGTGTTATTCTGACTTTATTGTGTGAGTTATAATATTTAATCCAAATAGTTGGATCGTTGTAATTTTGGATATGTTATACACATATATAAGTTGAGTATATGTCCACAAATTTTGAGCAGATTAAAAATGGCGATATAATTTATTATGAATTTTAAGAGGTGGTGATTGAAATTAGGTTATAAATGATTTTGGTGGAAAATTCTAGAATTGGTGGGCCCCACTTTTGGTTGGTGAGAAATGTGCTCAATTGAATTTTCAAATGTGGTGGGTGGGAATAGTAGCGAGTAAAGCCATCGGGTTGCGAGGTTAAATGCCTTGGCGTCTTAACATTTTCTATAAATAGAGGCTAAGTTAGAATTGAAAATCACACGAAACAAAGTTTTCTCTCTTTCTCTCTATATTATTGGCGTATTTTGTGAGTATTTAGATACTTTGAGAGTTCTTTGTTTGATTACAAGTTTCATTCGACATCACTTGAGCCTTTCCTTAGAAATCTTGATTCTTTGAGGTAAGGGATATTATTTTTTTCGTAATGATATTATTTCTTGATATCATTATCTTTGAAATATTGATCTGAAGTTTTATCAAATTTGGAACTTTTTCATGTATCGGGGTTACTATTCATGAGTTCTTATTCACGAGTTCTTATTCATGAGTTCTTATTCACGATTCTTATTCACGAGTCTTATTAAATAAGCGTGAAGATGTTTTTTGTGGAATTTCTATCTTTTTGGTGTCGAGATTCTTATTCACGTATCACGGCCTTTATTCACGTATCTGACCTTTATTCACGTATCTGACACTATTATTCATAGAAAAATAAAATTTCTTCTTTTTAGTCCAAAATATCTAATACGGATACTAGCTTTGATTGTATCCGTGTTTTGATTATTCTTGAATTTTACACCCTTATGATTATTTTTGAGGTATTGTTGGACATGGATAAAACAAATCTGAATCCTTAATCCTTAATCCTTGTCATTTTGTTTCCTTTGGATTCGTTCTTTAAAAATATTTTCATCATCCTCGGTCTTAAATGATGATATTATTGAATATCTTTGGCTTTGTAGTGCAAAGATGAATGATTTCTGAAGAATATCTTTGGCACTGTAGTGCAAAGATGAGCAGTGTTTAAATGAACATGGTAGGTGATGAATATCTTTGGCCTTTAGTGCAAAGATGAGCAGTGTTGAGATGAACATGGTAGATTGATGAATATCTTTGGCTGTAGTGCAAAGATGAATATTTGATTTGAGATGAATATTGATTGATATTCTGGGGATAAAATATTGATGATGAATTTATTAAATTCATAGATTATAGTAGATTTCATTCTCTACGTAACTCTTACATGAATTATTATTTCATTGCGAATATTGATGAAACTTGTTATACATTGTATTACTATCAGTTTTTCCTGTTGGAGACTAACGATAATTTGTTGTATATTATCTTAGTCGTAGTATTCTTCTTGGGCTAGTTGAGCTCACCCTTTTCCTTGTTGTTCCATTTTTCTTCTCGGGGAGGCGAGAATGTAGCGAGTCTTAGTCGGGGTATGGAATGAAGGTTAGAGAGAGTTGTTTAGTAGTCCTCACCATTTTGTAAAATAATGTATCAATAATTATGATGGGGATTTATTTGCGTGTGGATATTATCAGAAGACAATATTATATTTAAACTCACAGTATATATTGTCGTATTTCACACGACATTTGTATTATTGAAGTTGTAGTTTGCTTCTTGTACCATGTATTTGGCGACTCGAGAATGGGTGTTGTGTATACTATTTTGGGGGCGTCGCGGTTAATATCGAGCTTAGGGATATGATCTGGCGGAGAGATGGGGGAATAGAACTAGAGAGGGAGGCGAGTAAAACCTTAGTTAGTGTGTCTACTAAAGCTTATTTGTTGGTTGGTCGTAATATAGGGTATTATGTGATTTGTTAATTTATTTAATTAACCCTTGTTTTATGATAGTTTTTAAGAATGGGCTCTTTGAGAGCGTTAATGATGGAGTGAATGAGATCGTGGAGACACCTCTAATCATGACGAGGATAATGTGATGTCGGAAGAAGAAGAATTAGAGATATCCGTGTGGTGAGTGAAGAATTGATAGTTGCAGAGATAGTCATCGAGAGGTAACGGTGAGAGTGAGGAAGAAGAGGAAGAAGAGGTACACGAAGAGAGTTTATTAGAGGTATTTTATGATCAAAATGTAGAATTGCAAAATCGTATTCATGAGTTAGAAGAAGCGAAATTTGAAGAATTGCGAGGCGATCGTGGAGCGAAAAAGGATCTGACGATTCAAGCTTGTGTTACCCGATATGTGATGCTTGAGCGAAGCACTCTTTGGCGAGTATAAGATGATAAAATTTGGAATCGAAATTTGAAAGAAGAAATAAGCGAGCAGTGAGAATGAGTGATGCATGGGTAAAAAGCGCTTGACAGCGTTGATATTATGGAAAGAGATGTCGATCTAAAAAAGAAGATTTAACGATGGCGGGAAGGCGTCGGCGGCACATCGGCACCATCAACAAATTCTAGGGAAGAAAGCGATCGCCCGGTTAGATCTACTGAGATGTGGAGAGGAGGGACATATAAAGGTCAAGCTGTTGAAAGCCTTCAAGGTATGCTATAATTGTGGAAAAGAAGGACATATCGCTCGAGTTATGCGATATCGAAACCAGATCCGGCGAGAATGGTGACTCAAAAGGATGTCGAGAAAAGTCGAAAGTCAGCGGTTCTTGGAAGGCGTTTGTCGTGACCGGTCAAAATCACGAGGAACGACGAAGTTAGCAGGTTAGTTAATTATAAATTCTTCTTGAAGTATATACCTTACTAGATATTGGTTCTACCCATTCTTTTATCTCTCTCTCTACTTGCGCTCAGCGTTTGAACTTGACTACGGAGAAATTAAACTTTTGACTATCTGTGGAGACTCCATTAGGAGAAACTTTCATTACATCAGTTGTTTAAAAATCTTGCTTGATTGAGTTGGCACTATCACATTACATTAACCTTATTTACTATAGAGATATTTGCTTTTGATGTGATTTTAAGGTTAACTACTCATCATCGTGCCAAATTGATTGCTTTTGTAAGGTTGTTAGTTTTCATATTCTAAGCAACTTTGTTATTGAATTCAAACAATCAAACCATTGTAGTCAAACATTTTCATATCAAGCCATGAAGTCATTTCGTTTATTACGGATGTCGAGTTTTCTTAGTCCGTGTTATGGATTTGAATAAAGACACGTCGATTTGAATAATATTCTGTTGTTATTGATTTTTTTCTGGCGTATTTCTGAAGAATTTCTTGGTTTACTCCCAAAACACGATATTAAATATTGTATCGACTTTGAACGGTACAAAACTCATTTCTAAAATCTCATATCGAATGGCTCTATTGAACTTGAGGAGTTAAAAATTCAACTATAAATTTGGTACTGAGCCTTTATCTGGTGACTTCCTTTGTGGAATTTACTAAGCGGACTCTCTATAGGGGGCGTCGTATTAGATGCGATAGTAAAGCGATAGGTGTCATTGTGACGTCTTATCCAAGATTGGGATATGAGTCGCGATTTGAAGCAACCTAAGTCGATGTCGAAATCGTAGCTTTACAGAAGCTTAGTTGGTTATTATCGGAGATTCGTTGAAGGATATTCTCGAATCGCTATTCCATTATCGCGGTGACTTCGTAGAGATACAAAATTCGAATGGAAGCGAGGAATGTGGGAAGAGCTTGAAGAACTCGAGAGGAGACTCATTTTAAATACGTATTACGACCATGCCATCACTGGAAAAGCGAGCGTGGTGGCGGCGTGTTGAGTAGAAGATCGTATCTGAAATCTGAGTGCGATATTGTCAAAGACTAATTTAAGTATAATTTACAAATAATAGAGATGGAGATGAAAACTCTAGGTACCGCGTGATGATATCTGAGTATAATCGACTTTAATCGATAAAGTTAAAAGGCTGCTTTCGACCACCAGGCGGAGGTGATCGTATGAAGAAGAAAATCTGAAGGAGCTATTAGGGCGAGAATTGATGAAGAAGGAATACTTGAGTCCACTCTAGACTTTGTGTTCTAACGACTACGATTTGAAGTCTACAAGATTATGATGGAGGCACTGATACACCATTTGCGATCCATCACGGAAGTACTAAAATGTATCGTGATCTTGACATACATTTTGGTGGAACAATATGAAGAGAGAGATTGCAAAGTTTATCTCGATGTGTTTAACTTGCCAGCGTGTAAAGGCGGAGCATCTAGTACCTAAGGGTCCGTTGCAACCACTTGAGATTCGAAATGGAAGTGGGAACATATTACCATGGATTTCGTTACGGGTCTTTCTACGGTTTCTCAAGGCATCAATCTTATTTGGGTTATTGTTGATAGATTAACCAAATACGCTCATTTCTTGCCGATCTGGGAGACTTATTCACTTGAGCGTCTTTGCTAGTATATGCGTGAATGAGATTGTGAGGTTGCGTGGCATACTGTATCCATAGTTTGGATCGTGACCCGAAGATTCACTTCAAGATTTTGGGTTAGCTTGCAAAAAGCTATGAGCGCAGTTTGCGATTTAGTTGACATACCATCCCCAAGCAGACAGACGACAATCGAGAGAGGACTATTGAACTCTTGAAGATATATTAAGACTACTGTGTCCTAGACTTGAGGCGGTTGGGATAAGTATTTACCATTGGTGGAATTCTCCTACAACAAGAGTTATCGAGGCAAGTATAGGTGTGGCTCCATTGAAGCATTATATGGGCGAAAATGTCGTTTCTCGATATGTTGGGATGAGGTGGGTGAAGCAACATTGTTTGGGACTGAGAGTTGAAATGCGATATGACTACGAGAAAAGATCAAATGATTCGACAGCGTATACAAGCGGCACAAGATCGACAAAAGAGTTATGCGGATCTTCATCGAAAGGGCGTGGAATTTAGTGTAGGGGATCGTGTATTATTGCGAGTTGCTCCATGGAAGGAGTTACAAGATTTAGGAAGAGAGAAAGCTCGATCCACGATTTATTGGTCCATTTCAAATTCTTGTAGGAAGTAGGAAATGTAGCTATAGACTTGCGTTACCTCAGTATGTCTCGTGTTCATAATGTGTTTCATATATCGTGCGCCGTAAATATGTGAAAGACCCGAACCACGTTATAGAGTTAGAGCAGGACGAGATAGCAGAAGACTTAGCGTATGAGGAGGTACTGTCGAGATTTTGGATAGGAAGGGGCATGTCCTACGTATGAAAGGTCATACCACAAGTTAAAGTTTTGTGGAGGAATCATGCTTTATAGAGAAATGACACAGGAATTGGAAGCGGAAATGAAAGCGCGAGGTATCCTCACCTTTTGAAACACCAGTCGTCGTCGATTTCGAGGGCGAAATTTCATAAGGAGGGAGGTTGTAAGACCAAAATTTTTTAAATAAAAGGAATTTCCTTTATTTATTATTTTGAAATAGTAAGGGTTGATTTGATTAATGTGGATAGTTAAGGGGTAAAATCATAAATATTTCAAAATAAGCAAGTGGTTATAAAATATTCATTTTTGTGGGGAATATTCGTTTGGTCGTGGAATATTAAATCTTTGTCGAGGGAATATTAAATGCGATGGTAGTGACCATGTGTGGGCCCATATGCGGAAAGCGATTGGATGAGAAAGCGACAAATATAAGTTGTTTAAAAATAGCAGGCGTAATTATTCAGATTAATCTTTGTTGGAATACCGGTGGTTAAAAACACACTGTCTGGCGTTGTTGAGCGAGTGGCATTGCGGTATTGCATCAATTATTGATTCTACGTACGTGAAGGCCTTTACTCGATAATTATTACGATAATTCTTATTGATAGTTTATTTTATTGATTGATAATTCTTTGCGTTGGTATTTTATATTATTCTTTTTTTGATAATTGTCCTTTATGATATTTCCCATTATCGGATCGATAATTCATATTATTTGAATAATATTATTAGATAACATTATTGGCGATGTCTAGAAAGTTACATACAGGAGAGGTTTGGTCACCTAATTGCGGCGCCGATAAGGAGAGATCCTTATTGGAAAGCCCCTACTCTGAGGAGCGACTGGTTGTCATAAATGTGATTACGTAATATTATTTGTGAATAATTAATTATTGATTCATATGATAAGAAATATTTATTTTATATGAATATAAATGATGGATTTATTTATGTGGTTATTAATGAAGGAATTAATCTTTGAGATGTTTTATTTGTATTTTGTCGGATTGGAGGTATTAAAAGATCAAATTGGTGTTATTCTGACTTTATTGTGTGAGTTATAATATTTAATCAAATAGTTGGATCGTTGTAATTTTTGGATATGTTATACATATATAAGTTGAGTATATGTCCACAAATTTTGAGCGAATTAAAAATAGCGTATAATTTATTATGAATTTTAAGAGGTGGTGATTGAAATTAGGTTATAAATGATTTTGGTGGAAAATTCTAGAATTGGTGGGCCCCACTTTTGGTTGGTGAGAAATGTGCTCAATTGAATTTTCAAATGTGGTGGGTGGGAATAGTAGCGAGGTAAAAGCCATCGGGGTTCTTGAGTTAAATGCCTTGGCGTCTTTAACATTTTCTATATAAATAGAAGGCTAAGTTAGAATTGAAAATCACACACGAAACAAAGTTTTCTCTCTTTCTCTCTCTATATTATTGGCGTATTTTGTGAGTATTTAGATACTTTGAGAGTTCTTTATTCGATTCAAGTTTCATTCGGCATCACTTGAGCCTTTCCTTAGAAATCTTGATTCTTTGAGGTAGGGATATTATTTTTTTTCGTAATGATATTATTTCTTGATATCATTATCTTTGAAATATTGATCTGAAGTTTTATCAAATTTGGAACTTTTTCATATCGGGGTTACTATTCATGAGTTTCTATTCACGAGTTACTATTCATGATTCTTATTCACGATTCTTATTCACGAGTCTTATTAATGAAGCGTGAAGATGTTTTTGTGGAATTTCTATCTTTTGGTGTGAGATTACTATTCACGTATATTCTTATTCACGTATCTGGCCTTTATTCACGTATATCTGACTTTATTCATAGAAAAATAAAATTTCTTCTTTTAAGTCAAAATATCTATTACGGATACTAGCTTTGATTGTATCCATGTTTTGATCATTCTTGAATTTTACACCACTATGATTATTTTGAGGTATTGTTGGACATGGATAAAACAAAATCTGAATCCTTAATCCTTAATCCTTGTCATTTTGTTTCTTTGGATTCGTTCTTTAAAATATTTTTCATCATCCTCGGTCTTAAATGATGATATTATTGAATATCTTTGGCTGTAGTGCAAAGATGAATGATTCTGAAGAATATCTTTGGGCTTTGTAGTGCAAAGATGAGCAGTGTTTAAATGAACATAATGGGTGATGAATATCTTTGGCCTTTAGTGCAAAGATGAGCAGTGTTGAGATGAACATGGTAGATTGATGAATATCTTTGGCACATGTAGTGCAAAGATGAATATTTGATTTGAGATGAATATTGATTGATATTACGAGGATAAAATATTGATGATGAATTTATTAAATTCATAGATTATAGTAGATTTCATTCTCTACGTAACTCTTACATGAATTATTATTTCATTGCGAATATTGATACGAAACTTGTTGTCATTGTATTACATCAGATTTTTTCCTGTTGGAGACTAACGATAATTTGTTGTATATTATCTTAGTCGTAGTAGTATTCTTCTTGGGCTAGTTGAGCTCACCCTTTTCCTTGTTGTTCCATTTTTTTCTCGGGAGGCGAGAATGTAGCGAGTCTTAGTGGGGTATGGAATGAAGGTTTAGAGAGTTGTTTAGTAGTCCTCACCATTTTTGTAAAATAATGTATCAATAATTATGATGGGGATTTATTTGCGTGTGGATATTGTCAGAAGACAATATTATATTTAAACTCACGATATATATTATGCGTATTTCACACGACATTTGTATTATTGAAGTTGTAGTTTGCTTTTTCTTGTACCATGTATTTGGCGACTTCGGAATGGGTGTTGTGTATACCTATTTTGGGGTGATGCCAAATGGGAGGGGGACCGTATGAAATAAGCTGAAGTGCGAAGGCCGGAACTTATCGATTGAAAGCATTAGATGGGTCACTATTAAGAATACTTGCCATTGTTGGGGCTTAGAAAATACTATTTTTGAGAAATGATGTGATCTTTGGAATGAAGCAAATATTTATGTCATCATCGATAAAAGTTCCTTTTGTCTCGAACAAGTTTTGTCTTCATTCTTTGATCGGATCATTGAAGTTAGGAGGTTCGGGTGGATTTGGCCATTCGATGGCGGCCTTTTGGTGAGTGGTCCTTATGAGTTTGTCGGAGCCCTTCGTGGTAGCAAAACGTCGTCGGAAGTTAGGAGGTTCGGGTGGACTCGTGGCCATTCGATGGCGACCTTTTTAATGAGTGGTCCTTATGAGTTTATCGAGGCCCTTCGTGGTAAAAACGTTATTGGTGTTAGGAGGTTCGGGTGGACTGTTGACCATTCGATGGCGACCTTTTAATGGAGTGGTCCTTATGAGTTTGTCGGGCCCTTCGTGGTAGGAAGCGCCATTGTGTTGGTGTTAGGAGGTTTGGGTCTTTGCCATTCGATGGCGATACCTTTGATTATCTTTATGGTTTGTCGAATGCCCCGTGGGGCAAACGCGTCGTTAGTGTTAGGAGGTTCGGGTGGATCTTGGCCATTCGATGGTAGCCTCTTCTTGGTGGTCACTTAGACCTTTGAAGGCCCTTCGTGGTAGGCGAGTGTCATCTTTAAGGCGTTAATCGGAGCCCTACGTGGTAAGCGATTGGTCGACACTTAGACCTTGTCGAGCCCCGTGTGGTAAGCAAGTGTCATCTTTAAAACGTTATCGGGCCCTTCGTGGTAAGCAAGTGTCATCTTTAAACGTGGTAAGCGATTGTCGACACTTAGACCTTGTCGGAGCTCTTGAGGGGTAGCAAGTGTCATCCTTGGACTTTATCGGGCCCTTCGTGGTGAAGCAAATGTCATCTTTTGGTTTTATTAGGCCTTTAGGGTAAACAAATTCTGATATGAAAACAATTTATCTCACACTTGGTTAACTAATAAGTATCCTTTTACTTTATTACCTAAATTTTTTCTAAGTGTTGAGTTAGGAAGCTTCATTCTTACACTTCATCTTATACGTTATATGGCATGTTTAGTTGTTACTAATAGTTAGGGTTGATATCTTTGAAGGAGTTTGTGCATCTTTTCACTTAAATAAATAGTGGAGTATTGGCAGAAAATATGTGAGACCCCAATTTTTTATGAAATAAAAGTGTTGAATTTTTCTATTTTGGTGAATAGTTAAATTGATAAAAGTTTAAAGTTAAAGGTCATATTTGAAAATTTTTCAAAGTAGACAAGTTATTATAAAATACCCGAGTTCTTATTCACGAGTTCTTATTCACGGGTTATTATTCACAGAAATTACTATTCACTCTAGTATTTGGGACACTTTTTGACATTTTTAGAGATTCTTATTCACGAGTATTTATTCACGGGTTCTTATTCATTGAAATTACTATTCACTCTAGTATTGTTCACTTCAAAGTATTTGGGACACTTTTTTTTTTGTGTGAGTCTATTCGTGATTCTTATTCACGAATTACTATTCATGAGTTCTTATTCACCCGAACAAAATATTTTATGAAAATAACTTGGGAAGTTTTCTGGTTGATCTTGTTGAACTACTCGGTAGTAAAAAATACGATGTCGTGTGGTTGCGTAGTAGCTGCGGTATTGATTATTGATCTTTATGTGAAGTCATTAACTCGGTTTGATTCCATTATTGTCGATTAATAATATGAATTATTATAGCGATAATGACGTTTTGTTTTATTCGTATTATTAGCGTAATAAAAGCGAAACATCTTTTTATATAAAAGCGAATACTTTATTAAAGTTATTACATAAATATAATATATTATATTTTATTATGCGTAGTGTTGCGTAGTGTTTTTTCGTAATGTTTTCGTAGTGTTGCATAGTGTTTGTATAGTAAAATGTTTTTATATAAATAGAATATATGATATTTTATTTAAAAGATTTTGCTTTAAATATGGATAGTCGATTAAAAGTAAATCAATACAGATAGTTAAATGGATTAATTCTTATGCATTCTATTTTCTATAAATAGAAGCTCATTCCTTCATTATTTTTTACTTACAATTCCTTTGAAACTAGAGAGAGAAATTATAGAGAGAAGTTATAGAGAGAAAATCTATAGAGAGAGAAGAAGAAGAGTATACAGTACTTATTTTACTTTGATATCCGGTGTCTTTTACGGTGAGGGATATTATTTATTGTGCCGTAAAGGGTGTTATTCTTTCTTATTCATGAAGAGAACTTACATTATTCCATTCATTATTATTACATTGGAATAACTTTGTAAAAGTGGCATACCCTATACATAACTTTGTATCTGTGACATACCTATACTTGGTGAAATCCTTATATTATTCCATTCTTATTTATTACATTGGAATAACTCTTATTGTCACACGCTTGGAATCCCCTATACTTGGTGATCTTCTTACAGTTTATTCTATTATTTATTATTACATTGGAATATCACATGCGTGTGTTTTACAGGACACAGTTCCATTGTTTTTATTATTGAGCATTTATTATTACATTGGATCATCCTGTCGATTGTGAATTTCACGACTTTGGTTAAGTTATTATTATTTTGTTGGAATAACTTTTAATACATCTGCAATCTGCATGTCGTGGTGATTTCTTTTGTTATTCCATTCTTTATTAAACCCGGTTAGTTAAAACTTTGCTTTTATACTCCATGAAATTAGTGGAATATCCTTGATATTTGCGCTTCATCCGATATCTTTTCATGGAAATATTCTTACGATCATTCTTGAATTTTACTCTACAAAACAGTATCATGTTGACAATTTGGGCGTTAATAATTTACGGATTAAATAATTCTTGAACTTGTTTTATTGAATTATTATGTCATTGTCATCATCATCTCATGTTATATTATGTTATCTTTGGCTTACGTGCGTAGATGAACTTAGTATGATTATGACCGAGGATCATTCGGTATAATAATGGACGATATAAATGATGTGACAAAAGTCCTCGGTGGCACGTAATGCGTTGATGGATAGTTTTGGTATGATTATGACCGAGGGGTGATTCGGTATAGTCATGACCATTGATAATTTGATGAAAATCCTTGGCCAAGTGGTGCATGGATGATTAGATATTGTGGTTTATTCATTAAAGCTGAGTCTTAGTGATAAAATTGATGAAAACCTTTTAAAACCTAAAAGATAGTAGATTTTATTCTCTACTTGACTTTTTTAATGGATTGCGTATTCACTTGATTAAGCTGGTTGTTTATTGTATTTTATCGGTTTAACTTTTTGTTGAAGGCTAATGATAATTTATTACGCATTATCTTAGTCATAATATTTCTTCTTTGGGCTAGTTGAGCTCACCCTTTCTTTCTTTTATTCTCTTGAAATGAGAACATAAATTTGGGGATGAGTCGGGGAGCGGAGTAATGGTCGAGAGGATAGCATTAGTAGTCCTCATTTATTACGTGAAATAGTGTGATAATAGTTGTAATGAGGACTCCTTTTGAGTTTGTATAATATCTAGTAGACAATATTTGTATTCAAACTCACGGTTTTTATGTCGTATTGTACACGCAGATTATATTAGTAAGTTGTATTTGAATTTATGTACCATGTAAGTGGCGACCCAAGATGGGTGGCGTATACCTAATTTTGGGGCGTCACAAAATAAATATCTAGAAGTCATAAGGAATGAAGCCGGTTTCATTAATATTTAATTTAATTACACTATTGATAATTCTTACAAATCTCGTAAATTAAAGACGGAAAAACGTAAATAAGAACATCAACTTCAGAGCGCCATCTTTTTAAATGCGAAGAATCGGTAAGGATGGGTCGGGTTGGCTGCAGGGCGACTTCTCCTTGCCACGACTTATGAAGCTCGTAACTCTCGGAGTATATCTTCATTATTTCCCCGTTGATTTCGTCCAGGAGTTAGGTACTTTTCGCATATTTTTTTGCGAAGATTAAATCCGGTTAAAGGGGTCAAGATCCGAAGAGCCTTGAATTCTCGGATTTCCTCTTGAGTTTGAGCCGCTTTATTCATGTGATTGAGTCTCTGCCTCCAAACTTAAGGATAGTCTTAGTCAAGATCTTCGCATCGACCTTTAATTCCTCGATCTTCTCCATCCTTATCTACGCTCCTCCGAACCAAGTCAACATTCATTTTGGCGATCTCCTCGTGTTGTGCTTTGGTTGACTTGATTCTTCCTTGGAGGCCTTCACATCTCCTTTGGCTTGGCTAACTCTTTTTGAAGACCTTCGTTTGTATGAAGAAGGCATTCACGTTGAGTTTTCTCCTTCGCTTGAGGTAGATTTCGACATAGCATTCTCCTTCCTCAAGATCTCTTCTTGGAGATTGACCGAGAGACCTTGGAATAAGGCGTCCGAACACCGCATTGGCCTATGTGTTTCAATACCATTTGATCGGTTTTCGGATATATAAGTATGCGAGATAAATTGAAATAAAGAAGATACTCGTTTACCTTCGCTTTAGTAGCTCGTACCTTATTTGAGTAGATCCCCATTCGAATTGTTCCCGAGCAGATGATCGTCGGTCTCACGAACAAAGGTGTTGAGCAGTTGGAAGGAAAATGGAGCATTAGTCGAGGCCACATTGTTGGAGAGGCCATGGCGTCCCGATCAATTCGGTAGTTGGTTGTCTTGGAGGAGAAGGTGGAGGTTCTTAGCGACTTGGTGAAGTCTGCGTGTATGGTTTTGGGAGAAGGAGATCGGGCGGGAATGCGTTGAGGAGTTGGCGAAAGGCGCGGAGATGAACCGTGGTGGATGTCGATGAAATTTTTTTCTTTTCGAGGAAGGAGTGAGGATCGACCCGGTTGGTTCATTGTCGAGCCACGTGGGTTTACGTGGATGTGGTCGAAGGAGTGATGGTAGAAGTGGTAGGGACTCGAAGCTCTTGGCCGGTCGGGGGGTTATCTTGGTTCTTATTTTCTTTACGAAGGACCTTAGTCCCGTCGTCTGAAAGGAATATCGAGTAGGCTCCTCCTCACCGGGGTAGGTTTAGAGGTTGGAGGATTGGGATTGGTTGAGAAGGTTGTTTAGGGGATTGCTTCGGAAGTGTTTCAGGGTCACTTTCAGGGTTTGTTTCTGATTGGGTGGTTTTGAATCGTTTGGCGGATCTCTTTCTTCGGCGAGGTCTGAGGTTTTCTTCGGGTATGTTGGGTTCGTCAGTTTGAGGTTCATCAGTTTGAAGGGAAGAAGTTGGTGGGTCGGCAGTAGGGGGGTTAACATGGGAAGATTCTTCGGCCGGATTCTCTTCACTTGCATCTGCATTCATCCCTGCCAAAAAATCTTCCAGGTCTCTCACCTCCAGGGGAGTCGGTTTGATCAGAGACATTGCAAAAAACAACGCATCAGAACCTGTATCACTTATATAGCTCAGAAATTATGTTACAAAGTTATTCAAAACTTACATTTGTGGTTGTATATTAGGGCTTGTTTGGTCGAAGTGTGAAACTCCATTCTTTTGGAGGAATCTTCCTCAAGAAGTCTGCCATCTCCTCACCGTTCTTGGATATGTCTCAAAGTCGTGAGAGACACAGTGAGGAGGTAGTCGATCTGGAAGAGAAGAGATCTCGAGGTCCGTGATGAAAACCACTTCTCATACCAACCGCTTGTTCTTTGGAAGGAGTATTCATCGGGATCTCTCTCAAACACAGTGTTGGGTCGAGGAGATTGCTTGCTTAACACTTTGAAGCCTCGTTCTCGAGACCTACCCAAAGAGAAAAGAGGGTGAAGAAGATATCGATGAGAGGAGTAATCCACTGTTCATGGCAAAAGGCGATAAATGCCAAGATGTGGATGTAGGAGTTGGGCCTTGGCTGGTGAAGCCCACTCCTATAAACCCTAGGAGGGTAATGATGAAGACATGGAGGTGGCGAACCCCTTTCCGGAAGAGTGACGGCGTGGCGACCCAATGATCTGATTCACCCCCATTTGATACATCTGTTCTTGAGGTAGGGGGCCCTTATAGCGTACATGTCGGGAATCGATACTTGAGTCCTGAGCGTCGTATTTTGATTAAGTACCAGAGAGCGGATGTTGGCGATTAGGGAATTGTTCCCCATTTTGAAGAAATCGGTGGAGGTAGAGGAGGTCGGAGAGGGGTTTTCCCTTGGTGGTGGTTGATTGGGGTTGGAACTCGAACCCTCTTGGTTAGGGGGTTTGGATTGGGAGAAAGCGAAAGAAATTTGATGGGAGTTATGCGAAAGAGGAGAGTTACGGCGGGAGGTTTGGTCACCATTGTTAAGATTTTGTGAAGCGAGAGAAAGAAATTCTTGACTTAGAAGTTAAGAAAGCTCTAAAGTTCAAATTTCAAATTAGCAGTTAAGCGTTTGATCTATGAGATTATTATTAATGAAATTTAATTTTCTCTATTTATTATTTTGAAATAGTAATGTTGGGTTGATTTGATTAATGTGGATAGTTAGTTATGGGTAAAATCATGAATGGGCTTTATTTATAAATAAGCAAGTGGTTATAAAATATTCATTATTTTCTTTGGTGGAATATTAGGAATATTGGTGGTCGATGGAATATTGAAAAATTCTTTAATTTGTCAGGAAGTGAGGGAATATTAAATGTACTTGAGTGAATTGGAGCCGTGGGGTAAGAGCCACATGTGTAAGACAACTTATTATTAATGAAATTTAATTTTCTCTATTTATTATGAAATAGTAAGGGTTGAGCGATTGGATCATGAAAAGAAAAAAGCAGTGGTTATAAAATATAAGTTGTTTATAAATAACGTTTGGCGTAGTTATTTCACGGGAATATTAATCTTGTTAAAATACTAAGCGATTGATTAAAACAAATATAAGTTGTTTAAAAAATAATGGCGTGGTTATTACAATTATCTGCGTTGGTTATTAGCACGCGGTATTGCACGATTATTGATTCTTACGTGAAGGCACTACTTTCGATAATGGTTACGATAATTCTTATTCGATATTTTATTTTATTGAGTTAATAATTCTTTGCGTTGATATTTTATATTCTTTGTTGTTTTGATAATTGTCATTCTACGATATTTTTCATTATCGAAGCGATAATTCATATTATCTGAATAATATTATTAGATAACATTATTGGCAATGTCTAGAAAGTTACATCAAGAGAGGTTTGGTCACTAATTGCTTGGCTTGATGAAGAAATTCTTATTGGAGAAGCCCCCTCTTTCACAGGAGCTGCACGGTTGTCGATATTGTGATTACGTAATATTATTTGTGAATAATTAATTATTGATTCATATGATGAGAAAATATTGATTTTATGTGGATATAGATGGAGAAAATTTTTATTGTGACAATTGTTGAAAATTGAAATTTTATCTTTTTACGATAAAATAATTCATTTAAATATATTATTATATTTTAATAATATAATAATGGTGATATTTTACAACGAATGTGGGATATATGAGTATCTGAGGAGGAAGAGTATTTTTGTTGCAATAAATGTTTAAAACATGTTAAACATGTCGGTGGACCCCATTTATTGGTTGAAATTTGATTATAGCTTTTGTAAAATCGTCCGTTTGTGGATTTGGTCAATTTCTATTTGGAATTTGGAAAAACTTTCTTACGCAAAGTTGTAGAAATTGAATTTCCTATAAAAACGCGAGATTGAATTTTACGATGAAAGGGCTATTTATTATGAATTATTGAAGTTACGAAATTAGAAATAATTGATTTTTGGAGTTTAAAATATTTTTTGTAAGAAAAACGTTTTTGTTGTAATTGACTTGGCTCACATGTGTTATAAATGATCTGAAATCAGATTTCTAAGGTGGGCTTGAATATTTTTAATAAATATTATTATTTTATTAAATTTTACGCTTTTGGTGTTAAGCGTTTTCTATAAATAGGGTCTTGGGTTAGAATTGAAAATCACACCGAAGCTGAAGTTTTCTCTCTCTATATTATCGGCGTATTCTTGTGAGTATTTTGAGTATACTTTGAGTATTGTTAGGCGGTCTGCAAGTTCCCTTGACTTTATACACGGTATTCGATTTAGAAATCTTTAATCTTTTGAGGTAAGGGATGTTATTTTTTCTCGAATGATATTATTTCTTGATATCATTATCTTTGAAATATTGGTTGGAACTTTTTATCAAATTTGGAACTTTTTCATATGGGGTTCTATTCATTATTCGAGGATTCTTATTCACGAGTTATTATTCATGATTCTTATTCACGATTCTTATTCACGAGTCTTATTAAGAAGGCGTGAAGATGTTTTTGTGAAATTTCTATCTTTTGGTGTTGAGATTCTTATTCACGTGTATCGGACTTATTCACTTATCTGACCTTTATTCACGTATCTGACCTTTATTCATAGAAAAATAAAATTTCTTCTTTTTGTCCAAAATATCTAATACGGATACTAGCTTTGATTGTATCCATGTTTTGATCATTCTTGAATTTTACACCACTATGATTATTTTTTTGAGGTATTTTTGGACATGGATAAAAACAAATCTGAATCCTTAATCCTTAATCCTTGTCATTTTGTTTCCTTTGGATTCGTTTCTTAAAAAAAAAAATATTTTCATCATCCTCGGTCTTAAATGATGATATTATTGAATATCTTTGGCTGTGTAGTGCGAAGATGAATGATTTCGATGAATATCTTTGGTAGTAGTGCAAAGATGAGCAGTGTTTAGATGAACATGACCATTGTGATGAATATCTTTGGCTTTTGTAGTGCAAAGATGAATATTTGATTCGGATGTATATTGATTGATGTTCTGGGGGATAAAAGATGAGATGATGAACTTTTAAATTCATCACATAGAAGATAGTAGTTTGCATTCTCTCTTAACTCTTACAATGAATTATTATTTCATTGCGAATATTGATTTAAAATTTGTTGTCTATTGTATACTATTAGATTTTTCCTGTTGAAGACTAATGATAATTTGTTGTATATTATCTTAGTCGTAATATTCTTTCTTGAGCTAGTTGAGCTCACCCTTTTCCTTTTTGTTCCATTTTTTTTCTCGGGAGGCGAGAATATAGCGAATGCTGAGTGGGGTATGGAATGAAGGTTCTAGAGAGAGTTGTTTAGTAGTCCTCACCATTTTTGTAAAATAATGTATCGATAAATGTGATGAGGATTTATTTGAGTATAGATATTATACAGAAGATAATATTTGTATTTAAACTCACAGATTTCTTGTTGTAATAATAAAGTTGTAGTTGTTTACGTACCATGTATTTGTGACTCGAGAATGGGTGATGTATACCTATTTTGGGGGCGTCGCGGTTGGTATCGAGCTTAGGGATATGATCTCTGGCGGAGATCGGGGAATAGAACTAGGAGGGAGGCAGGTAAATCCTTACATTAGTGTGTCTACTAAGCTTATTTGTTAGTTAGTTGGTCGATATATAGGGATATTATGTGATATATTGATTTCCTTAATTAACCCTTGTTTTATGGCGGTATTTGAGAATGTCATTTGAGAATATTTAATGGATGGAAATGAGGCCAGTGGAGATGCACTGTGTACTCACCAGCGAGGAGAGCGTGCTGCAGTGACAATGTTCCTCTGTGAACAACACCATTGACGAGATGATGAGCGAGGGGATGTTTAGAAGTTTTTTGCGGTTCATGCAAAATCGAGACGAGGAGACTTCGTGTTCAAAATCTGAGGAGAAATGATAGCAATTCACGGGTTGTCGCTGACCAAGCGGTTCAAAAGTTGGGACCACGAATTTAAGGAAAGCGGATCCGATCATGGCGTGAAACATGGGTCAAACAAATTACCAAGATATTCGATGTCTTGGGGATGCGGAGAGAAACGAAGGTTCCATTCGCCACCTTTATGTTAAAAGTGGCGGCGGACTCTTTGGTGAGATGCGTGAAGCGTACCCATCGGTACTTTTCGGCGTATGTCTTGGGAAGCGTTTGAAGCTATTTAATGACAAATACTTTCACGAAAGTGTTCGTCGTATGAAGGGCAAAGTTTGCGAGTTATCGAGTTTGCACCTCATTTGGTGGAGAATGAGGAATGTATGGCGCGGATGTTTACGAGAGGTTTGAAAGCCGGCATACGTCGATATCTCATTTCTCGTAAATTTTCTCTCTATTAGGATGTTGTTAAGAGGGCTCAATTGTTAGGCGAGATAGCAGTATATTCAATTCAAGGGGACCATAACGAGGATCGTACCCGAGAGATAGCGATCAGCAGAATAATGATAACCGGCGGAGAAAAAGCAGACGGACAAAAAATGGTAACCACTCAGGTGGTAATCGTAGCCGTGAAAATAGAAGAAGCGAGTGGGAGGAGATTTTAGAATGTGAAGGCGTCGGAGAAACTTATTGTGGGAATTATCAGGAGGAGATTACGAGATTTTGAAGAATTGAAATGACTTGAAGTCAAGCGATCAAACGTGACAATTTGTAAGACCCAAAATTTTTAAATAAAAGGAATTTCTTTATTTATTATTTTGAAATAGTAAGGGTTGATTTGATTAATGTGGATAGTTAAGGGTTAAAATCATAAATATTTCAAAATAAGCAGTGGTTATAAAATATTCATTATTTGTCGGGGAATATTAGTTTGGTGCGTGGAATATTAAATCTTTGTCGGGGAATATTAAATGCTGACAGTAGCGACCGTGTGTGGGCCCCATGTGAAAGCGATTGGATGAAGAAAAGCGACAAATATAAGTTGTTTTTAAATAGCTTGGCGTAGTTATTCACAGATTATCTTGTTGGAATACCGGTGGTTTAAAATTGGTTAATCTGGCGTTGTTGAGCGGTAGCTGCGGTATTGCACCAATTATTGATTCTTACGTGAAGGCCTTTACTCGATAATGGTTACGATAATTCTTATTCGATTATTTTATTGAGTTAATAATTCTGCGTTGATATTTTATATTCTTTGTTGTTTGATAATTGTCATTCTGCGGTATTTTTCATTATCGAAGCAATAATTCATATTATCTGAATAATATTATTAGATAACATTATTGGCGATGTCTAGAAAGTTACATACAAGGAGAGGTTTGGTCACACTAATTTTGCGCTTGATGAAGAAATTCTTATTGGAAAAGCCCCTGCTTTCACAGGAGGCTGCTGGTTGTCGATATTGTGATTACGTAATATTATTTGTGAATAATTAATTATTGATTTATATGATGAGGAAAATATTGATTTTATGTGGATATAGATGGAGAAAATTTTTAAAATGACAATTGTTGAAAATTAATATTTTATCTTTTACGATAAAATAATTCGTTTAAATATATTATTATTTTAATAATATAATAATGGTGATATTTTTACAACGAATGTGGGATATATGAGTATGAGGAGGAGGAAGAGTATTTTTGTTGCAATAAATGTTTAAAACATATTAAACATGTCGGTGGACCCCATTTATTATTTGAAATTTGATTATAGCTTTTTGTAAAATCGCTTGGTTTGTGGATTTGGTCAATTTCTATTTGGAATTTGGAAAAACTTTCTTCTGCAAAGTTGTAGAAATTGAAATTCCTATAAAAACTCGCTTGAGATTCGAATTTTCTGATGAAAGGGCTATTTATTATGAATTATTGAAGTTTGAGCTCAAAATAATTGATTTTTGGGAGTTTAAAATATTTTTTGTAAGAAAAACGTTTTTTTTTGTAATTGAGTGGCTCACATGTGTTATAAATGATCTGAAATCAGATTTCTAAGGTGGGCTTGAATATTTTTAAGAAATATTATTATTTTATTAAATTTTACTACGCTTTGGTGTTACTAAGCATTTTTCTATAAATAGGGTCTTGGGTTAGAATTGAAAATCACACGAAGCTGAAGTTTTCTCTCTCTATATTATCGGCGTATTCTTGTGAGTATTTTGAGTATACTTTGAGTATTGCTAGGCGGTCTGCAAGTTCCTTGACCTTATATCCGTATTTTAATTTAGAAATCTTGATCTTTCGAGGTAAGGGATATTATTTTTTTTCGTAATGATATTATTTCTTGATATCATTATCTTTGAAATATTGATCTGAAGTTTTTATCAAATTTGGAACTTTTTTGTATAGGGGTTATATATGGGTTCTTATTCATGAGTTCTTATTTGAGTTTCTTATTCAAGATTCTTATTACGAGTTCTTATTCATGATTCTTATTCACGATTCTTATTCACGAGTCTTATTAATTAAGCGTGAAGATGTTTTTTGTGGAATTTCTATCTTTTGGTGTCAGATTACTATTCACGTATCTGGCCTTTATTTACGTATCTGACCTTTATTCACGTATCTGATCTTATTCATAGAAAAATAAAATTTCTTCTTTTTCGTCCAAAAATATCTAATACGGATACTAGCTTTGATTGTATCCATGTTTTGATCATTCTTGAATTTTACACCACTATGATTATTTTGAGGTATTTTTGGGCGTGGATAAAACAAAATCTGAATCCTTAATCCTTAATCCTTGTCATTTTGTTTCCTTTGGATTCGTTTCTTTAAAAAATATTTTCATCATCATCCTCGGTCTTAAATGATGATATTATGGAATATCTTTGGCTTTTGTAGTGTGAAGATGAATGATTTCTTAAGAATATCTTTGGCTTTGTAGTGCGAAGATGAATGATTCTGAAGAATATCTTTGGCGTAGTCTGAAGATGAGCAGGTGTTTAAATGAACATGACCCGGTGATGAATATCTTTGGCTGTAGTGCAAAGATGAATATTTGATTCGGATGTATATTGATTGATGTTCTGGGGATAAAAGATGAGCGATGAACTTTTAAATTCATACATAGAAGATAGTAGTTTGCATTCTCTACTTAACTCTTCTAATGAATTATTATTTCATTGCGAATATTGATTTAAAATTTGTTGTCTATTGTATTACATTAGATTTTTCCTGTTGAAGACTAACGATAATTTGTTGTATATTATCTTGTCGTAATAATATTCTTTCTTGAGCTAGTTGAGCTCACCCTTTTCCTTTTGTTCCATTTTTTTCTCGGGGAGGCGAGAATATAGCGAGTGCAGTCGGGGTATGGAATGAAGGTTTTAGAAAGGATTGTTTAGTAGTCCTCACCATTTTGTAAAATAATGTATCGATAAATGTGATGAGGATTTATTTGAGTATAGATATTATGCAGAAGATAATATTTGTATTCAAACTCACAGATTTCTTGTTGTAATAATAAAGTTGTAGTTGTTTACATGCCGTGTATTGACAACTTCGAATGGTGTGATGTATACTATTTTGGGGGCGTCGCGGTTAGTATCGAGCTTAGGGATATGATCTCTGGCGGAGATCGGGGAATAGAACTAGGAGGGGAGGCGAGTAAATCCTTATTTAGTGTGTCTACTAAAGCTTATTTGTTAGTTAGTCGGTATATAGGGATATTATGTGATATATTGATTTCCTTAATTAACCCTTGTTTTATGGCGGTATTTGAGAATGTCATTGAGAATATTAATGATGGAAATGAGGCCAGTGGAGATGCTGTACTCACTCACAGCGAGAGGAGAGCGTGCAACAGTGGTGGTGATGTTCCTCTGTGAACAACACCATTGGCGAGATGATGAGCGAGGGGATGTTTAGAAGTTTTTTGCGGTTCATGCAAAATCAGACGAGGAGACTTCGTGTTCAAAAATCTGAGGAGAAATGATAGCAATTCACGGGTTATCACGCCAAGCGATTCGAAAAGTTGGGACCACGAATTTAAGGAAAGCGGATCCGATCATGGCGGAAACATGGGTCAAACAAATTACAAGATATTCGATGTCTTGGGATGCGGAGAACGAAGGTTCCATTCGCCACCTTTATGTTAAAGTGGCGAAGCGGACTCTTGGTGGGAATGCGTGAAGCGTACCCATCGGTAGCACTTTTCGGCATGTCTTGGGAGGCGTTTGAAAGCTATTTAATGACAAATACTTTCACGAAAGTGTTCGTCGTATGAAGGAAGTGGAGTTCATGATTGGAACAAAACAACATGGCGGTGTCTCGATGCGAGGCAAAGTTTGCGAGTTATCGGTTTGCACCTCATTTGGTGGAGAATGAGGAGCGTATGGCGGATGTTTCTTAGAGGTTTGAAAACGGCGTCGTCGATATCTCATTTCTCATAAATTTTCTCTTTATTGGATGTTGTAAGTGAGGGCTCGATTATTAGGCGAGATACTTGAAATACGGTGTTGAGGACCCTGACGAGGATCGTGCTCGAGAGATAGCGATCAGCGAGAATAATGATAACTGCGGAGAAAAGCGAGACGGATGAAAAATGGTAACCACTCTGGTGGTAATCATAGCCGTGAAAATAGAAAAAGCGAGTCGGGAGGAGATTTTAAAAGGAGATTTAATGACGACCGTATGAAGATAGCAGTCTTGGTGACAAGCTGGTTCTAAGGGAGAGAAACGACCACCGGTATATCTTAAATCACGGAAAAGAGGACATATCGGTCAAGCCCTTGCCCTGACAGATTCAAGGTATGCTATAATTGTGGAAAGGAAGGACATATCGCTCGAGATTATGCGTAGCGAAACCTAGTTCAGTGGGACGGTGACTCAAAAGTATCCCGAGAAAAGTCAAAGTCAGCGATTAGGGAAGGCGTTTGTTGTATTTGGTCATAATCGAGGAACCCAAGCGAGGTGATCACGGGTAAGCTATTTATAAATTCTTGCGAAGTTTATACCTTACTTGATCTGGGGTGCTACCCATTCATTTATCTCTCTGCGTGTGCTCAGCGTTTAAACTTGACTCAGGAGAAATTAGACTTTGACTATCTGTGGAAACTCAGTTTGGGAGAAACTTTCATCACATCCTTTGTTTATAAATCTTGTTTGATTCAAGTTGGCACCATTACCTTACACATTGACCTTATCTCTTTAAAGATACTTGCTTTTGATGTGATTTTAGGGATTGATTGGTTAGCTACTCATCATACCAAAATTGATTGTTTTTTCGTAAGGTTGTTAGTTTTCATATTCTAACTTGACTTTGTTATGCAATTCAAACAACTAAACCATTAAAATCGATCTTTATCATATCTAATCATAAAAGCTATTCGTTTATTAAAAAGCGGATGTCAAGCTTTCTTAGCCCATGTTATGGATTTGAATAAAGACACGTCGAATTTGAATAATATTCTGTTGTTATTGACTTTCTGGCGTATTTCAGAAGAACTTCCGGTCTACCCCGAGCGTGAAGTTGAATTCTTTATTGATCTTGAACACAGTACAAAGCCCATTTCTAAAACCCCATATCGAATGGCTCTATTGAACTTGAGGAGTTAAAGGTCAACTCTGAGGAATTGTTGGACATCGGTTTCATTAAATCTAGTACATCTCCTTTGGGGTGCTCTGTTTTATTTGTAAAGAAGAAAAGGCGGGAGTATCGACTTTGTATTGACTATCGGGGAATTGAACCATGTCACCATCGAGAATAGGTATCCTCTACCTCGTATTGATGACTTGTTTGACCGATTCTGAGGGCGCTGATTCTTTTCAAAAATCGATCTTAGATTACGGATATCATCGGTGAAGATTAGGCGAGGATATTCGAAAAAGGCGCCTTGAGAACTCGGTATGGGCATTATGAATTCTTAGTCGTGTCTTTCGGACTAACTAATGCTCCTATGACTTTCATGGATATGATGAGCCAAGTATTGAGGAATATTTGGATCGATTCGTTGTTGTCTTTATTGATGACATCCTCATATATTCAAAAGTAGTGAAGATCATGAGCACACCATTTGAAATTTGGTACTCGAAGGCCGTGAAAACCAACTATATGCCAAATTGAAGAAATCACGAGTTACGGCTTGAGGAAGTAGCATTCCTTGAGCGCGTGGTGTCGAAACATGGAGTATCTGTTGATCCGTGAAGATTGAAGCAATCTGAAGTTAGAACAAGCAAAGTCGGTGGTGTTGAAATCACGTAGCTTTTGGGCTTATTTGGTTATTATCGGAGATTCGTGGAAGGGTTTTCTCGAATCGCTACTCCATTAACTTCGCTAACTTCGGAAGGATCAAAATTCGTTTGGGCGAAGAATCGAGAAAAGTTTCAAGAGCTTAGAGGAGACTTATTTGGCTTTTGTTACAACAATACCATCTGGTTCGGATGGATTTGTTATCTCTGATGATGCTTGGCAAAGGGTTAGGATGTGTTCTCATCTGGCGTGGGAAAGTCATAGCCTATGCCTCATGACGACTTAAAAAAGTATGAGAGGAATTATCCTACTCGTGATCTAGAGTTAGCGGCCCGATCGTTTCATTGCTAAAAATATGGAGCCTTATCATATGGGAGAAAGTGGAGATATATTAGGACCATAAAAAGCCTTAAATATTTCTTCTTCAAAAAAGAACTCGACATCTGGTGACGTTGACGTTGGCTCGAGCTATTGAAGACTACGACCACACTATTGATACCATCACGGTAAAAGCGAGCGTGGTGGTGGCGCGTTGAGTAGAAGATCATATGCGAGGAGCGAGTGCGATGATGTCAAGTATCGCGTAGAACCCGACTTTAATAGAAAAAGTTAAGGTTGCTCAAGCCCCCAGGCCGAGGCGATCGTATGAAGAAGAAATCAAGAAGGAGCTATTAGGGCGAGAATTGATGAAGAAGGAATACTTGAGTCCACTCTAGACTTTGTGTTCTAACGACTACGATTTGAAGTCTACAAGATTATGATGGAGGCTGCTGATCGCCATTTGCGATCCATCTGGAAGTACTAAAATGTATCGTGATCTTGACATACATTTTGGTGGAACAATATGAAGAGAGAGATTGCAAAGTTTATCTCGATGTGTTTAACTTACCCAGCGTGTAAAGGCGGAGCATCTTGTACCTAAGGGTTAGTTGCAACCACTTGAGATTCCGGAATGGAAGTGGGAACACATTACTATGGATTTCGTTACGGGTCTTCCTACGGTTTCTCAAGGCATCAATCTTATTTGGGTTATTGTTGATAGATTAACCAAGTCTGCTCATTTCTTGCCGTCACGGAGACTTATTCCTTGAGCGTCTTCTTTAGTATATGCGTGAATGAGATTGTGAGGTTGCATGGCATACTGTATCCATAGTTTGGATCGTGACCCAAGATTCACTTCAAGATTTTGGGTTAGCTTGCAAAAAGCTATGAGCGCAGTTTGCGATTTAGTTTGGCATACCATCCCCAAGCAGACGGATGATCGAGAGAGGACTATTCAAACTCTTGAAGATCTATTAAGACTACTGTGTCCTAGACTTCAAGGTAGTTAGATAAGTATTTACCATTGGTGGAATTCTCCTACAACAGCGAGTTATCGAGGCAAGTATAGGTGTGGCTCCATTTGAAGCATTATATGGGCCGAAAATGTGGATTTCGATATATGTTGGGATGAGGTGGGTGAAGCAACATTGTTGGGACAGAGAGTTAATGCGATATGACTAGAAAAGATCGAATGATTCGACAGCGTATACAAGCGGCACAAGATCGACAAAAGAGTTATGCGGATCTTCATCGAAAGGGCGTGGAATTTAATGTAGGGGGATCGTGTATTGTTGCGAGTTGCTCCGTGGAAGGAGTTACAAGATTTGGGAAGAGAGGAAAGCTCGATCCACGATTTATTGGTCCATTTCAAATTCTTGGTAGGAAGTAGGAAATGTAGCCTATAGACTTGCGTTACCTCAAAGTATGTCTCGTGTTCATAATGTGTTTCACATATCGTACTTGCCGTAAATATGTGAAAGACCGAACCACGTTATTGAGTTAGAAGCCAGGGACGAGATAATAGAAGACTTAGCGTATGAGGAGGTACTGTCAAGATCTTGGATAGGAAGGAGCATGTCCTACTGGCATGAAGGTCGTACCCACAAGTTAAAGTTTTGTGGAGGAATCATCTTTATAGAGAAATGACACAGGAATTGGAAGCGGAAATGAAAGCGAGGTATCCTCACCTTTTGAAACACAGTCGTCGTCGATTTCGAGGGCGAAATTTCATAAGGAGGGAGGTTGTAAGACCAAAAATTTTTAATAAAAGGAATTTCCTTTATTTATTATTTTGAAATAGTAAGGGTTGATTTGATTAATGTGGATAGTTAAGGGTTAAATCATAAATATTTGAAAATAATGAGTGGTTATAAAATATTCATTATTGTCGGGGAATATTCGTTTGGTCGTGGAATATTAAACTTTGTCGGGGAATATTAAATGCTGACAGTATGACCATGTGTGGCCCCCATGTGAAAGCGATTGGATGAAGAAAGCGACAAATATAAGTTGTTTTTAAATAAGTGGCGTAGTTATTCACAGATTATCTTTGTTGGAATACCGGTGGTTAAAACACCTTGTCTGGCGTTGTTGAGCAGTAGCTTTACGGTATTGCACCAATTATTGATTCTTACGTGAAAGCCTACTTTCGATAATGGTTACGATAATTCTTTATTCGATTATTTTATTGAGTTAATAATTCTTTGCGTTGATATTTTATATTCTTTGTTGTTTGATAATTGTCATTTACGGTATTTTTCATTATCGAAGCAATAATTCATATTATCTGAATAATATTATTAGATAACATTATTGGCAATGTCTAGAAAGTTACATCTAAGGAGAGGTTTGGTCACTAATTTGCGCTTGATGAAGAAATTCTTATTGAAGCCCCTGCTCTCAGGGCTGCTGGTTGTCGATATTGTGATTACGTAATATTATTTGTGAATAATTAATTATTGATTTATATGATGAGGAAAATATTGATTTTATGTGGATATAGATGGAGAAAATTTTTAAAATGACAATTGTTGAAAATTAATATTTTATCTTTTACGATAAAATAATTCGTTTAAATATATTATTTTAATAATATAATAGCGGTGATATTTTACAACGAATGTGGGATATATGAGTATCTGAGGAGGAAGAGTATTTTGTTGCAATAAATGTTTAAAACATATTAAACATGTCGGTGGACCCCATTTATTATTTGAAATTTGATTATAGCTTTGTAAAATCGCTTGGTTTGTGGATTTGGTCAATTTCTATTTGGAATTTGGAAAAACTTTCTTACTGCAAGTTGTAGAGAATTGAAATTCCTATAAAAACTCTTGAGATTGAATTTTTCTGATGAAAGGGCTATTTATTATGAATTATTGAAGTTAGAAGCTCAAAATAATTGATTTTTGGGAGTTTAAAATATTTTTGTAAGAAAAACGTTTTTTTTTGTTTTAATTGAGTGGCTCACATGTGTTATAAATGATCTGAAATCAGATTTCTCTAAGGTGGCTTGAATATTTTAAGAAATATTATATATTTTATTAAATTTTACGCTTTGGTGTTCTAGCGTTTTTCTATAAATAGGGTCTTGGGTTAGAATTGAAAATCATTTTGAAGCTGAAGTTTTTTCTCTCTCTCTATATTATCGGCGTATTCTTGTGAGTATTTTGAGTATACTTTGAGTATCTTTAGGCGGTGCAGTGCAAGTTCCTTGACCTTATATACGGTATTACAAATTTAGAAATCTTGATCTTTCGAGGTAAGGGATATTATTTTTTTCGTAATGATATTATTTCTTGATATCATTATCTTTGAAATATTGATCTGAAGTTTTTATCAAATTTGGAACTTTTTTTTTTATTCATGGGTTACTATTCATGAGTTCTTATTCATGAGTTCTTATTTATTCATTGAGTTCTTATTCACGATTCTTATTCTCACGATTCTTATTCACGAGTTCTTATTCAGAATACTATTAAGTGAAGCGTGAAGATGTTTTTGTGGAATTTCTATCTTTTGGTGTCAGATTCTTATTCACGTATCTGCCTTTATTCACGTATCTGACCACTATTCATATATCTGGTCTTATTCATAGAAAAATAAAATTTCTTCTTTTTCGTCCAAAATATCTAATACGGATACTAACTTTGATTGTATCCATGTTTTGATCATTCTTGAATTTTACACCACTATGATTATTTTGAGGTATTTTTGGGCGTGGATAAAACCAAATACGAATCCTTAATCCTTAATCCTTGTCATTTTGTTTCCTTTGGATTCGTTTTAAAAAAAAAAAAAATATTTTCATCATCCTCGGTCTTAAATGATGATATTATGGAATATCTTTGGCTTTGTAGTGCAAAGATGAATGATTTCTTAAGAATATCTTTGGCTTTGTAGTGCGAAGATGAATGATTTCTGAAGAATATCTTTGGGGCGTAGTGCAAAGATGAGCAGTGTTTAAATGAACATGACCCGGTGATGAATATCTTTGGCTTTTTGTAGTGCAAAGATGAATATTTGATTCGGATGTATATTGATTGATGTTACGGGGATAAAAGATGAGCGATGAACTTTTAAATTCATACATAGAAGATAGTAGTTTGCATTCTCTCTTAACTCTTCTAATGAATTATTATTTCATTGCGAATATTGATTTAAAATTTGTTGTCTATTGTATTACTATTAGATTTTTCCTGTTGAAGACTAACGATAATTTGTTGTATATTATCTTAGTCGTAATATTCTTTCTTGGCTAGTTGAGCTCACCCTTTTCCTTTTGTTCCATTTTTTCTCGGGAGGCGAGAATATAGCGAGTGCAGTCGGGGGGTATGGAATGAAGGTTTTAGAAAGGATTGTTTAGTAGTCCTCACCATTTTGTAAAATAATGTATCGATAAATGTGATGAGGATTTATTTGAGTATAGATATTATACAGAAGATAATATTTGTATTCAAACTCACAGATTTCTTGTTGTAATAATAAAGTTGTAGTTGTTTACGTACCATGTATTGACAACTCGGAATAGGTGATGTATACCTATTTTGGGGCGTCAATCTTGTTTGATTCAAGTTGGCACCATCACCTTACATTGACCTTATCTCTTTAAAGATACTTGCTTTTGATGTGATTTTAGGGATTGATTGGTTAACTACTCATCATACCAAAATTGATTGTTTTCGTAAGGTTGTTAGTTTTCATATTCTAACTTGACTTTGTTATGCAATTCAAGCAACTAAACCATTAAAATCAATCACTATCATATCTAATCATAAAGCTATTCGTTTATTGAAAAAGCGGATGTCAAGCTTTCTTAGCCCATATTATGGATTTGAATAAAGACCGCGTCAAATTTGAATAATATTCTGTTGTTATTGACTTTCACGGCGTATTTCTGAAGAACTTCCCGTCTACCCCGAGCGTGAAGTTGAATTCTTTATTGATCTTGAACTTTGGTACAAAGCCCATTTCTAAAACCCCATATCGAATGGCTCTATTGAACTTGAGGAGTTAAAGGTCAACTACGAGGGAATTGTTGGACATCGGTTTCATTAAATCTAGTACATCTCCTTGGGGTGCCTCTGTTTTATTAAGTAAAGAAGAAAGAAGCGGGAGTATGCGACTTTGTATTGACTATCGGAAATGAACCATGTCACCATCAAGAATAGGTATCCTCTACCTCGTATTGATGACTTGTTTGACCGATTACTGAGGGAAGCGCTGATTCTTTCAAAAAATCGATCTTAGATTACGGATATCATCGGTGAAGATTAGGCGAGGATATTCAAAGCGCCTTTAGAACTCGATGCGGACATTATGAATTCTTAGTCGTGTCTTTCGGATTGACTAATGCTCTGCTGGCTTTCATGGATATGATGAGCCAAGTATTGAGGAATATTTGGATCGGTTCGTTGTTGTCTTTATTGATGACATCCTTATATATTCCAAAAGTCGTGAAGATCATGAGCACCATTTGAAAATTTGGTACTCGAAGGCCGTGAAAACAAACTATATGCCAAATTGAAGAAATGCGAGTTACGGCTTGAGGAAGTAGCATTTCTTGGGCGCGCGGTGTCGAAACATGGAGTATCTGTTGATCCGCGAAGATTGAAGCAATCTGAAGTTAGAGGAACGAAGAAGTCGATCAATGAAGTACGTAGCTTTTTGGGCCATTTGGTTATTATCGGAGATTCGTGGAAGGTTTTCTCGAATCGCTACTCCATTAACTTCAGCTAACTTTCGGAAGGATACAAAATTCGTTTGGAGCGAAGAATGCGAGAAAAGTTTCCAAGAGCTTAAGAGGAGACTTATTTGGCACTGTTACAACAATACCATCTGGTTCGGATGGATTTGTTATCTCTGATGCTTGGGCAAAGGGTTAGGATGTGTTCTCATGCAGCGTGGGAAAGTCATAGCCTATGCCTCGCATGACAAACAAAAGAGTATGAGAGGAATTATCCTACTCGTGATCTAGAGTTAGCGAGAATGATCGTTTCATGCTTAAAGATATGGAGGCACTTATCTATATGGGAGAAAGTGGAGATATATTAGGACCATAAAAGCCTTAAATATTTCTTCACTCAAAAAGAACTCAACACGTCGGCAATGACGTTGGCTCGAACTATTGAAGACTACGACCACCTTACTCAATACCATCACGGTAAAGCGAGCGTGGTGGTGGCGCGTTGAGTAGAAGATCATATCTTGAGGAGCGAGTGCGATGATGTCAAGTATCGCGTAGAGCCGACTTTAATAGAAAAAGTTAAGGTTGCTCAAGACCCAGGAGGGCGGGGTGATGCGTATGAAGAAGAAAGTACAAGAAGGAGCTATTAGGGGCGAGAATTGATGAAGAAGGAATACTTGAGTCCACTCTAGACTTTGTGTTCTAACGACTACGATTTGAAGTACAAGATTATGATGGAGGCACCACAATCGCCATTTGCAATCCATCCTGGAAGTACTAAAATGTATCGTGATCTTGACATATATTTTGGTGGAACAATATGAAGAGAGAGATTGCAAAGTTTATCTCGATGTGTTTAACTTGTCGGCGTGTAAAGGCGGAGCATCTAGTACTAAGGGTCCGTTGCAACCACTTGAGATTCCGAAATGGAAGTGGGAACACATTACCATGGATTTAGATTACGGGTCTTCCTACGGTTTCTCAAGGCATCAATTTATTTGGGTTATTGTTGATAGATTAACCAAGTCGCTCATTTCTTGCCGATACGGGAGACTTATTCCTTGAGCGTCTTCTTTAGTATATACGTGAATGAAATTGTGAGGTTGCATGGCATGCACTGTATCCATAGTTTTGGATCGTGACAAGATTCACTTCAAGATTTTGGGTTAGCTTGCAAAAAAAGCTATGAGGCGCAATTTGCGATTTAGTTGACATACCATCCCCAAGCAGACGGACAATCGAGAGGACTATTCAAACTCTTGAAGATTTATTAAGACTACGTGTCCTGAGACTTCAAGGCGGTTGGGATAAGTATTTACCATTGGTGGAATTCTCCTCTGACAATGATTATCGAGCAAGTATAGGTGTGGCTCCATTTGAAGCATTATATGGGCGAAAGTGTCGTTCTCCAATATGTTGGGATGAGGTGGGTGAAAGCAACATTGTTGGGACCGAGTTGAAATACGATATGACTTCAGAAAAGATCAAATGATTCGACAAGCGTATCTGAAGCGGCACAAGATCGACAAAAGAGTTATGCGGATCTTCATCGAAAGGGCGTGGAATTTAGTGTAGGGGATCGTGTATTATTGCGAAGTTGCTCCGTGGAAGGAGTTACAAGATTTGGGAAGAGAGGAAAGCTCGATCCACGATTTATTGGTCCATTTCAAATTCTTGGCCGAATAGGAAATGTAGCCTATAGACTCGCGTTACCTCTCAAAGTATGTCTCGTGTTCATAATGTGTTTCACATATCGTACGCCGTAAATATGTGAAAGACCGAACCACGTTATAGAATTAGAACCGGACGAAATAATAGAAAACTTAACGTGAGGAGGTACTATCAAGATCTTGGATAGGAAGGGGCATGTCCTACTGTATGAAGGTCATACCACAAGTTAAAGTTTTGTGGAGGAATCATGCTATAGAGGAAATGACTTTGGGAATTGGAAGCGGAAATGAAAGCGAGGTATCCTCACCTTTTCAAAACACCGAGTACGTCGTCGATTTCGAGGGACGAAATTTCATAAGGAGGAGGTTGTAAGACCCCAACTTATTATTAATGAAATTTAATTTTCTCTATTTATTATTTTGAAATAGTAAGGGTTGATGTGATTAATGTGGATAGTTAGGGGTAAAATCATAAATATTTCAAAATAAGCAGTGGTTATAAAATATTCATTGTTGTCGGGGAATATTCGTTTGGTCGTGGAATATTAAATGCTTTGTCGGGAATATTAAATGCATGTGTGGGACCCCCATATGTGATAACGGAAGCGATTGGATGAAGAAAGCGACAAATATAAGTTGTTTAAAAATAACGGCGTAGTTATTACAGATTATCTTGTTAAAATACTTTCGGTGGTTAAAACGGTGCTTTGCGGTATTGCACCAATTATTGATTCTTACGTAAGAAGGCACTACTCGATAATGGTTACGATAATTCTTTATTCGATATTTTATTGAGTTAATAATTCTTTGCGTTGATATTTTATATTCTTTGTTGTTTGATAATTGTCATTACGCGATATTTTTATTATCGAAGCAATAATTCATATTATCTGAATAATATTATTAGATAACATTATTGGCAATGTCTAGAAAGTTTTGTCTAAGGAGAGGTTTGGTCACCTAATTGCTTTGAGGTAAAGAAATTCTTATTGGAAAGCCCTGCTTTCACAGGGCTGCTTTGGTTGTCGATATTGTGATTACGTAATATTATTTGTGAATAATTAATTATTGATTCATATGATGAGAAAAATATTGATTTTATGTGGATATAGATGGAGAAAATTTTTATTGTGACAATTGTTGAAAATTGAAATTTTATCTTTTACGATAAAATAATTCATTTAAATATATTATTATATTTTAATAATATAATAATGGTGATATTTTTACAACGAATGTGGGATATATGAGTATCTGAGGAGGAGGAGTATTTTTGTTGCAATAAATGTTTAAAACATATTAAACATGTCGATTGGACCCCATTTATTATTTGAAATTTGATTATAGCTTTGTAAAATCATCCGTTTGTGGATTTGGTCAATTTTTATTTGGAATTTGGAAAAACTTTCTTACTGCAAAGTTGTAGAGAATTGAATTTCCTATAAAAACTCATAAGATTCGAATTTTACGATGAAAGGGCTATTTATTATGAATTATTGAAGTTACGAAATTTGGAATAATTGATTTTGGAGTTTAAAATATTTTTTTGTAAGAAAAACGTTTTTTTTGTTGTAATTGAGTGGCTCACATGTGTTATAAATGATCTGAAATCAGATTTCTAAGGTGGGCTTGAATATTTTAAGAAATATTATTATTTTATTAAATTTTACTGCTTTGGTGTTACAAGCATTTTTCTATAAATAGGGTCTTGGGTTAGAATTGAAAATCACATCGAAGCTGAAGTTTTCTCTCTCTATATTATCGGCGTATTCTTGTGAGTATTTTGAGTATACTTTGAGTATTGTTAGGCGGTGCAAGTTCCCTTGAGCTTTATACCCGATTATTCAAATTTAAATCTTAATCTTTTGAGGTAAGGGATGTTATTTTCTTCTCGAATGATATTATTTCTTCAATATCATTATCTTTGAAATATTGGTTGGAACTTTTTATCAAATTTGGAACTTTTTATGTCGGGGTTACTATTCATGAGTTCTTATTCACGAGTTCTTATTCACGAGTTCTTATTCACGAGATTCTTATTCAAGTAGTATTATTAATGAAAGCGTGAAGATTTTTTTGTGAAATTTCCATCTTTTGGTGTCGGAATTCTTATTCACGTATCTGGCCTTTATTCACGATATCTGCCTTTATTCATAGAAAATAAAATTTCTTCTTTTTGTCCAAAATATCTATACGGATACTAGCTTTGATTGTATCCATGTTTTGATCATTCTTGAATTTTACACCACTATGATTATTTTTTTGAGGTATTTTTGGACATGGATAAAACAAAATCTTAATCCTTAATCCTTAATCCTTGTCATTTTGTTTCTTTGGATTCGTTTCTTTAAAAATATTTTTCATCATCTTCGATCTTAAATGATGATATTATTGAATATCTTTGGCTTGTAGTGCAAAGATGAATGGTTTATAATGAATATCTTTGGTAGTAGTGCGAAGATGAGCAGTGTTTAGATGAACATGACCAAGTGATGAATATCTTTGGCACAGTAGTGCAAAGATGAATATTTGATTCAGATGTATATTGATTGATGTTACGAGGATAAAAGATAGATGATGAACTTTTAAATTCATACATGTAGAAGATAGTAGTTTGCATTCTCTACTTAACTCTTCTAATGAATTATTATTTCATTGCTGCGAATATTGATTTAAAATTTGTTGTCTATTGTATTCTATTAGATTTTTCCTGTTGAAGACTAACGATAATTTGTTGTATATTATCTTAGTCGTAATATTCTTTCTTGAAGCTAGTTGAGCTCACCCTTTTCCTTTTTGTTCCATTTTTTTTCTCGAGGAGGCGAGAATATAGCGAGTACGCAGTCGGGATATGGAATGAAGGTTCTAGAGAGAGTCGTTTAGTAGTCCTCACCATTTTTGTAAAATAATGTATCAATAAATGTGATGAGGATTTATTTGAGTATAGATATTATACAGAAGATAATATTTGTATTTAAACTCACGATTTCTTGTTGTAATAATAAAGTTGTAGTTGTTTACGCACCATGTATTGACAACTCGAATGGGTGATGTATACCTATTTTGGGGCGTCGCGAAGAAGTAAATACACATTTCGATAGAATTCTAATTCTATCTCTCAAGCACTAGATAATATTTTTTTCTCCATTGTTGACCTTGTGATCTCTGTCTTGACTCTCACGTAGGAGCTATCCTCGGCGGTCGGTAGTCAAGCTTTTTGGTGTTGACTTGTTGAATATGCTTTGGGGATATTGGACGCGTCTTGGTGATTGGGACGTGGAGAAAGATCTTGGCGTTAACACATATATATAACTCACATCTTATCTAATTCATCTTGCTCACTCTGTTTAGCAACGGATTGGACCAGACCGGACCGGACGACTATTCCTTATTTCTCCAAGCATGCATGCCTTGAAAAATAAGAATATTTGTTCTTCCTTAATTTCTCCAAGCATGCATGCCTTGAAAAATTAGCATCAATTTCTATCAAATGTACGGAATATATTTGTTTTCTTCTCTTTTTTTCTACCTTTAATATTTCAAACATGCATGCTCTGTACTTTCGTAACTTCCAGGAGACATGATAAGGAAATAGAATTTCAAGCCCATCTAGAAACTAACTGGTTAATTATGATAAATATATAAATTAATTAAATTAAAATATCTCGGTGTTCTAAATATTTGCTTAATAATAATTAGTCCACCAAGAACAAAGTTGACCTACCCAAATTGTGTTTACATGCATGACAAGTACCGTACCGTTCAAACCTTTTATGCTCAATATATATTCCAATATATATATAATGATGTTCAAAAACCAAATTTATTATGAATAAAATTTGAACCATTTAAAAGACTTTTGACAATAAGCCTACTTGTGTATAGCTAGATAGATAATGACACATATTTGAAATTAACGCGCGGGATAAATTTATGAAAGAAAGGGGCAGAGATTTAATGTGTTTTTAGCAAAAATGTAGACAAAAATTATTTTACAGTAATTAAATTAAAAGAGTAAACAAAATCTCAGCTTGACGGTATTATTTTATTTAATTTTTGTCATTTTAAATTTTACAGCAGTAGTGTATATATATATATATATATATATATATATATATATATATATATATATATATATATATATATATATGAGTATGACTTGAAAATTATGGAGAACATTACTTATAACTTATTCATGCACAAGCAGAACACACCAAGTAAAGGAGACAAGTTTATTAGTAACCTTTACTAACCACAAATTAATATGACATATATATATATATATATATATATATATATATATATATATATATATATATACTCTCTATTAAATAAATAAAAGCAAAAAGAAGCAATAATATACAAACAAAACAATGCAAATAACGAGAAAAGGAAAGGCTGTAACTATATATATATATATATATATATATATATATATATATATATATATATATATATATATATACACACCGGATCCAGTTCCGACGTCCGGATTGGAGTAAAAGACGGATCAAATTTTTTTTTTTTTTTGTTTTTTTTTTAAAACAATAAAAAAATAATTAATATTTTATAAATGAAATTTTTTCATAATCTGATGTTTTGGGAGTGATTTGAATACCTATCTAAAAAATAGTAAGTGCAGTCTGCATGCATCTGCATCACCATGCTTTTATATACACGCACTCCAAATCAACCCCCAAAACACTTTATTATAAAAAAATTTCAATTCCATAAAATATTAATTATTTTTTTTTAGTTGTTTAAGAAAAAAATTCCGGACGGGATAAAATTCGGACGTCCGGACTGGAACCGGACTCATATATATATATATATATATATAGAAGAGAGAGAAAGTGGTATTGCCGTGCAGGCTTGTATCACTATGTATATACTACTACTATGTCTTATATATATGAGGGGGGGAGACTGGAGAGAGAGATTTAGTACTACATTAGTATTAGTATTAGTGAGGAATTAAGGAGAAGGTAGAATATAGGTAGCCTAGCCGACCCCAGAGGGGGAGGGCAGGTGGGACCAAAGCAAAGACAAAATTCGTGATGCCAATCCAAGCACTCTCTTTCACATTTTTTTTTCTTTTTCTCTTTTTTGGTGGCTTCCCCTCTTTCTTTGTCACCTCCATTAATTAAAGCAACTATCATTCTTGGTTTTGGGGAAGAAGCTACCTCATCCTCATTCCTCATTATCAATACCAACTCAACTCATCAACCTTCTTTTCTTCTCTCTCTCTCTCACACACACACACATCAATATATATATATATATATATATATATATATATATAATATTTGACAAAATGAAATTTATATGAATCGCTTGGCAGATAAAGCTAATTAATTAATTTGACAGACGAGTAGGAGTAGCTAAGAAGTGAGATTATTGTGGTTGCCATCCTCATTAATTTTGAGTGACAAATTACGTAGTTGGTATTATCGAAATCAAACAACGCGCGGTTAGATCGACAGTTTCAATAAAAAGTAAGCACAAGTATTCAAATCCCTGTATCATCGGCTACAATTAATGCAAATATTAGTTTAGTACTAATTGATTGGTAGTATAATCAACTTTTCGTATCTTATAACTTAATGTTTTCAGTTGTTGTTGAGTATAAATTGTATCTTCGATAAATGCATGGGATCAAATTGTTCATTTACAAAACTGATATATACATTTCTACATGAGTCTCTCGAACGCACTCATTATTAATTTATGTGAGAAGGATCATGTGAAAATATAAATTTTTTTTATGTAAAAATGTCAATTTCCTTCACTTATTCAAAGACATCATGCATGAATGCATGTGTTAGTTTATTAAAATTATGTTTTAAGATTCTCATTGAATAACAACATATATAATCTATTTAATGAGTATATATATATATATATATATATATATATATATATATATGGGATAGATGTAAATGAAAAATAATCTTACTTTAATTTATTTTATTTTATTTTATTATTTTACGTGAAATACATAATTCAACTATCGACATATTAATCATTTCCCATGTGATAATCATCGATCCTTTCTAAGGAGGTGAAATACAACTTATATGAAATAAGTTGCACCAAATACTAAAATACACTCTAATTGTATTGAAGCTCTAAATTAATGTACCATATAAGTAGTATAAATAAACCAAAAAAAATAAAAATGAAGTAGTATTTAATTTCATAAATCAAATTATTCTTAATTTTCTGGTGTAGTACTACTACAAGTGCATGAAGGTGATTAAAAGTTTGACTTGTCACAAGAGCCGTGGAAGTTATGCCATTTTTCATGCATGAAACTAGGTAGCTAGGTGCATGGATTCATGTGTCTGTCCGGACAAAGTTGATGGGAGTATTTAATTGTCAAAAATAAATAAAGCTTAATTAGGAGGGGGAGGGAGGGGGATACGGTGGAAAATTTCAATTGTTGATAACCATTGAAAATTTGCTAAATAAATGAATTTTAAATGAGGGAGGTATTTTCAATTCTTATGACCCACCCACCCACCCACCCACCCAATATGAATGTTAAATGAGGGAGGGAGGTATTTGCTGTGATTAATTAGGTAGCACTAAAACGTACGGTTTTAAATAGTATTTGAAAATTTCTTTTCATGCCCCCAAAATAAAGGGTAGATGAGTCATTTGAAGGCCATGGATGATGGAACGAACTACTAATTCCGATCAAACACCAACTTTGTGATGATGATGATGAGAAGGAGGAGGAGGAGAAAACTCAACCAACAACCAAGCAATTAGGTCGGGACCTATTTTGATCTCTTCTTTAATTAGGTAGTAGTAGTAGTAGTATTTTAATTGTAAGATAAGGGATGAGATACATTACATAGCTGTTAATGAAATTAAGTATTTTAAATATTTTTTAATTTTTTAAAATAATACTAATAATAATAATTTAACAAATTTTCGGAAATATCAATAACCTTTTCTTTTTGGGCACTTCCAACCATTATCTCTTATTAGGTGTTGGATATATAGTATTTTTAAAAAAAAAATAGTATATCCTAAAATAATTCAAATCAAGTGGCTTATCAAGTCTTCAACATAATCATAATAATTCCAGTATTTTTCTTTCTTAAAATCCTAATCCTTTGTTTATGGCTTATGCATGCCCAATATAAACATTATGTTTATGCTTATGCGGTTTTAACTAATTTTCACTATACTCGACACATTATGCATAGACGACGACGACCAAATAAAAAGCTTGAAATGGGCACCACCCACGCACCTAGCTTAGCAACTACTACTCCCTAATTAGTGGGCATCTATCTCCATTTAAATCTCTTTTCTTTTTGCAACTAGGACTTGTTCTTCCAAGATTTACCAATATTATTGGAAGAAGTAATTTACTTAAGTAAATATGGGCTTTGTACCATATATTAAATGCAAAAATTAATCAATCAAACAATCATTAACTATAAGTAACCCTATATTTAAATATGATGATGATAGAGATATAGTAGTAGTAGTAGTAGTAGTAGTAAAAAAGAAAGAAATGGAGAGGGAAAGCTGGGGAGCATGGGCCATACGTATATAGACATACAATCCCAACGGCAGCGGTAACGGCAGAGACCCTCTGCACGCCCAACAACATCACCCAACCCCAACTCCCTCGTTCATTTTCTCTTCTCTCTCTCTCTCTTATTATCTCTCTCATGTCTAATACACAAGAGTTAAAATTAAAAAAAATACCCTTAATATATTTTCTTTTGAAGTTGAAGAGTTAATGAGTCTTGAATTTAATTGTAGTGATAGTAAGATCTGATAAATACTTATTGAACGCGTAAGGCATATATGAGAAAATATTTAAAAATCAGATTGGAATTCTAACACATCACTTATTTTGGGAAAAATATTAAGTTCAAAAAAAATACTTATTATTGGGACGGAGATATATATATATATATATATATATATATATATATATATATATATAATAAGAGATAAGTATGTGAGTAAATATTTAAGTGATAGAAGATTAAAGTCTAAATATAGGATAGGAGGAGTTGTACGTACGTATTATTAGTAGTAGTAGTAATTGATAAGAAACACGAGACTCACTCCCCCTCGAAGAAAAGCCAAACCCACGCCGAAGAAGAAGAAAGAAGAAAAGAAAGGAGCTGAATATACATACATACATATGCAAGCTTAAGCTGGGTGTCTGATCTCTCTTGGACTGATTCGCTAGTATCTCTTCATTTTCATAAAAACCAAATATAGCTAGCGTTATCGAGCAAAGCAAAAGCAAAGAGCAAAGAAAAAGTAGGTGAAAACAAAGTGCATGATCAACTACAATAGAGAAAGATGATGATGATGATGATGATGATGATGATGATGATATAACGGTTGTGGTGGCATTGGTGTCTTCTTATCGGACATTTAATTTTTGATTCTCATCTCTATACACATACATACATACAAGGCATACAAATACTCGATCTCTTTATCTGTCTATATCTCTATTATACCCATTAATTCTTTCTTCTTCTTCTTCTTTTTTTAATTACTAGTACTTCCTGGTCCTCAACTTCGGTTTTCTCCTCATTGAAGACTCCGCCTTAATTGGTTTTTTGGGCATCTTCATGCTGTTTATGTGCTAGCCGTTAATTAGCCTCCTCCTCCTCCTCGTACGCTCTCTCTTTTCATTTCTTCATCCTAATATCTATTCAAATACAAATATATATATATATATATATATATATATATATATATATATATATATATTAATATATGGCTGTTCAAGCTCAATACCCATCAAATGTTCTCCTCCTCAACAGGTTTGTACCCATTCTTATCTTCACCTCTCTCCCTATCTCTCTGTTTATTTAACTCTTTTCTTTTTTGATACAATTTATCTAAAATATGACCGGGTCTATATTGAATGATTAATGCAGAGGCATACAAGAAGCGAAAAACAACCTCGAAAACGATTACTCAATGCAGCCACAACCAGGAGGTGGATTTCTTGATCAACCCCATTTGATATTCAACAATATTAATGCTGCACCAGGTAATTAACCCCGGCCTTATCAACAATTCTTAATTTACTCTTCTTATTGGCTATTGCAATTTCATTTGTATATAATAACATTGTTGGCATTCAAATTTTCAGTGCCGAATAATAATCCGCGAAAGAGAGGAAGAGAAATCAATACAACAAATTCAACAACACCAATGAATTCGATGATATCATCGTCTATGCAGCCTCATCACCTCATAGACCTCACTCAGCTCCATACTCCTCCCCCTCCTCACCCAAATGTCGCCGTCTCCACCGGTCTCCGCCTAGCTTTCGGAGACCAACAACAAATACAACATCATCACTACCAACAACACTCTCTCTCCCCTCAACCCTCCGTCGTATTATCCCTCCTATCAGAAGATTTTGCAACCCAAATCAAACACCAAAGACACGAAATTGAACAGTTTCTCCAAGCCCAGGTACGTACCAATAATTTTGCTTCAAGAGTTTGCGTTTTAATTTTAACTATTGTGATGGCAATATTAATGGGAATTAGCAAATTCTTCAGGGAGATCAGTTGAGGCGCACATTAGCAGAGAATAGGCAGAGACACTACCGTGCGCTGCTCCGTGCGGCGGAGGAATCGGTGGCAAGGAAACTTAGAGAAAAGGAGGCGGAGGTGGAGAAGGCGGCGCGGCGAAACGCCGAGCTGCAGGCCCGGGCGTCGCAGCTTAGCGCGGAGGCGCAGGTTTGGCAGGCGAGGGCGAGAGCTCAGGAGGTCACAGCGGCAACGCTGCAGGCGCAGCTACAACAGGCTATAATGAGCGGAGGCGGGTGCGCACAGCAGCAGTATGGGGTGTTACGGTGCGCCGCAGGGGAAGGGGCGGAGGACGCCGAGTCGGCGTACATTGACCCGGAGCGAGTCGAGTTGTCGAGTGGACCGAGTTGCAAGGCGTGTGGGAAGCGAGTTGCCTCGGTGGTGTTGTTACCGTGTCGGCATCTATGCGTTTGTACAGAATGTGACGGTGTCGTTCAAGCATGCCCACTTTGTCTTTCCTTCAGAAGCTCTAGCGTTGAGGTCTTCCTCTCTTAGTGCGCCCTACAAGCCCATTTTGCATAAAAGCCCAGGTCTGGGTCAAATCTTAATCGATGTTGTCAGTCCTAGTCTTAGGCCCAAAGGTCATGAAGTGGGCCCATGAAGGTTGAAAACAAGAGAAATATAAAAATGATCCAAATTAAAATAATATTGCATATAATGAAAAAGTAAAACTCCTTTCTCCTACCATTTTTGGAATTCCCCTGCCCTGCCCCTTACCCCCACCCCCCAGTTTTGAGATTTTCATTACCCAACCAATACTCAAAATTTACCTTGGTTTAATTTTATTTTCTATGGGGTGGAAGTACCTTGGAAGTAATTAGTAATGTACATGGCCATATGCGTAGTGGCATTGTCGTTTTGGAAACTTGATTTATACATGAATTCTTTTATTATTATTTTAATAATTATTTATCCATGTAAAACTCTTTAACGTTTACATGTCGTATTATACAATCATGCACTCTTGCACTCTTACGTAGTAAATTTTGAAAATTGATATTTTCACAAATTTAAATTTGATAATTTTACAAGTTCATCCTAACATGAATATTATTTGTGGAACGAACACTCTAACTTGAAACTTGAGTGAAAAAGAAATTACTAGTATTTACCAAAAAGTCGTCCCAAGAAAATGAAAGCAATGGTGCAATGTGCATGATTGGATTGGATTGTACCACAACCTAATTCTTCAGATTAGGGCAGAGTAAAAAACCAAATTGCATTTTGAAATCCGTACAAAAAAATGTACCAATTAAAACCGCATCATAAGCCAAGTCTTGTGGAAAGAATTAATCCTTCATCACCTATATTATTAGCATGTGAAAATAGTACCTCTAGCCAGACCATAAACAGGGTGTGTTGAATTTTTATTTATTTTTTTCCCCTTCCAAAAGTTGTGGTGACAGATTAGAATTTCATAATTAGCATGCATCATGCTAATAAATACCTAGCGATGGAGCTCCTCAAACCAAGTTTTGCACCCGAGAACAAATTAGGTTGGATTGGATGTGAATTGCATTTGATTTAGTACGTATATATAATATAATATATACATGGAGTACTCCTACTACTTGTAAACTGTTTTATATATTTCCAAGATAAGTTACGTTTGAAGAAATCAAGACTTCGAACAAATGGCCATGGGACCTGCATTTTGCAGTCATCCGAACAGCCCCTTACCTGTTTAATACTTATACGACTTCTCTCTTCAACGTCTTCCTTTCATTTTTCGATTCACCGGCCACTAGATATATGATATATCCAAGAATCCGAAATCTTCTACTCCCGGCCCGCAAGAATTAACGTTTTATTTCTTGTGTATGTGTGCATGCACAAGTACCATTTTGATTAATTCATCCGCAAGTAATTAAATTAATAGTCTTATTCTTTTTTAGTTTTAACCGATATTAATTAAAGTTAACCTCAGCAACCATAGGCATTCATAGTATGTGAAAGCTAAAAATCAAAATTTCAAATAATGAAATGGGACTTAATAGTTTTGGACGGAAGCAATTTTTGTGGTGCATGTTAGATTCTTCCTCTAAATTCATTATTACCACATTCTTATTTAATTAAAAATAAAACTTCAGAAGAAAGTACAATTATGATAGATTCAAGTTTCACCAACTAAGAAAATAAATCAAATGCAAATAAGTAGATACGAAGTGTATGTTTAGTTAGCTGGCGCTTGATAAAATTGAGCAATTAAGATTTGAAATATTAATATATTTTTATAAATTAGATTATTTGAGTGAAATAATATTTGAATTTGTTTAATAACTAAAAGTATAATAAAACATCCGAATGACTTTTAAATTTAAAAATATCTCACTTTTCAAAACATAATAATGATCCTAAAATTTGGAATGATGAAGTACAATATTTATAGAGGCTAATTTTTTTATTAAGAGGCAGCTCTTAATGATTTAAATTTATATATATCTTACTCTTACCGATTAGGAGACGATAAGAGGTAAACAAAATTTTATCAAATAATTTTATCCTATTACTGAATCAGATGTGGAGCTGTTAAGAGGTAAACAAACACCACCTTACTCTTGATGCATTTATAGCGTTTGGAAGTCTAACGCGTTTGGAAATCTTATTACTCTAGTAACAATCTATTTTAAACACATCTTATAATTTAATTCACAAACACAATGTTTAGGGCTCGAATGCATCGTATCAAAATTAGTAAAACTCCAAACGTTGCAAACGTTACTGTGGCGCCCCCAAATCTTGAATCTGGTGTTCCACGATCTAACTTGTACAACATACTAGTAACACATACAGCGAAATAATAGAATAATTTACATTGATATAATATAAATATTCTCGTCCCAAGTCCCGTAACCATTATTATTACATCACATAACATGATCCAACACATAACTGAAAACATAACCTTAATTAACATAACAATAGTTAAGTCTTAATACACCATAAGAAGTAAATTATATCACAAAAGGACAAAGTTACTCCATAGCCTTGTTTTTGCCATCATCCTTGCCTGAAGTTTCATCCTATCATGTCTTAATTGAAATGTTTAAGAAAAGCAAAAATGAGCAACAAATTAATTTGCCCAACAAGTAATATAACAATAAACGTGAACAAGTATATATAAAGCTCATAATTTCAAAGGGTTTCGATAATTGATAGCTCATAATTTTTAAGTAGGAATTAATGTTGTAAACAAAGTACGTCATATCAATTATTTCAAATCCATCATTTGAATTTGAATAAAGAGTCACTATGGACCAAAGGATTATTAAAAGAATTCAAAGGTTTCAACATTTTTAAGTTAAAGAATATTTAACACTGAGCAGTCACTATATACCAAAAACTTCTACTAGAATTAACAGTATTTCACACATAACCCAAAATAAACAAATACAATAAGTGATCAGCCCAAAGTACCCTATGTTATGCATAACACTTAAACATATTGTTCACGCATGTGTTGGTTTCTCAACAAAATATATTTTTTCCTTCTATGAGGGTTGTTCATCTCAGTAGATTATAAGAGTCTGCACCAAAGCAATTGGTTTGGATCTTTGTTTTTCACATGATATCAATCTAGCCAAATCAAATGGCGTAGACACTTTTCTCAATACATTTAAGAATAATTTGTAAGTTCAATGCTTGCAATAGGGTTCAAGGAATATAATTTTGATTTAAATCATCAAGGTTCATAATATGAATAATAATTTTCATGTATTTATATAACACAAAAATCATCCTAGCAATTATTTACTCGTACGATCAATAAGAGTACAAGTTTAAGTACTTAATCAATATATATATGGTTGATATAATCACTACAAGAAAATTGACTAGTTCCGACGGATTTATCCTCGACGGAGTAGATTCAGTTGAAAGTATCTTATTTCTGACAGAATCATTCGTCGAATATATATAATTCCTCGAAAATATTATAATTCTCTAAAAAAAAGTGCTCCCACTTGCTTTTCTTTTTATTTACAAAAATACCACCATGACCCACTTATTTTTTAAAAGAAACTCCAAAACGCACGTAATTTTAATAAAGGAGTGCTATTTAAGGAAGAGTGTTAGATAAGGGAAACTTCTTGATCTTCTTCTTTTCTCTCTCTCTCTCTCTTTATATATATATATATCCCCACACATTTATATAAGTGTACTTACACTTCATTTATTTCCACCACACCTTGGGTTAGTCTAAATATTGATCATAAGGTATTAACAACTTATACACATTGGGCTTAATTATCCTCATTAGATCATCGATTATTTAATTATCTACTAATTAATTTAATTAAGCAATTGTTTGGTCTATCATTATGTCACACTAGTCATATCATCACATACGCTTAATTAAGCTCATCATTACTATTACATTTCTCAATTATTACATACGTAATTCAATTTAAATTGAATTACCACGCTTCGTAAACACATATATATGCACTCAAATAATTTTCAAACTTATTTATTTTCATTACTAATATTATTTACAAAATTACGGATATTATGATTATCGCCACAAACGATAGTAAACAAACAAACCTTAAATACACAATTTAGACACTCAAAATTTTGTTTTCCTTTTCTACTAACCATGAGAGAAAAAACACGTCTTTTTCAACCCGTGTAGACAACCTCGAGGGACGAGAATAACCACTTCAAAGACCGAAAAAACAACCCCGGGAGAGCAAAGATGTAATTGTGCCAGCACAACCTAAACAACAATTGTCCAGCAGAGGTTAGGGTCACAAATAACCACCACAACAATTTCGGGTACAAACTACGTACGCAAGATGATCCATCGACTCACCGTCAAGACTTGAAGATGTTATTCTGGTCTGAAAGTAGTATGCACACAAGCCAATCATGTTTGATGATAAAGCATATACTTTGTAACAATCTTATTCATTTATTAATAAAAAGTATTAATTTATTAAAGGCTTTTAATTATCTACATGATCTTCGTTTTATAATATGTGATAAACCCATTATTTTAAGCAATGCTTTTAGAATAATGATGATGATCATTCTAATGAGAACTAAATTCTTGTAAAGCTTAAAACTAAAATAGTTCCCAATCGTTGGATTACTAAATTGGGGATTAGTGAATCCGGATAGATTGATACATACGTTACTTGCTTCATTGGATGAAGATGATTGATCTCATGATCATTTGTGTGGAGATACTAAAAACAAGTATGTAGGTGCTTATTAGAGAATAAGTTCATTGAACGTGGCTCGCTAAAGAATACCTAATGGAGTTTTACTTGCTGTCAATAGGAATTCTCAGTAGTGATAGTAGACAAGTAATCCTTGGACTTGAGATCATCATAGTATCTTGTGTATGATGAGTTATACTTTGACTTATTCCTTAAGACCCTTAGGGTATATCAAAGGGTATGCTTGGGTATAATAAGTTGTACATGGAGATAATGTATGATCAATAAAGAATCTACCACTTATTAAAAGAAGAGAAATGTCCTATGTGATTCGATAAATGACAACCCAAAGAGTCCTTGGTTAATGAGAATGAAATTAGAAAGGAGTTTCTAATTTGCATTATTTGGAGTTGTGCATTTAAGGATCGAAATACATATAATTAAATAAAATAAGACTTGTGAAGAATTCCATGTCTTATATTTAATTGGGGACATTGTATGGTGGAAGGATTGAATTGTCACAAGAACTATTTACTCAAAGGTTCTTTTATGATTAATGTTGAAATCTATATTATCCGGAAAGTCGTTGATCGCTAGGAGGCTTATCCTATTGTAGAATAAATATTATTTATTTAAATAAATTAATTGTTTAATTTATTTATTTAAATAAGATTAGAATTATTCTAATTGATTTATTCACAACCGGTTTAATATGGAGAACCTAAAGGGTCACACCATAAAAGGAAGAATAATTATTTAAGAAGTTAATGGCATAATCGTAATAATATGTTAAGTATATTTAATTTAATCTATGGTGATAGAATAAATTAAATAGCTTAATATTTATTATTTAATATTTTAGAAATATTAAATATAAATTAATAAGAGGAGTCTTATTAATATTATTACAATTATTATTATTTTAATTTCTAAAAGAGTTTAGGAATTAATTTAATATAAGTACTCTTATTTATTCCTAATAGATTGGGAGGAAAATTAATTAAAGGAGTTTAATTAATTATCCCTAATAAGATTAGGTGGAGCCCATTTAATTAAAAGAGTTTAATTAAATAATACCTTATTTTAATAGGGTTACTTGATATCTTTATAAGAGGAGTTTTATATCAGATATTAAAAACTACGTGATAATTTCAATAGTTGGGAGAGTACGCCTTTTCTATAGAGATAGAAAACTAGGGTTTAGCCAACCACCCATCTTCTTGAATCCTTTTTCTTCCTTGGTGGATCACCTCTAGAGGCCAAACACTTGGGTGGCTAACGTTGATCAAAGGAAGGAACCAAACCCGGTGGATTCAAGTTGAACGCGAAAAAGGATTGGAGGTGAACTTGCACTGAGGAAGAAGCTCGATCTTCAAGGGTATGATTCTTATTCGTTATCTTTTTGTTTAATTAATAATTGTGCATAAAGGGTGATCCGGGTATATGGTTTGTAAAATTTTAAACTCTGATTTTTACACGTTTCCGCACTTTTTATGCAATTTGATTGCATTCTTGAATATTACAAACCTAACATGGTCATGGACCCATCTTTCCAAATTCGAAAAAAGTCAAGCCCGATGTCACTGCGTATGTGACGCCCCCAAAATTAGGTATACATCACCCATCTTGGGTCGCCACTTACATGGTACATAAATTCAAATACAAACTTAATTATACATCTGTCGTGTAACATACGACAATACATAAATTGAGAGTTCTAATAGGAATATTGTCATTTAGATAATATCCATACTCAAGGAGTCCTCATTACATTTATTGTCACACTATTTAATGTAATAGTGAGGAGTACTAATGCTATCTTGAGACCATCACTCTTTTTCCGACTGTCGTCCAAACCTATATTCTCATTTCTCAAGAGAAGCGGTGAAAGAAAGGTGAGCTCAACTAGCCCAAGAAGAAATATTATGACTAAGATAATGCGAATAAATTATCAATAGTCTTCAACAATGTTAAACCGATAAAATACAATAGACAACCGGTTTAATCTGCTGATGAATATGCAATCCATTAAAAGAGTCAGTAGAAAATAAAGTCTACTATCTTTTAGGTTTTAAAAAGGTTTTCATCATTTTTATCACTAAGACTCAGTTTAATGAATAAACCACAATATCCAATCATCCTCGCACTACCTGGCCAAGGATTTTCATCAAATCATCAATGGTCATGACTATACCGAATCACCCCGGTCATAATCATACCAAAAACTATCCATCAACGCATTACTGTGCCACCGAGGACTTTTGTCACATCATTTATATCAAGCCATGATTATACCGAATGATCCCCGGTCATAATCATACTAAGTTCATCTACGCACGTAAGCCAAAGATAACATAATATAACATGAGGATGATGACAATGACATAATAATTCAATAAAACAAGTTCAAGAATTATTTAATCCAGAATTATTAACGCCCAAATTGTCAACATGACATCTTTTTTTTGTAGAGTAAAATTCAAGAATGATCGGAAGAATATTTCCATGAAAAGATATCGAATGAAACGCAAATATCAAGGATATTCTACTAATTTCATGGAGTATAGAAGTCAAAGTTTTAACCAATGGGTATAATAAAGAATGGAATAACAAAAGAAATCACCGTACATGCAGATTGCAGATAGACAAAGTTATTCCAATAGAATAATAATAACGGAACCAAAGTCGGGTGAAATTACACCAATTAATAGTGTAATAACCCCAAAATAGGTCCATTCCATCCAACCTATTCTAAGTCGTTAAATACATGGATGCATGTAAATAACTACAACTTTATTACAACAATTGTCGTGCAAAATACAACAACACATATCTTTGTGAGTTTGGATACCAATATATACCAAATGTAACTCGGACACCAACTTGGATAACACGTCACCATGACACCTTACATAAAGGTACATATAAAAACTGCTTTTAGAAATTAGAATCTTTGGGAAGTGCTCAAGAAACCTTCGATACATGGAAGGCCATGCTTTTTAGGTTATGGTAGATATCATATGGCCACGTAATTATCCTTGGTTAACCCAATAAACCCCAAAGAAAAAAAAAGAAGATTACTATCATATTCTTCCCAATGGTGAGTCTTCTCGACATATCATTATCTCCACATGCCTCTAATTGGGTATTATACTCCAAACAAATACCAAGATTATATAGGTAGTGCTTGTAAATATACTCAAAGAAGTGGATGAGCACAACCATGTCTTATGATAACACGAGGTCAGTATGTCATTAGACATCTTGTATGATAGTGACAAAACACCATTCCAAGTTAAATTCACCTTCACCTCAACATCTATAGACCACCACTCTATTCCTCGCTATCCCCACTCGACCCAAATTTACACTTTTATTACTCCGAAGGAATTGTAGAAACAAAAGGGTGAGCACAACTAGCTCAAGAAAGAATATTATGACTAAAGATAAATAAATTATCAATAGTCTTCATCAAGAATAAATCGTAGATTTGTAGAATATATGGTAGATGATAAAACTTTTCAACCATAGTCATAAATGAATGAAAGTAATCCATTAGAAGAGTCAAATAGACTATAAAGTCTATTGTCTTCTCCATGTTAAAAATCCACCAACAATGTTTTATCCTCCGTAACATCAATCAACAATTCCGTCCACAATCACGCAGTATAACTCATAATCGTAATTGTAGTTCTAAATTCCTTTCCTCATCCAAGACAAAGATAATTTTCATCACTTGTCTTTACCGAAACATCAAAGATCATGGTTATACCAAATCACAGTTCCTGCTCATAATCATACTAATAAATTCATCTTTGCACTACCGCCAAAGATATTCATCAATGATTCATCTTTACACTACAAAGCTAAAGATATTCAACAACGGGTCATCTTTGCATTACAAGCCAAAGATATTCATCAATAATTCATCTTTGCACTACAAAGCTAAAGATATTCAACAACAGTCATCTTTGCATTACGAGCAAAAAGATATTCATCAATAATTCATCTTTTGCACTACAAATTAAGATATTCATCAACAAGTCATCTTTGCAGACTACGAAAGAAAAAGATATTCATCAATAATTCATCTTTCACTTCATGGCTAAAGATATTCATCATTGTTCATGTTCATTTAAACACCTATTCATCTTTTGCACTACTGTGCCAAAGATATTCTTCTAAATCATTCATCTTTGCATTGGTTTTATCCACGCCCAAAAATACCTCAAAAAATAATCATAGTGGTGTAAAATTCAAGAATGATCAAAACATGGATACAATCAAAGCTAAGTATCCGGAATAGATATTTTGGCGAAAAGAAAAATTTTCATTTTTCTATTGAATAGTGCCGATATTCGTGAATAGTGTCGTGATACGTGAATAGTGCCAGTATACGTGAATAGTAACTCGACACCAAAAGATAGAAATTCCATAAAAAACATTTTCACGCTTCATGAATAGTACTCGTGAATAGTAACTCGTGAATAAGAACTCATGAATAGTAACTCGTGAATAGTAACTCATGAATAGTAACCCAGACATGAAAAAGTTCCAAATTTGATAAAACTTGGATCGACATTTCAAAGATAATGATATGAAGAAATAATATCATTATAAAAAAATAATATCCCTTACTATCCCTTACCTCAAAAAGCAAAGACTTCCGACGGGATATCGGATATGACATCAAGGAAACTTGCACCGATGAATATCAACTCACCAAGTATCTAAATACTCACAAATTACACTCAATAATCTAGAGAGAAGAGAGAAAACTTTTGTTTCGGTGTGATTTTCAATTCTAACTTAAAGCCTCTATTTATAGGAAAATGTTAGCCCGGCCAAGAAGACTTGACTCACTAACACGATGGCTTTACTACCCGCTACTATTCCACCCACCAAAATCAGCCATCTTCCCAACAACCAAGAGTGGGGCCCACTCAATTCTAGAATTTTCCACCAAAACCTAATTTCCGAATCAGTCACCTCTTAAAATTCATAACAAATCATTCGTGAATTTTAACGGTTCAAAATTTGTGGACATATACTCAACTTATATATGTATAACATATCCAAAAATTACAACGATCCAACGGTCGGATCAAAATTTATAACTCATAATATAGCTAAAGAACATCGATTTTTCTGGACTATTAGTCCTTCGTATACAGATTTCATTCAAAATTTCACCACGAAATATCTACAAAGAATTTTGGGTGATTCAAATTTCTCAGATTAGCTTACTTCTAGGGCTTTCTTTTGATATATGGCTCATCTCTTAACTCATTATAATATTAAAGAGTTATGGATTTTACAAAATCAAGTAATAAACTAATTTTTTCGAAAATCCCATATTTTGTTCTCCATTTCGACAAATACCGATAAAACACCTCATCATTAATTCCTTCACTTATAACCACATAAATAAATCCATCATTTATATCCACATCAAATAAATATTTTCTTATCATATGAATCAATAATTAATTATTCACAAATAATATTACGTAATCACATTTATGACAACCAAAGCTCCCTCAGGAAAGGGGGCTTTCAATAAGAATTTCTCTCATCGGGCGCGTAAATTAGGTGACCAAACCTCTCCTCGATGTAACTTTCTAGACATTGCCAATAATGCTATCTAATAATATTATTCAAATAATATGAATTATTGATCCGATAATGGGAAATATCTTGTATACTTGATAATTATTGAACAACAATAATAAAATATCAACACAAAGAATTATTGAATCAATAAAATAAAATATTGAGCGGTAATTATCGTAACAATTATTGAGAAAGTGCCTTCTCACGTAAGAATCAATAATTGAAAAAAATATCGCTGCAATACCGTGTATTTGCTATCGCATAACAACGCGATTACTTTACTTTACCAACCGGGTATTCCAACAAATTGTTAATCTGTAATTGATTACGCCGTTATTTATAAAACTTAATTTTGTCGCTTTCTTCATCCGAAGCGCTTATTCTACGTTATGGAGCCCACATAATGATTGCGCCGAGTAAATGCATTTAATATTCTCCCGACGGAAAGAATATTCCACGACCAAACTAATATTCCTCGACAAAATGAATACTTTTACCCCCTCATGCGTATTTTGAAAAAAATTTCATATATCACCCTTAACTTTAACTTTTATCAATTTAACCATTTCTTAATAGAAAATTGAATACTTTATTTCATAAAATTAGGGTCTTCTACAATCTCCCTCCTTATGAAATTTCGTCCTCGAAATTTACGTGCACTGGTATTTCAAAGAGTTGAGAATACCTTGCTTTCATTTTGATTCCATCTTCCCCGTCATCATGATTTCTCCATTGCTCATCTCCACGTATTTTGAGATATCATTCTAGAATACAACTTCAAAACAAGGGTTAATTTAACAAATTAACATATCACATAATATCCCGATATTACGAGTCGACCAACAAATAAGCTTAGGTAGGACACCTTAGCGAAGGATTTACTCGTCTCTCCTCCTAGTTCTATTCCCGATCTCCGCATGGAGATCATATCCCTAAGCTCGATACCAAATGTAACAACCCCAAAATAGGTCCATTCCATCCAACCTATTTCGAAGTCGTTAAATACATGGTACGTAAATAACTACAACTTTATTACAACAATTGTCGTGCAAAATACAACAACACATATCTTTGTGAGTTTGGATACCAATATATACCAAATGTAACTCTGGACACCAACTTGGATAACACGTCACCATGACACCTTACATAAAGGTACAATACCAAAAACCTGCTTTTAGAAATTAGAATCTTTGGGAAGTGCTCAAGAAACCTTCGTATATGGAAGGCCATGCTTTTAGGTTATGGTAGATATCATATATGTACGTAATTATCCTTGTTAACCTAATAAACCCCAAAGAAAAAAAAGAAGATTACTATCATATTCTTCCCAATGGTGAGTCTTCTTCGACATATCATTATCTCCACTGTCTCTAATTGGGTATTATACTCCAAACAAATACCAAGATTATATAGGTAGTGCTTGTAAATATACTCGGCAAGTGGATGAGCACAACCATGTCTTATGATAACACGAGGTTGTATGTCATTAGACATCTTGTATGATAGTGACAAAACACCATTCCAAGTTAAATTCACCTCACCTCAACATCTATAGACCACCACTCTATTCCCTCTTATCCCCGCTTTCAATTCCAAACTACACTTTTATTACACGAAAGGAATTGTGAAACAAAAGGTGAAACACTAACTAGCTCGATAAAGAATATTATGACTAAAGATAAATAAATTATCAATAGTCTTCATCAAGAATAAATCGTAGATTTAGAAACATATGGTAGATGATAAAACTTTTCAACCATAGTTCATAAATGAATGAAGCAATCCATTAGAAGAGTCAAATAGACTATAAAGTCTATTGTCTTCTCCATGTTAAAATCCACCAACAATGTTTTATCACTCGTAACATCAATCAACAATTCTCGGCCCACAATCACGTGTATAACTTCATAATCGTAATTGTAGTTCTAAATTCCTTTCCTCATCCAAGACAAAGATAATTTTCATCACTTGTCTTTACCCAAACATCAAAGATCATGGTTATACCAAATCACAGTCCTCGCTCATAATCATATTTAATAAATTCATCTTCGCACCACGGCCAAAGATATTCATCATTGATTCATCTTTACACTACAAAGCAAAGATATTCAACAACGGGTCATCTTTGCATTCTGCCAAAGATATTCATCAATAATTCATCTTTGCACTACAAAGCTAAAGATATTCAACAACAAAGTCATCTTTTGCATTACGAGCAAAAGATATTCATCAATAATTCATCTTTGCACTTCTGTGCTAAGATATTCATCAACAAGTCATCTTTTTGACTACTGAGCAAAAAGATATTCATCAATAATTCATCTTTGACCATGGCTAAAGATATTCATCGATTGTTCATGTTCATTTAAACACCCTTTCATCTTTGCACTACGTGCCAAAGATATTCTTGAAATCATTCATCTTTGCATTGGTTTTATCCACGTCCCAAAATACCTCAAAATAATCATAGTGGTGTAAAATTCAAGAATGATCAAAAACATGGATACAATCAAAGCTAGTATCCGAGAATAGATATTTTAGACTTAAAAGAAAAATTTTCATTTTTAATTGAATAGTGCCGATGATAGTGAATAGTGTCAGATATCGTGAATAGTCTTAGTATACGTGAATAGTAATCCGACACCAAAAGATAGAAATTCCATAAAAACATTTTCACGCTTCATTTAATAGTACTCGTGAATAAGAACTCGTGAATAGTAACTCATGAATAGTAACTTTCGTGAATAGTAACTCATGAATAGTAACCTTTGAATATGAAAAAGTTCCAAATTTGATAAAACTTCAGATCAACATTTCAAAGATAATGATATTGAAGAAATAATATCATTACAAAAAATAATATCCCTTACTATCCTTACCTCAAAAAAAAGACCGGACGGGATATCGGATATGATTTCAAGGAAACTTCTTGCAATCGATGAATATCAACTCACCAAGTATCTAAATACTCACAAATTACACTCAATAATCTAGAGAGAAAAAGAGAAAACTTTGTTTACGTGTGATTTTCAATTCTAACTTAGCCCTCTATTTATAGGAAAATGTTAGCCGTAAAGCAGACTTGACCGCTGCACCGATGGCTTTACTCGCTACTATTCCACCCACCAAAATCAGCCATCTTCCCAACAACCAAGAGTGGGGCCCACTCAATTCTAGAATTTTCCACCAAAACCTAATTTCCGAATCAGTCACCTCTTAAAATTCATAACAAATCATTCGTGAATTTTTAACGGTTCAAAATTTGTGGACATATACTCAACTTATATATGTATAACATATCCAAAAATTACAACGATCCAACGGTCGGATCAAAATTTATAACTCACGCAATATAGCTAAAGATTTGATTTTTCGGACTATTAGTCCTTCTGCAGATTTCATTCAAAATTTCACCACTGAAATATCTACAAAGAATTTTGGGTGATTCAAATTTCTACAGTTAGCTTACTTCTAGGGCTTTCTTTTGATATATGGCTCATCTCTTAACTCATTATACATTAAAGAGTTATGGATTTTACAAAATCAAGTAATAAACTAATTTTTACGAAAATCCCATATTTTGTTCTCCATTTAGACAAATACCGATAAAACACCTCATCATTAATTCCTTCACTTATAACCACATAAATAAATCCATCATTTATATCCACATCAAATAAATATTTTCTTATCATATGAATCAATAATTAATTATTCACAAATAATATTACGTAATCACATTTATGACAACCAAGTAGTTCCTCAGAAAGAGGGGCTTTCCAATAAGAATTTCTCCTTCTTGCGCCGCAATTAGGTGACCAAACCTCTCCTCGATGTAACTTTCTAGACATTGCCAATAATGCTATCTAATAATATTATTCAAATAATATGAATTATTGATCCGATAATGGGAATATCTTGTATACCGATAATTATTGAACAACAATAATAAAATATCAACACAGTAATTATTGAATCAATAAAATAAAATATCAATAAGTAATTACTTTTGTAACAATTATTGAGTAGTGCCTTCTCACGTAAGAATCAATAATTGAAAAAATATCGCATCAATCTGGTGTGCTATCGCATACAACAACGCCAGACTTTACTTTACCAACCGGGTATTCAAATGTTAATTCAGAACGATTCTGTCAATTATTTATAAAACTTAATTTTGTCGTTTTTTCATCCCATGCTTATTACATTATGGAGCCCATTAATGATCGCTACGTCAGCATTTAATATTCTCCTAAACCCGGAAAGAATATTCCACGACCAAACGAATATTTCTCGACAAAAATGAATACTTTATACCCCTTGCGTATTTTGAAAAAAATTTCATATATCACCTTAACTTTAACTTTTATCAATTTAACCATTTCTTGAATAGAAAAAATTGAATACTTTTATTTCATAAAATTTGGGGTCTTACAAATAGGATGATCCAATAGAATAATAAATCTTTGAATAATAAACAATGGAACCAGTCGGGTGTAAAACACACGCATGGATATTCCAAATGTAATAATAAATGCGGAATAATAAACAATGGAACCCGGTCAGGTGTAAAACACATGACGCATGTGATATTCCAACAGTAATAATAAAGAATGGAATAACGAAGAAGATCACCAAGTATAGGGGATTCCACGTATACAAAGTTATTCCAATGTAATAAATAAGAATGGAATAATATAAGATTTCACCAAGTATAGGGTACGCGTATCACAAAGTTATGTATGGGTATGCCACTTTACAAAAGTTATTCCAAGCGAATAATAATGAATGGAGTAATGTGAAGTTCTCTTCATGAATAAGAAAGAATAATACCCACTACAGTACAACAAATAATATCCCTTACCTAGAAGAATGAATATTGGAAAAGTGAAGAAGCAGAATACTTTTCTTCTTTCTCTCTATAGATTTTCTCTATATAGCTTCTCTCTATAATTTCTCTCTCAGAGTTTCGGTGAATTCGTAAGAAAATAATGAAGGAATGAGCTTCTATTTATAGGAAAATAGAATACATAGTAATTAATCCATGAACAGTCCAGATTGATTTACTTTAATCTGACGGTCCATATTTAAAGTAAAATCTTTTAAATAAAATATCATATATTCTATTTATATAAAAACATTTTACTACGCAAACACTACGCAACACTATGCAACACTATCATAATAAAATATAATATATTCTATTTATGTAATAACTTTAATAAAGATTCTCATTTTATATAAAAAGATGTTTTACATTTTATTACGTTAATAATACTGAATAAAACAAAACGTCATTATCGCTATAATAATTCATATTATTAATCAACAATAATGGAATCAAACCGAGTGACTTCTCACATAAAGATCAATAATCAATACACAGTGTGTGCTTACTACGCAACCACACGACATTATCGTGTACTTTTACTACCGAGTAGTTCAACAAGATATCACGGTAAAACTTCGCCGTTATTTCAATAAAATATTTTTGTCGCGTTTTCTCAATCCGATAATAATTACATTGTGGGGTCCACCAATGATTGGTAGTTATGCGAATATTCCTCGCTAAACCAGAATATTCTCGACCAATCGAATATAACATAACCACTGTGCATACTTTGCAAAATTTATAAATACTACCTACAACTATAATATTATCTCAAATTCACACCATAATATTGAAAAATTATTTCGTCAAAATTTAAATCTTTATTGATAAAATCTGGGGTCTCACAGCGTAGCTCTCGGAAAGAGCTTTCCGGAATGGTATGTCACATCTCCCAGCGATTCCCAGATTATGGACGTTTCAGCAGACAACGTAGCGATCGAAGGAAAGAACTTAGAGGTAGCGGAACCCACTAGGCACAATCGTAGGTGTTGCTTGGCCGAGTATAAATAAATTCCCCCCAAATTTCATTTATAAGGAGATTTTGGGGAGTTCCAAAAATTCTAGAGTGAGAAATATGAGAGCTAGAGAAAAAGCGCTCAATTCTTGCTTCTAAACACTGTAAATATAATTTTTAAACACTTCTGTACATATAAATCTTGTTATATAAACTTTCTACCGGTTGAAATCAAGTCCTTGGAAGCAAATAGCCATCTTTTGTGCAAATTTCGTGTAAATACGTAAGATCTTTTTAGATCTGTGTTTTTTTACTTTTTATATATATATATATATATATATATATATATATATATATATATATATATATATATATATATAGTGAACGATCCATAACATATATTTCATATGGAATATAAAGTGGCATATAACATCTATACCATTTGTTTAAGGAATGAAAGGCTGAGATTTGATTTGGGATTACGCCATCCCTAATGGTTAATAGTTTCAATATCGTCATATCAAAGATGTTTCGCATCCCGAAAAAAAATCAAACAAAACCATTTCTAGTTAAAATTGGAAGTATCAAAGGGACTCGATTCCTATTTGATGAAGGGTTTGAAAATCATATTTTCAAAATATCGCTTTCATATGTTTAATCTAAGAACAAAAATTTTCAAATCAAACCTTTGTACATGCGTCCAAATAGGCACATCACTATTTTCAAAATAAAGCATTCAAGCACCTTTTCATAATTAAAATCACACACACACACTTCATGTCTAGGGAATGAAAAAGACGTGGTAATCGTGTTTCACGGAAGTCGGGAGTGCCTAATATCTTCCCCTTAAGTAACCTCCCGAACTCTATGAATCTCGGGTCCGGACTAATTAAACGGAGTCACATATATATTAAGCTATATATTGCGAAAAATCTTTCAAAAAATCCGGATGAGTTAGTACATCTTTTGGAAAGCATACCAACTAGCGACTATATCTAATTTTCGATCCTATCGCATTAAAATCATTCTTTTTAAAATCGCCGACATATATATCAGAACTTTCCTAAAATGTCACTTTTTAAATAAAATAAATTAACCTAACGAAACACAAAAGGAACGAGAGGGGGAAATTTCACCCATGCGTGGACACACATAAAACCAAATATTATCACAAGATATCTATATCATAGTTTTAAAATTCAGCAACTGGTGAACCAATATGCTTATGCTGAAAATAACATGTTCCTAACTATATTAATATTTATTATTTAGTAATTTATTTACAGCACCACCATATATTAGGCTTCCCATCCTATTATTATTATATATGCAGAATTAGGTTCAACAATAATACATTGAAAAAACTTCATAAATAATGCATGGTAGGACACGCGGGATGGGGCAATTAATTCGTTGTAATGGTGTCCCGGCCAATAAAAATGCCCGAAAATTATACTCCATTAAGAATTCCATGTTAGACACAGAGGGTGACGAGAAAGTAGACGACACAATTATTGTCCAAAATTGGATTTCGATGGCATAAAGAAAATAAATAAGGCAATAACTTTAAAAATAAAAAGCCTAACTTTAAATTTTGAAATATTTTGGAGACGTCAAATGGATTCCCCATTTTATTTAATTAAATAAGAGTCGGAAATAAAAAGGAAATGTAGAGATAAGCATATATAGTATAAAAGGACCCCTTGATATGAAATGATATAATAATGTGCAGTGGATACAAAATAATTGAGACATGAAATTTCAATGTGAATTGTGAGTTTTAGTTGTTATTACTAGTCGTCATTACTAACATTCATGCTTTTTTGGGGTCACCTTTTGGCATTTCTCTCCTCTTGGTGTATTCTGTTAGGTAAGATTCCATATTTTTCCATACTTCTTTTATATATGAATTATGATGATCATCTCCATCCATTAGTCAATGAATAGTTGTAATTAGATTGATTTCTTTGTCAAAAACTACTAATTGGTCATTAGGAGAAAGTGAAATTTTAGATATCTTTTAATTGAGATTACTATATATATATTGGGCAATTAATTAGCATCTACCGGCCCACACAAATTTAATTGTTTCTCAAAAACCTAATGCTTTTATAATTTCTTTAGACATGTAATTTGGCACTTCAAATAAATAATAAGTATGTATATATATATATATATATATATATATATATATATATATATATATATAATACTGATTTTTCGATTACAAATTTTCATAAATCTAAACCCTAAACCATATCTTGTAGTATGTATGTTGCATGTAAGTGAGCAAGTCCCCTCGTCATGGTGCATGCGCCAAGACAAGCTGGCGATTAGTTATGAATATAACAACACTCTGTATCATGAGTTTTGTATGTAGAATTTATAGGGTATTAATTATTATTTCTCGTTTAATTAATAAAAAGAGTTTAATTATGCCACTGAGATATTAATTAGCTAGCGCAATGGTGAATTAATTACGTTGTACTTTTTGTAAGCTCATAAATAAGAAAACATTGTACGTACGTACTAGCTTGTATAAGAGATTGAAATAACAAACTCTTACAACTTTCACATGATGAAGAAAGAAGGTGGCAGTATTATGATGCAGGTGACTAGTGAGGAAGACTAGCTAGATATATATATCGAGGATATATATGATGCTATTGCACTTTGATGGATGATAGATATGACCAAACCAAATCACATGGTAAAAGTGTACGACAGAAAAATTAAAGGCCATTGAATTGAAATGAGGCCCAAAGTCCTACTTGAAGGAGCGTCAAATTTAGGCAGGTTGATAGATAGTTGTGCATGTGCATGTGGATGCGCAGGATTTTACAAATTTTCGAGCCTCCGTATCAACTCTAAAAATATTAAGGGAGAAATAGAAGAATTTAGGAAGAAAAATATTAAAAAGCAATCCTAGCCTAATCTCAGCCCTACATTTATTTATATATATTAGGCTATATTTATTACATTACCGACACCTCAAAATCCACATTTTCCTCAAGGTGAAAATGCAACCACAAAATTGAGAACACCATATCACCAACTAGTTCAAATATAGCATCAATCCCAGCACAGAAAGTAAACAAATGCATATAATTTGGAATTAGCATATATCTTTAGTGCAGCAACCTTTAGAGAGCTTGTTGACCACAAGAGTAGCAAGAGCTTCATGCTCAATGTCTTCTGCAATTAATTATCAATATTGGATGTCCGCCCTTAATAGCATCATATAATTATATGTTTATTAGACCCCTTGCATTTGTTCTTTGTTTATCAATCAAAAACATCTTGCAATTTTCAAGCACAGACTTGCAGTTGAGATATACTTAATTGGACTCCCATCTTCATGGCCGGCGCCTCTTTGAAATTAAAGTGAATGCCCATACATGAAGAATCATAAACTCATGCATAACAAGTTTGTTTCCTACATGTGATATCATCCACCCTTGATGGCATTGAAACCAAGAACTGACAAAACCCACTGTTTGTTACCAAATTAACATGAATATGCTTGTAGAGAGGAATGTTCAGTAACTTGGCCCAATCTTTGCAAACAACAAAAGACACCGCCAGTATTGCATTCATGTGGTAGTTTCTCACATAAAATTTCCCTCTATCAGAAAGTTTAAAAGTCTACTTAAATGTTTCAGTATCAGGCAATTAATATAAAACAATGCATCATGTCACTAGTAGATAATTGCTAAATAACAACAGCGAGAACAACTCGAATTGAGCCCAATAAAGCTGCATTCCAATTGACAGAATCTTGAAGGACGGAACTACATAATTTGATTCCAGCGCATAGCTAGATGCTCAAAATATTTCTGCAATAAATCTCTACAATACTTCTTTAGCATTTGTTTGATTTTGAATCCGTATAGTTAACCAAAATTACTTGGATCTATTGGATTGGTTAACTAGTTTTTAGGTTATGGATTTGTTTGATTTTGAATCCATATTATTAATTACAAATATGGGTTGGAACTAGTTTAACTAGTTTTGACCATATTCTATAACACTTTCTCAAAAATGAAAATTTTGACCTATTTTCACTATGGACATAGTTTCATCAATATTTTACGGGCTTTCATTTGAATCTTACTCGAAAATAGAAAGAGAGCAAGTGTAGTGCATTGAGATAAATCATTTTTGAATGAGACTTTAAAATATAAAATGACCTCTTTTTAGACGGAGAAAGTATACTAATTTATTAATTTTTGAATGAACTATATAAATTTTTTGAGAGAGAAAGTATGTTAATCTATTTTAGAAAGATAATGTATTAGAAAAATTAGAGAGAGATAATGAATTAAAAGATGGAAAAAGAGAAAGTACATAAATCTCAAAAAGTAAAATATGCCGACCTATATTAAAACTATATATAACCATTTGGGTTCAACTCATACAAACCATATTAAAAATGGATAATGTGATTTTAGTTCTTATTTGAACTCATAACCATTTTAAGTAAACCTAAATCAAACCAAACTCATATTTGGCAATGTCTAACATGACTCATGTACATAATCCCAACCTTTTCCTTATCAAACTCTGGAACCTCTGTTACTGTACACCATCAAGTTTAGTAATTCCATATTTGGAGGGATAGAATCATAGAACTGCAATGAGTTGAATAAAATATGGACCTTTCTTTACATACACATGAAGTGCTCTGTCACAAACAGGCTGCACTTCTAAGGATCATGCATGCGTCTGTCCAGGTTAACATCCATGCATACAAATTAACACATCTCACGCTCTATGTGAAATTACATTTCAAGTAGAACCACAATGATAAAGCAATATATAGATGTTCGAGACCAGAATTAGAATATACAAATAGTTGGATATTATAAAATAAATTAGTCTCAACTCGATCTTGCTCATACATGCACGTACGGTACGTACATTCCTACCTTGTCTCTATCTTTTCTTCTTCTTTTTTCCCTTTGGATAAGTTCTTACCTAGCCTTTCTCCTTTTTACTAATTATCCAGATAAGAATATAGTTGGCACATATAGTAAAGAGATTAACCTGAGCAAAAGTAACTGCATAAGGAAGTTACTAATTATAAACCAATTACTTTATCAGAAAAGAAAAAGAAGACAAAAAAATTGGAAACATGTTTCTAAATAAGTAAATTATAAATATTCATACTACAGAGGACATAAATTACCAGTTTTAGAAAGCTGCAGTTTCACCGGATCAACTAAAACATCAAATTATGTCCAGGACCAGGAGTGTGTATATATATATACATGATATTGTTAATAGTAATTAGAGTTTAAAATAAGCTTATTAATTTTATCATCATGTTTTAATTTCTTTTGAACGTACGTACGTGCTGATTCATTCCCTAAGTCTTGCAAATGGTGATATGGCTTCTGCTAAATCCCTCCCCCACGAAATGAATAGGTTTGAACACTAGGCAGCCCTCCCTCCGAATGCTGACGTTATACGGAGCTTCTGACACATATCTAACCTGGAATTAATGGAACTTGAGGTAGGTATGTTTGAAAACTGTAAAGGGACGTAAGGCAGGCACACCATGAAATGGTAACGCAACTAATTTTATATAAAATAAGCATATTATATATAATTATATTGGCTGAGTTTATATTGTTAGTTAGTTTATAAAATTATATGTATTCTTGGGTGTAATTAATTTGTTTAGTATTATCTGTAAGTGACTTGAAAGTCCTTAAATTCGCGGTTGTGCATAAAGGAGGAAGAATTAGACTTTTGGCTTAATTTGTATATTATTGTCTGATTTGGAGTCAAAATTTGCTATGAATCCATGTTGTAAACTTTAAATTGATGTTGGATTATGTTAGTACTCTAAAAAAATGAAAGCATTGCAACTGGAGTGAGTCAAAATGGTTATATAATTAACGAATTTGTAGTGAATAATTTTGCTATATAAATATGAAAAATTAGTATGAACATGAGATTTGTTTTAGAGGTGTTAGAATGGTTGTGTTCTATGGTGTTAATTTGCTGAGTTTATAGTGTTTGTAATGGATGAATTTGGCTCTAGAATTCTCCCTCAAAAGCACTCTTTTGTTATGGAATAAATACATACATACATACATAGTAAAAGGAGAAATCGTTATATTCATATTTGATCTTACGTCTAAGGAGAAATAATTCTAAAACTAGAGGTAGTGTAAATAGATCATACCAATAAAAAACCAAAAGTTCTGTACCCAACCCAATTTATACACACGTCCACGTCGGATCCTTAATTAATAATTACCTAAATATATAATACTTAGATCGATCCCATGCTTGCTAACGATTGAAAGGATTCCAACAACTCACACATACATAATTTTATAAACTAATTACTAACAATATCTAATTAAGAAAACTAACATCATGTTTTTAATATTTAAATTATTTTAAAGATTGTGACAATCACATACATATATTTAATACTAACACTGTCATATCTCACCTATAAAATAAATTAACATGATATTTAATTATTCACTTCATTGTCCAGACATTAATTAATCAATTTAATGTATATATAAAATATAGTAAGGAGTTCCCAGAATATGTATGCGCACATGGCATGGCTTTTTCTTCCTCCAAATTTAACATTTTATTAACCCTAGATCAGGATAAATATTGGGGAAGATGCAACGTCGAACCATTTTCCTCCGCACGTGTGGCAGTTTCTGATCCTCAGAATCTTTAAAATTGAATATTGTTTAACTAATTATACTGCCTTTGCCTGCTAAATCATTGTAGTATTTTTTTTTAGGTTAATTAATTAGCTACTTGCTGCTACTATTCTTTTAGTTTTAAAATAAAGGCAAGTGCTTTGGATGCCTCCTTCAGACTAAAAAAAGACTAAAAGAAAAGGAGGCCAGAATAGTATTATATTATTACATGGAGTACAAATGAATGAAGGGAAAGGAGGTCTCAAATTTCAGGACATGTTGGGGAAGTAGAAAACATACGTGTATTCATTTTATTGCTCTAATATTTAATTACCATTGTGTGATCATCATTACTCTTTTTAAGGTACAATGTATTTTTCAGAATACATAAAATACTCAATCGAGTTATCAATTAATTAATACAAATGTAGTATAATGAAGTCAATAAAATCTTATCTAAATTAATTAATTTGGTTCAAAGGTAATTAATTTAGTAGATATTAACTTATAATTCTTAAATATAAACACTAGATTAGAAAACATACATATATGGCCTATGGGTCAGAATTAGTAATCGGAGTTTTATACACCTTTTAATTAAGGCGACTATCTTTGAATTTGTTTAAGCTATAATTATTATGGTAATGAGACTTAACTAGCTAGTTTAATATATCCTTAATTAAAGCATGCATGCATGTTGAAGCATAAAATGTGGTAAATAATGTACGTAAAAGAAAGTTGGTTCTAACTTGAAGAAGCATATGCATGCATACGTCTCTAAAGTTGGACTTCTTATCGTATGTATGTTATTACTCGATCTTTGGGACCAAATGAAATGAAAGGGACGGACAAATTTGAATGGACTGAGAAATTAATTAGTAAAATGAACGGAAGAAGAAAAATTGAGCAAGTCAAATACAATGTCTCCCCCCATAGCCATTGTTGTTGATTCACAAGGATCGGATCCAGTTGGCGAAACCTGAACGAATTTATAGGGGATCAAAATATATCAATAAAAAAAATTTTATTTATCGATGTGATGAGTAAAGGAAAGAAGTAACGTACCTTAATTCGATATAAGTACCAGTTATGCATACATCAATATAATGTCTAAACAGAATATCCAGAAAGCAATATATTTCACAGGTAAAGTCAGATGCAGATAGCAATCACAAACAATAGTAATTCAGTGCCTTAAATACCGCAACTAATTTAAATTGTCTAACTTTCTTCTTATAGGTCACAAAACAACCACTTTCAATATTGTAAAGTACAAAAAACAAAGAACAATTTCATATATACAAATATGCAAATAATCTAGTATAAATAAAAACAACAATTGCTAATCAATAATTTCATCAATTTAGACATTTTATAATAATTTCATCATCATCAATTCTTTTAGGATTTAAGAAAACAGAAATTAAACAATAATTTTATATTACTCAAACTGTAAGACCTCAATTTTATGAAATAAAAGTATTCAATTTTTTTCTTATAATTACTATTCAAGAAATGGTTAAATTGATAAAAGTTTAAAGTTAAGGGTAATATATGAATTTTTTTTTAAAATAAGCAAGTGGTTATAAAATACCATCGTTGTTATTCGGGAATATTCGTTTGATCGTGGAATATTCTTCCCGCTTCGGGGAATATTCATATGACGGGCCTTGACCTTTTTATGGGCCCCATAACTGAAAGCGATTGGATGAAGAAAGCGATAAGTATAAGTTGTTTACAAATAATCTGCAGAGAGTTAGTTATTCCTATTATCTTGTTAGAATACCCTTGGTTAAAACACAATGTCGCGTTGTTGCAGACAAGAAGACATGAAGATTTCACCAATTATTGATTCTTACGTAAGAAGACACTACTCAATAATTGTTACAGTAATTACTGTTCAATATTTTATTTTTGATTCAATAATTGTTGCGTTGATATTTTATATTATTGTTGTTTTAATAATTATCACTGCACAATATTTTCCATTATCAAATCAATAATTCATATTATTTAAATAATATTATTAGATAACATTATTGGCAATGTCTAGAAAGTTCTTTCTAAGGAGAGGTTTGGTCACCTAATCAAGGCGCCAAGAAGGAGAAATTCTTATCGGAAACCACCTCTTTCCTGAGGACCGCATCGGTTGTCATGATTGTGATTCGTAATATTATTTGTGAATAATTAATTATTAATTTATATGATAAGGAAAATATTCATTTTATATGGATATAGATGGAGAAATTTTTTTTAAAGTGATAATTGTTGAAAATTGATATTTTATCTTTTATGATAAAATAGTCTTTTATTATATTATTATAATATAATAATAATGATATTTTTACAATGAATGTGTGATATATGAGTATATGAGGAGGAAGAGTGTTTTTGTTGCATTAAATGATTAACACATGTTTTGTGTGTCGGTGGACCCCGTTTCTTGACTGAAATTTGATTATAGCTTGTAAAATCGTCCGTATGTGGATTTCGGTCAATTTTTGTTTGGAATTTGGAAAAACTTTCTTCTGCAAAGTTGTAGAGAATTGAATTTCCTATAAAAAGTCACAAGAGATTTAAATTTTCTGATGAAAGGGCTATTTATTATGAATTATTGAAGTTCAAGTTCAAATGATTGATTTTGGAAGTTTTAGTTATTTTTTAAGAAAAAACGTTTTGTTCAATTGAGTGAGCTTATATGTGTTATCAATGTGTTGAATTCAGATGTCTAGAGGTGGGCTAAGGAAAATTATATAAATATATTATTATTTTATTAAATTTTTACATTTTTGGTGTTCTAAGCATTTTCCTATAAATAGGTGCTTAGGTTAGAATTAAAATCACACCGTAAACTCAAGTTTTCTCTATTTCTCTCTATATTATCGAGTGTATTCTTGTGAGTATTTTGATATCTTGAGTTGTTGCTATACGGTCTTGCAAGTTCGTTCGGCGTTATTCCAATGTAAGATCGCTTCTTTCGAGGTAAGGGATAGTAAAAAGGGATCGAAAGGGATGTTATTTTCTTCGTAAGTGATATTATTTCTTCAATATCATTATGTTGAAATATTGGTTTGAACTTTTTATCAAATTTAGAACTTTTTCATATCGGGGTTACTATTCATGAGTTACTATTCACGAGTTACTATACATAATTTACTATTCACGACGCAGGTTACTATTCATGAATTACTATTCACGAGTTACTATTCACGGGTACTATTCACTACAAAATTGGTTTCTTTTTCTAACCAAATTATAGTTGATTTATGAATATTACTTTAGAGATTAAAACTATGTATTGATTATATTGATTTTATTATCATATATAACATTTTTATAACCCGATGTTGAAATTCTCTTTCACCAAGACCCTGAGGGATAAAAAAATTTTTAAATAAAAAGGAATTTTTATTTATTTATTATTTTGAAATAGTAAGGGTGGATTTGATTAATGTGGTTAGTAGTTATGGGTAAAATACGCAAATATTTTAAATAAGCAAGTGGTTATAAAATATTCATTATTATTTGTGAATATTAATCGTCGTGTCGGAATATTTTAAATAAAAGTGGATTTCGGGAATATTCGCATTTTGGAATATTCAGACGACGCGCAATTTTTTGTGGGCCCATAACGAAAGTTTATTGATGAAGAAAAACGATAAATATAAGTTGTTTATAAATAACTAACAAGTTAGTTTGTTACCGCATACATCGTTGAATACCCCATGGTAAAACACACTAATACGCATTGTCGAAAACAAGAGATATTACAGATTGCACCAATTATTGATTCTTACGTAAGAAGGCACTACTCAATAATTGTTACAAAGAATTATCGCTCAAGATTTTATTTTATCGATTCAATAATTGTCCGCATTGATATTTTATATTATCGTTGTTTCAATAATTGTCATTACACAAGATTTTTTATTATCGGAGCAATAATTCATATTATCCTAATAATATTATTAGATAACATTATTGGCAATGTCTAGAAAGTTTCGCTCTAAGGAGAGGTTTGGTCACCTAATCGCGCGCCAAAGAAGGAGAGATTCTTATCGAAAGCCCTCTTTCCTCGGAACTACCGTCACAAGATCGTGATTCGTAATATTATTTGTGAATAATTAATTATTGATTTATATGATGAGGAAAATATTGATTTTATGTGGATATAGATGGAGAAAATTTTTAAAGTGACAATTGTTGAAAATTAATATTTTATCTTTTTCTCGATAAAATAATTCATTTAAATATATTATTTTAATAATATATTAATGGTGATATTTTTATAATGAATGTGGGATATATGAGTATATGAGGAGGAAGAGTATTTTTGTGGCATTAAATGTTTAACACATGTTTTTGTGTGTCAGGACCCCATTTTCGATCGAAATTTGATTATAAATCAGTAAAATCGTCTGCTTGTGGATTTTGGCCAATTTCTGTTTGGAATTTGGAAAAACTTTCTTCCGCAAAGTTGTAGAGAATTGAATTTCCTATAAAAACTCGCGAGATTCGAATTTTCTGATAAAAGGGCTATTTATTATGAATTATTCAAGTTTTGAGTTCAAATAATCGATTTTTGGGAGTTTTAATTAATTATTTTGAGAAAACGTTTTTGGTGAGTTTTTTGTGAACCTCATTTAACATGTGCTATGGCTGAAATCAGATTTCAAAGGTGGGCTAAGGAATTTTGTTTATAAATAATATTATTATATTCAATTTTCTCGCTTTTGGTGTTCTAAGCAATTTCCTATAAATAGGTGCTTAGGTTAGAATTGAAAATCACACCGTAAATCAAGTTTTTCTCTCTATATTCTCGATATTTTGAGAGTATTTTGTGAGTATACTTTGAGTATTGCTATACTTGCAAGTTCAAGTCATAGCCTATATCCTGTTTCAACTGTAAGTACTCGCCTTTTCGAGGTAAGTGGATGTTATTTTCTTCTCAAATGATATTATTTCTTCAATATCATTATGTCAAATATTGGTTGGAACTTTTTATCAAATTTTGAACTTTTTTTCATGTTTGGGTTACTATTATTCATGAGTTACTATTCACGAAGTTACTATTCACGAAGTTACTATTCACGAAGTTACTATTCACGAAGTTACTATTCACGAAGTTAGTACTATTCAAGCGTAAGCGTGAAGATGTTTTTTTTGTGGAATTTCTATCTTTTGGTGTCTGAGTTACTATTCACGATACTCAAGACTATTCACGATACTACTAGACTATTCACTTATCACGCAAGACTATTCAATTTAAAAATGAAATTTTTTCTTTTCGTCTAAAATATCTATTTCGGATACTAGCTTGATCAGATCCATGTTTTGATCATTCTCGAATTTTACACCCCTATGATTATTTTTGAGGTATTTTTGGACGGATAAAACAAAGTACTTAATCCTTAATCCTTAATCCTTGTCATTTTGTTTCACCGGATTCGCTTTTTAAAAAATATTTTTCATCATCTTCACCTTAAATGATGATATTATGGAATATCTTTGGCCCAGAAGCAAAGATGAATGATTTCGATGAATATCTTTGGCCCCCAGAAGCAAAAGATGAACAGTGTTGAGATGAATACGACCGATCGATTAATATCTTCGCCCGTAAGTAAAAAGATGAAAACAGTGTTTAGATGAATATGACTAATCGATGAATATCTTCGCCTCAGAAAGCAAAGATGAATATTTGATTCCGTATATATATCGATTGATGTTACAGGATAAAATATCGACGATGAACTTTTAAATTCATATATGTAAGATAGTAGTTTGCATTCTCTACTTAACTCTTCTAATGAATTATTATTTCGCCATGTAATATTGATTTAAAATTTGTTGCCTATCAGATTCTATTAGATTTTTCCTCGTCAAGACTAACGATAATTTGTTGTATATTATCTTAGTCATAATATTCTTTATCGGGCTAGCTGAGCTCACCTTTTCCTTGTTGTTCCATTTTTCTTCTCAGAGGCTAGAATGTAAATAGTACTAGCTCTGGGGTATGGAATGAAGGTTCTAGAGAGAGTTGTTTAGTAGTCCTCACCATTTTTGTAAAATAATGTATCAATAATTATGATGGGGATTTATTTATGGTGGATATTGTCTAGATGGCAATATCTCAGATTTAAACTCACAGCTTATATGTTGTAATAATAAAGTTGTAGTTATTTTTCGCACTCATGTATTTGGCGCACTCGTAATGGGAATGGGTTGGATGGAATGGACCTATTTTGGGGGCGCCAGCTTGGTATCGTAGCTTAGGATATGATCTCCAATGAGATCGGGAATAGAACCAGAGGGGAGAGACGAGTAAATCCTTCGCTAAGGTGTCCTACCTAAGCTTATTTGTTAGTTGGTCAAGATATAGGATATTATGTGATATATCGATTTCTTAATTAACCCTTGTTTTACGACAAAGATTTGAGAATGTCGAATCGAGAATATTAACAAAGGAGTAAATGAGACCGTGGAGATGCTCAGATTTACCAACGAGGAGAACGTGCAACAGTCGGCAATGTACCTCCCGTGAACAACACCACCGAAAGCGCAGATGATGAACGAGGGATGTTTAGAAGTTTTTTGCAGCTCATGCAAAATCGCATTTAGGAGACTCGTGTTCAAAATACAGGAGGAAATGATAAGAATTCACGGTGGTCACAAACCCAAGCTTCAAAGAGTCGGGACCACCTGCACTCGGGGAAAGCCGGATCCCATTAAGTGCGAGACGTGGGTCAAACAAATTACCAAGATATTCGATGTCTGGGATGCACGGAGGAACAGAAAGTTCCATTCGCCACTTTTATGTTCCAGAACGAGGCAGACATCGGTGGGAATCAGGAAGTTGCATCCATCCAAACCGCACTCAAAGATGTCATGGGAGACGTTTTCAGAAATAGCAATTCAATGACAAGTACTTCCCCGAAAGTATTCGGCTATATACGAAGGAAGTGGAGTTTATTAGATCGAGCAGTAATAACACGACGATTTGTCCCAAAGACGAGGCGTAAGTTCATGAGTTATCCGTGTTTGCAGACCTCATTTGGTGGAGAATGAGGAACGATGACGCGGATGTTTCGAGAGGTTGAAACCCCCAGATACGCCAAGATCTCATTTCTCATAAATTTTCTCTATTCAGATGTTGTCAACAGGCTGTGGCTCTTGTTAGAGCGAGATAACGAAAGTACGCTCAACCGAGGGACCATAACCAGATCATATCAAGATAGTAGCCATCGTAATAACGATAACCAATGGAGAAAGAAGAATACTTGACAAAGGCAGAACCACTCCGTGGTAATCGTGGGCCATGAAAATAGAAGAAGTTTAGCCTGGGAGGAGATTTTAAAAGAGGAGATTCAACAACCACTATGTGAAGACGACAACGCCAAGAAGAATCGGTTCCAAGGGAGGAGAAAGACCACCCGGTCAGAGATGTTACAAATGCGGAAAGAGGGATATATCACCAAACCGCCCACAACAGCTTTAAGGTATGCTATAATTGTGGAAAAGAAGGACATATCGCCGAGATCAGACGATATCGAAACCCACCACCAATGGGAATGGTGACTCAAAAGGATGTCCCGTAAAAGTCAAAGTCAACGATTCTCGAAGAGCGCTTTGTCGTGACTTCCAATAAAATGCGAGGAACCCGAACGGTTAGCATCAAGTTAGTTAATTATAAATTTTGCTAAGTTTATACCTTACTAGATACCTGCTCTACCCATTCTTTATCTCTTGTTTAGCGCCAACGCTTGAACTCGACTACACGAGAAATTAGACTTTGACCTATTTATGGAGACTCCGTTAGAGAAACTTTCATTACATCCGTTGTTTAGAAATCTTGCTTGATTCAGTTGGCACTATCACATTACCGTTAACCTTATTTCTATAGAGATATTTGCTTTTGATGTGATTTTAAGGTTAACTACTCATCACGCCAAATTGATTACTTTTCGTAAGGTCATAGTTTTCATATTCCTAAGCAAACTCGTTATTCAATTCAAGCAATCAAACCATCAGTAGTCAAACATTTTCATATCAAGCCATGAAGTCATTCGCTTATTACGGATGTCAAGTTTTCTTAGTCCATGTTATGGATTTGAATAAAGACACGCCGATTTGAATAATATTCTCGTTGTTATTGATTTTTCCCGACGATTTTTCAAGAATTTTCGCTTACTCCCAAAGATCGATATTAAATTTTGTATCGACTTTGAACCCCAGACAAAACTCATTTCTAAAATCTCACATCGAATGGCTCCTATTGAACTTCGTGAGTTAAAATTCAACTATAGAATTTGGTACCGAGCCTTTATCCGTGACTGACTTTGTGGAATGCACCAAGCCGCATTCGTAGGGGACACCATATTCGCAAGGCGATAGTAAACCGATAGGTGTCATTGTAACGCATATCCAAGGTTGGGATATGAGTCACAGCTTGAGAACAACCTAAGTTTCAGAATCGAAAAATACGTAGCTTTTTAGGCTTAGTTGGTTATTATCTGAGATTCGTCAAGGATATTCTCTAATCGCTATTCCATTAACGCAATTGACTCGTAGAGATACAAAATTTGAATGGAGCAAGGAATGTGGGAAGAGCTTCAAGAACTCAAGAGGAGACTCATTTCAAAGACATGTTCACCATGCCATCCTCGAAAAGTTTAACGTGGTAGCCGACGTGTTGAGTAGAAGATCGATACAAGCACGAAGTACGATATTGTCAAAGACTCATTTCAGATAATTTACAAATAATAGAGATGGAGATGAAAACTCTAGGTACCCACGTGATGATATATATGAGTATAATCGATTTTAATCGATAAAGTTAAAGTCGCTCTTCAAGCACACAACCGAGTCGATGAATTTGAAGAAGGAGGTGCAAGAAGTTGTTATTTCAAAAAGAGAGAATCTGTGAGGTGAGGAAAGCTCAAACCTTCGATTTATTAATCCATTTGAAATTCTCGATCGAATAGGAATCGTGGGCCTATAGACTGCGCTTTTATCGCCAAGTACGACGCTGTGTTCATAACGCTTTTCACGATCGATGTTACGTAAATATGTGGACTAATTCAACCACGCTATCGAAGTTAGAACCTGACGAGATAGTCAAGACTTAACGACGAGGAGGTACCGCCAAGATCTTTGAGAGGAAAGAACATGTCCTATGTACCGAGGTTATACCACAAGTTAAAGTTTTGTGGAGAAACCATGCTATCGAGGAAATGACCGGGAGTTGGAAACGAAATGAAAGCGAGGTATTCTCATCTTTTCAAACACTGTGTACGACGCCAATTTCGAGGACTAAATTTCATAAGGAGGGAGGTCAGAAGACCTCAAAAATTTTTAAATAAAAAGGAATTTCCTTTATTTATTATTTTGAAATAGTAAGGGTGGATTTGATTAATGTGGATAGTTATGGGTAAAATGCGCAAATATTTTAAATAAGCAAGTGGTTATAAAATATTCATTATCGCTTTGAATATTCGTTTGGTCGTGGAATATTCAGATCGCTTTGGGAATATTCGCATTTACTGCCGTTAGCTTTTGGGCCCCCATAACTGAAAAAGCGATCGATGAAGAAAACGACAAATATAAGTTGTTTATAAATAATCTACAGTAGTTGTTATACTGCTAATATCGTTGAATACCCTATGGTTAAAACACACTAATACGCCATTGTTGAACAAAGAAGATACCAGATTGCACCAATTATTGATTCTTACGTAAGAAGGCACTACTCAATAATTGTTACAAAGAATTATCGCTCAAGATTTTATTTTATCGATTCAATAATTGTCATATTGATATTTTATATTATCGTTGTTTCAATAATTGTCATTACACAAAAGATTTTCCATTATCGAAGCAATAATTCATATTATCTAATAATATTATTAGATAACATTATTGGCAATGTCTAGAAAGTTTCGCTCTAAGGAGAGGTTTGGTCACCTAATCAAGGCGCCAAGAAGAGAGAATTCTTATCGAAAGCCCCTCTTTTCTCGAACTACCGTCACAAGATCGTGATTCGTAATATTATTTGTGAATAATTAATTATTGATTTATATGATGAGGAAAATATTGATTTTATGTGGATATAGATGGAGAAAATTTTAAAATGACAATTGTTGAAAATTAATATTTTATCTTTTTCTCGATAAAATAATTCATTTAAATATATTATTTTAATAATATATTAATGGTGATATTTTTATAATGAATGTGGGATATATGAGTATATGAGGAGGAAGAGTATTTTTGTGGCATTAAATGTTTAACACATGTTTTTGTGTGTTTGTGGGACCCATTTTATCGACCGAAATTTGATTATATAAACAGTAAAATCGTCCGCTTGTGGATTTTGGCCAATTTTGTTTGAATTTGGAAAACTTTCTTCTCGCAAAGTTGTAGAGAATTGAATTTCCTATATAAACTCTCGCGAGATTTGAATTTTCTGATAAAAGGCTATTTATTATGAATTATTGAAGTTTTGAGTTCAAATAATTGATTTTTGGGAGTTTTAATTAATTATTTTGAGAAAACGTTTTTGGTGAGTTTGTGAACCTCATTTAACATGTGCTATGGCTGAAATCAGATTTCAAAGGTGGGCTAAGGAATTTTGTTTATAAATAATATTATTATATTCAATTTTCTCGCTTTTGTGTTCTAAGATTTTCCTATAAATAGGTGCTTAGGTTAGAATTGAAAATCACACCGTAAAATCAAGTTTTTTCTCTCTATATTATCGAGTATATTTGAGAGTGAGTATTTTGAGTATACTTTGAGTATTGCTATACTTGCAAGTTCAAGTCATAGCCTATATCCTGTTTCAACTGTAAGTATTGTCTTTCGAGGTAAGTGGATGTTATTTTCTTCTCAAATGATATTATTTCTTCAATATCATTATGTCAAATATTGGTGGAACTTTTTATCAAATTTGGAACTTTTTTTCTGGGTTACTATCATGGGTTACTATTCATGAGTTACTATTCACGAAGTTACTATTCATGAGTTACTATTCATGAAGTTACTATTCATTAGTTACTATTCATTTAGTACTATTCATGAAGCGTGAAGATGTTTTTTGTGGAATTTCTATCTTTTGGTGTTTGAGTTACTATTCACGATACTACAAGACTATTCACGATATACAAGACTATTCATTTAATACAAGACTATTCACCTAAAAAATGAAATTTTTTTCTTTCGTCTAAAATATCTATTCGGATACTAGCTTTGATCAGATCCATGTTTTGATCATTCTCGAATTTTACACCACTATGATTATTTTTGAGGTATTTTTGACGTGGATAAAACAAAGTACTAATCCTTAATCCTTAATCCTTGTCATTTTGTTTCACCGGATTCGCTTTTAAAAAATATTTTCATCATCTTCACCTTAAATGATGATATTATGGAATATCTTTGGCCTCAGTAGCAAAGATGAATGATTCGATGAATATCTTTGGCCCGTAGCAAAAAGATGAACAGTGTGTCGAGATGAATACGATCGATCGATTAATATCTTCGCCCAGAAAGTGCAAAGATGAACAGTGTTTAGATGAACACGACTAATCGATGAATATCTTCGCCTCAGAGTAAAAGATGAATATTTGATTCCGTATATATATCGATTGATGTTACAGGATAAAATATCGACGATGAACTTTTAAATTCATATATAGAAGATAGTAGTTTGCATTCTCTACTTAACTCTTCTAATGAATTATTATTTTCACGCTAATATTGATTTAAAATTTGTTGTTCTATCAGTATTCTATTAGATTTTTCCTCGTTGAAGACTAACGATAATTTGTCAGATATTATCTTAGTCATAATATTCTTTATCGGGCTAGTTGAGCTCACCCTTTCCTTTTTGTTCCATTTTTCTTCTCGTGAGGCTAGAATGTAATGAGTACTAGTCTGGGTATGGAATGAAGGTTCTAGAGAGAGTTGTTTAGTAGTCCTCACCCATTTTGTAAAATAATGTATCAATAATTATGATGGGGATTTATTTATGGTGGATATTGTCTAGATGGCAATATCTCAGATTTAAACTCACAGCTTATATGTTGTAATAATAAAGTTGTAGTTATTTCGCATCATGTATTTGGCATCACTCGTAATGGGTTGGATGGAATGGACCTATTTTGGGGAGTCCTCATTACAATTATTATAACACTATTTCACGTAATAGTGAGAACTACTAATGCTATCCTCCGGACCATTACTCCGCTCTCCCGACTCTGTCGTTATCCAAATTTATATTCTCATTTTTCAAGAGAACAAGTGAAAAAAGGGTGAGCTCAACTAGCTCAAGAAGAAATATTATGACTAAGATAATGTCAATAAATTATCATTAGCCTACAACAATGTTAAACCGATAAAATATAATGAACATCAAGTTTAACTACAATGAAACCAAAGAATCCATTAAAAGAGTCAAGTAGAAAATAAAATCTACTATCTTTTATGATTTTAAAAGGTTTTTATCATCGTTATAATCGAGACTCAAACTTTAATAAATATTCCACATCATCGAATCACCCCTCGCACTACGGCCAAGGATATTCTTTAAGTATCACGACCACAATTATTCACGCACTACGGGCCAAGAATATTTGTGTATTCATTAATGGTCATGATCATGCCAACAATCGTCCATCAATGCACTACGGCCACCGAGGATTTTACCACATCATTTGTAACATTACTGGCCATGATTACACCGAATAGTCTCTCGGTCATAATCATACCAAGTCCATCTATGCACTACAGCCATGAGATGACTTTCAACATAATATAAACATGAGGATGATGACAATGATATAAGAATTCAATAAAACAAGTTCAAGAATTAATTTATCTAGGAACCAATAACATCCAAATCACAACATGACATCGCTTCAGAGAGTAAAATTCAAGAATATCGAGAAGAATATTTCCATGAAAGGATATTGGATGAAGCGCATATATCAAGGATATTCCACTAATTTCATGGAGTATAGAAGTCAAAGTTTTAACCAACTAGGTATAATAAAGAATGGAATAACAAAAGAAATCACCATGCATGCGATAGATCGCATGCAAAAGTTATTCCAATGTAATAATAAATAACGTAACCAGTCCTACAGAAACGCATTGCATGTGATATTCCAAATGTAATAATAAAGAATGGAACCAGTCCGGCGAAAAAACACATGCATGTGATGTTCCAAATGTAATAATAATAAAGATTTTAACCAGTCCTGTAAAACACATGCAGCAGGATGTTCCAATAGTAATAATAATAAAGACGGAACCAAGTCCTGTAAAACACACAAACATGGATGTTCCAATGTAATAATAGAAGAATGTCACCAAGTATAGGTAAACACAGATATACAAAGTTATTCCAACAAAGATATAATAAGCAATGGAATAACAACAGATTCTCTTCATGAATAAGAAAGAATAACACCCCTTACTTTTGGTAGGAGATTGAATCTCGCAAGAAGTAGTAAGAATAAAATACTCTTCTTCTTCTCTCTTATTCTCTCTATACTTTCTCTCTATATAGCTTGAATGAATTAAGTGAAAATAATGAAGCACTAGGCCTCTATTTATAGAAGATTTCTAGCTTAAGACCGCCATGTATGAAAAGGCAAAGGCTCGACGATTGGTGATGTGAAAAGAAAAGTGGTTCGACGCTCAGTAATGTGAAACGACAAGTGGTTCGGATCACCAGTAATGTGAAACGACAAGTGGTTCGACACCGTAATATGAAACAAGCAAGTGGTTTGACGTCTGTAAAGGTAATTACTATCGACGAAGGTAATTACTTTATTCACAAAGGTAATTACTATTGATTTGAAGGTAATTACTTATCGACGAAGAGACTCTTAGATGATGACATATGGGCCCCCATAAAATAATCAAACTTACCACAAACGCCTCATAATGCACAGACTTTTTATATACATCAAGGATTGAATAAATATTACCACAAATTATTTTATTTTTAATCAACACATATTTAATCTTTCAACAATTATTAATCATTTATAACTTGTCGCCTCAATTATTGATTTAATACTATAACATATTATATGATGATAATGTGATAATAATTGAATCAATAATATAAGAGATATGATGCAAAGAATTACTATATAGTAATAATTGAGCATAAATGAGTGACTTCTCACGTAAAGATCAATAATCAATATCGTGTGCGCTACTATACAACTACGCCAGACATCGCATTTTTTACTACCGGGTAGTTCAACAGTTTTAATCAGTAACACCTCCGTAGTTATTTTTATAGAAAGATAATTTTGTCGCTTTTCTAACCACGCGACAATACTTCCGCTATGGGGTCCACTAATGATTGAAGTCGTCGTACGAATATTCCCCGACAAAAAGAATATTTCCCGACCAAACGAATATTTTATAAAAACTTGCTTACTTTGCAAAATTTATAAATATTACCCACAACTATAACATTATATCAAATTTATTCCATAATATTCAAAAATAATATTTATAAAAAATTCATCTTTATTTATAAAAGTTGGGGTCTTACACTACCTATATGATCTTGGAGTTTGGTTGAAGTATAGTTCTCAATTAGAGACAGTGGAGATAATGATATGTCAAGAGAAGACTCACCATTGGAAAGAATATGATAGTAATCTTCTCATTTTTCTTTGGGGTCTATTGGGTAAACCAAGGATAATTTTGTGGGCATATGATATCTATAATAACCTAGACGCATGGCCTCCCATGTACGAAGTTTTCCTTGAGCACTTCCCAAAGGTTTTAATTTCTAAAACAGTTTTTGATTGTACCTTTATGTAAGGTGTCATGGTGACGTGCTATCCAAGTTGGTGTCCAGAGTCACAGTTGGTATATTTTAGTATCAAAACTCACAACATATGTGTTATTCTATTTTGCACGACAATTGTTATAATAAAGTTGTAGTTGTTTTCTGTACCATGTATTTGGCGACTCAGAATGGGTTGGATGGAATGGACCTATTTTGGGGGCGTCACACAAACAGTAACAATTTTGAAAACTAAATTACTAAACAGAAAATTTGGTCTAAGAAATTATCCACCAAAATTTAACCAATATAAAGAATAAGTAGTCCATGTTACTACACTCACCACCGAATTAAAAAATAAATAAAAAGGGAGAAAAAGATGTGCCAAAAATCTGCCTTTATCAAAGCCCGAGTCAACGAAAGTCCTCCCCCTATGTGGACCCTTCTTCTCTTGATCCTCACAGCCTCCTTCCTTGTTGCTTGAGCTAGTTTTGCTTGCGGTGGGCAATTTTTTTTGCCTTTTCAAGTCGGAAGTAAGTCTACTCCCTCAGGCTTCTCATCTTCCACCTCACTCGAATATAATTTCATTAGCATCATGTCCAGATTTTGATGGATTTTTTTCTATGCTTCGTAAAAAGAGCCTCATGTCTTTGGATCTTGTGGCGCCGCCGTGGCCGGGCGGTGACCCCTCTCCCTCCCCCCCCCTATTCTCTGCCTCGGCTGCCACACTCTGGGGGGCGACGGAGGCCTATTCCGTCTGGGCTGCCACTCTATCGGGGTCAGAAGCCCCCGCCTGCCCCCTAGTTCCGCCTCTGATCGGATCGGAAGTGGTCCGCCCGTCTGTTAATACTTTAATTATTAGAAATATAAATATAAAAAAATTGATATTTTTATATATTAAAATAATATTTTTATATGACCTTCTCACTATTCATATATCAATAAAATTATATATGTTATGTGCTCCAGTACCATACAACCATCATACTCTTGGACATGCATGCATCCATAATCCATTTCTATCACTTCCCATACTACTCATACTTTTTTCAATATAATATCCCAAAATCAAGAATTTTTGTTTTCATAATTACAAAGTTACTAGAATATTATTGTACGTTTTATTGGAGAAAAAGTGTGACAAATAATTAGATTAAAATACAATTAAGGCAATACTTTTCTTCCACTGTTATAACTTGTGTATCACACCTACGTACCTTATATATATGGTTATTTTCAAAATATAATTAGAAAATAACCATTTTGATGATCTATAAATCTACTACTCAAAAATAACTTTTTCCAATAAAATCTCATATTCCATTATTAACGGTAAAATTATGCAAACATTTTAAATAATCAAATTTAAGAACAATAGTAAAGAATATATATATATATATATATATATATATATATATATATATATATATATAAGAACATTTTTCCTAATTAAGTTTCTACGAATATATTCCAACACTTTTGTATACTTCAATTTAAACTCGAGACTAGAGGGCTATTAGTAGAATTAGAATATGGGCACCGCCAAAAGGTAATTTGTATAAGTTGGTTTAGTATGCAGCATGACCAAATTAATCGTATAAAATACATTTACACCCCTCTAAATAATTATAATAACACTCACTTTTCTCTAGTTTCTTAAGTAACAGTTAGTACCTGTAAGACCCCAGCTTTTATAAATAAAAATGAATTTTCTATAAATATTATTTTTGAATATTATAGAATAATTTGATATAATGTTATAGTTGTAGGTAATATTTATAAATTTTGCAAAGTATGCAAGTGGTTATATTATATTCGATTGGTTGGGGAATATTCGGTTTAGTTAGGAATATTCATACAACTACTCAATCATTAAGTGGACCTAATAATGTAATTATTGCCGGATCGAGAAAACGACAAAATATTTTATTGAAATAACTACGAAAGTTTTACTGGGTTGATCTTGTTGAACTACTCTTGCAGAGTAAAAGTACAAGAATACGTGTGGTTGCATAGAAATACACCGGTATTGATTATTGATGCTTATGTGAGAAGTCACCGGTTTGATTCCATTATTGTCGATTAATAATATGAATTATTATAAGCGATAATGACGTTTTGTTTTATTCGTATTATTAACGTAATAAAAATGTAAACATCTTTTATATAAAATGTAATACTTTATTAAAGTTATTCTATAAATAAAATATATTATATTTTATTATGCATAGTGTTTTTTGCATAAGATTTTTATAAGTGTTGCATAGTGTTTGCATATAGTAAAATGTTTTTATATAAATAGAATATATTATATTTTATTTAAAAGATTTTGCTTTAAATATGGACCGTCGATTAAAGTAAATCAATCTGGACTGATTCATGGATTAATTACTATGCATTCTATTTTCCTATAAATGAAGCTCATTCCTTCATTATTTTCTTATTTAATTCATTGAAACTCTCAGAGAGAGAAACTATGTAGAGAAAGAAGAAAAGTATTCTCGCTACTTCACTTTGCCAATATTAGGTTCTCTTCTAAGGTAGGGAATATTATTTGTTAAATCCGTAAGTGGTGTTATTCTTTTTGTATTCATGAAGAGAACTTCTTTTGTTATTCCATTCTTATTTATTACGTTGAATAACTCGTATACGCTGAATCCCCTATACTTGGTGATCTTCTTCTTTATTCCATTCTTCTATTATTCCGTTGGAACATCCTCGTGCTGTGGTGTTTTACACGGACTCGGTTAAAATCTTTATTGTTATTCGTTGGAACATCACATGCGTGTGTTTTACACCGGACACTGGTTCCGCTTTTTATTATTATTCTGTTGGAACATCATGTATACGTGTGTTTTACAACCGGACTGGTTCCGTCTTTATCATTCTGTTGGAATATCCTATCGTGTGTTTTACACCGGATGCAGTTCCATCTTTATTATTCATTAGAACATCCGTGATGTGAATTTCACGATTCGGTTCCGTTATTATTATTCTCGTTGGAATAACCCGTTCATGCCAAGCAATCGCATGCACGTGGTGATTTCTTTTGTTATTCCATTCTTTATTATACCTAGTTGGTTAAAACTTTGACTTCTATACTCCATGAAATTAGTAGAATATCCTTGATATTTGCGTTTCATCCAAAGATCTTTTCATGGAAATATTCTTCCGATCATTCTTGAATTTTACTCTACAAAACAAGATCATGTTGGCAGTTTGGATGTTATTAGTTCTGAATAACTTAATTCTTGAACTTGTTTTATTGAATTCTTATATCATTGTCATCATCCTCATGTTTATATTTTTTTAAAGTCATACGTGGCACATGTAGAGCATGGATGGACTTGGTATGATTATGACACTGAGGATTATTCGATTGTAATCATTTAACCGTAATGTTACAAATGATGTGGTAAAAGTCCTCGATTGGTAGTAGTGCATTGATGGACAGTTGTTGGCATGATCATGACCATTAATGAATACACAACTATTCTCGCCCGTAGTGCGCAGAATAATTGTGGTCGTGATACTAAAGAATATCCTTGGCCAGTAGTGTGTGGGGTGATTCGATGATGTGGATTATTTATTAAAGTTGAGTCTCATTTATAACGTTGATGAAAAACCTTTAAATCATAAAAGATAGTAGATTTTATTTTCTACTTGACTCTTTTAATGGATTGCTTGTTCACTGCAGCTTAAACTTGATGTTTATTATATTTTATCGGTTTAACAATGTCAAGGCTATTGATAATTTATTTCGCATTATCTTAGTCATAATATTTCTTCTCGAGCTAGTTGAGCTCACACCTTTCTTTCGTTTTCTCTTCGTGAAATGAGAACATAAATTGGGACGAGTCGGAGAATGGAGTAATGGTCCGGAGGATAGCATTAGTAGTCCTCACTATTTCGTGAAATAATGTGATAATAATTGTAATGAGGACTCCTTTTGAGTTTATATAATATCTAGTAGACAATATTTGTATTCAAACTCACGCTTTATGTCAGTATTGCATACCACAGCAGCTTATATTAGTAAGTTGTATTTAAATTACAGACCATGTATCCGACTACCCAAGATGGGTGATGTATACCTAATTTTGGGGGCGCCACGAGGTTAGTATCGAGCTTAGGATATGATCCCGGCTAAGATGTGAGAATAGTACTAGGAGGGGAGAGGCGGGGAATACCTTACGTTAGTATGACCTACCTAAGTTTATGTGCTATTTTATTGGCTCTACGTAATATAAAGTGTAAGACCCTTAATTTTATGAAATAAAAGTATTCAATTTTTCTATTCGGTAAATGGTTAAATTGATAAAAGTTAAAGTTAAGGGTGATATATGAATTTTTTCAAAATACACAAGTGGTTATAAAATATTCATCATTGCGGGAATATTCGTTTGGTCGTGGAATATTCTTTACGTTTCGGGAATATTAAATGCGACGGCCATTGACCGTTTTGGGGCCCCATAATGTAATAACCGCCGGATGAAGAAAATGACAAAATTAAGTTTTTTATAAATAACAGCGTCAATCGTTACTGCTAATTAACACTTGTTGAATACCCCGGTGGTTAAAATACTGATGTCGCGTGTTCGCATAAAGAAGACTACTGTTTTTACAGTATTTTTGAATTATTGATCCTTACATGTTAAGGCACTACTCAATAATTGTTAAAGTAATTCTTGTTCAATATTTTATTTTATTGATTCAATAATTCTTTGCGTTGATATTTTATATTATTGTTGTTTCAATAATTATCAACGCACAATATTTCTCATTATCGGATCAATAATTCATATTATTTGAATAATATTATTAGATAGCACTATTGGCAATGTCTAGAAAGTTCTGTCTAAGGAGAGGTTTGGTCACCTAATCGCTACCAAGAAGGAGAAATTCTTATTGGAAAGCCCCTCTTTCTCTGAGGAAGCGCTTTGGTTGTCATTGTGTGATTCTATAATATTATTTATGAATAATTAATTATTGATTTATATGACAATGAAATATTTATTTGATGTGGATATAAATGATGGATTTATTTATGTGGTTATAAATGAAGGGATTAATGTTGAGGTATTTTATCAGTAATTTTGTCGGAAATGGAGGTATTAAAAATCAAATCAGTATTTTTACGATATATTGCGTGAGTTATAATTTTTAATCCGACCGTTGGATCGTTGTAATTTTTGGATATGTTATACATACATAAGTTGAGTATATGTCCACAAATTTTGAACCGTTAAAAATTAACGTATGATTTGTTATGAATTTTAAGAGGTAACTGATTCAAAAATTAGGTTTTGGTGGAAAATTCTAGAATTGAGTGGGCCCCACTCTTGGTTGTTGGGGAAGATGTTTTGATTTTTGGTGGGTGGAATAGTAACTGGTAAAGCCATCGTGTAAAGCAGTGGTCAAGTGCCTTCTACGTCTTGCTAACATTTTCTATAAATAGAGGCTAAGTTAGAATTGAAAATCACACAAAAACAAGTTTTCTCTTTTCTCTCTATATTATCGAGTGTATTCTTGTGAGTATTTTGAGTATACTTTGAGTATTGTTAGACGGTGCAAGTTCCTTCAAAGACTATATCAGGTGTTTCAACTAGAAATCTTGTCTTTTCAAGTAAGGGATGTTATTTTCTTCTCGATGATATTATTTCTTCAATATCATTATCTTTGAAATATTGGTTGGAACTTTTTATCAAATTTGGAATTTTTTTCATGTCTGGTTACTTATTCATGAGTTACTATTCACGAGTTACTATTCACGAAGTTCTTATTCATTTAGTACTATTCATGAAGCGTGAAGATGTTTTTTTGTGGAATTTCATCTTTTGGTGAAGATTATTATTCACATATACTCAAGACTTATTCACGATACTACAAGACTATTCACGAATCTTTCAAGATTATTCAATTCTAAAAATGAAAATTTTTTTTTCTTTTCTAAAATATCTATTGCGGATACTAGCTTTGATTGTATCCATGTTTTGATCATTCTTGAATTTTACACCACTATGATTATTTTTGAGGTATTTTTGGACGTGGATAAAACCAATGCAAAGATGAATGATTTAGAAGAATATCTTTTGGCACAAAGTAAAGATGAGCAGTGTTTAAATGAACATGACTAACTCGATGAATATCTTTAGCTTGATGAGTGCAAAGATGAATTATTGATGAATATCTTTTGCTTTCAGAATGCAAAGATGACTTGTTGTTGAATATCTTTCGCTTGGGTAAAAAGATGAATTATGATGAATATCTTTTGCTCGTAATGCAAAGATGACTATTATTGAATATCTTTGGCACAGTAGTGCAAAAGATGAATTATTGATGAATATCTTTGGCTTGTAATGCAAAGATGACCCGTTGTTGAATATCTTTAGCCATAGTGCAAAGATGAATTATTGATGAATATCTTTGGCTCAGAATGCAAAAGATGACTGTTGTTGAATATCTTTAGCTTTGTAGTGTAAAGATGAAGCTGTTGATGAATATCTTTGACTCGTGCAGCAAAAGATGAATTTATTAGTATGATTATAAGCGAGGCTGTGATTTGGTATAACCATGATATTTGATGTTTCGTAAAGACGGTGATGATAAAAATTATCTTCATTCCGGATGAGAAGAGGAATTTAGAATCACAATTATGATTATGAGTTATTCATATGATTGTGGAAAGGAACTGTTGATTGATGTTCTGAGGATAAAATATTGTTGGTGGACTTTTAACGTGGAGAAGATAATAGACTTTATAGTCTATTGACTCTTCTAATGGATTCTCATTCATTGTAACTATGGTTGAAAAGTTTTATCATCTACCATATGTTCTAAATCTCGATTTATTCTTGATGAAGACTATTGATAATTTATTTATCTTTAGTCATAATATTCTTTCTCGAAAGCTAGTCAGGTTTCACCCTTTTGTTTCACAATTCCTTTCGTGTAATAAAAGTGTACCATTTGGGTTGGCGAGGGGATAACAAGGAATAGAAGCGGTGGTTCATAGTTGTTGAGGTTCTCCCTAAAGAGTATGAAAATAATTTTATTGAGGGCTTTAGTGTGTTGTATTTTATACATCATTTAATAGTTATTTTGGTGAATTAAATAGGGTGAGGCGAACCCAACTTTGGAAGGGTGTGTTTTTGTCACTATCATACAAGATGTCTAATGACATACAAACCTCGTGTTATCATAAGACATGGTTGTGCTCATCCACTTCTGTTGAGTATATTTACAAGCACTACCTATATAATCTTAGTGTTTGTTTGGAGTATAATACCAAATTAGAGACAGTGGAGATAATGATATGTCAAGAGAAGACTCGCCATCGGGAAGAATATGATATAATCTTCTTATTTTTCTTTGGGGTCTATTAGGTCAACCAAGGATAATGTGGCCATATGATATCTACCATAACCTAAAAGCATGGCCTCCCGTATGCGAAGGTTTCTTGAGCACTTCCCAAAGATTCTAATTTCTAAAAGCAGCTTTTTTAGTATACCTTTATGTAAGGTGTCATGGTGACGTGTTATCCAAGTTGGTGTCCGGAGTTACATTTGGTATATATTGGTATCCAAACTCACGGCATATGTGTTGTTGTATTTTTGCCACGACAATTGTTGTAATAAAGTTATAGTTGTTTTTCATTCGTATCATATATTTGGCGATTTCAAAATGGGTTGGATGGAATGGACCTATTTTGGGGTCGTTACATTTGGTATCGAGCTTAGGGATACGATCTGGCGAGATCGGGAATAGAACTAAGAGGGAGAGATGAGTAAATCCTTCGAAGTGTGTCCTACCTAAGCTTATTTGTTGGTCGATCCATAATATCGAGATATTATGTGATATGTTAATTTGTTCAATTAACCTTTGTTTTGAAGTCTGTATTCTAGGATGATATCTAAAATACGAGTAAGATGAAAGCAATGGAGAAATCATGATGACAGGGAGATAGAATCGAAATGAAAACAAGGTATTCTCAACTCTTTGAAATACTGTTGTGCACGTAAATTTAGGGGACGAAATTTCATAAGGAGGAGATTGTAAGACCCCAATTTTATGAAATAAAAGTATTCAATTTTTCTATTCAAGTAAATGGTTAAATTGATAAAAGTTAAAGTTAAGGGTGATATATGAATTTTTTTCAAAATACACAAGTAGTTATAAAATATTCATTGTTGTTAGGGAATATTCGTTTGGTCGTGGAATATTCTTTCCGCTTGGGAATATTAAATGCGACTCACAGCAGACCATTTGTGGGCCCCATAAAAGAATAACTGTCGGATGAAGAAAATGACAAAATTAAGTTTTTATAAATAACGGCGTAATCGTTACAAGCTAACATTTGTTGGAATATTCCGGTGGTTAAAATACGATAATACGCGTGTTAGCACAAGAAGATTACCTGCTTTTACGGTTTTACAGTATTTTGAATTATCGATCCTTACATAAGAAGGCACTACTCAATAATTGTTAAAGTAATTCTTTCAATATTTTATTTTATTGATTCAATAATTGTGCGTTGATATTTTATATTATTGTTGTTTCAATAATTATCACCGCACAATATTTCTCATTATCGGATCAATAATTCATATTATTTGAATAATATTATTAGATAGCACTATTGGCAATGTCTAGAAAGTTACATCTAAGGAGAGGTTTGGTCACCTAATTGCGGCAGTGAAGGAGAAATTCTTATTGGAAAGCCCCCTCTTTCCAGGAGGCGCACTGGTTGTCATTATTGTGATTCTATAATATTATTTTATGAATAATTAATTATTGATTTATATGACAATGAAATATTTATTTGATGTGGATATAAATGATGGATTTATTTATGTGGTTATAAATGAAGGGATTAATGTTGAGGTATTTTATCAAGTAATTATTAATTTTTGATGGAAATGGAGGTATTAAAAATCAAATCGATTATTTTTACGATATATTGCGTGAGTTATAATTTTAATCCGACCGTTGGATCGTTGTAATTTTTGGATATGTTATACATACATAAGTTGAGTATATGTCCACAAATTTTGAACCGTTAAAAATTAACGTATGATTTGTTATGAATTTTAAGAGGTAATCGACCGAAAATTAGGTTTGGTGGAAAATTCTAGAATTGAGTGGGCCCCACTCTTGGTTGTTGGGAAGATGGCTGATTTTGGTGGGTGGAATAGTAGCGAGTAAAGCCATCGCGTGGTGGCAGTCAAGTCTGCTTGGCGGCTTAACATTTTCCTATAAATAAGGCTAAGTTAGAATTGAAAATCACACCGTAAACAAGTTTTCTCTCTCTCTCTATTATTATAGTATTCTTGTGAGTATTTTGAGTATACTTTGAGTATTGTTAAGTATCAAGTTTCCTTGAGACTATATCCAAAGACACTATTCAGGTGTTTCAACTAAATCATTTTCAAGTAAGGATGTTATTTTCTTCTCGAGATGATATTATTTCTTCAATATCATTATCTTTGAAATATTAGTTGGAACTTTTTATCAAATTTGGAATTTTTTCATGCTCTGGGTTACTATTCATGAGTTACTATTCACGAAGTTACTATTCACGAGTTACTATTCATGAAGTTCTATTATTCAGGCGTGAAGATGTTTTTTTTTGTGGAATTTCTATCTTTTGGTGTTTGAGTTACTTATTCACATATCTGACTATTCACGATATCTGACTATTCACTTATCACGAATACTATTCTATGAAAAATGAAAATTTTTCTTTTTCGTCTAAAATATCTATTCGGATACTAGCTTTGATTGTATCCATGTTTTGATCATTCTTGAATTTTACACCACTATGATTATTTTTGAGGTATTTTTGGACGTGGATAAAACCAATGCAAAGATGAATGATTTACGAAGAATATCTTTGGCCTAGTAGTAAAGATGAATGTGTGTTTAAATGAATATGACCAACTGATGAATATCTTTAGCCGATGAGTGCAAAAGATGAATTATTGATGAATATCTTTTTTTCTTTAATGTCAAAGATGATGTTGTTGAATATCTTTTTCTCGCAGTAGTAAAAAGATGAATTATTGATGAATATCTTTTGCTCGTAATGCAAAGATGACCTATTGTTGAATATCTTTGCTTTTGTAGTGCAAAGATGAATTATTGATGAATATCTTTGGCTTGTAATGCAAAGATGACCCGTTGTTGAATATCTTTAGCCCAGAGTGCAAAGATAAATTATTGATGAATATCTTTGGCTTGTAATGCAAAGATGACACATTGTTGAATATCTTTAGCACAGTAGTGTAAAGATGAGCTGTTGATGAATATCTTTGATTCGTGGTGTAAAGATGAATTTATTAGTATGATTATAAATGTGAACTGTGATTTGGTATTACCATGATATTTGATGTTTCGTGTAAAGGCAAGTGATGAAAATTATCTTCGTCCCTGGATGAGAAGAGGAATTTAGAATCACAATTATGATTATGAGTTATTCATATGATTGTGGAAAAAGGCTGTTGATTGATGTTACTGAGGATAAAATATTGTTGGTGGACTTTTAACGTGGAGAAGACAATAGACTTTATAGTCTATTTGACTCTTCTAATGGATCGCTTTCATTCATTGTAACTATGGTTGAAAAGTTTTATCATCTACCATATGTTCTAAATCTACGATTTATTCTTGATGAAGACTATTGATAATTTATTTATCTTTAGTCATAATATTCTTTTATTGAGCTAGTTGTGCTCACCCTTTTGTTTCACAATTCCTTTCTGTGTAATAAAAAGTGTAATTGGGGTTGAGCGGGGATAACAAGGAATAGAGCGGTGGTCTATAGTTGTTGAGGTTCTCCCTAAAGAGTATGAAAATAATTTTATTGAGGGCTTTAGTGTGTCAGATTTTATACATCATTTAATAGTTATTTTGGTGAATTAAATAGGGTGAGGCGAACCCAACTTTGGAAGGGTGTTTTGTCACTATCATACAAGATGTCTAATGACATACAAACTCGTGTTATCATAAGACATGGTTGTGCTCATCCACTTGCTGAGTATATTTACAAGCACTACCTATATAATCTTAGTGTTTGTTTGGAGTATAATACCAAATTAGAGACAGTGGAGATAATGATATGTCAAGAGAAGACTCGCCATTGGGAAGAATATGATAGTAATCTTCTTTTTTTCTTTGGGGTCTATTGAATCAACCAAGGATAATTACTGTGGCATATATGATATCTACCATAACCTAAAAGCATGGCCTCCCGTATACGAAGGTTTCTTGAGCACTTCCCAAAGATTCTAATTTCTAAAAAGCGGTTTTGATTGTACCTTTATGTAAGGTGTCATGGTGGCGTGTTATCCAAGTTGGTGTCCAGAGTTACATTTGGTATATATTGGTATCCAAACTCACAAAGATATGTGTTGTTGTATTTTGCTACGACAATTGTTGTAATAAAAGTTATAGTTGTTTTTCGTACCATATATTTCAAGCGACTCAAAATGGGTTGGATGGAATGGACCTATTTTGGGGTCGTTACATTTGGTATCGTAGCTTAGGGATATGATCTGGCGGAGATCGGGGAATAGACTAAGAGGGGAGATGAGTAAATCCTTCGCCAGTGTGTCCTACCCAAGCTTATTTTTGTCGGTCACCATAATATCGAGATATTATGTGATATGTTAATTGTTCAATTAACCTTTGTTTTGAAGTCGTATTCTAGGATGATATCCGAAATACGAGAAGATGAAGCAATGGAGAAATCATGATGATGTGGGGAGATAGAATCGAAATGAAAACAAGGTATTCTCAACTCTTTGAAATACAGTACGTAAAATTTCGGGACGAAATTTCATAAGGAGGGAGATTGTAAGACCGAATTTTATGAAATAAAAGTATTCAATTTTTCATTCGGAAATGGTTAAATTGATAAAAGTTAAAGTTAAGGGTGATATATGAATTTTTTCAAAATGCAAGTAGTTATAAAATATTCATTGTTGTTGGGAATATTCGTTTGGTCGTGGAATATTCTTTCCGTTTGGGAATATTCGCATTTACTACAATGACCATTTATTGGCCCCATAACAGAATAACCGCCGGATGAAGAAAATGACAAAATTAAGTTTTATAAATAATTGGCAGTAATCGCTATTAACACAGATTGAATATCTTGGTTAAAATACAAGAATGGTTAAAATACTGACAAGCGTGTTACCTGCTTTACGGTTTACAGATTTTTGAATTATTGATCCTTACATGTTAAGGCACTACTCAATAATTGTTAAAGTAATTCTTTCGTTCAATATTTTATTTTATTGATTCAATAATTGTTGCGTTGATATTTTATATTATTGTTGTTTCAATAATTATCACCGCACAATATATTTCTCATTATCGATCAATAATTCATATTATTTGAATAATATTATTAGATAAGACTATTAGCGGCAATGTCTAGAAAGTTACGTCTAAGGAGAGGTTTGGTCACCTAATTCGCGCCAAGTAAGGAGAAATTCTTATTGGAAAGCCCCTTTCCAGGAAGCACTGCCATTATTATTGTGATTCTATAATATTATTTATGAATAATTAATTATCGATTTATATGACAATGAAATATTTATTTGATGTGGATATAAATGATGGATTTATTTATGTGGTTATAAATGAAGGGATTAATGTTGAGGTATTTTATCAAGTAATTTTGTCGAAAATGGAGGTATTAAAAATCAAATCAAGATTTTTACGATATATCGCGCGTGAGTTATAATTTTTAATCCAGATAATAATGCATGCATGAAGGCGCATAATCCTCACATGCAAACAATAACACCGGCCAAATGATGAATGATCAAATGTTCAGAGGCTTTATGCAATTTATAACAAAGAAGTGAGAAAGAAGCGACTCTCATCCAAAATTGGGTGGGAAACGTAGGTGGAAAACACGAAAACTCTCAAGGCCACCTTATTAAACAATTCAAGGAGCTGGGACCACCGGGAGTTTTGGAGAAGCCAAAACCACTTCAGGCGGAAGCATGGATAAAGGTGATTACCAAGATATTTGATGTCTTGGGATCTTTCGAGAGAAAAGGTTCCTTCTTACGCTTTTTATGTTGCGTGGAGAAGCGATTACTAGTGGGAATCGGTGAAAACGTACTCAACCTCTTTCAGATGAAGATATCTTGGGAGAAGTTCCAGAGGTTGTTCAACGACAAATACTTTCCCGAAAGTATTCGCCATGAAGGAGGTGGAGTTTATCAAGTTGGAACAAAACAATATGACCGTGTCGCATAATACGCAGGCAAAAATTGCGGAGTTATCACGGTATCGTCCCACTTGGTGGATAATGAAGAGAGAATAGCACGAATGTTTTTAAGAGGTTTGAAGTCGGAGATACGTCAACATCTTATTTCATAAAGCTGTGTTTGTATTCAGGATGTTGTAAATAGGGCTCGATTGGAGGAGCGATAACGAGTCAACGTAACTAAAAAGAGAGCAAAAGCAAAATTATAATACCGGTGAGTAGTCATCGAGCGGTGACAACAAGCGTGGAGGGAATCAATGGTGCGGATACGGTAGAACCGCCGGTATGGTAATCAAGGCCAAACAATAAGAATGGACATTTCAAGAAAGCGGAGATTCAACAATGATGGAAAGACGTCAACACCAAAGACCACGTTGTTAAGGAAGGAGAAAGACCACCTATCATATGCTTCAAATGCGAGAAGAGGGACACATCGATCCGAGGCGCATGTTGGTCAAAGCATGTTATAATTGTGGAAGAGAAGGTCACTTTAGCTCGATTTTGTCGTTTCATCAAGACAAATTCAACTAGGATGGAAGCACCAAACGTCAGTCCCGTAAAAAGTCAAAGCCAGGTAGTGCTGGGAGAGCGTTTGTTGTGACCTCCCAGAAAGCAAAGAACCCGAATGAGGTCATCAGGTAAAGCTTATCATAAACTCTAATGAAAGTCTATACTTTATTTGATCTGGTTCTACCCATTCTTTTATTTCTCCTACTTGCGCCATCGATTAAATTTGACTCGGAGAAATTAGACTTTGACTTATCTCGTGGAAACTCCGTTGGGAGAAACCTTCATTACATCCATTGTTTATAAGTCTTTGTTTGGTTCAAATCAGTACCCTCACATTACCGTCGATCTTATTTCATTAAAAATACTTGCATTTGACGTGATTCCAGGATTGATTGGTTAACTACTTATCATGCAAAAAATTGATTGTTTTCGTAAGGTTGTTAGCTTTCATTTTCCTAATCAACCTATTATGCGAATTCAAACGACCAAACCATTAAAATCAATCACGGTCATCTCAAGCCATAAAGCTATTCGTTTATTGAAAAATGGATGTCAAGCTTTCTTAGCTCATGTCACAGATTTAAACAAAAATACGTCAATTTTGAACGATATTTCTATTGTTAATAAATTTCTGACGTATTCAAGAAAACTAACTTCGGCCTCAGAGGCGTGAAATTGAATTTTGTATCGACCTTGAACCGATCTGACAAAAAACCTATTTCCAAAGCCTCATACATCGAATGGCTCCTATTGAACTTCGGAGTTAAAGACCCAAGCTACTTGAGGAATTGTTAGACATTGGCTTTATTCGTCCTAGTACTTCTCCTTGGGGTGCTCTGTTCTATTTGTGAGGAAGAAAGTGAAAGTAGTATGCACATGAAGCCAATCATCATGTTTGATGATAAAGCATATACTTTGTAACAATCTTATTCATTTATTAATAAAAAGTATTAATTTATTAAAGGCTTTTAATTATCTACATGATCTTTTTTATAATATGTGATAAACCCATAGTTTTAAGCAATGCTTTTAGAATAATGATGATGATCATTCTAATGAGATCTAAATTCTTAGAAAGCTTAAAACTAAAATAGTTCCCAATCGTTGGATTACTAAATTGGGGATTAGTGAATCCAGGATAGATTGGTACATCGTTCTTGCTTCATTGGATGAGGATGATTGATCTCATGATCATTTTTGTGGAGACACTAAAGCAAGTATGTAGGTGCTTATTAGAGAATAAGTTCACATCGAAGCGTGGCTCGCTAAGGAATACCTAATGGAGTTTTATTCACTCGTCAATAGGAATTCTGTAGTGATAGTAATCAAGTGATCCTTGGACTTGAGATCATCATAGTATCTTGTGTATGATGAGTTATACTTTGACTTATTCCTTAAGACCCTTAGGGTATATCAAAGGGTATGTTTGGGTATAATAAGTTGTACATGGAGATAATGTATGATCGATAAAGAATCTACCACTTCTAATAAAAGAAGAGAAATGTCCTATGTGATTCGATAAATGACAACCCACTCGATGAGTCCTTGGCAGCGAGAATGAAATTAAAGGAGTTTCTAATTTGCATTATTTGAAGTTGTGCATTTAAGGATCGAAATAATATATAATTAAATAAAATAAGACTTGACAAATAATTCCATGTCTTATATTTAATTGGGACATCAGTATATGGTGGAAGGATTGAATTATGCATTTGGTAACTATTTACTCAAAGGTTCTTTTATGATTAATGTTGAAATCTATATTATCCGAAAAAGTCGTTGATCGCTAGGAGGCTTATCCCTATTGTAGAATAAATATTATTTATTTAAATAAATTGTTTAATTTATTTATTTAAATAGGATTAGAATTGTTACAATTGATTTATTCACAAGGTTTAATATGGAGAACCTAAAAGGGTCACACCAAAAGGAAGAAGAATTATTTAAGAAGTTAATGGCATAATCGTAATAATATGTTAAGTATATTTAATTTAATCTATGATGATAGAATAAATTAAATAGCTTAATATTTATTATTTAATATTTTAGAAATATTAAATATAAATTAATAAGAGGAGTCTTATTAATATTATTACAATTATTATTATTTTAATTTCTAAAAGAGTTTAGGAATTAATTTAATATAAGTACTCATTTATTCCAAATTGGATTAGGAAGAAAAATTAGTTAAAGAGTTTAATTAATTATCACTAATAAGATTAGGGAGCTTAATTAATTAAAAGAATTTAATTAATTAAATAAATCCCAATTCCTTAATTGTTAAGGTGGGTTTGCCACATCTAGAAATAAGAGAGTCTTATTATGGTGGTGGTGGTTGTTGACTTTTACAACAACGACATAATTCAATTTGTTGAGAGATACCTTTCTATAGAGATATAAAACTAGGGTTTGAGCCAAATACACCATCTTCTTCAATTCTTTATTTTTTCTCTTGGTGGATCACCTCTAGAGGCCAAACACTTGGGTATTAACGTTGATCAAAGGAAGGAACCAAACCAGGTGGATTCAAGTTGAATCTGAAAAGATTGGAGGTGAACTTGTACACAGGAAGTTTCGGATCTTCAAGGGTATGTTTGTTCTTCATATCTTTTTCGTTTTAATTAATAATTGTGCCAAAGTGGTGATCCGTATATGGTTTGTAAATTTTAAACTCGATTTTACGTTCCGCACTTTTTACAATTTGATTGTGTTCATGAATATTACAAACCTAACAGGTGGCATCGAGAGCCGAACCTTTATGCAAATTATTAATTATTTTAATTTAATATGTATATTGATATGTGTTTAGAATAATTTAATTGGGCATAATTTTATTATATAAAATTTAAACATTAAAAAAAAAAAAAAAAAATAAAATACAATGTGATTCCATGTAATGATTTAAAAGGCTACAGGATTTTTGTTTCATAAGGAATCCGTAGCTAAAGTAGCTGCACTAAATCAAGGTTCATTGAGATTCATTTTTTTTTGTTAAGTGGATTTTGCGGAAAGCATGTTAACAAGTTTTAATAAAAAAATAAAAAAATGATTCCTAAACATTTTTTCATTTTTCATGAGGAAGCAATTTTTTTTAGGAAGCTGATGCGGATCCTAAATAATCAACCAACAAAGGATTCCATGATATATATATATATATATATATATATATATATATATATATCAACCACAATTAAGGTATCAGAAAATAAATGCATTAACCTAGGTAATAAATGCATTAAGATATCTTTGTTAAATTATATATATATATTGTTGACGGAAATATTATATATATATATATATATTATATATATATATATATATATATATATATATATATATTCTTAATATTATATATAATTAAAATATAAAGTTTTATTTTTAATCTTAATAATTTTATAATTAAAAAAAAAAGTTTATTTTAATTTTAAAATAAAAGGTTTATTTTAATATTAAAATAAAGAGTTTATTTTAATTTTAAAATTAAATTTCATGCTAACTAATTAGAGTTGGAATTGGATTCCATGATAACTAATTAGAGTTGAAATTGAATTCCATGTTTTTAAATAAAGGAGTTTATTTAAATATGAAATAAGATTTCATATTATTCAAAATAAAGGAGTTTATTTGTGAATAGAAAGAGAATCCTAATTTCCTTAAATAAAGGAGTTTATTTAAATATGAAATAAGATTTCATATTATTCAAAATAAAGGAGTTTATTTGTGAATAAGAAAGAAAAGAAAATGTGTTTCCTTAAATAAAGGGAGTTTATTTAAATATGAAATAAGATTTCATATTATTCCAAAATAAAGGAGTTTATTTGTGAATAAGAAAGAATATCCGTGTTTCCTTTTAATAAAGATTTTTTAATACATGAAATTGGATTCTATAATTAATTAAAATAAAGGAGTTTATTTTGATTAAAGATTTTGATTAAAATAAAATAGTTTATTTTATTCAAAATTAGATAAATTAAAATAAAATAGTTTTATTTTGATTTAAATTTGGATTAAAATAAAGGAGTTTATTTTGATTCAAAAATAGATTTTATACTAACTAAATTTGCCCATTAAATGATATCAATATATATATTAAATGTTTATTATTCATAAGATGAATGTTATTTATTGATCGTATGGTGATGTGTATGATAATAAATGGGATTGATTATGGATTTATTGACCCAATGTGATTGGATTTTATTTTAGTTGGATGCATGAATGTATGGGTTTTTATTAAATGGGGTCTGCGTACATCGTCTTACCTCTAATTTTTCTTAATGTAAATTTCTATCTCTCCTATACTTCCCCTCGGCTGGCGATCAAGGTTTTTCATTTATTTTAAATAGTTTTGTAATAGGAATAGTTAGAATTAATTTTAAAAAATTGGAGATCAAGGGCAAGGAGCGCTTGAAGACCCGCTTTGTAATGGAGCAGGGTTTAAATGTAATAGTTATATTTAAATATTATTTCTTGCCCCCTAGGGTTTGACCTTTTGGTTCACTTGGTGGCTCTGAAGAACCAAACTAGAATAAAAGTCCATAATCAATCAGGGTAGAATATAGTATTCTATATGTGCATGCTTATACTATATATATTATATATTATGCAAACACGCTTCGTGATGTTTATTAATATGATGCGTATTTTATATATATATGTATAAATGTATTAAACAAGATGAGACAAATTAATAACAAACCCTTCAATTTTATATTAAGTCCTAAGCATTCAAAGATATTTGGAATATCGAGCGTCGCTTTAGCATGATAAAATTAATAGAGTATTAAATATTTAATATGAGTTTGTTGTGTCGTCACCACAAGGTGATATTAAGTATTTAAGATGTTAATTTATCACATTTGATGCTTATAAAGAAAATTGAACAATAATTGTTTTGTTGTGTCACCACAAGGATGATATTTTCTTTTTGAATATATGGAGTGCTAGGTCGGACTTAACTTGGATAATTTTGATTCGGATGTGCCACCACTTGATCAAAATAATCTAAGAGGCAAAAAGAAAAGGAGTTGCAGATAGTTGATGTAATTGACAAAAAAGTTGTCTACTATTTATTTATATATAGTTTGTTTGTAATCACCACAAGGCTATATACATTTGAAATGGGATCCTTATTCTCACTAGCGAGATCTTTAATTAGATTTTTCTTAGAACTATATAAGTGAGGTAATATAGTTGAAAGAAAATAGTGGGAGATACCAATTTAAAACAAGACCTAAATTATTTTAGTATTTAATAAAAGAATGTATGTTAAAATGTTGTTAATTACAAATTCATTTATAGAATTTTACAATGTCCAAAAATTACTATCATCGCGAAGCATATTAGATGCTAAATTAATCTAATCGAATTACACGGATTGGTTAAGGAATTTGAGAATAGTTCTCATAGTCGAAAAGCTATCTTATGTCCATAATCGCCTATCCTCCTCGCAATGGTTGCGCATAATGCCTCTCGAGGAAGACATTGCTACTTTTAGAAAGTGGCAATATGATGCACAATTAGCTCAATGCATCATGCCGCATCCACGAAAAGTAACGAGCTTGTTGTTGACATGAAACTATGGATGCTTCTTACTATATTCCCGCACATGGCAAGTATGATGGTGAGGAAAGTGGACTGAAAGATATCGGATATCTCAAGGAGCTCTTAGATCTAGAATGGCCAGATGACACTCTGATGCGAGATAAAAGTTCTTAACATGATCAATTTGATTGATCAATTAGGACAACTGGTTTTGTATCATGGATGGAGAGTTGAGCCAAGATTTGATCTTTGCAATCACTCCCGGACTCCTTTCACAATTGTTGTGAATTTTTCGTATGAACAAGCTAGATATCGCCTCGCCGATTTTGCTTAACTATGTTGAAAAATGTTGAAGTCACTTTTCAACCAAGAAAGACCAAGTTTCTTTGGTAGGGGCCAAAGGATCTTCGAAAAGAAGAACGATTCAAAGAAGGTAAATAGAAAGCATAAACAAAGGATAATAAGAACAAAACCGATATGGATAAAGAAAGAGTTTGCTTCCACCGTAATAAGCCCGGACACCGAAAGAAATCACAGAAGATCTTGCAGAGGCTAACCAAAGAATCTTAGTGAAGTTAGTTTACATAACACAGTTTTTGTTCATAATTTAAAATAAATTTTCTTTAAGTCAAGGTTCTACTGGGTATTGATACCGACTTGGTTATCATAAATATGAAGGACCATGAAGTAAGCTAAAAAAATATAAGTAATCCTATGTGTGGGGAAATGAAGCAAAGGTTGCCCATTAGCCATAGAAACTTATTGTTTAGCAGTACTTTCTGGAAATGATCTATTAAGTCGATAAGTTGTTATTATATTCAGTTCTTGTTAGAAACATTAACATCCAATAGAGAGAAAATTTATGAGAAATGAGATAATAATGTTTTTCGTATAGGCCGTGTTTCAAACCTCTAAGAAACATCCACAGAATATCGCTCCTCATTCTCCACCAAATGAAGGTGCAAACTCGATAACTCGCAAACTTTGCCTCTTGCATCGAGATAATCTAGACATCGTAGTTTTCTCGGGCGGCCTCATTCTAATAAATTCACTTCCTTCATACGACTTAAACACTTTCGTGGAAAGTATTTGTCATTAAATGGAAGTTTCGGTATCATAACATCTCCCAAGACATACGCCGAGTCATGGGCCGGAAGACTGGGTACGCTTGGACATGATTCCCACCGCATAGTCCGCTTCGCCACTTAACATAAAGGTGGCGAATGGAACCTGGGACAAAATTCTTCGCATCCTAAGTATCATCTAAGATCTTGGTAATTTGTTTGACCCATGTTTCCGCCGGTGTTTGATCGGATCTCCGCTTCCTTTAAATTCGGGTGGTCCCAACTTCGAATCGCTAATAGATCTTGCGGATAACCCGCGGAACATAAATCATTTCCTCCTGTAGATTTTGAACACGAAGTCTCCTCGCGTCGATTTTGCATGAACTCGCAAAAAAGCTTCTAAACATCCCCTCGCTCATCATCCGTCAGTGGGTGTTGTTCACAGGAGGAACATTGCCACGCCCATTGGTACATTCTCTCGCTGGTGAAGCACTCAGGCGTCCACTTGGCCTCATTTCCATCAGTTAATATTCACGAAATGACATTCCCAAACACCGTCATAAAAATTGGGTGTTGTAGCTGAATACCAATTGTGAGCGCCCCAAAATAGGTATACATCACCCATTCCGAAAGTTGTCAATACATGGCATGTAAACAACTACAACTTTATTATTACAACAAAAAACTGTGAGTTTAAATACAAATATTATCTTCTGCAGACAATATCTATACTCAAAGAAATCCTCATCACATTTATTGATACATTATTTTACAAAAATGGTGAGGACTACTAAACAATCCTCTCTAAAACCTTCATTCCATACCCCGACTAGTACTGCTTATATTCTCAGCCTCCGAGAAAAATGGAACAAAATGAAAAGGGTGAGCTCAACTAGCTCAAGAAAGAATATTATGACTAAGATAATATACAACAAATTATCGTTAGTCTTCAACGAGGAAAAATTTAATAGAATACAATAGACAACAAATTTTAAATCAATATTCATGACGGAAATAATAATTCATTAGAAGAGTTAAGTAGAGAATGCAAACTACTATCTCTATGTATGAATTTAAAAGTTCATAAATCTATCTTTTATCCTGTAACATCAATCAATATATATCCGGAATCAAATATTCATCTTTGCACTACTGAGTGCCAAAGATATTCATCGATTGGTCATGTTCATCTAAACACTGCTCATCTTTGCACTATTTCGCCAAAGATATTCTTCAGAAATCATTCATCTTTGCACTACGTGCCAAAGATATTCTTAAGAAATCATTCATCTTTTGCCTTCTGGCCAAAGATATTCAATAATATCATCATTTAAGGTCGAGGATTATGAAAATATTTTTTAAAAAAAGCGAATCCATTGGAAACAAAATGACAAGGATTAAGGATTAAGGATTAAAGTACTTTGTTTTATCACGTCCAAAATACCTCAAAAATAATAATCATAGAGGTGTAAAATTCAAGAATGATCAAAACATGGATACAATCAAAGCTAAGTATCGAGAATAGATATTTTGGACAAAAAGAAGAAATTTTATTTTTAGGTGAATAGTGCAGTATCACGTGAATAGTCTCAGACACGCGAAGATAGTGCAAATTCCGTGAAAAACATCTTCACACCAAAAGAATAATTTACTTCTTGAATAGAATAACTAATCGTGAATAGTAACTCGTGAATAGTAACTCATGAATAAGAACTCATGAATAGTAACCCCAACATGAAAAAGTTCTAAATTTGATAAAAAGTTTGATCAATATTTCAAAGATAATGATATTGAAGAAATAATATCATTCACCTGAGATCAGTTTAAGAAAATAACCTCCACCTACCGAAAGATCAAGATACTTAAATAGATACAGGATATAGGCTATGACTTGGACTTGCACCGTATAGCAATACTCAAAGTATACTCAAAATACTCACAAGAATACGCTCGATAATATATAGAGAGAAAACTTGAGTTCGGTGTGATTTTCAATTACTAACCTAAGCACTATTTATAGGATTTCTTAGAACACCAAAGCAGAAAATTTAATAAATTAATATATATTTTATATAAATTTTCTACACATACCTAGAATCTGATTTCATCATCAAACACATGCCACATTCTAGAAAAGTAAGAAAAAACGTTTTCTAATTTAAAAATATTTTAAACTTCAAAAATCAATTATTTTGAGCTTTGAACTTCAATAATTCATAATAAATAGCCCTTTCATCAGAAAATTTGAATCTCGCGAGTTTTTATAGGAAATTCAATTCTCTACAACTTTGCGTAAGAAAGTTTTCCAAATTCCAAATAGAAATTGACCGAAATCCACAAGCAGGCGATTTTACAGTTATAATCAAATTTCAGTTAATAAATGGGGTCCACTGACATGTTTAACACATTTTAAACATTTATTGCAACAAAAATACTCTTCCTCCTCGTATACTCATATATCCCACATTCGTTGTAAAAATATCACCATTATTATATTATTAAATATAATAATAAATTTAAATGAATTATTTTATCGAAAAAGATAAAATTTCAATTTTCAACAATTGTCACAATAAAATTTTCTCCATCTATATCCACATAAAATCAATATTTTTCTCATCATATGAATCAATAATTAATTATTCACAAATAATATTACGAGAATCACAATATTGTGACAAGTGGTTCAGGAAAGAGGGGGCTTTCAATAAGAATTTCTTCTTCTTGGCGGCAATGATTAGGTGACCAAACCTCCTTAGACGTAACTTTCTAGACATTGCCAATAATGTTATCTAATAATATTATTCAGGATAATATGAATTATTGCTTCGATAATGAAAAATCTTTGTGTAATGACAATTATTGAAACAACAATGAATATAAAATATCAACGCGATTAATTATTAACTCAATAAAATCTTGAGCGGTAATTCTTTGTAACCATTATTGAGTAGTGCCTTCTACGTAAGAATCAATAATTGGTGCAATCAACAACGCGTCTTCTGTGTTTTAACCACTAAAGAGTATTCCAACAAAGATAACTTGAATAACTACGTAGATTATTTTTTAAACAACTTATATTTGTCGTTTTCTTCATCCAATCGCTTTTCGTTATGGGACCCACACATGGTCATTACGCCGTAAATGCGAATATTCCCCGATAGTATGAATATTCCACGACCAAACGAATATTCCGAAACGACAATGAATATTTTATAATCACTTGCTTATTTTGAAATATTTGCGTGATTTTACCCTAACTATCCACATTAATCAAATCAACCCTTACTATTTCAAAATAATAAATAGAGAAAATTAAATTTCATTAATAATAAGTTGGGGTCTTACAACCTCCCCTCCTTATGAAATTTCGTCCTCGAAATTGACGTACGTACCTGGTGTTTCGAAAAGGTGAGGATACCTCGCTTTTATTTCCGTTTCCAATTCCCAGGTCATTTCCTCTATAGCATGATTCCTCCACAAAACTTTAACTTGTGGTATGACCTTTGCGCGTAGGACATGCTCCTTCCTATCCAAGATCTTGACAGGTACCTCCTCATACGTTAAGTCTTGGCTATCTCGTCCTAAGTTCTAACTCTATAACGTGGTTCGGGTCTTTCACATATTTCTAAGTACGAGATATGTGAAACACATTATGAACACGAGACATACTCGGAGGTAACGCAAGTCTCATAGGCTACATTTCCTACTCGGTCAAGAATTTGAAATGGACCAATAAATCGTGGATTGAGCTTTTCCTCTCTCCCAAATCTTGTAACTCCTTCCATGGAGCAACTCGCAACAATACATGATCCCTACACTAAATTCCACGTCCTTTCGATGAAGATCCGCATAACTCTTTTGTCGATCTTGTGCCGTTTTGTATACGTTGTCGAATCATTTGAATCTTTTCGGTAGTCAATACGTTTTAAATCGAGTCCCAACAATGTTGCTTCACCCACCTCATCCCAACATATTGGAGAAGCGACATTTTTCGTCCATATAATGCTTTGAATGGAGCCACATATACTTGCACGATAAGCTTTGTTGTTGTAGGAGAATTCCACCAATGGTAAATACTTATCAACTGCCGCCTTGAAAGTCTAGGACATGAGTCTTAATAGATCTTCAAGAGTTTGAATAGTCCTCTCGATTGTCGTCCGTTTGGGGATGGTATGCGAACTAAATCGCAAATCCGTGCCCATAGCTTTTTTGCAAGCTAACCCAAAATCTTGAAGTGAATCTTGGGTCACGATCCAAAACTATGGATACGAGGCATGCCATGCAACCTCACAATCTCATTCACGTGCATATACCAGCAAGACGTTCAAGGGAATAAGTCTCCGTATCGGCAAGAAATGAGCGAGACTTGGTTAATCTATCAACAATAACCCAAATAGCATTGATGCCTCGAGAAACCGTAGGAAGGAAGACGTAGAATGAAATCCATGGTAATGTGTTCCCACTTCCATTCCGGAATCTCAAGTGGTTGCTGACGGACCACTTAGGTACTAGATGCCTCGCCTTTACACGTTGACAAGTTAAACACATTGAGATAAACTTTGCAATCTCTCTCTTCATATTGTTCCACCAAAATGTATGTCGAAGATCACGATACATTTTAGTACTTCCAGGATGGATTGCAAATGGTGTATCGTGTGCCTCCATCATAATCTTGTACTTCAAATCAAAGTCGTTAAGAACACAAATTCTAGAGTGGACTCAAGTATTCCTTCTTCATCAATTCTCGCTTAGGAATAGCTCCTTCTTGTACTTTCTTCTTCATAACGCATCGACTCCGAATTCGGTGGCTCGAGCAACCTTAACTTTTCTATTAAAGTTGGTTCTATCGTATACTTGACATCATCGCACTCGTTCCGCATATGATCTTCTACTCAATGCGTCTACTACCACGTTCGCTTTACCGGGATGGTATTGAATAGTGTGGTCGTAAGTCTTTCAATAGCTCGAGCCAACGTCATTTTGCAGCGTGACGTTGAGTTCTTTTGAGTGAAGAAATATTTAAGGCTTTTATGGTGCGAATATATCTCCACTTTCTCCCATATAGATAGTGCCTCCATATCTTTAGCGGCGAAACGATCGGCTTGCTTAACTCTAGATCATGAGTAGGATAATTCCTCTCATACTCTTTAAGTTATCGCGAGGCATAGGCTATGACTTTCCCACGTTGCATGAGAACACATCCTAACCCTTTGCCGAAGCATCATTTGTAGATAACAAATCCATCCAACCGAGATGGTATTGTTAGAACAGTCTTAGAAATAAGTCTCCTCTTAAGCTCTTGGAAACTCTTCTCACATTCTTTCGCTCCAAACAAATTTTGTATCCTTCCGAGTTAATGAGTTAATGGAGTAGCGATTCGAGAAAACCCTTCCACGAATCTCCGATAATAACCACCTAAGCCCAAAAAACTACGTACTTGATCCACCGACTTGGTTGCTCTAACTTTGTATTGCTTCAATCTTGCCAGGATCAACAGATACTCCATGTTTCGACACCACGTGCCCAAGGAATGCTACTTCCTCAAGCGAACTCGCATTTCTTCAATTTGGCATATAGTTTGTTTTCACGAAGCCTTTGGAGTACCAGCTTTCAAATGGTGCTCATGATCTTCACGACTTTTGGAATATATGAGGATGTCATCAATAAAAACAACAACGAATCGATCCAAATATTCCTTGAATACTCGGTTCATCATATCCATGAAAGCCTTGAGGAGCATTAGTCGATCCAAAGACATGACTAAGAATTCATAATGCCCTACCTCAGAGTTCTAAAGGCGGTCTTTAGAATATCCTCGGTTCTAATCTTCAAATTGATGATATCCGGAAGCGAAGATCGATTTTGAAAAAATTGTGCCTACGAATTGGTCAAACAAGTCATCAATACGAGGTGAGGATACCTATTCTTGATGGTGACATGGTTCAATTCCCGATAGTCAATACAAAGTCGCATACTCCCGCCTTTCTTTCTTCTTTACAATAAAAGCAGGAGCACCCCAAGGAGATGTACTAGGATTAATGAAACCGATGTCCAACAATTCATGTAGTTGGACCTTTAACTCCTGAAGTTCAATAGAGCCATTCGATATGGGGTTTTAGAAATGGGCTTTATACCGGTTCAAGATCAATAAAGAATTCAACTTCACGCGGGGGTAGACAAGGGAAGTTCTTGAAATACGTCGGAAAGTCAATAACAATGGGAATATTATTCAAATTTGACGCGTGTCTTTATTCAAATCCATAACATGGGCTAAGAAAGCTTGACATCCGTTTTTTAATAAACGAATAGCTTTATGATTAGATATGACGGTGATTGATTTTAATGGTTTAGTTGCTTGAATTGCATACAATGCAGGTTGGTTAGGAATATGAAAACTAACAACCTTACGAAAACAATCAATTTTGGCATGATGAGTAGTTAACCAATCAATCCCTAAAATCACATCAAAAGTAAGTATCTTTAAAGAGATAATAAGGTCAATGTGTAAGTAATGGTGCCAACTTGAATCAAACAAGATTTATAAATGTGGATGTGATGAAAGTTTCTCTAACGCGGAGTTTCCACAGAGATAGGTCAAAGTCTAATTTCTCCTGAGTCAAGTTTAAACGTTGAGCACAAGCAGGAGAGATAAATGAATGGGTAGCACCCCAGATCAAGTAAGGTATAAACTTCGCAAGAATTTATAAATAGCTTACCCGTGATCACCTAGTTTGGGTTCCTCGCATTTTGACCGACCACAACAAACGCTTCTTCCGGAATCGTTGACTTTGACTTTTCGAGGACGATCTTTTGAGTCACCGTCCTCATTGAACTAGGTTTCGCCATCGCATAATCTCGAAGCGATATGTCCTTCCTTTCCACAATTATAGCATACCTTGAATCTGTTGTGGGGCGGTTTGGTCGATATGTCCCTCTTTTCCGCATTTATAGCATATAATGGGGTGGTCGTTCTCCTCCCTTAGAACCGATTGCCGCCAGACCGCTCGTCTTCTATATGGTCGTTGTTAAATCTCCTCTTTTAAAATCTCCTCTTGACTCGCTTCTTCTATTTTCAAGGCCATGATTACCACCAGAGTGATTACCATTTTTGTCCGTCTGTTTCTTTCTCTCATTTGGTTATCATTATTCGCTGATTCGCTATCTCTCGTACGATCCGGTTGTGGTCCCTCGGTTGACCGTACTCGTTATCTCGCTTCTAATAATTGAGCCTCATTAACAACATCTCGAATAGAGAGAAAATTTATGAGAAATGAGATCTTCGACGTACGCCGGGTTTCAAACCTCTAAGAAACATCCGCGTTATCGTTCCTCATTCTCCACCAAATGAGGTGCAAAACCGGATAACTCGCAAACTTTGCCTCGCATCGAGACACCGTCATATTGTTTCGCTTCCGGTCCTAATAAACTCCACTTCCTTCATATGATTGAACACTTTCGTGAAAGTATTTGTCATTAAATAGTTTCTCAAACATCTCCCAAGACATGCTTTGAGTGCTGAAATTTGGATGGGGTACGCTTCATGACTCCCACCCGGTGATCCGCTTTCGCCATTGGAACATAAAGGTGGCGAATGGAACCTTCGTTTCTCCGTGCATCCCAAGACATCGAATATCTTGGTAATTTGTTTGACCCATGTTTCCGCCATGATCGGATCTCGCTTTCCCTTAAATTCGTGGTCCCAACTCTTTGAATCTGCTTGGTCGTGACAACCCGTGAATTGCTATCATTTCCTCCTCAGATTTTGAACACGAAGTCTCCTCGTCCGATTTTGCATGAATCGCAAAAAAGCTTCTAAACATCCCTCGTTCATCATCTCGCCTTCAATTGGTGTTGTTCACAGGAGGAACATTGCCCGACTGTTCACACGTTCTCCTCGTTGGTGAGTACAGCGTCTCCACGGTCTCATTTCCATTGTTAATATTCACAAATCGACATTCTCAAATACTTTCATAAAACAAGGGTTAATTAAGAAATCAATATATCACATAATATCCCTATATACTCGACCAACTAAAAAATAAGCTTAGGTAGGAAACACTAGCGAAGGATTTACTCTCTCTCCCTCCTAGTTCTATTCCCGATCTCCGCCAGAGATCATATCCCTAAGCTCGATACCAACCCGTGACGCCCCCAAAATAGGTATACATCACCCATTCTCGAGTTGTCAATACATGGTATGTAAACAACTACAACTTTATTATTACAACAAGAAAGCTGTGAGTTTAAATACAAATATTATCTTCAGTATAATATCTATACTTTAAAGAAATCCTCATCACATTTATTGATACATTATTTTACAAAAATGGTGAGGACTACTAAACAACTCTCTAGAACCTTCATTCCATTTTGACTCGTACTCGCTATATATTCTCGCCTCCCGAGAAAATGGAACAAAAAAGGAAAAGGGTGAGCTCAACTAGCTCAAGAAAGAATATTATGACTAAGATAATATACAACAAATTATCGTTAGTCTTCAACGAGGAAAAAATTTAATAAAATACTGATAGACAACAAATTTTAAATCAATATTCGCAGAACGGAAATAATAATTCATTAGAAGAGTTAAGTAGAGAATGCAAACTACTATCTTACATGTATGAATTTAAAAGTTCATAAATCTATCTTTTATCCCCAGTAACATCAATCAATATATATCTGGAATCACATATTCATCTTGCACTACACGTGCCAAAGATATTCATCGATTGGTCATGTTCATCTAAACACTGTTCATCTTTGCACTATGAGCCAAAGATATTCTTCGTGAAATCATTCATTTGTGACTACTGTGCCAAAGATATTCTTAGAAATCATTCATCTTTGCACTATAGCCAAAGATATTCAATAATATCATCATTTAAGACCGAGGATTATGAAAATATTTTTTAAAGAAACGAATCCGGTGAAACAAAATGACAAGGATTAAGGATTAAGGATTCGTACTTTATTTTATCCACGCCCAAAAATACCTCAAAAATAATCATAGGGGTGTAAAATTCAAGAATGATCAAAACATGGATACAATCAAAGCTAGTATCCGAATAGATATTTGGGAAAAGAAGAAATTTTATTTTTTTAATTGAATAGTATGAATAAGGCCGATATCGTGAATAAGTAACTAATGAATAGACACCAAAAGATAGAAATTCCACAAAAAACATCTTCACGCTTCATGAATAGTACTCGTGAATAGTAACTCGTGAATAAGAATCGTGAATAGTAACTCGTGAATAGTAAATCATGAATAGTAACCCATGAATAGTAAACCCCAACATGAAAAAAGTTCTAAATTTGATAAAAAGTTTCAACCAATATTTCATCATAATGATATTGAAGAAATAATATCATTTCGAGAAGAAAATAACATCCCTTACCTCGAAAGATCAAGACTTCTAAATTTGAAACAACGGGATATAGGCTATGACTTGACTTTTACCGTATAGCAATACTCAAAGTATACTCAAAATACTCACAAGAATACGCCGATAATATAGAGAGAAAACTTGGTTTCGTGTGATTTTCAATTCTAACCTAAGCACCCTATTTATAGGAAATGCTTAGAACACCAAAGCAGAAAATTTAATAAATTAATAATATAATTATATAAATTTTCTACACATGCCTAGAATCTGATTTCAGCCATCAAACACATGCCACATTCTAGAAAAAGTAAGAAAAAACGTTTTTCTAATTTTAAATATTTTAAACTTCCAAAAATCAATTATTTCGGAGCTTCGAAACTTCAATAATTCATAATAAATAGCCCTTTCATCAGAAAATTCGAATCTCGCGAGTTTTTATAGGAAATTCAATTCTCTACAACTTTGCAGAAGAAAGTTTTTCCAAATTCCAAATAGAAATTGACCGAAATCCACAAACGGGTAATTTTACTAAATTTATAATCAAATTTCAAATCAATAAATGGGGTCCAATTGAGCATGTTTAACATGTTTTAAACATTTATTTCAACAAAATACTCTTCCTCCTCGTATACTCATATATCCCACATTTGTTGTAAAAATATCACCATTATTATATTATTATTATATAATAATATATTTAAATGAATTATTTTATCGTAAAAAGATAAAATTTCAATTTTCAACAATTGTCACAATAAAAATTTTCTCCATCTATATCCACATAAAATCAATATTTTTCTCATCATATGAATCAATAATTAATTATTCACAAATAATATTACGTAATCACAATATCGACAACCAGCGGTTCAAGGGAAAGAGGGGCTTTCAATAAGAATTTCTTCTTCATCGTGGCGCGCAATTAGGTGACCAAACCTCTCCTTAGACGTAACTTTCTAGACATTGCCAATAATGTTATCTAATAATATTATTCAGATAATATGAATTATTGCTTCGATAATGAAAAATATCGTGTAATGACAATTATTGAAACAACAAGAATATAAAATATCAACGCAAAGAATTATTAACTCAATAAAATATCGAATAAAGTAATTATCAGTAACCATTATTGAGTAGTGCCTTCTCACGTAAGAATCAATAATTGGTGCAATACTGGTGTCTGCTCTTGTGTTTTAACCACTAATTTTATTTTAACGATTAATTCAGTAATAACTACGCCAATTATTTTTAAACAACTTATATTTGTGCTTTTTTTCATCCAATCGCTTTCGTTATGGGGCCATACATGGTCGCGCATAGTGCATATTTAATATTCCCCGATAGTCATTTAATATTCCACGACCAAAAGAATATTCTCCAAACAACAATGAATATTTTATAACCACTTGCTTATTTTGAAATATTTATGTATTTTACCCCTAACTATCCACATTAATCAAATCAAGGAAATTCCTTACTATTTCAAAATAATAAATAGAGAAAATTAAATTTCATTAATAATAAGTTGGGGTCTAATCTACAATGTAGATAATTAAAAGCCTTTAATAAATTAATACTTTTTATTAATAAATGAATAAGATTGTTATAAAGTATATGCTTTATCATCAAACATGATAAGATTGGCTTGTGTGCATACTACTTTCAATCCCCCACTTGCACTAAAGTCAATCGTCATGGTATCTCATACTCTTCTTCTCTTCTAAGTGACGATTTTCCGCCATTGGATAAGCTTTTAGTTAATGGATATGTAATGTTGTTTTTGAGAGTTCACTATCTCTATAGTGATTTCCCATCTTTCAATGATTCTAATAATCATATGAAAGTGCCACAACACATGTTTAGATCCAAGATGAGACTTTGGAACTATTCCTAGTTACGTAATGAACTTTTAATCCAAACAATCAACTTGCAAACTTCATTTATAGCTATATACTTTGTCTTTATCACTAAACCAAAGAACTCTTTCTTGTTTGGAACCTTTCCAATTCATCGCACCAACTTTGTCAAGATAATGCTTTACCTTAAAGTGGATTTTCGTCATCTTAGTGCATCTGTCGAAAAACTTGAGTCATTAAGCCCTTTAATTTAGACCCACCATGAATATGATCACATCCTTAGTCTTGGGTTAAGCTTTAAGATGTTTTTCTTCGACTCATAGTGAACTTCTCCTGAATATGACTGATCAACATCAGGTCTCGTATATTTCATTGCATACATGATAATTACTCATGTGATCTCTCTTTTGGAGTCTTTGGGGACTATTAAGAGATACACTCCATAGCTCATCGACATGAGACATCTCTTGGAGTTTGCCATGCTAAACGACTTTAGCATCAAATGAATATACGTTCCTTGGGTTAAGTCGAGCATCCTCTTAAATCTATCTATATAGATTTATATCCCCAATTAAGATACTCTTCCAAATCATTCATGGAGGATTGTTTAGACAACTTTATCTTTCTCGATTGTAGCATTGGTATGTAATTCCTCATCCGTAGTATATCAACATATAATACTAGAAATTTCACGACGCTCTCATTGACCCTTTTTTGTACCTTGTTCCATTTTGAGAACTCTAATCTTACTCATCATCAGATGTACTCGGATCATCATCTTCTATGATGTGTACCTCATCATCATCACCATGATGAATCCATACCTCCTAGGTATCTTCAAGACTATTTCAGATTTACGATTCGGTTGTGGTACAATAGGTCTATCTATAGGTTCCTCTTATTTGACTTATAGTGTTTTGTGGTTCTTGAACTCTTCAAGATCTATTATCCTCCCACTAGCCCCTTCAATGATAAACATATTTATCTTAGAAGACATCAAGTTTCTCAACAAACACCTTTTGTTAAGTAGGATTATCGAACATATGCCCTAAAACTACTTTAGGATGTCCCACAAATCAGACTTGTCAAATTTTGTCCCAAGCTTATCCTTTGAAACCTTTTCACATAAGTTGGACAACCCCTTATCTTAACATACTTAAGATTAGAATCCTCCACATCCATAACTTTTATGGAGTCTTGGGGCTGGATTTTGAGGTTACCTTTTCGTAGATATGCAGCCATTTCTAGGACATGATCCTAGAAGGATACTGGAATGTCGGTAAAATCATTATGGACCGCACCATGTCCAATAAGGTACGATTTTTCATTCAGATACATCAATCAATTATTGCGTATCAGGATGTGTCCATTATGAGAAAACCATTTGAGATGATCTAGAAACTTATTGCACAAGTATTTATTCTTTGATCTAATCAAAGAATCTTAATACTTTGCCAATTTATTTCACTTCTGAATTCTTTGAACCTTTCAAATAATTCACACTTGTATTTCATCAAATACATACATTCAACTCTTTGAATGATCATCTCCTTTTCTTATACTAGTTTGTTCAATTTACAAAATAATTTTTCACGTAAGTCAAGTATACAAAATCCATTAAGTAATCTTTCGATTTCTATACGAAACATTATTATTATAAATAGAACAACAATTGTTCTTAATTATAATACCAAAGATTTCATTGTCAACAATAAAATGGAAATAATATTTTTAACAAGAACCGGAATACAATAACAACTTATTGACTTAATAGATTTTGCCGTAGGCATTGCTAAACTATAAGTTTTATGGCTAATATGGCAACCTTTGCTACATTTCCATACATAGGATTACTTATATTTGTTTAGCTTTCTACTTCGCTTGGTCCCTTCATAAATCTATATTTATGATAACCAAAGTCGGTATCCAATACCCAAGTAGAACCTTGACTTAAAGAAAAATTTATTTCAATCATGAACAAAAGCGTATTAGAACCAAACTTCACTAAGCTTCTTTGGTTAACCTTCGCAAGATGCTTCTTGCAGATTTCTTTCCGAGTGTCCAAAGCTTATTGCGGTGGAAGCAAACTCCTTTGCTATCCATATCGCTTTTGTTCTTATTATCCTTTGTTTTTGCCTTTCTATATACCTTCTTTGAATCGTTCTTCTTTTCGGAAGATCCTTTTGGCCCTACCAAGAAGACATGGTCTTTCTTGGTTGAAAGTGACTCTCATCATTTTTCAACATGTTAAGCAAATCAATGAAGTCGATATCTAGCTTGTTCATATGAAAAATTCACAACAATTGTGAAAGGAGTCCTGAGGAGTGAGCAAGATCAAATCTTGGCTCAACTCTCCATCCATGACAAAAACCCGTTGTCCTAATTGATCAATCAAATTGATTATGTTAAGAACTTTTGTCTGCATTTATAGTGCCATTGGCCATTCTAGATCGGAAGAGCTCCTTAGATATCTCGATATCTATCGGCCCTACTTTCCTCACCATCAACTACTTGATGTGTAGGAATATAGTAGAAGCATCCATAGTTTCATGCCGTATCAAGCTCGTTACTCATGGATCGCGAGCATGATGCATCGAGCCAATGTGCATCATCTTGCCACTTTCTAAAAGTAGCAATGTCTTCCTCAGAGGCATTGTCTCGCAACCATTCTTGAGGATAGGCGATTAAGGACATAAGATAGCTTTTTCACCATGAGAACTATTCTCAAATTCCTTAACCAATCCGTGTAATTGATTCGATTAATTTAGCATCTAATATGCTTCGTGATGATAGTAATTTTGGACATTGTAAAATTTCATAAATGAATTTGTAATTAACAACATTTTAACATACATTCTTTTATTAAATACTAAAATAATTTAGGTCTTGTTTTAAATTGGTATCTCCCACTATTTTCTTCAAACTATATTACCTCACTTATATAGTTCGGCAAAATCTAATTAAAGATCCTGCTAGTGAGAATAAGGATCCCATTTCAAATGTATATAGCCTTGTGGTGACACAACAAACTATATATAAATAAATAGGTAGACAACTTTTGTCAATTACATCAACTATGCAACTCCTTTTCTTTTGCCTCTTAGATTATTTTGATCAAGTGGTGGCACATCCGAATCAAAATTATCCAAGTTAAGTCCAACCTAGCACTCCATATATTCAAAAAGAAAAATATCATCCTTGTGGTGACACAACAAAACAATATTGTTCAATTTTCTTTATAAGCATCAAATGTGATAAATTAACATCTTAAATACTTAATACTTGCCTTGTGGTGACACAACAAACTCATATTAAATATTTAATACTCTATTAATTTTATCATGCTGTAGAAAGCGACGTTCGATATTCCAAATATCTTTGAACGCTTAGGACTTAATATAAAAATTGAGGGGTTTGTTATTAATTTGTCTCATCTTGTTTTAGTAGCATACATATATATATAAAAATACGCGTATATTAATGAACATCTGAAGCATGTTTGCATAATATATAATATATATAGTATAAGCATGCACATATAGAATACTATATTCTACCGGGATTGATTATGGACTTTTATTCTAGTTTGGTTCACTAGAGCCACCAAGTGAACCAAAAGGTCAAACCCTAAGGGGTGCAAGAAATAATATTTAAATATAACTATTACATTTAAACCCGGGCTCCATTACAAACGGGTCTTCAAGCGCCTCCTTGCTCCTTGATCTCTAATTCTTCAAAATTAATTCTAACTATTCCTATTACATAACTATTTTAAAATAAATAGAAACCTGATGATTAGCGATCGAGGGAAGTACATAGGAGAGAGATAGAATTTACATTAAGAAAAAATTAGAGAAGAGGCAATGCAGAGACCCATTTAATAAAAACCCATACATTCATGCATCCAACTAAAATAAAATCCAATCATATTGGTCAATAGTCCATAATCAATCCCATTTATTATCATACACATCACCATACGCATCAATAAATAACATTTATCTCATGAATAATAAACATTTAATATATATATTGATATCATTTAATGGGCAACTTTAGTTAGTATAAAATTTATTTTTGAATCAAAATAAACTCCTTTATTTTAATCCAAATTTAAATCAAAATAAAACTATTTTATTTTAATTTATCCAATTTTGAATAAAATAAACTATTTTATTTTAATCAAAATTTTAATCAAAATAAACTCCTTTATTTTAATTAATTATGGAATCCAATTCGATATATAAAAAAAAATTATTAAAGAAAACACGGATTATTTTCCTATTCACAAATAAACTCCTTTATTTTGAATAATATGAAATCTTATTTCATATTTAAATAAACTCCTTTATTTAAGGAAACACGGATTTTCTTTTCCTATTCACAAATAAACTCCTTTATTTTGAATAATATAAAATCTTATTTTATATCTAAATAAACTCTCTTTATTTAAGGAAAACTGATTCTTTTCCTATTCACAAATAAACTCTTTTATTTTAAATAATATGAAATCTAATTTCATATCAAAATAAACTCCTTTATTTAAGGAAAATAGAATCCAATTTCAACTCTAATTAGTTATCATGGAATCCAATTTCAACTCTAATTAGTTAGCATGAAATTCTAATTTTAAAATTAAAATAAACCTATTATTTTAAAATTAAAATAAACTTTTATTTTAAATTAAAATAAACTTTTTATTTTAAATTAAAATAAACTTTTATTTTAATTAAAATTATTAAAATATATATATATATATATATATATATAATATTACGTAATATAATATATATATTTATATATATATATATATATATATAAACTATAAACCTATAAAAACGATATATATATATATATATATAATATAGTGCGTTATATATATATATATATATATAACCAGATCATTCATGTCATTTTTTAGGATTACATCAAAGCACGCGTGTGGGACATGATATGGGATTTCCTTGATAGTCACGTGCTTCACCAAGTCCATGAACTTGGCTACCAACTAAAACCTTTAAACCGTGAATCAACGTTTTTTTTTTTTTATGTTTTCCGTGATTTCCTGTTCACATCACTATAAAATATATATCATATATATATTAATAACCATCTGTTATACAGAATCACCAAATTACCACGTTGGATGAAGCAATGATATTATTTACGGACTTAGTGAAATCAATATCTACGCATATCACGAGATTTCCAAAAAACAAATCGCGAATTTGTTTTTATACTTTTTTCCTTTTTTTTTTTTTTATTAAATTTTATACAATAAAATTATGCCTAATTAAATTGTTCTAAACACATATCAATATACATATCAAATTAAAACAATTAATAATTCGCATAAAGGTTTGGCTCTCGATGTGCCTTGTTAGGTTTGTAATATTCATATCTTGTAATCAAATTGCATAAATTAATGGAAGCGTGTAAAAATCAGAGTTTAAAAAATTTACAAACCATATACCCGGATCACCCTTTATGCACAATTATTAATTAAACGAAAAAGATGAATTATGAAATCATACCCTTGTAGAAACGAGCTTCCTCAGGTACGAGTTCACCTCCAATCCTTTTCGCGTTCAACTTGAATCCACCGGGTTTTGTTCCTTCCTTTGATCAACGTTAGCCACCCATGTGTTTGGCCTCTAGAGGTGATCCACCAAGGAAGAATAGGAATTCAAGAAGAAGGGTATTGGCTCAAACCCTAGTTTTCCTATCTCTATAAAAGGCGTGATCTCCAACAAATTGGAATTACGTATGTTGTAAAAAGTCAACAACCACCACCACCCATAATAAGACTCCTCTTATTTATTGATGTGGGCAACCCTCCTTAACAATTAAGAAATTGGGTTTTATTTAATTAATTAGGCTCCCTAATCTTATTAGGGAGAATTAATTAAACTCTCTTTAATTAATTTAACCTCATAATCTTATTAGGAATAAATGAGAGTACTTATATTAAATTAATTCCTAAACTCTTTTAGAAATTAAAATAATAATAATTGTAATAATATTAATAAGACTCCTCTTATTAATTTATATTTAATATTTCTAAAATATTAAATAATAAATATTAAGCTATTTAATTTATTCTATCACCATAGATTAAATTAAATATACATACTTTATATTATTACGATTATGCCATTAACTTCTTAAATAATTATTCTTCCTTTTATGGTGTGACCCTTTAGGTTCTCCATATTAAACCTAGGTTGTGAATAAATCAATTAGAACAATTCTAATCTTATTTAAATAAATAAATTAAACAATTAATTTATTTAAATAAATAAATAATATTTATTCTATAATAGGGATAAGCCTCCCTAGCGATCAACGACTTTCCAGATAATATAGATTTCAACATTAATCATAAAAGAACCTTTGAGTAAATAGTTACCGTACAATTCAATCCTTCCACCATACAATGTCCCAATTAAATATAAGACATGGAATTCTTTGTTAAGTCTTATTTTATTTAATTATATGTATTTCGATCCTTAAATGCACAACTCAAATAATGCAAATTAGAAACTCCTTTCTAATTTCATTCGCCGCTAACGCCAAGGACTCTTTGGGTTGTCATTTATCGAATCACATAGGACATTTATCTTCTTTTATTAGAAGTGGTGGATTCTTTATTGATCATACATTATCTCCATGTACAACTTATTATACCCAAGCATACCCTTTGATATACCCTAAGGGTCTTAAGGAATAAGTCAAAGTATAACTCATCATACACAAGATACTATGATGATCTCAAGTCCAAGGATTACTTCAGACTACTATCACTACATGAATTCCTATTGATGATGCAAAGTAAAACTCCATTAGGTATTCCTTAGCGAGCAACGTTCAAATTGAACTTATTCTCTAATAAGCACCTACATACTTGCTTTAGTGTCTCCATAACAAATGATCATGAGATCAATCATCCTCATCTAATGAAAAAGCAACGTATGTACCCAATCTATCCGGATTCACTAATCCCCAATTTAGTAATTCAATGATTGGGAACTATTTTAGTTTTAAGTTTTCTAAGAATTTAGATCTCATTAGAATGATCATCATCATTATTCTAAAAGCATTGATTAAAACTATGGGTTTATCACATATTATAAAAACAAAGATCATGTAGATAATTAAAAGCCTTTAATAAATTAATACTTTTATTAATAAATGAATAAGATTGTTACAAAGTATATGCTTTATCATCAAACATGATTGGCTTGTGTGTATACTACTTTCATACACAACTATTCTTGGCCCGTAGTGCAGGAATAATTGTGGTCGTGATACTAAAAAATATCATTGGCCGTAGTGCAGGGGTGATTCGATGATATGGATTATTTATTAAAAGTGAGTCTCAATTATATAATGATGATGAAAAACCTTTTAAATCATAAAAGATAGTAGATTTTATTTTCTACTTGACTCTTTTAATGGATTGCTTGTTTAGGTTCTTGATTAAACTTGATGTTTATTATATTTTATCGGTTTAACAATGTTGAAGGCTATTGATAATTTATTACGCATTATCTTAGTCATAATATTTCTTCTTGGGCTAGTTGAGCTCACCCTTTTCTTTCTTTGTTCTCTTGTGAAATGAGAACATACATTTGGGACTAGTCGGGGAGCGGAGTAATGGTCCGGAGGATAGCATTAGTAGTCCTCACTATTACGTGAAATAGTGTGATAATAATTGTAATGAGGACTCCTTTTGAGTTTGTATAATATCTAATAGACAATATTTGTATTCAAACTCATGATTTATGTCGTATTGTACTACAGATTATATTAGTAAGTTGTATTTAAATTATGTACTATGTATATCGATTACCCAGAGATGGGTGATGTATACCTAATTTTTTGGGGCATCACACCTACCGCAAATTTTAGGGTAGACTAAATAGATAAAGTTACATATTTACCCTTGTATTTTATCAAATTTTAATTACTAAATAATATATATATATATATGTGTGTGTGTGTGTGTGTGTGTGTGTGTGTGTGTGTTTAATTATCTTTTTTAATACAATACATTTTAATTATAGTTTTATTTGTAATTAAAACTATCTCATTTAAATTATTGGTAACTTATAAAAAACTAATTTAGTTTAATTAACGTATTTTTGGATAAGTGATATAAATATTAAAAAAATTAATTAAATGATTAATGAAGCTATTCTAATTAGAGTGGTTGAGTATATTGATAGTTTAGTTTTTTGTACTTAACAACAAAAAATATTATTTGAATTTTAGTTTCATGTTATAATTTTTATATGTTAAATTTTATTGAGTATATATATAAGAATTGAGATGTTTATGATTTTATTACATTTTTTTAGTATACTGATTGACGTTGTTTTTATGCAATGTTAAAAAAAAAAATATAATTATATTTATTACTACCTATATCTTGTAAAAAAATCTTTTAATATATTTTTTCTTTTTTTTTTAAATAACAACATTTGTCATTTTTCTTGTAAATAATTATGTTTAAGTGTGACTTATGTTTAGTTTAATATATGAGAAAAATAATTAATATAATTTTTAATACTTTTTTTATATGAGTAATAAGATTCGTTTAAATTGTAATAATAAGTTTGTTTTACGTAAATTTTTAATATTTGAAAAAAAAAATTATTATTATTTTATTGCGTTAATTTGTAATTTTTATAGGTATTAACATTATACTTTTTAATTACAAAAATATATATTTTAATATATATCACATAAATTTAATATTTGAGAAATTTAATTAGGAAAAATTGTGCGACTTTATTTTCCTTATAAAATGAATATTTATTATTTTTGACTTTTATGTTATTTATTGCACATTTTCATAATTTAATTAATTAGATCAAGTAAAGTAAAATTATGATATACAAATTTATATTTAGTGGAGAAATTAAATATTATAACTTGAAGGGTGTATTAGATATTATATTAAAAATATTTTTAAATATTAGTTGGTCAACCACACTAGGAGTAGTAAATGTTACATATTGTAGACTAGATGGGTACTAACTGTTACTTAAAAAACTAGAAGGATAGTGAGTGTTATTATGATTATCTACAGGGGATGTCAGTGTATTTTTCTCAATTAATTAAGGACGGTATAAAAATTAATATTTATATGGGGAAAGATAATTTAAGGCGCCTTATCTAAGATTACTTGACAAATTAAATGATATAATTTGTATAAAAATTATAATATAAAATATTTTAATATAAAACCTAAAAATAAAAAATTTAACTCTAAAGAGTAAAATTTCATTATTTTATTAAAGTTTTACTAAATAGTCTTAACCAAACTTAACTAATATTACTCTTCATTGGCATGTTAAGTCTCAAACTCCTAATCTCATGGCATGGGTCATACTACTCAGTCAAAGGCCACTCGTTACCTTAAGATTCATAGCTAAAGATGGTGAACCATATCTGCATAACTATTGTGTATATGTGACACAATTTGTGAATTCTCGTCCACATAATATTTATGCGGACGAGTTAATATTAGATTATTCGATTTTTTTTTAAAAGGTCAGATATGAATTAGATATTAGGAACTCTTATTCAATATTAGTTAAAGATCATTATTCTATATATAGTAGTTCTCAAAGAAAATGACATGCATATGATTTCAAAGAGATTAATACAATACGAGGGTGGTCATTTCCGTTCATGATATTTGTTTTTTCTATTTCTTCCAAATTTACTACTCCTCTACGAGACTACGACTACTAGCTATTAAGACTTCGCTATCTCGATGACTCTTAATCCACCATATTTTACTTTATCAGAAGAAAAAAAAAATCCTTATTTTGTGGCGATTTGGTAAAGCGAATCTTGCAATATCTAATATGATATTTTACAATGAAAAATAAGTAATTAATTTGATAATATCCTTAATTTAAATCTAAAAAAGGTTTTATATATATATATATATATATATATATATATATATATATATATATATATAGTGGATCGGTCAGGACTCTGCACTGATAAAAAGCTAATTCCATTTTATTTTATTTTTTTGCTTTTTTTAAAAACAACTATTTTTTTATATTTTATGGAATCGAAAATTTTACATGTCTGATGTCGAAAGGCGTGATTTGAATACTATACTAAAAATGGTGAGATACGATGCATTGCATCGTACATACAATGCTTTTTGTTATCGTCTCAAATCACACCCAAAATATCAGATATGAAAAAAAATTCAATTCCATAATTTTTTATTTATTTATTTTTAGTTGTTTTAAAAAAAAAAAGCCAAAAAAAAATGTCCGAATTTTGGTCTGATCTGAAAGTCCGGACCTGATATATATATATATATATATATATATATATATATATATATATAGGCTAGATTTAAAACGGACCAAAACAAGCGGACTAGCAAAGGACCAAACTAAAAAAATACGCGGGTCAGAATTCTGGGTTAAAACATGAGGCCGGTCAAAGAAAAATGGGGAAATTGAATTCTGAGAAAGCAAATCAGATAATTTCACAGCATCCCTCTCTCTCTCTTCCCGATGCTCTCTCCCCAAATCTGTCAAAGCTAAACCATTTTTGTACTCCATTTTTATTAGGTGTTCTGTTCCGGTGTTGATGTCCAATTAGTATTACTATTTATTAATGAGAGGAATTACAGTAGTACTACTACTTTATTATTGATTGCAAGTTAGAAGAGGAAGACAGGTATGAAAATGGGGGTAGAATAGTTACGGTACCCATGAATATCATCAGCTAGTAAAACAATAGACCATAAATGAAAGAAAGTTGTGAGGTATTGCTACAACAAACGAGGATAATTCTGCAGATAAAACCAAAAGACAACCATGTCCAGCACAGACATAAACCCAAACAGTCAACTCCCAAGACAAAATTGGGGAGACATAAACATGACAGTATAGGCATGATTACAATCTAATTATCAAATAGCAACAACAACAGCAGTAGCCCAGCAACATCAACATTCAGTGAAAAACCATATAATACTAACATCCAAAATCTGTCACATTACATGGAATTACATCCAAATACATTCAAATTATCTACATTCAACCACTGTAAAACAAGTCAACAAGGTGATAGTGATAGTGATATTCCACGTAAAAGTTATAGTGATATTCCTGAAACGAAAAACAAAATGTTAGTACTACAACTGTCGTACGCATACTTGCCGTTCAAGCAAAGCAGAGTGTCCAATGCATATATACGCATACTTGTCGTACCATGTATGAGTTGAGTCACGACTGAAAATGTAAGACCCTGAATTTTATAAAATAAAAGTATTCAATTTTTCTTATAATTCTGATTCAAGAAATGATTAAATTGATAAAAGTTTAAATTTAAGGGTGAGATATGAATTTTTTTTTTCAAAATACATGCAGTGGTTATAAAATATTCAATTGTCGGAGAATATTCGTTTAGTCGTGGAATATTCTTTCATCGGAGAATATTCGTATAATGCCTTGAAATTTATGTTCGCTCCATATGAGAATAAGCTTCGGATCAAGATAACGACAAAATTTAGTTTTTATAAATAAGCTACAGCAGTTATATGCTAATTGTTGGAATAATTGGTTAAAATACAATATCTGGCGTGGTTGACAAGAAGACACGAGGGCAGTATACACAAAGATTGTTGAATTATTGATTCTTACGTAAAGAAAACACTACTCAATAATTGTTACGGTAATTCTTTGCTCAATATTTTATTTTATTGATTCAATAATTGTTGCGTTGATATTTTATATTATTGTTACTCAATAATTTTTCGCTTACAAATATCTCCATTATCGGATCGATAATTCATATTATTTGAATAATATTATTAGATAACATTATTTGCAATGTCTAGAAAGTTACATCGAGGAGAGGTTTGGTCACCTAATCAATGCGCCCAAGAAGTGGAGAAATTCTTATTGGAAAGCCCTCTTCCTTGAGGCGCTCGATTGTCATTATTGTGATTCTGTAATATTATTTGTGAATAATTAATTATTGATTTATATGATAAGGAAATATTTATTTTATATAGATATAAATGATGGATATATTTTTATGTGGATAAAAATGAAGGAATTAATGCTGAGGTGTTTTACCAGTATTTTTTGTTGGTGTGGAGGTATTAAAAATCATCCGTTTGTGGATTTGGATATTTTTGGTTTGGAATTTAGAAAAACTCAAATGTACAAAGTTGTAGAGAATTGATTTGATCGAATGGAGATAAAATTCATATTTTTACGATAATGACCTAATTATATGATAAGGGGACTATTTTCTATGAATTGTTGAAGTTTCGGAAAATAAAATAATTTTATTAAATTATTGGGTGTAAAATAAAATAATTTTTATTAAATTATTAGGTGGGACCCAATTTTATCAATTGTTGAAACCATGTTTGAATTCTTGTTCAAACATGAAATTTGGTTGGTGGTGATTTCTAGTCAAGGAATGTCTTGGAGAAAAATAAAAGAATATATTTTTTTATTAAATTAGTTTTCTTTCTGGCGTTACAAAGATTTTCCATAAAAAGTCTTTATGTTAGAATTGAAAATCACACCGTAGAAACAAGTTTTTCTCTCTATATTATCAAGCATATTTTGTGAGTATTTAGATATCTTGAGTGTTCTTTATCTGGTAAGAGTTTGTTCGTTATATTCGATATTCAAGTCAAAAGTATTCTTTCTTTTGAGGTAAGGGATTTTAAGGGTTATTATATTTTCAGTTCGTACTTCTTTCGACCTTGTAAAATTCTGGAAAAATTTGAAATGATATTTTTATGTGTTTTATTGATTGTGTCCAAAATGGTGATTTTTGGATGTATAGATAAGAGTTATGAATTTTATGAAAATCTTATTTTAAAAGTAACCGCTTATAACTCCTTGTGGTTAACTCCAAAATTGGTGAAATTTTTATTGGGAGTACATGTATATAACAGAAGTATACTCTATAAATTTGGAATTTTTGGACAAAAGTATAATTTATGATAAATGTCTAAATATTAATAGCGATTTTGGCCGTATAAAAAATAGTAAATGAATTTTAAAAATTACGAGAAAATATATGTTCAATATGGAACTATATTCTGCTAAATCTTAGAAAAGAAAATTTGTTTGTACTGATTTGGTATTTTTCATGAAAATGGACTAGTTATGAGTAAATGAATTAAATATGTTATGTGAAGTAAGAAAATTGAAAAATAGGATTTTATGGTTTGAGAATCCTATATGAGGTATATGTAAATTTTTTATGAGGGTTTTGGTTATTGGTGATGAAATCTTATGAGTTTGGCATTTTAGGATGATTAAATGCATTATTTAGTAAAGTGTAAACGATTAAAATAAATTGTTTATAAGTTTAAGAAATGTTATTTCAATATCATTATACCGAAATATTGGTATAAATTTTATTGTGGAATTTTTATCTTTTTGTGTCGGGTTTTTACTATTCATGAGTTCTTATTCATGAGTTCTTATTAATGAATTCTTATTCACATTTGAGATTCTTATTCATGGATTACTATTCACGAGTTACTATTCATGACAAAATTGGTTTCTTTTTCTAACCAAATTATAGTTTAGTTATGAATATTACTCTTGAGATTAAATCTATATGTTGATTATATTGTTTTTATTATCATATATAACATTTTTATAACCCTACTGGTGATATTTCTCTTTGACTTGAGTGTAAAGATGGGTAGATTATTGGTATGATCGTGATTATGGGTTCTCTTTGGCCAGTAGTGCAAAGATGAATTGTTGACTGGTATGATCATGACCATTGAATTTATAATTGAATATCTTTAGCTTAAGTGCAAAGGTGAATTGATTAACATGGTTATAATTATTGTTTATATAAATTCTGAAATAATTATATATTACTTTGAGATATTAATATATTTGGCCTGTAGTGCAAATATGAAATGTTGATGAATATCTTTGGCATGTAGTGCAAAGATGAACTGTTGATGAATATCTTTGGCTCGTAGTGTAAAGATGACCTGTTGTTGAATATCTTTGGCTCGTAGTGCAAAGATGACTTGTTGATGAGTATCTTTGGTAGTAGTAAAGATGAATTTATTAGTATGATTATAAGCGAGGCTGTGATTTGGTATAACCATGATCTTGATGTTTGGGTAAAGACAAGTGATGAAAATTATCTTTGTCTTGGATGAAGAAGAATTTAGAACTATAATTATGATTATGAGTTATTCATGATTGTGGATGAGGAATTGTTGATTGATGTTTACGAGGATAAAACATTGTTGGTGGATTTTTAACATGGAAGATAATAGACTTTATAGTCTATTTGACTCTTCTAATGGATTGCTCGTTCTACCGTTGACTATGGTTGAAATTTTTTATCATCTACTTATATGTTATAAATCTACGATTTATTCTTGATGAAGGCTATTGATAATTTAATTATCTTTAGTCATGATATTCTTTCTTGAGCTAGTTGTGTTCACCCTTTTGCTTCACAATTCCTTTCGGTAATAAGAGTGTAGCGAGAAATTCGAGCAGGGTAACGAGGGGAATAGAAGCGGTGGTCATCATTTAGTAGTTATATTTGGTGAATCAACTAGGGTGAAGTGCTAACCCAACGTTGGAAGGGTGTTTTGCCACTATCATACAAGATGTCTAAAGACATACAACCTCGTGTCATCATAAGACGGGGTTGTGCTCATCCACTTTCTTGAGTATATTTATTTGAGCACTACCTATATAATCTTGGTGTTTGTTTAAAGTATAATTCTTATTTAGAGGCAGTGGAGATAATGATATGTCAAGAGAAGACTCACCATTGGGAAGAATATGATAGTAATCTTCTCGTTTTTCTTTGGGGTCTATTGAATTGACCAAGGATAATTCTATGACAATATGATATCTATCATAACCCTGACGCACGTGGCCTCCCGTATGTATGAAGGTTTTCTTGAGCACTTCCCAAAGATTCTAATTCTAAAACAGTTTTTGACTATACATTTATGTAAGGTGTCATTGTGACGTCTTATCGAGGTTGGGATGAGTGTCACGGTTGGTATATATTTGTATCCAAACTCATGACATATGTGTTGTTGTATTTTGCCTGACAACAATTGTTGTAATAAAGTTGTAGTTGTTTTTACGTACCATGTATTTGGCGACTCGGAATGGGTTGGATGGAATGAACTTATTTTGGGGTTGTCACATTTGGTATCAGAGCTATAAGTAAAGAGATTCGAGCCTCTCGCTGGTGACTTCCTGTTGATGGGGGATGCACCGAAGCCAGACTCTCCGTAGGGGACGCCGTTCTGCGGTGGCAAACTGATAGGTACCAATGTGAGGTGTTGTCCACTGATGGGACATTTGTCACATTTGGTATCAAAACTTAGAGATATGGTCTCTGGCGAAGATCGTGGAATATAACTAGGAGGGGAGAGATGAGTAAATCCTTCGCTAGTGTGTCCTACCTAAGCTTATTTGTTGGTTAGTCATAATATCGTGATATTATGTGATATGTTAATTTGTTGAAATTAACCCTTATTTTATGGGCGATGTTGAGAATGGTCTTTGAGAATGTTAACAATGGAGTGAATGAGGCCGTGGGGATACCTTTAATCACCAACCGAGGATAATGTAATATCGGTGAAGAAGGAATTTAGAAATCCGTGTGGTGAGTGAAGAAATGATAGTTACTTTTAGAGATGGTCGTAGAGGTAAGTACGGTGAGAGTGAGGAAGAAGAGGAAGAAGAGGTACCTGAGGAGAATTTATTAGAGGTATTATATGATCAAAATATAGAATTGCAAAATCGTATTCATGATTTAGAAGAGCAGGCTGAAGAACGATAGGCTGTCGTGGAGCAAAAGGATGCAACAATTCAAGCTTGTGTTACCCGATATGTGGTGCTTGAACAGAGGCATTCTTTGGCAGAGTATAAGATGATAAAGATGGAATCTGAGCTGAAAGAAGAAAAAACTGAACGAGTGAGAATAATTGATGCATAGGCAAAAGCCACACGACACGTGAATATTGTGGAAAGAGATGTCGATCCGATCTAAGAAGGCTAAAATAGATGATATGAATTTCTCTTTTTGGAAAGCAATTGGGAGAACCCAACATCGAGTTTTGAATTACCCTGTACAGAGCGGTCAACCTGAATTCGATATGGATCGAAGATTGATGATTCAGATCATGAATCAGGAGTACGATGAGGCGATTGAGGAGGAATATGCCCTATGTAAAAGTATATTCCAACGGTAGTGATGACGCCAAAAAATCTTGCACAAGTCAAAATAGGGTAGTTGAGGAGGCGTTTGTCATGACTTCCCAACAAGTGAAGAACCCAAATGAAGTTATCATGGGAGATGAGCAATGAAGAAATCATGATGACCCGGGAGATAGAATCTGAAATGAAAGCAAGGTATTCTCAACTTTTCGAAATACCAGGTACGTAGATTTCGGGGATGAAATTTCATAAGGAGGGGAGATTATAAGACCCCGAATTTTATGAAATAAAAGTATTCAATTTTTCTTATAATTATAATTCAATAAATGATTAAATTAATAAAAGTTTAAAGTTAAGGGTGAGATATGATTTTTTTTTCAAAATACGCAAGTGGTTATAAAATATTTAATTGTCGGGAAATATTCGTTTGGTCGTGGAATATTCTTTCTGTTGGAGAATATTCGTATGACGGCGCAACCATTTGTGGGCCCCATAACAGAATAACTGTCGGATCAAGATAACGACAAAATTTAGTTTTTATAAATAATTGGCGTAGTTATTCACAATTAACACTTGTTGGAATACTGGGTGGTTAAAATACTGATGTCTGGCGTGGTTGCATAAAGAAGACACGGTATTACGGTATTGTTGAATTATTGATTCTTACGTGTTAAGGCACTACTCGATAATTGTTACAGTAATTCTTGTTCAATATTTTATTTTCTTGATTCAATAATTCTTTGCGTTGATATTTTATATTATTGTTGTTTCGATAATTTTCAACGCATAATATCTCCATTATCGGATCGATAATTCATATTATTTGAATAATATTATTAGATAGCATTATTATTGGCAATGTCTAGAAAATTACATCGAGGAGAGGTTTGGTCACCTAATTGCGGCGATGGAGGAGAAATTCTTATTCGAAAGCCCTCTTTCTGAAGCTGCTGGTTGTTATTATTGTGATTACTGTAATATTATTTGTGAATAATTAATTATTGATTTATATGATAAGGAAATATTTATTTTATGTAGATATAAATGATGGATATATTTTTATGTGGATAAAAATGAAGGAATTAATGCTAAGGTGTTTTATCAGTATTTTGTCGGTGTGAAGGTATTAAAAATCATCCGTTTGTAGATTTCAGATATTTTTGGTTTGGAATTTAAAAAAACTCAAAGTTACAAAGTTGTAGAGAATTCGATTTTAGTCAGAATAAACATAAAATTTGTATTTTTCTGATAACCGGGCTATTTTCTATGAATTGTTGAAATTTCGGAAAATAAAATAATTTTTATTAAATTATTGGGTGGGATTTTCTATGAATTGTTGAAATTTCTAGATTTCATTCGATAAATAAAATTAATTTTACGTAACTTCTTATTATTTCCATGCGAATATTGATCTGAAACTTGGATTTTCCACATTGAAGGCTATGATAATTTGTTGTATATTATTATCTTGAAGTCGTAATATTCTTCTTGAGCTATTGAAACCACCATTTTCTTTTTGTTCCGTTCTTAAACCATTTTGTAAATAATATATCGATAAATGTGATGAGTTGTTGAGTATAAATATTGTCGTCACAGGATCTTGTTGAAGTTGTTTTTCGGATATTTTTTGGAATTCTATTTTTGAAAACTCAAAGTTACTGGGAGGAAATGATAGCAATTCACGGGTTATCAAATGACGATTCAAAGTTGAGACCACGTTGGTGCGGCGGAAACATGGGTCGAAACAAATTACAGAAGACCGATGTCTTGGATTACGCGAACGAAAGCTTATATTCCGTGGCGAAGCGAATGCGAGTGGGGAATGCATGAAGCGTGCCAAATCAATGCTTTCGGCATTCTTGGAAACATTTGGAGACTATTTAATGGCAAAATCTTTCACGAAAGTGTTGATATTGAAGGAAGTGGAGTTAAATCGGTTGGGCAGCAGCGTAGCGGTGTCTCGATGCGGCAAAGTTTGCGAGTTATCGAGTTTGCACCTCATTTGGTGGAGGATGAGGCATTATGGCCAGCGGATGTTTCTTAGAGTTTTGAAACACGTACGTCGGTGTCATTTCTCGTAAATTTTCTCTATTCGGATATTAAACAAAATCCAATTATTAGGCGAGATAAAATGCAGTCGGCTGAGGACCCTGACCGGATCGTGTCGGGGCGCATTCAGCAGAATAATGATAACTGCGGAGAAAAGCAGACGGGCCAATGGTAACCCTACGTTAGTATCGCCCGTGAAAAGCAGAAAAGCGAGTGGGAGGAATTTTTAAAGAGGAGATTTAACAACTTGGTATGTGAAGGCAACCCAGTCACGGCTGACGTTCTAGGGAGGAGAGATCGACCCGTGAAATATATGCAGCGTAAAAGTATTTATGCCTCATGACGACAAAAGAGTATGAGGAGCTGCGTGATCACAGAGTTAAGCGTGATCGTTCGTATTAAAGATATGGAGCCTTGTATATGGGGAAAGTGGAATATATTCGGATGGCAAAGCCTTAAATATTTCTTCACTCAAAAGAACTCAACATCTTGGCCGTGACGTTAGCTCGGCTATTTCGACCGCCTTATTGTCTACCTCGGTAAAAGCGAGCGTGGTATTTGTGCGTTAGTAGAAGATGCGTATCTTGAGGCAGGTGCGATGATGTCAAGTATACGCATAGAGCGACTTTAATAGAAAAAGTTAAGGTTATGACGGGCAGGAAACGTCATTATGAAGAAAGAAAGAAATCTGAAAATTTGATAGGAAGCGAAATTGATGAAGAAGGAAACTTAGTCCATTTCTAAACATGGTCTGAGGAATTATGATGGGCACGATACACCATTGCAATCCATCACGGAGAGTACTAAAATGTATGTGATCTTATTTTATTTGGTGGAATAATATATGAAGAGAGATTAAGTTTATCTCGATGTGTTTTAACTTACCCAGCGTGTAAAGATTTGCAACCACTTGAAGATCCGGAATGGAGTGGGAACATTACCGTGGATTTAGATTAGGTCTTCCCTACGGTTTCTCGAGGCATGATACTATTTGGGTTATTGTTGATGAATTAACTTGATCTGTCGCTTCTTCTGCGTCTGGGAGACCCATTCCATATGCAAAAGCTATTTTTGAAACCATGTCTTTGAATTCTTGTTCAAACATGAGGGCTGGTTGGTGGCTGATTTCTAGTCAAAGGAATGTGGGAGAAAATAAATAGAATATATTATTTTATTAAATTATTACTTTTTAAAGATTTTCCTATAAATATGTGCTTTATGTTAGAATTATTAAAATCACACACAAACAAGTTTTCTCTCTCTATATTATCAAGCATATTTTTGTGAGTATTTAGATATCTTGAGTGTTGCTGCTATACTCCAAGTTAGATTAGATTCAAATTATATCCAGATATTCAAGTCGAAAGTATTTGAGGTAAAGGATTTTAAGGGTTATTATATTTTTCAGGTTGTACTTCTTTCGACCTTGAGAAAATTCTGGAAAAAATTAAAATGATATTTTGATGAGTTTTATTGATTGTGTCCAAAAATGGTGATTTTTGGATGTATAGATTAAGAGTTATGAATTTTATGAGAAAATACTATTTTAAAAGTAACCGCTTATAACTCCTTGTGGTTAACTCCAAAATTGGTGAAATTTTTATTGGGAGTACATGTATATAACAGAAGTATACTCTATAAATTTTGGAATTTTTGGACAAAAGTATAATTTATGATAAATGTCTAAATATTCGGCAGTTTTGGCCATATAAAAAATAGTAAATGAATTTTAAAAATTCTGAGAAAAATATATGTTCAATATGGAACTATATTCTGCTAAATCTCAGAAAAGAAAATTTGTTTGTACTGATTTGGTATTTTTCATGAAAATGGACTAGTTATGAGGAAATGAATTAAATATGTTATGTGAAGTAAGAAAATTGAAAAATAGGATTTTATAGTTTGAGAATCCTATATGAGGTATATGTAATTTTTTTTATGAGGGTTTTGGTTATTGGTGATGAAATCTTATGAGTTTGGCATTTTAGGATGATTAAATGCATTATTTAGTAAAGTGTAAACGATTAAAATAAATTGTTTATAAGTTTAAGAAATGTTATTTCAATATCATTATATCTAGAAATATTGGTATGAATTTTATTGTGGAATTTCTATCTTTTTGTGTCGGTAAGTTTATTATTCATGAGTTACTATTATTCACGAAGTTCTTATTCATAAGTTACTATTCATGAATTACTATTCACGGTTACTTATTCATGGAGTTCTTATTCACGAGTTATTATTCAGCGACAAAATTGGTTTCTTTTTCTAACCAAATTTTAGTTGAATTATGAATATTACTCTTGAGATTAAATCTATATGTTGATTATATTATTTTTATTATCATATATAACATTTTTATAACCCTACTGGTGATATTTATCTTTGACTTGAGTGTAAATATGGGTAGATTATTGGTATAATCGTGACTATGGGTTCTCTTTAGCCAGTAGTACAAAGATGAATTGTTGACTGGTATGATCATGACCATTGAATTTATAATTGAATATCTTTAGCTTAAGTGCAAAGGTGAATTGATCAACATGGTTATAATTATTGTTTATATAAATTCTGAAATGATTATATATTTCTTTGAGATATTAATATATTTTGCCTCGTAGGCAAATATGGCATTGATGAATATCTTTGGCATGTAGTGCAAAGATGAACTGTTGATGAATATCTTTGGCCCGAAGTGTAAAAATGACCTGTTGTTGAATATCTTTTGCTCGTAGTGCAAAGATGACTTGTTGATGAATATCTTTGGCCGTAGTGCAAAGATGAATTTATTAGTATGATTATAAACAGGAATTGTGATTTAGTATAACCATGATCTTTGATATTTCAGGTAAAGACAAGTGATGAAAATTATCTTTGTCCTGGATGAGAAGAAGAATTTAGAACTACAATTATGATTATGAGTTATTCACATGATTGTGGACAGGAATTGTTGATTGATGTTACAGGGATAAAACATTGTTGGTGGATTTTTAACATGGAGAAGATAATAGACTTTATAGTCTATTTGACTCTCTTAATGGATCGCTTTCGTTCAAGCTATGCAACTATGGTTGAAAAGTTTTATCATCTACCGTATATGTTATAAATCTCGATTTATTATCGATGAAGGCTATTGATAATTTAATTATCTTTAGTCATGATATTCTTTCTTGAAGCTAGTTGTGTTTCACCCTTTTGCTTCACAATTCCTTTCGTGTAATAAGAGTGTGTATTTGGGTTGAGCGGGGTAAAAGGGAATAGAAGCGGTGGTCATCATTTAGTAGTTATATTTGGTGAATCAACTAGGGTGAGGCAAAACCCAACGTTGGAAGGGTGTTTTGCCACTATCATAAAAGATGTCTAAAGACATACAACCTCGTGTCATCATAAGACAAGGTCAGGCTCATCCACTCTTTGAGTATATTACGAGCATTACCTATATAATCTTGGTGTTTGTTTGAAGTATAATTCTCATTTAGAGCAGTGGAAATAATGATATGTCAAGAGAAGACTCACCATTGGAAAGAATATGATAGTAATCTTCTCGCTTTTTCTTTGGGGTCTATTGGGTCAACCAAGGATAATTACGTGGCCATATAATATCTATCATAACCTAGACGCATGGCCTCCATGTATACGAAGGTTTCTTGAGCACTTCCCAAAGATTCTAATTTCTAAAAGCAGTTTTTGACTATACATTTATGTAAGGTGTCATTGTGACGTCTTTATCCAAGGTTGGGATGAGTGTCACAGTTGGTATATATTGTATCCAAACTCACAAAGATATGTGTTGTTGTATTTTGCACGACAAATGTTGTAATAAAGTTTTGTTGTTTTTTCATACCATGTATTTGGCGACTCAAAATGGGTTGGATGGAATGAACCTATTTTGGGGTGTCACATTTGAAGCATATGATAGGTGGTCGTTCTCCTTTCTTAACAACGGGTGCTGGTGCTGACGTCTTTCCATCATTGTTGAATATCCTCTTCTTGAAATGTCCATTCTTATTGTTTTGACCATGATTACCACCGAAGTGGTTACCGTTTTTGGCATGTTGATTCCCTTCATGCTTATTGTCACCGCTTTGATGACTGTTATCACAGGTATTGTCATTTTTCCGGCTGCTCTCTTTTGGTTGCTTTGACTCGTTATTGCGCTCCACTTACTGAGCCCTATTTACAACATCTGAATACAAATACAATTTATGAGAAATAAGATATTGACGTATCTCCGGCTTCAAACCTCTTAAAAACATCCGCGTCATTCTCTCTTCATTATCAACCAAGTGGGACGTAAATCGGGATAACTCGGCAAACTTGGCTTCGTATTGCGACACAGTCATGTTGTTTTGCACCAACTTGATAAATTCCACCTCCTTTATGTGATGAATGCTTTCGGGAAAGTACTTGTCATTGAACAGCTATTGGAACTTCTCCCAAGACATCTTGAAAGGCGTCAGTGGAGTGCGCTTTTCTGATTCCCACCGGTGATCCGCCTCTTCGCGCAACATAAAGGTGGAAAAGGAACCTTTTTCCTCCTCGGAGCATCCCAAGACATCAAATATCTTGGTGATCTGCTTTAACCACGTCTCCGCCTTAAGTTGTTCTGGATTTCCTAAAAACTCCGGTGGTCCCAGCTCCTTGAATTGCTTAGCGGTGACCAACCATGGGTTGCCATTGTTTCCTCCTGCATTATGAACAGGAGTCGCCTTCGCCTAATGTTGCATGAATTCTAAAAAGCTCCTAAACGTACCATCATTCGTCAATTGATCAGTGTTGTTGTTTATAGGAGGATTATCGTCATCCTGTGCAGACATTGTCTCGATTATTGATGCATGGAGAATCAACGGTCTCTGTGCTCCATTACTATTCTCAACATTCTGGATGTCATTTTCAGATCATCGCCACAAAACAAAAGGTTAATCGACACGTAACATATTATCCCTATATTACGTGACCAATTAAATACCAAAAAAACTTGGGTAGGTCATACTAGCGAAGGAATTCCGTCTCTCCTCCTAGTTCTATTTTCACATCCTAGCAGGGATCATATCCCTAAGCTTTGATACCAACCGTGACGCCCCCAAAATTAGGTATACATCACCCATCTTGAGTCGCCGGATACATGGTATAGAATTTAAATACAACTTAATAATACAAATCACGTGTGGTATACAATACGACAAAACATAAACTGTGAGTTTTAATACAAATATTGTCTACTAGAGATTATACAAACTCAAAAGGAGTCCTCATTATAATTATTATCACACTATTTCACAGAATAGTGAGGACTACTAATGCACCATCTAGGACCATCACTCTGTTCCCCGACTAGTCCCAACCACGTTCTCATTTCACAAGAGAACAATGAAAGAAAGGGTGAGCTCAACTAGCCCAGTAAGAAATATTATGACTAATATAATGCAGAATAATTTATCGTTAGCCTTCAACAGTATTAAACTGATAAAATATAATAACTATCAAGTTTAATTGCAGTGAAACAAGCAATCCATTAGTAAGAGTCAAGTAGGAAATAAAATATACTATCTTCTATGATTTAAAAGGTTTTTCATCACTTTTATCATTTGGGACTCGATTTTAATAAATAATCCACATCATCGAATCACCCTCGCACTACTGGCCAAGGATATTCTTTAGTATCACGACCATAAATTATCCATGCACTTCTGGTCGAGGACATTCGTGTATTCATTAATGGTCATGATCATGCCAACAATCATTTGTCCATCAATGCACTACGGCCAATGTGGACTTTTATCACATCATTTTTAACATTACTACCATGATTACCTTTGAATAATCCACGGTCATAATCATACCAAGTCCATCTATGCATTACGGGCCACAGATGACTTTCAACAAAATATAAACATGAGGATGATGACAATGATATAAGAATTCAATAAAACAAGTTCAAGAATTAATTTATCTAGCTTTGTAGAGTAAAATTTCAAGAATGCTCGAGAAGAATATTTCCATGAAAAGATCTTAGATGAAGCTTGAAATATCAAAGATATTCCACTAATTTCATGGGTATAGAAGTCAAAGTTTTAACCAACCGAGTATAATAAAGAATGGAATAACAAAAGAAATCACCACGCATGTGATAGAGCCGCATGCACGAGTTATTCCAATGTAATAATAAAGGATGGAACCAGTCCCACAGAACGCATGCGCATGTGATATTAAAGCGATGAATAATAAATAATGGAACCCAGTCCCGGCAGAACGCATTGCATGTGATATTCGACGAATAATAAATAATGGAACCAGGTCCGGCGTAAATGCACAGACAGGATATTCTGACAAAATAATAAAAAAACATAATATTAGAAGAATGTCACCATGTATAGGGTAGCCCGCGTATACAAGTTATTCCAACAGAATAATAAATAATGGAATAACAAAAGTTCTCTTCATGAATACAAAAGAAATAATACCCCTTACCGTAAAAGAAACTAAATATAAGAGTGCGAAAGTGGCAGAATACTTTTCTATAGGTTCTCTTATAATTCTCTCTCTAGAGTTTCAGTGAATTCGTAAGAAATAATGAAGAAATGAGCTTCTATTTATAGGAAAATGGAATGAATAGTAACTAATTCATGAACGGTCCAGATTGATTTACTATTAAACGGACGGTCCAGATTGGTTTACTATTAAAACTTAAAACAACGGTCCATACTGATTTACTATTAAAACTTTAAACCAGCGGTCCATATTGACTTACTATTATATCTTCAACCAACGGTTTGAAAAATTAGCATATCTCCTCATGGAATAATATTGTACCCAAATACCCGAATGCACAATACTAGAGTGAATAGTAATCGGGTGAATAGTAACTCGTGAATAGTAACTCGTGAATAGTAACTCATGAATAATAACTCGTGAATAGTAACTCGTGAATAGTAACTCATGAATAGTAACTTGTGAATAGTAATTCGTGAATAGTAACTCGTGAATAATAATTCATGAATAAGTACTCAATACACGAAAAGTGTCACGAAATTCGATTGAACAATATATCATATTATGCAGATGATATCGTAACAATAATTGAATCAATAATACGAGAGATATGATGCAAAGAATTCATGAAGCAATAATTGAGTATAGGTGAGTGACTTCTCATGTAAGCATCAATAATCAATACCTTGTGCTATCACAGAATTCACGCCAGACATCGCATTACTTTTACGGGTGGGTAGTTCAGCAGTTTTAACGGTAATAATACCTTCTTCGCTGTTATTTTCATAAAGTATTTTTGTCGTTTTCTCAATTCGACAATAATTACATTCTGAGGTCCATCAATGATTATACTAAATGCGGATATTCCCCGAGAAAAGAATATTCCCCGACCAATCGAATATTATATAACCACTTGCTTACTTTGCAAAATTTATAAATATTACCCACAACTATAACATTACATCAAATGAACACCATAATATTAAAAAAAATTATTTCGAGAAAATTAAATCTTTATTCATAAAATCTGGAGTCTCACAATCTCCCTCCTTATGAAATTTTGCCCTCGAAATTTACGTGACGATACACAGTATCTTAGAAACGGTGAGGATACCTTGACTTCACTTCAAATTATAACTCTTGAGGTATAACCTTTGAGCGTCGAATATAATCCTTCTTATCTAAGATGTTAACACGTATCTTCTCATACGTTAAATCTTCTACCATCTCGTCCGGTTCTAAATTAATAATGTGGTTCGGGTCGTCCACATATTTACGTAGAATTGATACGTTAAAAACATTATGAACACGCGACATATTTGGCGGTAAAACGAGTCTATAAGCCACAGTTCCTACTTGATCGAGGATTTAAAATGGGTCAATTAAATCGAGGGTTGAGATTTCCTTTCTTCGTCGATTCTTGCTTCTAGAATAACGCCTCTTGAACCTTCTTCTTCACATTTATCATCTCCGAGTATGTAGCTTGAAAGGCTTTAACTTTATCGATTAAAGTCGATTCTAATCAATATATTCGTTATTTTCACGTGGGTTCGTATATTCGCACAGAACGCAAGATACGATCTTCTACTCAATGCGTCACTACCACATTCGCTTTTCCACGATGGTATGATACGATCATAATCTTTAATGACTCGAGCCAACGTCTTTGGCGCATATTACGTTCGCTTTAGTTGAATAAATGTTTAAGGGTTTTAGAAATGGATTTCAGATCGAGGTCAATACAAAATTCGATTTACGCTTCTAAGGTAGGCTAAAGTATTTAAAAATATGTTAGGAAATTTATTAACAATAAAAATACCATTCAAAACTGTGACTTTGGACACCAACTTGTGTCAGCACCTCACCAGGGTACCTATCAGCTTGCCACCGTAGAACGGCGTCCCCTACGGAGAGTCTGTCTTCGGTGCATCCCTCATCAACAGGAAGTCATCAGATAGAGGCTCGGGGCTCTTTACTTATGGCTTGATATGACAATGATTGACTTTAGTGGTTTGGTTGCTTGAATTCGCATAACAAGTTGGTTAGGAGTATGAAAGCTAACAACCTTACGAAAAGCTTGATGAGTAGTTAACCAATCGATTCCTAAAATCGCATCAAAGGCAAGTGTTTTCAAAGAGATAAGATCGACAGGTAACGTGAAAGTGTCGATTTGAATCAACAAGATCTATAAACAGTGGAGGTAACGAAGGTTTTTACTATCGAAGTTTCAACCAATAAGTCAAGGTCTAATTTCTCCGAAGTCAAATTTAAACGTTGAGCGCAAGCAAGAGAGATAAAAGAATTGGTAGAATCGATATCTAATAAGATATAGACTTCACAAGAGTTTATGACTAACATACCCGTGATAATTTTATTCAGGTTCCTCGTCACAAAAAAAAACGCTCTCTCTTAAAACACATCGACTTTGGCTTATCAGGACATCCTTTGGTGCCTCCATCCTATTGAACTTGTCTTGGTGTGAGCGACAAAATGGGGCTAAATGACCTTCTCTTCCACAATTATAGCATGCTTTGGATGGCATCATAGTTTGACCGATGTGTCCTCTCCTCCGCATTTGGAAGAAGCATATGATAGGTGGTCGTTCTCCTTCCTTAATAATGGGTGTTGGTCCGACGTCTTTCCATCATTGTTGAATCTCTCTCTTCTTGAAATATCCATTCTTATTGTTTTGACCATGATTACCACAAAGTGGTCACCATTTTTGGCATGTTGATTCCTCCATGCTTATTGTCACCGCTTTGATGATCAAGTTATCACTTAGTAGATTATCATTTTTCACCGCTTCTCTTTTGGTCAGATTGACTCGTTATCGCTACTCCACTAAGCGAGCCCTATTTACAACATCCGAATACAAACACAATTTATGAGAAATAAGATATCGACGTATCTCCCGCTTCAAACCTCTTAAAACATCCGCGTCATCTCTCTTCATTATCAACAAAGTGGGGACGAAATCGGGATAACTCGGCAAACTTGGCTTCAGATCGCGATACACGGTCATGTTGTTTTTCTCCAACTTGATAAATTTTACCTTCTTCATGTGACGAATGTTTTCAGGAAAGTATTGTCATTGAACAGCTCTTGGAACTTCTCCCAAGACATCTTAAGTGCGTCAGACTGGGTACGTTTTACAGATTCCCACCAGTGATCTGCCTCTTCACGCAATATAAAGGTGGAAAAGGGAACCTTTTGCTCCTCGGAGCATCCCAAGACATCAAATATCTTAGTGATCTGCTTTAACCACGTCTCCGCCTTAAGTGGTTCTAGCTTTCCTAAAAACTCCGGTGGTCCCAGCTCCTTGAATTGCTTAGCGGTGACCAACCGTGGGTTGCCATTGTTTCTTCCTGCATTATGAACAGGAATCGCCTTCGCCTGATGTTGCATAAATTCTAAAAAGCTCCTAAACGTACAGTCATTCGTCAATTGATTAGTGTTGTTGTTTACAGGAGGATTATCGCCATCCTGTTGTACATTGTCATGATTATTGATCTGTGGAGAATCAACGGTCTCCTGTGCTCCATTACTATTCTCAACATTCTCGGATGTCATTTTCAGATACTGCCACAAAACAAAAGGTTAATTGACATGTAACATATTATCCCTATATTCTGACCAACCAATTAAATACCAAAAAACTTGGGTAGGTCATACTTAGCGAAGGAATTCCCTGCCTCCCTCCTAGTTCTATTCTCACATCTCAGCCAGGATCATATCCCAAGCTTTGATACCAATTTATGACGCCCCAAAATTAGGTAAACATCACCCATCTTGAGTCATGAGGATACGTAGGCATGTAATTTAAATACAACTTAATAATATAAGCTGTCGTGTACAATACAACAAAACATAAATCATGAGTTTTAATACAAATATTGTCTACTAGAGATTATACAAACTCAAAAGGAGTCCTCATTACAATTATTATTACACTATTTCATAGAATAGTGAGGACTACTAATGCACCATCTAGGACCATCACACTGTTCCCGACTAGTCCAAATTACGTTCTCATTTCTCAAGAGAGAACAATGAAGAAAAAAGGTGAGCTCAACTAGCCCAAGAAGAAATATTATGACTAAGTTAATGCAGAATAATTTATCGTTAATTTTCAACAAAGATTAAACCGATAAAATATAATAACTATCAAGTTTAATTGCAGCGGAACAAGCAATCCATTAGAAGAGTCAAGTAGGGAATAAAATATACTATCTTCTATGATTTAAAAGGTTTTTCATCACTTTTATCATTTGGGACTCAAACTTAATAAATAATCCACATCATCGAATCACCCCTGCACTACGACCAAGAATATTCTTTAGTATCACGACCACAAATGACTTTCAACAAAATATAAACATGAGGATGATAACAATGATATAAGAATTCAATAAAACAAGTTCAAGAATTAATTTATCTAGGAACTAATAACGTCCAAATTTTCAACATGATACTGCTTTGTAGAGTAAAATTCAAGAATGCTCAGAAGAATATTTTCATGAAAAGATATTGGATGAGCACAAATATCAAAGATATTCCACTAATTTCATGGGTATAAGTCAAAGTTTTAACCAAATTTGAGTATAATAAAGAATGGAATAACAAAAGAAATCACCACGCATGCGATAGGCCGCATGTGCAGTGATTATTCCAACAGAATAATAAAGGATGAAACCCAGTCCAAAGATAAACGCACGTACGAGGATATTAAACGTAATAATAAATAATGGAACTGTGTCGTCCGGCATAAGCGCACTGCAGACGGATATTTCACGAATAATAAATAATGGAACTGGTCCCGGCAGAACGCTTACAGACGAGGATATGATATTCCGGAATAATAAAGAACGGAATATTAGAAGAATGTCACCATGTATAGGGTAAAGCGTATCTGAGTTATTCCAACAAAATAATAAATAATAGAATAACAGAAGTTCTCTTCATGAATACAAAAGAAATAATACCCCTTACCGTAAAAGAAACTGAATATAAGAGTAGGAAAGTAGTAGAATACTTTTCTATAGGTTATCTTAAAATAAAATTTGTACATTGACTAGATCCGGCCACCAAATTATATTAATTGTAGACGGCCATTTGAATCACCCCTCTTAATAAATTTCAACTGATTCAGTCAAATATATTTTTAGAAAGAAAAACATTAATTTGAAGGGACTTTGATTTATAAAAATATGTAGGATTTTTTAGGTTTAAATATATTTTATTATTCTAAATTATAGGTTATATTCTATTTCGGTGATACACTTTTCAATTTTGTCAATTAGATGATTGAATTATTAATTTTTTTTAATTTCATTCAATTGAGGCTGCCAGGTCAAAAATTGTTGACGTAACCCTCAGAGCTCAGAGTGGGCCATCTACAGCTGATGTGTCTTAAAAAATAATTTCTTTCACCATTTTGTTAAATTAAAATGTTAAGCAGGGGTAAATTTGCAAATAATTTTTATTCTCCATTAAAACAAAACAAAATAAATTTTAGACAAATCTCAAAAACCCAGCTGAAGAAAAGCAAAAAAACTTAATTATTTGAAGCTCAATTGGGACCTAACCTCAGTTGAAAATATAGTCCATGTAAATCTGAGCACCCAAAAGCAGGAAAAGAAAAAGAAGTTCTTCCGTCATTAATACATCAGATCAACAAATTAGATGAAAAAGACTCATAAATCACTAGCTGAAAAACCCATTTCAGTTCTAAACAGGTAGTTACAGACTTTACAGTGTATATATCACATCCATGGCTGTGTATCATCTTCTTCACCGGATCTTCACTGGGAAAAAAATTCTAATGGGAAACAAAAAGACACTAGGGGGATATTTAATGCCGGAAAATGGGGAAAATGCAGGAAGATCAAAGTGGAACCGTTTCGTTTTGCATTCATGAGGTTAGGAGAGAGAAAATATTTCAGACAACTTCCGTGGGTTGGTGTTTTCCGGCGAGATCTGAGGATGCATCTCTCAGATTTTGAACTTTCATGTGAAAATGGACTCCCCATTCCTCATCAACGCTTATGTGTTCTTCGCATACAAAGGAAATCTCAAGCGAGTCCTCCTCGATTACGTTCTATACATACACAGAAGATTCTTCCTTATTATTGTTGAGAAAATTTGATTTTCTGATATTTGGGGTTTTATCGATCGAAAGAGGGGAGATTTGTCTGAGATTTGTTTTAATGGAAAATAAAAAATACTAATTTGCCAAATTTATCCCTGCTTAAATATTTTAATTTAACAAAATAGTGAATAAATTAATTTTTTAATACACATCAGCGATAGATGGGTCCACTTTGAGATCTGACGTGACAGACCCAATTAAATAAAATTAAAAAAAAAATTAATAATTCGATCATTTAACTGATAAAATTAAAAGATGAATCATCGAAATAAAATATAATAGATAATTTAAGGTAATAAAATGTATTTAAGCCTATTTTTTAACATGTGAATGTTCGTCGTATAACAAAAAACTAAATATGTTACCAAGTCTTTGAGTTTGACTGTCATTAATATTGGAATAGGAATTCAGCATTATTATAAAATTTATTATTGTAATACTTTTTCTATATTCCATTAAAGTTTTCTCAAAATATGTCCACTGCTTATTTACACGGCAATAGAAATTAAGTCATTAAAGAGGGCAACTTATTATTAATAGGGACACCCCCAATGCTTTCTTAATCTTTACGTTTTGAGCACTTTTAAATGGACATAAAAATTGAATATGAGTAAATTTAAATTTTATTTATTTATATTTTTATTTATCATTGAAGAATTTAAATACATTTATTATGTCCAAGTAGAATTTTGTTATATTTTCTCCTAAAATATTAATTAAAAAGAAAATAGAGAGAATAATACTAGAGAATTCATGAATTATAATTGACACGGAATATCAATAAAAGCCTTGTACGTATTCTAACAAAACAAATAGCTCACTCTTATTCACATGAATCAAAAATAAAAATTAATGAGGATGTCTTAAAATAAGAGAAAGGAAAAATGTATATGTTTTTTATTTTGGAAAATATTTCATTAATTTTTTCATCAAATAAAAAAACAACTAACTCATACTTCACTTTTGTTGTTTTAATATAAGTCGTTTTTAAATTGTGAAACAATATTAAAAAAATAATTGTATAGATCAATTATTTATATTGTCTTGTATTGAAAAAAAAGAAGATTATTTATTGAATAAAAATAATGAGAAAACTAAAATTATATTATTTAATACTTGGAATGGTAATAAAAACTAAATAAGTAATAATGCTTATTTAAAATTAAAATATTTTTTAAAAAATGAATGGATTACTCAACTATTGAGGAACATCCCAGAAGAGAGGCAAAAGAAAGATATTGTTATTGGGATCTCAACAAAAGAAAATCTAACAGCCATAACACGCTAAATGCACAAAAACACAATACTCCTCCTCTACTTGTTTGTTTGTTACTCCATCCCATTCCCATACCAGCTTTGTCGGTCTCAACGAAACGTGGCATGGAAACACGGAATTTTGGTGCTGTGTTGGTATGAGGTAGCTCAAACCCATGGGCGTGCTGCCCTCCTCTAACGGGCAGCCTGCTGTTGTAGGGTCGGGGAACAGAAACCTCGGAACATGAGCTCATTAACAATCATCTCAACTAGTAGTAGTACTTATTATCAAAAGAAAAAGTAGTAAAAAAGACTAATCTAATACTAATAGTAGTAGCCAGTAGGAGTACTCCATTTCTTTTACTACCTCCGTCCCATAATAATATCACGTTTGAGATGATATTACTTTTTTCAAATTATTTGTGATTTTATGTAATTTAAAAAAATTAATTATAATTTTTTTTAAATTATTTATTATGAAAAAATATTACAAATGAAAAAAAAATATGAGATAAATATGATAATTATAAAAATTTAATAATATTATAAATAATTAATTTAATATTATATAATTATTTTTTAATTTTATGCATAATTCTAAAATATCATATATTATAGTACGAAAAGAATATTATTTTTTATAGAAAACAATTTATATGTCTAAATTATGTGGTAAAATTAAATTTATCATAAATTTGGCTTTAAGATGTAGCGCATGTTAATTGAGTAATATATTAAAAAAAAAGTGATGATATATACTCCCTTCTTCTTTTTTTGGCATGTGATTTAACAATTATTTTTAAATGAAATTTTATTTTTCAAAAAATTAGTTTGCATTTTTTCTAAATTAATCCTGCATTATTATTATTATTATTATTATGAAATAATAACTATCATTTGAATTATTTTTTAAAATTAATAAAATAATTTTAGTATTTGAGAACCTAAACTAGTACTAGTAGTAGGAAAAAAGTGCGGGTGAAGAGGTCGATGGCTTTTATGGGCCCACGTTCAAGTAGAAGTTCTTTTGGGGGAATGGGTTTCGAAAACGACAAAAGAATCTGGCGAAAAGTGTCGGGTTGGGATGACGACAGCAGTGGGTTTGGCGTATTTTAGCAGGATTGGTTACTCTGTGGAGTCGATGCACCGTACACGATACTGTAGTGTAGCAGGTGATTGCCTCACGCGCATTAACTGCTCGTTGATGGGACGCATGAATAATTGAATTCTTATTTATAAGCGAGTTGACTCCCCTCCCCTGGGCTTGGCCGGTGAGAAAGCTACATTAACTCTATGGTCGCTCACACCTCAACAACGAGACTAAACAACCGGTGGTTTATTTATTTATTTATTTATTGACACTATGGGGGTAGTAGGGTTGAATTTAATTTGTACTCCACTAATTATAAAGTTGAGTGTGTACCGTAAGGGCCGGTTTGAAAAAATATCAGAGTAACCTAACCTTAGCACTTAGCAGGAGGACGGTGACATCGTAATAACGACGTGCCCTTAAATAGCGTGGGACCATCTCCTAAGCGTTACAACTAGCGTCTCATGTGCGGGTGGGACAGCCTGGTCCCACAAAATGCACTATATTCGGACTTTTCTATTCTCCTTTACCCCTAATTTTTACCCTAACCACATAAATGCCATTTTCACCCTCTGATAAATCCTAATTAATGGTATCTAAAGGAAGTGGTTAGTATGAAGTTTATTTTGAGGTAAGTTGGTCAATTGACCGAATACTGATACACAGACGACGAGATTGTATGTGTGTCATTATTCTATTGGTCAATTAACTAACTTACCAAAAAAATAACTTCATGCTAACCGGATCCCTATCCAAACGACAAGCTGGTACACCATGAATTGTCGTTTTCAACAATTGAGTCTAATTTTTTGTGATCAATAAATAAATCATACTACTAGTTTTCAGTCAAGGTCCATTACTAGTAGCATACACAGTTAAAGCTGCCAATTGCTAACACTAATTCTCTCTAAATAAGGAGAGAGAGTTTGATGCTCTTGTAAGGCTTCAACCGCTTGTTCAAATGCTAAGCTCGTTTAGGAGAAAAAGTGTGAGGAAAAAGCTAAATATTCCGAAAGAAAAATCCCATTACCACAAAGTTAAGTTGTTCAATTGATCAATACACTATTGACATGTAAAAAAATATATATATATTTTTTTACTAATTAATTAAACAAAATTAATTAACATCATGGACCAAATGTCATATGGCCATAGAGTTTATTTTTGGATAAATTGGTAAATTGGTTAATAGAGTGCTGACATGCAGGCGAGGTTCAATGTGTGTCAATATTCTATTGGTTAATTGACCAATTTACCAAAAAAATAAACTCCATCCGGCTCCGGTTTAGTGGAAACGGAATAGAGAAAGAGAGAGGAAATGGTACCGGGTACGGGTATTTTTCAGCCAATAGATTCACTTTTGTACTCATGCTTTAATCCCGCCGTGGTTTATACTCTCTCTCTCTCTTTCTCCCTTATTATAAATTTTCTCATTCCGCACACATTATTCAATGTGTTCAAGAGATATAATAATAGAAAATATATAAACAAGGAAGACTCTTTATTTTAATGTAATTTTTTTATTTGTTAGTAATTGTAAAGAAATAATTTAGGAGATAAAATTGGTATTGAAATATTTCTTTTATTATAAGTTATTATACAGTCTCATCAAAAAGTGGTTAAATTATTTACTCTTTTTTTTATATAATATATTAGTCTCTATTGTGACGCTTTCAAATTTAGTATATATGCCACCCATCTTGGCCGCCACTTATACTACGTGATACATAAATTCAAATACAAACTTAATTATACATCCGTAGGTATAACATACGACAATACATAAACCGAGAGTTCTAATAGGAATATTGTCATTATTTAGACAATATCCATACTCATGAAGTCACTCATTACATTTATTGTCACACTATTTAATGGAATAGTGAGGACTACTAATGCTATCTTGGGACCATCACTCTTTTCCCCGACTCGTCCAAATTTATATTCTCATTTTCGAAGAGAATAAATGTTGAAAGAAAGAATTGAGCTCAACTAAAGCCAAAGAAGAAATATTATAACCAAGATAATGCGAATAAATTATCAATAGTCTTCAACAATGTTAAACCCGATAAAATACAATAGACAACCAGGTTTAAGCTGCAATGAATATCTAATCCATTAAAAGAGTCAAGTAGAAAATAAAGTCTACTATCTTTTAGGTTTTAAAAGGTTTTCATCAATTTTTATCACTAAGACTCGGTTTAATGAATAAACCACAATATCTAATCATCCATGTATCTACCGCGGTCGAGGATTTTCATCAAATTATCAATGGTCATGACTATACCGAATCACCCCCCGGTCATAATCATACCAAAAACTATCCATCATTGCATTATGTGCCATCGAGGACTTTTGTCACATCATTTATATCAAGCCGTGATTATACCGAATGATCGTTGGTCATAATCATACTAAGTTCATCTATACACGTAAGCCAAAGATAACATAATATAACGTGAGGATGATGACAATGGCATAATAATTTAATAAAACAAGTTCACGAATTAATTTATCCAGGAATTATTAACGTCTAAATTGTCAACAAGATACTGTTTTGTAGAGTAAAATTCAAGAATGATCGGAAGAATATTTCCATGAAAAGATCTTTGGATGAAACGCAAATATCAAGGATATTCTATTAATTTCATGGTATATAAGTCAAAGTTTTAACTAATTTGGGTATAATAAAGAATGGAATAACAAAAAAGAAATCACCACGCATGCGGTGCTTGCATGACGAAGTTATTCCAATGTAATAATAATAACTAAAACGGTCGGGTAAAATTCACACCGAAGCGGATATTCAAATGAATAATAAGTGCGGAATAATAACTAATGGAAACCAGTCCGGTGTAAAACACACAGACGAGGATATTAAAACGTAAGAATAATAATAAAAAGGCGTGTCCGGTGGGTGTAAAAACACACGACGAGGATATTCCAATGAGAATAATAAAGGCGGAATAATATAAGGATTTCACCAAGTATAGGAAAGTAAAGCGTATCTGAGTTATTCCAACAGAATAAATAAGAATGGAATAACATAAGGATTTCACCAAGTATAAGGTATCGTACGTATATGAGTTATTCCAATAGAATAATAAAGAATGGAATAATAGAAGTTCTCTTCATGAATAAGAAAGAATAACACCCTTCTACTTGGTACAACGAATAATATCCCTTACCTTAGAAGAAGCTGCATATTGGAAAAGTGAAGTAGCAGAATACTTTTCTTCTTTCTCTCTATAGTTTCTCTACAGAGTTTGATGAATTCGTAAAAATAATGAAGGAATGAGCTTTCTATTTATAGAAAAAGCGAGGGGTGGCTCTTGAGTCTTAACGAAGGGTCAAAATGACTCTTGGTAATATGAAGAGACAACTACTATTTCATGAAGGGTAATTAACCACTTGGAACAATCAAGAAGAAGCGAGTTAACTCTTGGTAATATTGAAGGGACAACTACTATTTACGAAGGGTAATTACTATTGACGAAGGTAATTACTTATCGACGAAGGTAATTACTATTAAAGAAGGTAATTACTATCGATTGAAGGTAAATACTATCGATGAAAGTAATTACTATTCACAAAGGTAATTACTATTCACAAAGGTAATTACTATTAACTTGAAGGGACTCTTAGATGATGACATATGGGCCCCCCATAAAATAATCAAACTTACCACAAACGTCTCATAATGGACTCTTTATATACATCGAGGATTGAATAAATATTACCACAAATCATTTTATTTTTAATCAACACATATTTAATCTTTCAACAATTATTAATCATGTATAACTTGTCGTCTCAATTAATAATATAACATATTATCTGAGATGATCTTTGTGACAATAATTGAATCAATAATATAAGAGATATGATGCGAAGAATTATTGTAAGAATAATTGAGTATAGCTAAGTGACTTCTCACGTAAGCATCAATAATCAATACTGAGTGTGCTACTATGCAACCACACGATACATCGTACTTTTACTACCGGGTAGTTCAGCGGTTTTAACGGTAACACCTCTGCCGTTATTTTTATATAAAGATAATTTTGTCGTTTTTAACTACGATAATACTTCCGTTATGGGGTCCACCAGTTGATTGAGTAGTAATACGAATATTTCAAACAAAAGAATATTCCCAGACCAAACGAATATTTTATAACAACTTGCTTACTTTGCAAAATTTATAAATATTACCCACAACTATAACATTATATCAAATTTATTCCATAATATTCAAAATAATATTTATAGAAAAAAATTCATCTTTATTTATAAAAGTCGAGGTCTTACAACCTTCCTTCTTATGAAATTTAGCCCTCGAAATTAGGGTACGATACGATATGATAAAGAGGTGAGGATACCTTGAATACCTTTATCGTTAAAATATTAAATTCATCTTGTAATCCGGCAAAGATATTCATTAACAATTCATCTTTGCACTCTGGCCAAAGATATACTGTTGTAAAACCAATAATCTTTGAGACGCGACTTAATAAGATACGACCACGAATTATCCATGCACCATCTTGGCCAAGGATATTCGTGTTTTCAATCTGGCCATGATTATCTAGAATAATTCTTGGTCATAAATCATACCAAGTCTATCAATGCACTATGGCCAAAGATGACTTTTACCACATCCATGAATTAATATTTCATTCTTTGAGACTCATTTCGATAATTAATCCATATCATCGAATCATCCACGCACTACTGGCCGAGGATATTCAAGAAGTATCACGACCACGAATTATCCATTTACCACTCGACACCAAAGATAATCGTGTATTCATTAGTATCACGACCACAAATTATCCATGCACCACGTGCAAAGATAATCGTGTATTCATTAGTATCACGACCACAAATTATCCATGCACTACGTACAAAGTTAATCGTGTATTCATTAGTATCACGACCACAATTATCCATGCACTACGTGCAAAGATAATCGTGTATTCATTAGTATCACGACCACAAATTATCCATGCACTACGTGCAAAGATAATCGTGTATTCATTAGTATCACGACCATAAATTATCCGTGCACTACGTGCCAAAGATAATCGTGTATTCATTAGTATCACGATACAAATTATTCATGCACTACTACGCCAAAGATAATCGTGTTTTTCAATTACGGTCATGATTATACAAGAAAAATCCCTGGTCATAATCATACCAAGTCCATCTATCTTGGCGTGAGCCCATGAGATGACTTTCAACATAATATAAGCGTGAGGATCATGTCGATGATATAAAGAATCAATCGAATGAGATAAAGGATAAATATTAAACATTTATAATTTATCCGAGATTCAAGAATATCCCCATGTTATCAATCACTTAATAATCTTATAATCTAATATCATTAATATTATAACAATATTTTAATCACTTCTTAAATTTATAAACAATTTATTTCAATTGTTTACGCTTTTACCATATAATGCATTTAATCATTCAAAAATGCCATACTCATAAGATATCATCACCAATGATCAAATCCTCATCAAAAATATGCATATACTACTATATAGGATTCTCTAGCCATAAAATCATATTTTCCAATTTTGTTACTTCACATAACATATTTAACTCAAATGTTCAGAATCAAACTATTTTTATGAAAAATATCAAATCAGTTCCAAAATATTTCTTTTTTGGGATTTAGCATAATATAGTCCCATAATGAAAATATATTTTCTCGAAATTTTTAAAATTTATTTACTATTTTTCAAAAATTAATTTCTAATTAATTCCTTAAGAAATTTGCTACCTCAAGTTTAACTCCAGAAATTCCCAAATCTTGGCAGGACCTTACACATGTTAATGTGAGCCTCGATTTAAATTTCATGGTCATCTGAGTTGTAGAACTCAGGTTATAGCATTTTTGTCGGAAAATCCTAAATATTGAAATGGTCATTTATAACTTGCTCATTTTAAGTCGGAATGAGCTCATTTTTGGACACGATGTTCTTTATACCATATACTTTTATGTCCCAAAAGGCCTGAATTTTTCTCACTAATTAAGTGGCCGAAAAAGCCCTTACAAAAACGTGGCAGCAGACTTTTTGGACATTTTCAAGTTTTGACTCCTTTGCTAAAATCACCCCACGAAAATCTACAACACCTTTTTCGGTGATTCCACTTGGATTAGTTAGGTAACTCATAGATCTAACTCTAAGACTTGACCACACTCAAAAATTCAAAATATAATAGGAGATTTGGTCAATAGAATTTCATGTTAAGTTTTTCACCAAAATCGGTTTTAACTCCTTGTGATTTTTAAGAAACTTTCATGTTTTCACATACTAACCAACATAACTCATCATAACTCTTACTAATACCACGTATACCCATGATTTTCATTAGTCCAATGCTTTTATTATGACTTTCATCATAAACCACGTAATGCTATTCATTTTAGTTGAAGAAATATTTGAGGGTTTAAGAAATGGGTTTTGATCTTTGGGTTCAATACAAAATTCGATTTCACGCTCTAAGTAGGCTAAGAAGTCTTCAAAAAACGCCAGAAATTTATTAATAATTGAAATATCATTCAAAGCTGTGACTCTCATCCAAGACTTGGATAGACGTCACATTGATACCAACCTGTGACTTCTATCCCTTAACCTAGATAAGACCTCACAATGATACCTATAAACTTGTCATCTTCATTCACGATGTCGCCTACTGAGAAAGTCCGGCGGTGCATTCCACACAAGGAAGTCAACAATGAAAGGTTCGGGGCTCTTTACTTATGGCTTGATATGATGATAATTAACTTTAGTAGTTTGGTTACTTGAATTCGCATAACAAAGTTGGTTATGAATATAAAAGCTAACAACCTTACGAAAAGCATGATGAGTAGTTAACCAATTGATTCCTAAAATCACATCAAAGGCAAGTATTTTCAAAAAGATAAGATCGACAGTAACGTGAAAGTGTTTATTTGAATCAAACAAAATTTAAAAAATAGTATAGCAGAATGAAGGCTCCTACTTAACGAAGTTTCAACCAATAAGTCAAAGTCTAACTTCTCCGAGAGTCAAATTTAAATGTTGAACATAAGCAAAGAGAGATAAAATAATGGGTAGAACCAGGTATCTTATAAGGTATAGACTTCGTAATTTATAATTAACTAACCCGTGCTAACCGTTCGGTTTACTCGCTTTTTGAGAAGTCATGAAAATGCACTTCCTAAAACCAACGACTTTGTTTTGTCCATATCCACCTTTGGTGCCACTTAGCCCCGACTAGACTTGACTTTGGTGCACAACAAAATTGAGCTAAATGACCTTCTCTTCTTGCAATTTCCACTTCTATTATCTTTCTTTATGATTACCAAGAAGTGGTTACCATTCTTAGCATGATAATTTCCCCACGATGGTTATCATTGTTACGATAGCCATTGCCACCGATATGATTATTATCGTATTGTTGGTCGTTACCTTTTGTTTGAAGTGAATCAACACTCTCATGTGCTTCATTGCTTATCTCGGCATTTTAGGATGTCATTCTCAAACAACGTCACAAAACAATGGTTAATTAACATATCACATATTATCCCTATACTCGACCAGACCAATTAAATACCAAATAAATTTAGGTAGGTCATACTAGCGAAAGGAATTCCCCCGTCTCTCCCTCCTAGTTCTTATCTCACATCTCACTTAGGATCATATCCCTAAGCTTTGATACCAACCGTAACGCCCCAAAATTAGGTATCGTCACCCATCTTGGGTCGCCACTTACATGGTACATAAATTCAAATACAAACTTAATTATACATCCGTAGTGTAACATAAGACAATACATAAACCGAGAGTTCTAATAGGAATATTGTCATTTAGACAATATCCATACTCAAGGAGTCCTCATTACATTTATTGTCACACTATTTAATGAGAATAGTGAGGACTACTAATGCTATCTTGGGACCATCACTCTTTTCCCGACTCATCCCGGCTATATTCTCATTTTCAAGAGAACGGTTAAAGAAAGGGTGAGCTCAACTAGCCCAAAGAAGAAATATTATAACTAAGATAATGCGAGAATAAATTATCAATAGTCTTCAACAATGTTAAAGCGATAAAATACAATGAACAACCGGTTTAGCTCATAGGTGAATATCTAATCCATTAAAAGAGTCAAGTAGAAAATAAAGTCTACTATCTTTTAGGTTTTAAAAGGTTTTCATCAATTTTTATCACTAAGACTCGGTTTAATGAATAAACCACAATATCTAATCATCCTCGTACCACGGTCAAGGATTTTCATCAAATTATCAATAGTCATGACTATCTTAGAATCACCCCCGGGTCATAATCATACCAAAAACTATCCATCCTTTGCATTATGAGCCACTTTGAGGACTTTTGTCACATCATTTATATCAAGTCATGATTATACCGAATGATCCTTTGGTCATAATCATACTAAGTTCATCTATATACACGTAAGCCAAAGATAACATAATATAGTGTGAGACCCCAGTTTTTATCAATAAAGATTTAAATTTTGTCAAAATAATTTTTTAATATTATGGTGTGAATTTGAGATAATATTATAGTTGTGGGTAGTATTTATAAATTTTACAAAGTATGCAGTGGTTATATTATATTCGATTAATTGGGGAATATTTGGGTTTAGCGAGGGAATATTCATCTAACTACTCAATCATTGGTGGACCCCTAATGAAATTATCATCGGATCGAGAAAACGACAAAAATATTTTATTGAAATAACGGCGGAAGTTTTACCGTAGTTCTTGTTGAACTACTCGGTAAGAAAAAATACAGTAATAAGTGTGGTTGCAAGTAGTAGCACCGGTATTAATTATTGATGCTTATGTGAGAAGTTACTCGGTTTGATTCCATTATTGTCGATTAATAATATGAATTATTATAGCGATAATGACGTTTTGTTTTATTCGTATTATTAACGTAATAAAAGCGAAACATCTTTATATAAAATAGAATACTTTATTAAAGTTATTCTATAAATAGAATATATTATATTTTATTATGCGTAGTGTTGCGTAGTGTTTTGCGTAGTATTGCATAGTGTTTGCATAGTAAAATGTTTTTATATAAATAGAATATATTATATTTTATTTAAAAGATTTTTCTTTAAATATGGACCGTCGATTAAAGTAAATCAAACGGACCGTTCATGGATTAATTCTTATGCATTCCATTTTCCTATAAATAGAAGCTCATTCCTTCATTATTTTCTTATTTAATTCATTGAAACTCTAGAGAGAAATTATAGATAGGTTTATAGAGAAAATTATAGAAAGAAGAAGAGTATTCTCGCTACTTCACTACTTCTATATTAGGTTCTTTTACGGTAAGTGGGTGTTATTCTTTCTTCGAAGAGAACTTACATTATTCCATTCACTATTATTACATTGGAATAACTTTGTAAAAGTGGCATACCCTATACATAACTTTTGTATACGCGGCATACCCTATACTTGGTGAAATCCTTATGTTATTCCATTGCTTATTATTACATTGGAATAACTCAGATATCTGTGATTTACCCTATACTTGGTGACATTCTTCATTATTAGGTTGGAACATCCGTTCGTGTGTTTTACACCTGACTGGTTCCGCTTTTTATTATTCTGTTGGAACATCCACATGCGTGTGTTTTACAGGACCGGTTAAAATCTTTATCATTCTCGTTGGAATATCTATCTCATGTGTTTTACACCGGATCCTGGTTCCATCTTTATTATTCTGTTGGAACATCCTGCTTGGGTGTGAATTTCACTGACTTTGGTTAGATTATTATTATTCATTGGAATAACACAATACATGCCAAGCAATCTGCGCATGCATGGTGATTTCTTTTGTTATTCCATTCTTTATTATACCCGGTTGGTTAAAACTTTGACTTCTATACTCCATGAAATTAGTAGAATATCCTTGATATTTGCGTTTCATCCAAAGATCTTTTCATGAAAATATTCTTACGATCATTATTGAATTTTACTCACTTAAAGCAAAGATATCATGTTGACAATTTGGACGTTAATAATTCATGGATTAAATAATTCTTGAACTTGTTTTATTGAATTACTATGTCATTGTCATCATCCTCATGTTATATTATGTTATCTTTGGCTTACGTGCATAGATGAACTTAGTATGATTATGATGACGAGGATCATTCTTATAATCATGACTTGATATAAATGATGTGACAAAAGTCCTCGGTGGCACTTGTAATGCGGTGATGGATAGTTTTTGGTATGATTATGACGGGGTGATTCGGTATAGTCGTGACCATTGATAATTTGATGAAAATCCTTGGCCGTAAGGTAGTGGGGATGATTAGATGTGGTGGTTTATTATTGTCGAGTCTCAAATGATAAAAATTGATGAAAACCTTTTAAAACCTAAAAGATAGTAGACTTTATCTCTACTTGACTCTTTTAATGGATTGCTTATTCCACTGCAGTTAAACCGCTGTTTATCTATTGTATTTTATCGGTTTAACAACATTGAAAGGCTAATGATAATTTATTCGCATTATCTTAGTCATAATATTTCTTCTTGGGCTAGTTGAGCTCACCTTTCTTTCACTTTATTCTCTTCGTGAAATGAGAACATACCGACGGACGAGTCGGGAACGAAGTAATGGTCCAGAGGATAGCATTAGTAGTCCTCACTATTACGTGAAATAGTGTGATAAAAGTTGTAATGAGGACTCCTTTTGAGTTTGTATAATATCTAGTAGACAATATTTGTATTCAAACTCACGGTTTATGTCGTATTGTATACCCACGACAGTTAGGTTAGTAAGTTGTATTTGAATTTATGTACCATGTAAGTGGCGACCCAAGATGGGTGACGTATACCTAATTTTGGGGGCGTCACATATAGCGTGAGGATGATGACAATGACATAATAATTCAATAAAACAAGTTCACGAATTAATTTATCCATGAATTATTAACGTCTAAATTGTCAACAAGATACTGTTTTGTAGAGTAAAATTCAAGAATGATCAGAAGAATATTTCCATGAAAAGATACTGGATGAAACACAAATATCAAGGATATTCTATTAATTTCATGGAGGATAGAAGTCAAAGTTTTAACCAACTGGGTATAATAAAGAATGGAATAACAAAAGAAATCACCATGCATGCGCAGATTGCAGAGGCGTAAAAGTTATTCCAACAGAATAATAATAACGGAACCAGTCGGTGAAATTCACACGCAAATGTGATGTTCCAATGTAATAATAAGTGCTTGAATAATAACTAATGGAACCTGGTCCGATGTAAAAACACACGCATGTGATATTCGGCGTAATAATAATAAAGAGCGGAACCAAGTCCTGTAAAACACATGCATGGGATATTCCAAAATAATAAAAGCGGAATAATATAAGGATTTCACCAAGTATAGGAGTCCGCGTACAAAGTTATTCCAATGTAATAAATAAGAATGAAATAACATAAAGATTTCACCAAGTATAGGTACGCTTATATATACAAAAGTTATTCCAACCGAATAATAAAGAATGGAATAATAGAAGTTCTCTTCATGAATAAGAAAGAATAACACCCCTTACGGGTACAACGAATAATATCCCTTACCTTAGAAGAACTAAATATTGGAAAAGTGAAGTAAAGAATACTTTTCTTCTTTCTCTCTATAGTTTCTCTACAGAGTTTCAATGAATTCGTAAGAAATAATGAAGGAATGTGTAAGATCCCAGCTTATTATTAATGAAATTTAATTTTCTCTAATTATTATTTTGAAATAGTAAGGGTTGATTTGATTAATGTGGATAGTTAGGGGTAAAATACATAAATATTTCAAAATAAGCAAATGGTTATAAAATATTCATCATTGTTATTGGGAATATTCGTTTGGTAAGTGGAATATTCGTCTTGTCGGGGAATATTAAATTACTGACGGTAGCGACCATGTGTGGGCCCATGTGAAAGCGATTGGATGAAGAAAGCGACAAATATAAGTTGTTTAAAAATAATCTGGCGTAGTTATTCGCAATTAATCTTGTTAAAATACTAAATTGGTTAAAAACACGATACTGCTGTATTGCACCAATTATTGATTCTTACGTGAAGACACTACTCAATAATGGTTACGGTAATTCTTTATTCGATATTTTATTGAGTTAATATTTCTTTGCGTTGATATTTTATATTCTTTGTTGTTTTGATAATTGTCATTACACAAGTATTTTTTATTATCGAAGCAATAATTCATATTATCCGAATAATATTATTAGATAACATTATTGGCAATGTCTAGAAAGTTACTGTCTAAGGAGAGGTTTGGTCACCTAATTGCGGCGCCCAAGAAGAATAAATTCTTATTGGAAAGCCCCTCTTCCCTGAGGCGCACGGTCATCGATATTGTGATTACTGTAATATTATTTGTGAATAATTAATTATTGATTCATATGATAAGGAAAATATTGATTTTATGTGGATATAGATGGAGAAATTTTTAATGTGACAATTGTTGAAAATTGAAATTTTATCTTTTTACGATAAAATAATTTATTTAAATATATTATTATATTATAATAATATAATAATGGTGATATTTTTACAACGAATGTGGGATATATGAGTATACGAGGAGGAAGAGTATTTTTGTTGCAATAAATATTTAAAACATGTTAAACATGTCTGATTGGACCCCATTTATTGATTGAAATTTGATTATAGCTTTGTAAAATCGCTTCGTTTGTGGATTTGGTCAATTTCTGTTTGGAATTCGGAAAAACTTTCTTTCTGCAAAGTTGTAGAGAATTGAATTTCCTATAAAAACTCATGAGATTTGAATTTTTTTGATAAAAGGGCTATTTATTATGAATTATTGAAGTTACGAAGTTCAAATAATTAATTTTGGGAGTTTTAGTTAATTATTTTGAGAAAAACGTTTTTTGCAAACTAAGTTGGCCTCACATGTGATTCAAATGGGCTGAGATCAGATTTCAAAGGTGGGCTAAGGAATTTTGTTTATAAATAATATTATTATATTCAATTTTCTACTTTTGGTGTTAAAGATTTTCATATAAATAGGGGGCTTAGGTTAGAATTGAAAACACACACGTAAATTGAAGTTTTTCTCTATTTCTCTCGATATTTTGAGCGTATTCTTGTGAGTATACTTTGAGTGTTGATATACTGATTGTAAGTTCAAGTCATGCTTTATATCAGGTGTTTTAACGAGAAAGATCTTGTCTTTCGAGGTAAGGGATGTTATTTTATTCAAAAATGATATTATTTCTTCAATATCATTATCTTGAAATATTGGTTGGAAATTTTATCAAATTTGGAACTTTTTCAAGTCTGGAGTTCTTATTCATGAATTATCGTTTCACGAAGTTACTATTCATGAGTTCTTATTCACGAGTTCTTATTCAGCGAAGTTCTTATTCACGAGTTCTTATTCACGAGTCTTATTCATGAAGCGTGAAGATGTTTTTTGGGAAATTTCTATCTTTTGGTGTCTGAGATTACTTATTCACGTATCGGCACTATTTATTCAAGAAAAATAAAATTTCTTCTTTTTGTCAAAATATCTATTCGGATACTAGCTTTGATTGTATCCATGTTTTGATCATTCTTGAATTTTACACCACTATGATTATTTTTGAGGTATTTTGAACATGGATAAAACAAAGTACGAATCCTTAATCCTTAATCCTTGTCATTTTGTTTCACTTTGGATTCGTTTCTTTTTAAAATATTTTCATCATCCTCGGTCTTAAATGATGATATTATTGAATATCTTTGGCTGTAGTGCAAAGATGAATGATTTCTAAAGAATATCTTTGGTAGTAGTCTGCAAAGATGAGCAGTGTTTAGATGAACATGACCCGGTGATGAATATCTTTGGCACTGTAGTGCAAAGATGAATATTTGATTCGGATGTATATTGATTGATGTTACGAGGGGATACAAGATGAGCGATGAACTTTTAAATTCATACATAGAAGATAGTAGTTTGCATTCTCTACTTAACTCTTCTAATGAATTATTATTTCACTATGAATATTGATTTAAAATTTGTTGTCTATTGTATTCTATTAGATTTTTCCTGTTGAAGACTAACGGTAATTTGTTGTATATTATCTTAGTCATAATATTCTTTCTTGGGCTAGTTGAGCTCACCCTTTTCCTTTTTGTTCCATTTTTCTTCTCGGGAGGCGAGAATATAGCGATGCAGTGGGGTATGGAATGAAGGTTTTAGAAAGAATTGTTTAGTAGTCCTCACCATTTTTGTAAAATAATGTATCAATAAATGTGATGAGGATTTATTTGAGTATAGATATTATGCAGAAGATAATATTTGTATTCAAACTCACAGCTTTTCTTGTTGTAATAATAAAGTTGTAGTTGTTTACATACCATGTATTGACAACTTCGGAATGGGTGATGTATACCTATTTTGGGGGCGTCCGGTTGGTATCGAGCTTAGGGATATGATCTCTGGCGGAGATCGGGGAATGTAAACTAGGAGGGAGAGCGAGTAATTCCTTTCGCTTAGTGTGTCCTACTAAGCTTATTTTTTAGTTGGTCGGTATATAAGGATATTATGTGATATATTGATTTCCTTAATTAACCCTTTTTTTATACAAGATTTGAGAATGTCGTCGAGAATATTAACAATGGAAATGAGGCCAGTGGAGACGATCAGACTCACCAACGAGGAGAAGCGTGCAACAGTGACAATGTTCTCCCTGTGAACAACACCACCGAAAGATGATGAGCGAGGGGATGTTTAGAAGCTTTTTGCGATTCATGCAAAATCGGGACGAGGAGACTCGTGTTCAAAATCTGAGGAGAAATGATAGCAATTCACGGGTTGTCACTGATGCAAGCGATTCAAAGAGTTGGGACCACGAATTTAAGGAAAACCAGATCCGATCATGGCGAAAACATGGGTCAAGCAAATTACCAAGATATTGATGTCTTGGGATGCGGAGAAACGAAGGTTCCATTCGCCACCTTTATGTTTAAGTGGCGAGGTAGACCATCTGGTGGGGAGTCGTGAAGCGTACTCCATCCGACCACACACTCAAGATGTCTTGGGAAACGTTTCAGAAACTATTTAATGACAAATACTTTCCGAAAGTGTTAAATGCGTATGAAGGAAGTAGAGTTCATCGATTAGAGCAAAACAACATGGCGGTGTCTCGAAGACGAGGCAAAGTTTGTAGAGTTATCCAGTTTGCACCTCATTTGGTGGAGAATGAGGAGCGTATGACGCGGATGTTAGAGGTTTGAAACCCCAAGATACGTCAAGATCTCATTTCTCATAAACATTCTCTCTATTCGGATGTTGTTAATGAGGGCTCAATTGTTAGAAGCGAGATAACGAAAGTACGTTCAATTGAGGGACCATAACCGAGGATCATCATCTAGAAGATAGCGATCATCGAATAACGATAACCGGGCGGAGAAAGAAGAATACGGACAAAGGTGGTAACCACTCCGTGGTAATCGTGGCCATGAAAATAGAAGAAGCGAGTCTGGGAGGAGATTTTAAAAAGAGGAGATTCAACAACGACCATGTGAAGATGTCGGCGCCAAGAAGCCCGGTTCCAAGGAGGAGAAAGACCATCGGTCAGTATGTTACAAATGCGGGAAAGAAGGACATATGCCTCAAATTGGCGCCTTACAACAGTTTAAGGTATGCTATAATTGTGGAAAAGAAGGACATATCGCTCGAGATTATGCGATATCGAAACCCGATCCGGCGGGAATGGTGACTCAAAAGATTGTCCCAAAAAGTCAAAGTCAACGATTCACGGAAGAGCGTTTATCGTAATTGTGGGTCAAAATGCGAGAGAACACGAACGAAGTTAGACGCAGGTTAGTTAATTATAAATTCTTGTGAAGTTTATACCTTACTAGATATCGGTTCTACCCATTCTTTTATCTCTCTTGCTTGCGCTCAACGTTTGAACTTGACTACGGAGAAATTAGACTTTGATTTATTTATGGAGACTCAGATTAGAGAAACTTTCATTACATCCGTTGTTTAGAAATCTTGCTTGATTCAGTTGGCTTTATCACATTACCGTTAACCTTATTTCTATAGAGATATTTGCTTTTGATGTGATTTTAAGGTTAACTACTCATCATGCCGAAATTGATTACTTTTCGTAAGGTTGTTAGTTTTTATATTCTAAGCAACTTTGTTATTCAATTCAAGCAATCAAACCATTATAGTCAAACATTTTCATATCAAGCCGTGAAGTCATTCGTTTATTACGGATGTCAAGTTTTCTTAGTCCATGTTATGGATTTGAATAAAGACACGTCAAATTTGAATAATATTCTGTTTTTATTGACTTTCCCGACGTATTTCTAGAAGAACTTCCCGATTACCCCCGAGCGTGAAGTTGAATTCTTTATTGATCTTGAACACGATACAAAGCCCATTTCTAAAACCCCATATCGAATGGCTCTATTGAACTTCGAGGAGTTAAAGGTCCAATCGTGACGCCCCAAAATTAGGTATACATCACCCATCTTGGGTAGTCGGATACATGGTATGAATTTAAATACAACTTACTAATATAAGCTCGGCGTGGTGTACAATCGACATAAATATGAAGTTTGAATACAAATATTGTCTACTAGAGATCATACAAACTCAAAAGGAGTCCTCATTACAATTATTATCACATTATTTCACGCAGAATAGTGAGGACTACTAATGCTATCCTCTGGACCATTACTCTGCGTTCCCAGGCTCGTCCCAAATTTATATTCTCATTTCTGAAGAGAACAATGAAAGAAAGGGTGAGCTCAACTAGCCCAAAGAAGAAATATTATGACTAAGATAATGCGAGAATAAATTATCATTAGCCTTGATAATGTTAAAGCGATAAAATATAATAAACATCAAGTTTAAGCTCAAGCCTGAACCAAAGAATCCATTAAAAGAGTCGAGTAAAAAATAAAATCTACTATCTTTTATGATTTAAAAGGTTTTTCATCATTATTATAAATTTGAGACTCGATTTTAATAAATATTTCACATCATCGAATCACCCCCTGCACTACTGACCGAGGATATTCTTTAGTATCACGACCACAATTATTCATGCACTACGGGCCGAGAATAGTTGTGTATTCATTAATGGTCATGATCATGCCAACAAGCATCCATCAATGCACTACGACCCGCGAGGATTTTTACCACATCATTTGTAACATTACGGTCGTGATTACAATAGAATAGTCTCTGCGGTCATAATCATACCAAGTCCATCTATGCACTATGTGCCACGGATGACTTTAAAAAATATAAACATGAGGATGATGACAATGATATAAGAATTGATAAAACAAGTTCAAGAATTATTTTATCCGGGGAATTATTAACGCCCAAATTGTCAACATGATCTCATTTTTGTAGAGTAAAATTCAAGAATGATCGGAAGAATATTTCCATGAAAAGATCTTTGGATGAAACGCGAAATATCAAGGATATTCCACTAATTTCATGGAGTATAGAAGTCAAAGTTTTAACCAACCGGGTATAATAAAGAATGGAATAACAAAAGAAATCACCGTGCATGCGATAGGCCATTACATGCAGGTTATTCCAATGGAATAATAAATAACGGAACCGGTCCGTACAGAAAAGCGCCAGACAAGATATTCAACGAGAATAATAAAGAATGGAACCGGTCGGCGTAAAACACACAGGATAGGATGTTCCAGCGGATGAATAATAAAAAGCGGAACGGTCGGTGTAAAAACACATGACGAGGATGTTCAACGAGAATAATAATAAAGGCGGAACCGGTCCAGGTGTAAAACACACGCGATTGAGGATGTTCCAGCGAGAATAATAGAAGAATGTCACCAAGTATAGGGTAAACCACGATTATCTGAGTTATTCAATGAGAATAATAAGCGATGGAATAATGCAGTTCTCTTCGTGAATAAGAAAGAATAACACCCTTACTTTTGGTAGGAGATTGAATCTTTGCAGTAGTGTAGTAACAAAATACTCTTCTTCTTTCTTTCTCTTATTCTTTCTATACTTTCTCTCTCTAAAGCTTGAATGAATTCGTGAAAAATAATGAAGCACTAGGCCTCTATTTATAGAAGATTTCTAGCTTAAGACCTACCATGTGAAAAGAAAAAGCGAGTGGCTTGGAATTTGGTGATGTGAAAAGAAAAGTGGTTCGGCCTTTTGTAATGTGAAACGACAAGTGGTTCGACGCTTTGTAATGTGAAACGACAAGTGGTTTGACGTCGGTAAAGGTAATTACTATCGACGAAGGTAATTACTATTCACAAGGGTAATTACTATTAACGAAGGTAATTACTTATCGACGAAGGTAAATACTATTGACAAAGGTAAATACTATTGGCGAAGGTAATTACTATTCACAAAGGTAATTACTATATTAATGAAGAGACTCTTAGATGATGACATTTGGGCCCCCATAAAATAATCAAACTTACCACAAACGTCTCATAATGCACTCTTTATATACATTAAGGATTGAATAAATATTACCACAAATCATTTTATTTTTAATCAACACATTTTTAATCTTTCAACAATTATTAATCATTTATAACTTGTCGTCTCAATTAATAATATAACATATTATCTGATGATAATCTTGTGACAATAATTGAATCAATAATATAAGAGATATGATGCAAAGAATTATGAAGAATAATTGAAAGCATAGGTTGAGTGACTTCTCACGTAAGCATCGATAATCAATACCAGTGTGCTATTATGCAACCACGCCATTATTCATTTCTTTACCACGGGTAGTTCAACAGCGTTTTAAGCAGTAACACCTCCGTAGTTATTTTTATAAAATATTTTTTGTCGTTTTTTTCAATCCGACAATAATTACATTATGGGGTCCACCAATGATTGAGCCGTTTGTACGAATATTCCCTAACAAAAGAATATTCCCAGACCAAACGTAATATTTTATAACAACTTGCATACTTTGCAAAATTTATAAATATTACCCACAACTATAACATTATATCAAATTTATTCCATAATATTCAAAAATAATATTTATAGAAAATTCATCTTTATTTATAATAGTGGGGTCTTACACCAACTATGAGGAATTGTTGGACATCGATTTCATTCGTCAAGTACATCTCCTTGGGGTGCTCCTGTTTTATTAAGTAAAAAGAAGAAAGGCGGAGTATCGCGACTTTTTATCGACTATCGGAATTGAACCATGTCACCATCAAGAATAGGTATCCTCTACCTCGTATTGATGACTTGTTTTACCGATTCTGAGAGGGCACAATTCTTTTCAAAAATCGATCTTCGATTACGGATATCATCGGTGAAGATTAGGCGAGGATATTCAAAGACCGCTTTTTAGAACTCAGATGCGGGCATTATGAATTCTTAGTCGTGTCTTTCGGATGACTAATGCTCCTTGACTTTCATGGATATGATGAACAAAGTATTCAAGGAATATTTGGATCGGTTTTTGTTGTTGTCTTTATTGATGACATCTTTATATATTCCAAAAGTCGTGAAGATCATGAGCACCATTTGAAGTTGGTACTCGAAAGGCTTCGTGAAAACAAACTATATGCCAAATTGAAGAAATGCGAGTTCGGCTCGAGGAAGTAGCATTTCTTGGGCACGTGGTGTCGAAACATGGAGTATCTGTTGATCAAGCGAAGATTGAAGCAATACAAAGTTAGGAAGACCAACAAAAGTCGTTGTTGAAATCACGTAGCTTTTGGGCTTGGTGGTTATTATCGGAGATTCGTGGAAGGGTTTTCTCGAATCGCTACTCCATTAACTCACTAACTCGGAAGGATACAAAATTCGTTTGGAAGCGAAGAATGCGAGAAGAGTTTCCAAGAGCTTAAGAGGAGACTTATTTTTGACTGCTCTAACAATACCATCCGGTTCGGATGGATTTGTTATCTCTGACGATGCTTCAACGAAAAGGGTTAGGATGTGTTCATACTGCGTGGGAAAGTCATAGCCTATGCCTCGCGACAACTTAAAGAGTATGAGAGGAATTATCCTACTCATGATCTAGAGTTAGCGGCCGATCGTTTCATGCTTAAAGATATAGAGGCACTATCTATATGGGGAGAAAGTGGAGATATATTCGGACCATAAAAGCCTTAAATATTTCTTCACTCAAAAAAGAACTCAACATTGGAATGATGTTGGCTCGAGCTATTGAAAGACTACGACCACACTATTCAATACCATCTTGGAAGCGAGCGTGGTGTGCGTAGCGTTGAGTAGAAGATCATATCACGAGGAGCGAGTGCGATGATGTCAAGTATACGATAGAGCCAACTTTAATAGAAAAAGTTAAGGTTGCTCAAGCCACCAGGCCGGAGGCGATGCGTATGAAGAAGAAAGTACAAGAAGGAGCTATTCCTAAGGCGAGAATTGATGAAGAAGGAATACTTGAGTCTACTCTAGACTTTGTGTTCTAACGACTTTGATTTGAAGTACAAGATTATGATGGAGACACCTGATACACCATTTGCGATCCATCTGGAAGTCTTAAAATGTATCGTGATCTTGACATACATTTTGGTGGAACAATATGAAGAGAGATTGCAAAGTTTATCTCGATGTGTTTAACTTGTCGGCGTGTAAAGCGCGAGCATCTAGTACCTAAGGGTCCGTTGCAACCACTTGAGATTCCGAAATGGAAGTGGGAACACATTACCATGGATTTCGTTATGGGTCTTCCTACGGTTTCTCGGGCATCAATCTTATTTGGGTTATTGTTGATAGATTAACCAAGTTTGCTCGTTTTTCTTGCTAATCACGGAGACTTATTCACTTGAGCGTCTTGCTAGTATATACGTGAATGAGATTGTGAGGTTGCGTGGCATGTACTGTATCCATAGTTTTGGATCGTGACCCAAGATTCACTTCAAGATTTTGGGTTAGCTTACAAAAAGCTAAGTGCGGATTTAGGATTGATTCGGTATACCATCCTCAAAGCGGACGGACAATCGAAAGGACTATTCAAACTCTTGAAGATTTATTAAGACTACGTGTGTCCTAGACTTGATGGCGGTTAGGATAAGTATTTACCATTGGTGGAATTCTCCAACAACAACGGATTATTATCACGAAGTATAGGTGTAGCTCCATTTGAAGCATTATATGGACGAAAGTGTCGCTCTCCGGTATGTTGGGGACGAGGTGGGTGAAGCAACCTTTGTTGGGACTAGAATTGAGTACGTATATGACTACGAAAAAGATCCAAATGATTCGACAATGTATACAAAGCGGCACAAGATCGACAAAAAGAGTTATGCGGATCTTCATCGAAAGGACGTGGAATTTAGTGTAGGGGATCATGTATTATTGCGAGTTGCTCCGTGGAAGGAGTTACAAGATTTGGGAAGAGAGGAAAGCTCAATCCACGATTTATTGGTCCATTTCAAATTCTTGACCGAGTAAGAAATGTAGCCTATAGACTCGCGTTACCTCCGAGTATGTCTCGTGTTCATAATGTGTTTCACATATCTGTACTTCGTAAATATGTGAAAGACCGAATCACGTTATAGAGTTAGAACCCAGGACGAGATACCAAAACTTAACGATGATGAGGTACTGTCAAGATTTTGGATAGGAAGGAGCATGTCCCCACGCCAAGAAAGGTCATACCACAAGTTAAAGTTTTGTGGAGGAATCATCTTTATAGAGGAAATGACACAGGAATTAGAAAGCGGAAATGAAAGCGAGGTATCCTCACCTTTTCGAAAAACACTGAGTGCGTCACGTCGATTTCGAGGACGAAATTTCATAAGGAGGGATGTTGTAAGATCCCGGTTTATTATTAATGAAATTTAATTTTCTCTAATTATTATTTTGAAATAGTAAGGGTTGATTTGATTAATGTGGATAGTTAGGGGTAAAATACATAAATATTTCAAAATAAGCAAATGGTTATAAAATATTCATTGTTGAGGGAATATTCGTTTGGTCGTGGAATATTAAATACTATCGGGAATATTAAATGCTGACAGACCAATACATGTGGGCCCCATAATGTAAAAGCGATTGGATAAAGAAAGCGACAATATAAGTTGTTTAAAATAAGGCGTAGTTATTCACAGATTAATCTTGTTAAAATACTCGGTGGTTAAACATACTGATAGCTTCAGATGCGGTATTGCACGATTATTGATTCTTACGTAGAAGGCACTACTCAATAATGGTTACGATAATTCTTATTCAGGTATTTTATTGAGTTAATAATTGCTTTGCGTTGATATTTTATATTCTTTGTTGTTTGATAATTGTCATTTACCGCGATATTTTTTATTATCGAAGCAATAATTCATATTATACGAATAATATTATTAGATAACATTATTGGCAATGTCTAGAAAGTTACGTCTAAGGAGAGGTTTGGTCACCTAATTGTCATCCTTTGTGGATACCGAATCCCCTCAGGGCAGGAATTGTGAGCAAGGTCTTTGAAAGCAAGTCCTCCTCTTGAGTTCTTGAAAACTCTTCTCATTCTTGACTCGGCCGAACTGTATTGTCTTTAAAATTAAATTTGAGTCGATGGAATGTGATTAGAAAATCACTTCAGCGAATCAGATAATAATTGGCAAGAAAATTTCGTCTTGGTCCTTTGATTTGAAGTTGTTCCCAGCTTTGAATAGCTTCAATCTTTCTTTGAATCGGATGTTCAATGATGACTTGATAAGTGCTTGAATGCTGCTTCTTGACGGAGACGCGTTTTCTTGACTAGCGTAAAACTTATATTCACGAAGCTTTTGAATTATGGCCTCAAGTGTTGTCATGATCTTCACGGCACTGAATATCAAGATGTCATCAATAAAAATACAATGATCTAAATATTCTTGACCGATTTCGTATATCTCAAGCGAAGCGGCGAGGCGTTAAGTCGATCGAAGAGACATTGGAATTAATGCCCGTCTGGGTTAATGCGTCTTTGGAATGTCGGTTCTAATCTTGATTGGTGATAACAAGACGAAGATCAATCTTTGAAAATTTGGCTCCTTACTGTTGGTAAAATAAATCGTCGTGTGATGGATACTATTTTTTGATGGTTATTGACTCTAGATAATCAATTATAGTATATACTCCATCTTTCTTCTTTGAGCAGAGCACTGAGGCCCTGAAATAAAGCGATGTCCGCAATTTCCTGCAGTTCGTTAACAAGCTAAATTCGATAGGCCATAATTCGATCTGGGGCTTTAGAAATAGGTTTTGTCTAGGGTTGAAGTCGTCTGAAATTCGATTTCCTTATTTCTGCAGGGGTGGCCGAGGAAGTTCTTGAGAATACGGAAATTTATTAACAATGAAATATCGTTTAAAGCGGCGTATTTTATTTAATCATGTAGTAGAAAACGACATCTAGTTTTTGATAAGCGAATGGCTTTATGGCTTGAGATAGTGATTGATTTAATGGTTTAGTCGTTTGAGATTCATAATAGGTTGATTAGGAATATGAAAGCTATCGCGGCCAATTATTAATGTGAAATTGCCGATTTAGACCAAACAAGACTTATAAGCGATTGGATGTAATGAAGGTTTCTCGTAGTTTCCCATAGAGATAAATTAAAGTCTAATTTCTCGGTCGAACAAATAAGTATAGACATTTAAATTTATGATAAAGCTTACCCATTATTCTCAATTGTCTTGATGCGCAATAATCCCAGTAAGTGACCTTCTCCTTCCCAATTGTACCAACATCTTTAAATGGCCTTGATTTTGGTGATGTGTCCTACTCCTCGCATTTAAACTGTATAGTAGGTGGTCTTCTCGCCGTATGATGGAGTCTTTGGTCTTTGGCGATCTTTCCTCAATACAAATTCTTTTTCTTAAATGTCCATTCTTGTGTTTGTACGATTACCACGAGTGGTTACGTATCTGATTCCCTCAACATATCATAGCCTCGATGACTTCATTTGGTATTATAATTTCTTAATTTGCTCTCTCTTAGTTCGTTGACTCATTATCGCGGCTCCTTCGCTGAAACCTGACTACAACATCCCGAATAAAAAACCACGGTTTATGAAATAAGATGTTGGCGTGTCGAAACGAGCATACTTCGTTGTATGTAAATTATATTTACATTATCCACCGAGTGGAATATGACGAAATAACTCATGAAATTTTATAGTATTTAAAATACGATAAACTCGCCCTCCTTATTATTAGTGAATACTTTATGAACAATTTCTGGAAGCTTATAAAGATATTTTGATGCAATTTGTTTGAGTCGTTTAGATTCCACCGATGTCCAGCACTAAGCAGGCACTAAAGCGCTTCGAGAACCTTTATATAAAGACGTCAGAGCGTCAAAATATCTTGTGTACTTTATCCGTGCCAGCGGAAAGTAGTTTTAGCTCTCCACTTAAGCTCCGGTGGTCTAGCTCGCCCAAATTGTTTAGCGGTATGGCAAAGAGTTCAGAGCTACTGCTTCTTGTTGCATAAGTGCGTAAAGCCTCTGAACATTTGATCGTTATGCGTTTAATTGATGTTGTTGTTTCACGTGAGGATTAGCCGCCTTCGATGCATTATCGTCAAAAATGCTGCGCTCCATTCTTTAGCATTCTCGGATGTCATTTCGGATCTTGCCCGGCCAAAACAAAAGGTTAAATGCTGTTCCTCCTTATCTTGGCCAATCAATATACGCATTAAACCGGTAAAATTAAACTCTGGCAGGATCGCGTCACTGGCTCATTAAATATGGCGCCCCAAAGGTGAAACATCACCCGTCTTGATGCGCCACCCATTGGAGCAATTTAAATCTGACTTATTAACATAAGCATAGGTAGCCTGTCCTGACGTAGCGTGATTTAAATCTGAAATGTAAATACCTTTAGATATTGTCTGAGCTTCGAACAAAAGTCTATAAATACGGTTATTGTGTCCTTTATTTTCACGAATAGTGAATCTTAACATCTTCGGGACCGTCACTCGACTTTAGGCTAAATTTATATTATCATTTCCACAGAAAACGGTGAAAGAAAGGGTGAATACAATAAGCAATGGTTATAAAATATTCATTGTTGTCCGTTGGGGAATATTCGTTTGGTCGTGGAATATTAAATGCTTGTCGGGAATATTAAGTATTGACGACATTGGTAATTAGTCCGCTCCCCCTTTGTACATGTGTGGGTCAGAATTATTTTATCCCCATAAAAGCGATTCGATAAAGAAAGCGTAAATATAAGTTGTTTAAAAATAGCAGGCGTAGTTATTCACAGTATTAATCTTGTTAAAATACTTTGTGGTTAAAACACAATAAAGATTACCGGTATTATTGCGCAATTATTGATTCTTACGTAAGAAGGCCTTTACTCGATAATGGTTACGGTAAATTATCGCGGTATTTTATTGAGTTAATAATTGTCATTTGCGTTGATATTTTATATATTGAATCCCAATAATATAAGAGATTGTTGTTTTGATAATTGTCATTACATGTTATTTTTTATTATCGAAGCAATAATTCATATTATCTGAATAATATTATTAGATAACATTATTGGCAATGTCTAGAAAGTTCTGCCTAAGGAGAGGTTCGTCACCTAATTGCATGCTTGTACCAAGTAAGAAGAAATTCTTATTGGAAAGCCCCTCTTTCCTGGAAGCGCACTGGTTGTCGATATTGTGATTACGTAATATTATTTGTGAATAATTAATTATTGATTCATATGATAATGAAAATATTGATTTTATGTGGATATAGATGGAGAAAATTTTTAATGTGACAATTGTTGAAAATTAAAATTTTATCTTTTTACGATAAAATAATTTATTTAAATATATTATTATATTATAATAATATAATAATGGTGATATTTTACAACGAATGTGGGATATATGAGTATACGAGGAGGAAGAGTATATTTTGTTGCAATAAATATTTAAAACATGTTAAACATGTCGGTGGACCCATTTATTATTTGAAATTTGATTATAGCTTGTAAAATCGCTTGTTTGTGGATTTGGTCAATTTCATTTGGAATTTGGAAAAACTTTCTTACGCAAAGTTGTAGAGAATTGAATTTCCTATAAAAACATCGAGATTTGAATTTTCTGATAAAAGGGCTATTTATTATGAATTATTGAAGTTCCAAAGTTCTGAAATAATTAATTTTTGGGGGTTTTAGTTAATTATTTTGAGAAAAACGTTTTTTTGCAACTAAGTTGGCCTCACATGTGATTCAAATAGGCTGAGATCAGATTTCAAAGGTGGGCTAAGGAATTTTGTTTATAAATAATATTATTATATTTAATTTTCTACTTTTGGTGTTTACAAGCGATTTTCTATAAATAGGGAGCTTAGATTAGAATTGAAAATCACACCAGAAATTGATGTTTTCTCTCTATTTCTCTCGATATTTTGGCGTATTCTTGTGAGTATACTTTGAGTGTTGATATAGGCTGGTTGCAAGTTCAAGTCATGCTTTATATCCAGGTGTTTCAACGAGAAATCTTGTCTTTCGAGGTAAGGGATGTTATTTTATTCAAAAAAATGATATTATTTCTTGATATCATTATCTTTGAAATATTGGTTGGAAATTTTTATCAAATTTGGAACTTTTTCCAAGTGGGGTTATTATTCATGAGTTCTTATTCACGAGTTCTTATTCATGAGTTCTTATTTACGAGTTCTTATTCACGAGTTACTATTCACGTAAGCGTGAAGATGTTTTTTTGGGAAATTTCATCTTTTGGTGTAAGATTCTTATTCACGTATACTGGACTATTCAAGTATCTGACTATTCATAGAAAAATAAAATTTCTTCTTTTGTCAAAATATCTATTACGGATACTAGCTTTGATTGTATCCATGTTTTGATCATTCTTGAATTTTACACCACTATGATTATTTTTGAGGTATTTTTGAACATGGATAAAACAAAGTACTGAATCCTTAATCCTTAATCCTTGTCATTTTGTTTCTTTGGATTCGTTTCTTTAAAAATATTTTCATCATCCTCGGTCTTAAATGATGATATTATTGAATATCTTATTTGTAGTAGTGCAAAGATGAATGATTTCGAAGAATATCTTTGGTAGTAGTGCAAAGATGAACATGTGTTTAGATGAACATGATTAAGTGATGAATATCTTTGGCCTGTAGTGCAAAAGATGAATATTTGATTCGGATGTATATTGATTGATGTTACGGGGATACAAGATAGGCGATGAACTTTTAAATTCATACATAGAAGATAGTAGTTTGCATTCTCTACTTAACTTCTTACAATGAATTATTATTTCATTGCGAATATTGATTTAAAATTTGTTGTCTATTGTATTCTATTAGATTTTTCCTGTTGAAGACTAACGGTAATTTGTTGTATATTATCTTAGTCATAATATTCTTTCTTTGGGCTAGTTGAGCTCACCCTTTTCCTTTTTGTTCCATTTTTCTTCTTAGGAGGCGAGAATATAGCGATGCAGTGGGGTATGGAATGAAGGTTTTAGAAAGAATTATTTAGTAGTCATCACCATTTTTGTAAAATAATGTATCAATAAATGTGATGAGGATTTATTTGAGTATAGATATTGTCAGAAGATAATATTTGTATTCAAACTCACAGTTTTCTTGTTGTAATAATAAAGTTGTAGTTGTTTACAGACTATGTATTGACAACTCGAATAGTGTGATGTATACCTATTTTGGGGCGTCGCGAGAATGAAGCTTTCTATTTATAGAAAAACCGAGGGTAGCTCTTCTTGAGGCCTTAACGGAAGGTCAAAATGACTCTTGGTAATATTGAAGAGACAACTACTATTCGCGAAGGGTAATTAACCCTTGGAACAAGAAGAGGCAGTTAACTCTTGGTAATATTGAAGGACAACTACTATTTGCGAAGGGGTAATTACTATTGACGAAGGTAATTACTATTCAAGAATGTAATTACTATCGATTGAAGGTAAATACTATATTGTGAAGGTAATTCTTATTCACAAAAAGGTAATTACTTATTCACAAAGGTAATTCTTATCGTGAAGGACTCTTAGATGATGACATATATGGGCCCCCCATAAAATAATCAAACTTACCACAAACGTCTCATAATGGACTCTTTATATACATCGAGGATTGAATAAATATTACCACAAATTATTTTATTTTTAATCAACACATATTTAATCTTTCAACAATTATTAATCATTTATAACTCATCGTCTCAATTAATAATATAACATATTATACGAGATGATCTTTGTGACAATAATTGAATCAATAATATAAGAGATATGATCGCAAAGAATTATTGTAGTAATAATTGAGTATAGTATAAGTGACTTCTCACGTAAAGATCAATAATCAATCTCTAGTGTCTTCTTTACGCAACCACGATATTCATTGTATTTTTTACTACGGGTAGTTCAACAGCTTTTTAGCAGTAACACCTCTGCCGTTATTTTTATATAAAGATAATTTTGTCGTTTTCTAACTACGACAATACTTGATTAATGGTCCACCATCGATTTGAATTGGCCGTCATCTGAATATTCCCCGACAAAAAGAATATTAAAACTAAACGAATATTTTATAACAACTTGCTTACTTTTGTAAAATTTATAAATATTATCCACAACTATAACATTATATCAAATTTATTCCATAATATTCAAAATAATATTTATAGAAAATTCATCTTTATTTATAAAAATTTGGGTCTTACATCTATGCACATGATATGCGTTTGAGAAACAAAATTACACAAAAATGAAAACTAAATTATGTGACAAATAAAATTACAAATAGAAAAAATAAATATAAAGAGATGAAAGTAGTAAAATTGTGAAATTAAAACATATTAAGAAAGTATATGAGAGGATTCAAACTCTAGTATACTTTGTTCATATAGATTAAAAAAATGATAAGATATAAGATATGTTGTGCCCTAATTACACCAAAAATCAATTAAAAAACTCAACACTTTATATAATATAGATAAGAGAGAGGCTAATACTTAAATATTTCTATTATCGTAATTATATATTTGAATTTATCTCTTAATAAAAATAATTTTAACAAGCGTTACAGAGAATTAAAAATAATTTTTTTCTTAATTTCCTTCTAATCATTTCTTTTATTATCCATTTTTCTTCCTCTTGAAAAGCTATATAATTTTAGAGATAAATTTCATCTTAATTATATTTTTCATGTATTATCTTGGTTAATTTTAACTTTTAAAAAAATTACATTCGAGCTTGTGATCTTCATAATAAAAGTAAAAAAATATATTATTATTTTATTATTTTTAAAAAAAAAAAATCATGCTATGTATTGTAATTACTTTACACTGAATTATAATTAAAAATTTATTAATATATAAAATTAATAAAAATTATAAGAGAATTATTACGTATATCTCTAAAAAACACTTATCTAAATAATGGTCAATTAAACAGTCGAAATAAGCATTCTAATATATATAATTTTTGAAAATAAAATATACTTCTATTATTAAATTATAAAAAATTAAAATTTTAAAAAAACTCTCTCTTAACTTCTCTCTAGAATTATCTCTCCTCTTCACCAACCTCTCTTTATAACAACCTCCTTCCTCCCCACCCACGCTCACCCACCAGTATCTCTCTCCTCTATATTCTCTCTGCAACAAGCACTAATAGTGTGAGAACTATTCATGGATTCCACTTCAATAAGAAGGCCATGTTTTATTGAAGAAGATGATGGTCTTGCATCTATAGCAGATATGGAAGCTGGGTTCTCTGGAAATCAAAATCCAAATCACCACTATCATAATCACTTTCTCTCCAGGCCTCTTTATTACACTGCTTTAACAAGAAAGGGTAGACTCAGAAATCTCTCATCATCTTCTTCCTCGGTTTCTTACCCAAGATCTGGAAGGTATTTTAATAGAAGATTTGAAGAACACCAGCCCCATTTCTTAGATGCTTGTTTTCTTTGCAAAAAATCCCTTGGTGACAACGAAGATATCTTCATGTACAGGTTTGTTTTCCATTTCCTTCTATTTCCAATATCCCCCTTTTTTTCTTTTTTCTATTTTTGATATGGATGTCAATTTCGTGGGAGATTTTCTATCAATTTGTGCAGAAAAGTTGGTATTTTTCTAGTGATTAAATATCAATTTAGGCATAGAAGAAAGATTGTTGTTTGAAGGGATAAAAACTGTTACCTCTTCTGATCTTAAATTGGGAAATTGTAAAATTCCCTTTTCAGTTTTGAATCTCTGTTTGGTTGATGAGAGAAATGGGGAAATGGGAAAAATCAAAATGGTATTTTTGATCTTCTTAAAACATGCACTGGGTTCAAAATTGGAAAAACTAACAAGGTTCCAAATATGGTGCCAGATATTCACGGGTTTCAACAGAACTTTCTTTAAAATGTGTGCTAAATGGTATTGTGTTGATTATGATTTTGCAGAGGGAACACTCCATTCTGTAGTGAAGAGTGCAGACAGGAACAGATAGAGAAAGATGAAGCCAAAGACAAGAACTGGAATCTCTCTGCTTCCATGAAAGCCTTGAGGAAAAAAGACCAAAAAAAATCAACCTCTCCAAACAAAACTGGCAAAGCCTATGCCTTCCACTCGGGGGCAGTTGCTGCTGCGTAATCATATATTCAAATTAAGGCACCTAATACCTATAGAAAGAATTAAGAAAAATAACTTTTTTTTATATTTGGTCCCAACAAAAGCAAAGATATGAAAGCAGAAGAAAACAAAACTACCATGGATTCTGTCCAGTAAATAGAAAGAAGGACAAAGCGGAGACGAGCAGCTGAAGAAGATGAAGAAGAAACCAATATTGAATTAATTGTTTTTTCTTGTAAATCTTTATTATATGTTGTGGGATTATGCTGGTTTTGGGTCTCTTAAAAGAGTTTTGTGGTGGTTTTCTGCACTTCTTATGTACTTTTTTATTTTTGGGTTTCCTCCTGGGTTTTTTCCCATGGAAATGAGAAATGAGAAATTCTCTACTAGTACTAGGCTTGCTACAAGAAAATTATCTTTTCCATTGCTGATTTCATGCTTTAATTTTAAAACTTGGCACAGGGGAGTGGGGACACTCCATAAAGTAAAAAGGGATGAATTTTCTTTCATTCTACAAAAGAGTTCACAGTTCTTTAAAAGAAGATTTTAGTTTTTAAATTTATTGATTACATATTATCGTACAATTACTATCAAAATTATGGTTGTGGTAATCATGAAGTTAATTTTGATTAATTGATTAATATAATATTGATATGCAGACGAGAGATAATTTTTTTTTTTGCGTGTCAGTAATGTATTGGTCAATTAATTAACTTATTATGCATGATAATTGAATTCCAAAATTATGTGGAAACAGAAGTGGCCTGCAAGTGGGCTTGAAGAAAAAATAATACTCCCTCCATTTCTATATGTAAGTTGTTTTAGACTTTTTTTTGTTATTTTTAATTATTTGTCGTTTGTGGTTATCTAGGATAATTGATCACTATTTTTTCTAAATTGTGCCTTATTACTCAATCTAATTTTTTGATCCATATTTATGAGATAAGTGAGGTGAAAGTTATTATAGACAATTTATAATATAGTTAATGTTTTTCAATCATTTTCTTAATTTTTGTGCACATGTCTAAAACGACTTATATTAAGGAACGGAGGGAGTACAAGAGTTTCTCAATTACTCCAAATTCTTGGTTCTTTTGTATGGTATGGTGAATTTCTATTCCTTTTCATATTTTCACATGATTTCGTCTCAAGTAATTCATGCGAGAGAGAATTATGTCAAAATATCATAAACACGCATGAAAATATCAATTTTCTTCTGTATTTTGTGTAATGGATCCGAAAAGGATAAGTCCCTGATTAATGATTGGGGGTTATGTAATTTTCATGCCAGCTCTGCTCAACCAATTGCACCTAAAGTTGGTTTACAGAATATTGTTATGGAGTGGGAATTTATTTTGGAATCAGACAATAGAATAAGATCAATCTTGATAAAAATTAGTTCCAAATAATTCTTAGTAAATCTGCTAAATATTATTGTTATGGAGTTGGTATTTTTTTGCTCTTAATGTTGGAGTCGAGTATAAATGTTGGAGACAACTATAACACAAGTAAACTTTTTGGCAATGTTTAGAAAAAAAAACATTTAAAAATAAATAAATCTTGGCAGGATAAAGAAAGGAAGTTAAAAATTATATATTTTCGCCAAAAAAGAAAATATTACATTGAAAATGTCATTTTCCATACCAAAATCGATATCTTTCGGATGGATACGTACAGCATAATTAATTTCTAGTGTATTTGTATTACATGGTCAGTCAGAAGGATCCTTAATATTGAAATTTAAATAATTTATAGTCTCTCCTAAGCTTTTGTGATGCATAATTTTTGAACTGAAAAATCAACTCTCTTTTTCAATATATAAATTTATTCTAATTTTGGTATTATTAGGAAAATGCAAATAAACATGAGTTGTATCATATGTTGCAAAAAATTAAGGCAACCCACCGTAATATATATCCAGCAAATCAAAAACGAACTAGTTATAGCGATAGTTTTTTCTGTCGCTATAGTATACAAAATCGACGACATAGTTATGACCACAGTTCAAATCGTCATTATATCTCAAAAAATCGTCGTTATAACCAATTTGTCTTTAATTCGTTTGTTTCTGGGATATATATATATATATATATATATATATATATATATGGGATTCCATCTACAAAGAAGGTTCACGTGAAAGAATCACTTTTACCAAATTCCGCTATTCAACACTGTCTTAAGCCTTGAACAATTTTTTTTTTTTTATAAGCCACATATGTCAGAATGATCGAAATTAAAAGTGACGCTTCCCAACAACCTATTCTTTGTGGATGAATACCCTATATATATATATATATGTGTGTGTGTGTGTCTGTGTGGAGTACGTAAGTATGTATGTCTACATCATTGGGGTGTTTTGATCACGACCTATATTAATTTTTATGGGCTTGATGGATGTAACTCTCCTTGCCAATTCACCCCACTTAAATAAAAAGGATCTGGCTGGTCTATTAATTATTGAACATGTTTGCTACTAGAAATAAAATAGAAATGTCCTTGATTTTGATGCTAATTAATTTATGAATTCCAAAATTCAAGTTGCAAAGTAAGTTTATTTTAACTTTTAAAACAAAATGTTATAGTATTTAATATGGCTGAAGTTAAAGAAACAAAATAAATAAATAATAATAATAATTGTATGCTATGTATGATTCTGTATATTAATGTTTGATCCCTTATTATAAGGGGGGGTTCATATGCACAACTCATGTTCAAATGTTTATTTTGCAATGTGACATGATTGAGCGTATTACTATAAGATTTCCTTGATGGCCCCTTCTTCAGGAGGTTTCTCCCCTAAACCCCTATCCCTACTCCTAGGATGTAATGTAATAGTATAAGATCTCAACCAAAAATAAAAAAATAAATAAGAGTATTCAAAGCCTTTATTTACCTCAATTCATAAGCCCATATCTGCCCAAAGTTGGGAAATGGCCTATCTTTGAGCCCATCATTTCTCATTTTCATTTTAGACTCACCAATAAAAAATATAGGGTTCTTTACATAAGTATACAACTAATAGAAAGAAATTGCAACAATAGTACACCAAATAATTAATTGTATTAACAGTAAAACACTGTATAATAATATCAACAAAAGTGCAATACACGTCAGAATATCCAAAGGAAGAAATAAAGAAAACCCTTAATTCAAGGAGAAAACTACTCCACTAAATACTGGCAGTTACCAACTAATCCAAATACGCAATAATTACGACGCAACATAGATCAGTGAGAGTCCGACGAAGAAAAAACAACGAAACTTCATAGATCATTGAAATCTGTAACAAAGGAGCAATCGAGAAGAAGCATAATCGCATATAGAGAAGTTACAGAAAACGTCACCAACAAGAAGCAAAAACAGAGCATCCGAACAAAAACATCCAAATAAGCGATCAACAGATTTTCGGAACAGAAGCAAGAAAAAAAAATTCAGACATCAAACCGGAACTGCAATGAAACAACAAAGGTACGAAGAATTATTCTGTATACTGAAGCAATGATAATTTGCAGATTCAACACACTTTAGTTTCGTTTTCAAAACAAAATTAAAGTTTGGGGACATTCATATAATGGATTGGTTACCATGATTACAAAATTATAGTTTGGAGACATTAATATAAAGGTTTAGAAACCTTGATTTAAAGGTACAATATCTAGCAATAAACTTTTACAAAATCATAACTTTTAAAAATTTAATTACCGGAGTTGAAAACAAATTTTTCCAAAAATATTGATACTAATAATATATATTTTGGTAACTATATAAAGTTGATTTGGAAACCATTAGAGTAGTAGTATACAACTAATAAAAATTGATGATTTGGCAACCAATAAAGGAGTAAAATTAATTGCAGTTATGAAAAGGAAAATGTAATTCACATTCTAAATTGTATGAAATATGCATTCATTTAAAGTGACCAAACCTATATATGAATGTATCCAATATTTTATATGAATTCTTCAAGCCATGAATGTGCTCTACAATTCCATTTCGTAACTGAAATTAATAATTCTCCTTCATTGGTTGCCAAATCAACATTAAATAGTTTCAAAATATTTATTACTAGTATCAATGTTTGTGAAAATACATATTTTCAGTCCTTTTATTAAGTTTTTAAATGTTATGTTTTTGTAAAGAAAAATTGAAAAAAAAAATTTACACTTAAATCATGGTAACCAATCCATTATATGAATGTCTCCAAACTTTAATTTTGTTTAGAATATATAGGTTTGGTCACTTTCAATGAATGCATATTTCATACAATTTAGATTAAATTTTAAATGTTCATTCTTTACAAAATTATAGTTTGGAGAGATTAATATAAAGGTTTGGAAACCTTGATTTAAAGGTACAATATCTAGCAATAAACTTTTACAAAATCATAACTTTTAAAAATTTAATTACAGTAGTTGAAAACAAATTTTTCCAAAAATATTGATACTAATAATATATATTTTGGTAACTATGTAAAGTTGATTTGGAAACCAATAAAGTAGTAGTATACAACTAATAAAAATTGATGATTTGGCAACCAATAAAGGAGTAAAATTAATTTCAGTTATGAAAAGGAAAATGTAATTCACATTCATAGCTTGAGGAAACTCAGAATGTCTATTTTGATTACTGAATGTCTATTTTGATTACCGAATGTCTATTTTAATTCACATTCATAGATACTCATAATGTCTATTTTGATTACTGAAAATTGTTGATTCGGTTACCTGCAAAATAATAAATAAAAAATTCAATTCAAACATTCATAATCTGTCAACATTTAAAAAATATTTTGGTTACAGTTGACTATCTAAGCATTCTTAAATTTGAAAATGCAAATAATGTAGGGAAAATTTATTAGTACTAAAAAAGTGACAATTTGATTACTATATGTTCATATACTGACTATTTACATAATTGTAATAATTTTACTGTTTCAGTTGCCATAACATGGATATGATTCCGGTTGTAATATACTTCAATTCATGACGTGGAGTGACAAAGAATCAATATCAAAATTTCGGGTTACCTACTACTAGTCCCTTCCACTTGTTCATTCTTAGAAATACACAGCTTGATATGCAATGCATTGAGCCTAGAATGCTACAAAACAGAGTTGTCAATCAAATTTCATATTAGCAGCAACATCCCTCCAATCGAGGTGACAAATGAATCAACTTTCAAATTCTATATGGAAATCAGTAGAAAATCAGGTGAACATGGCAAGTATCCACTGATTATAGATTCTGAATACCACATTAGAGGAACTACGGTCTACAAAAGCGTGATAATGAAGAAGAAAATATAACGAAGATGAAACGCCAATGAGATCGCACAAAGGAATTTCGATATTGAAATGTTGGCTACACAAGAAGACCAAATTGAATCACATTTTGTTGAGCATTTGGCGATCAAATTTATTGAGAAAGAACAAGACAAACAAGACAAGGTAGAAAGAGCAAGTGGCGAGGTCATATCAGATCCTAATAAGTTTGAAGTCAAAATTCATCAAACTTACAAAGACAAAAGAATCTTAACACACAGCGATAAGGCTACATTCAATCGCATGACAAGCAGACAAACATAAGGTAGCAAGAACAAGTGGACGAGACTTTGTTTCGGTATGCATCGACAATGAAAATTGCAAATGGAAACTAAGAGCATCAAAATTTCGGCAAACAAATATGTTCAAGGTGAGAGAATTCAATGATTTATACACTTGTTCATCCAACATACTTCTTGGAGATCATAGACAAGCAAATAGTCAAATGGTTAGTGAATGCATAATGCATAGAGTAACTAACTTCAAGAAAAATTACACACCAAACGATATTGTGGAAGATATGATGACGGATTATAATGTGTCCATCTCCTACCATAAAGCATGGAGAGCGAAAAGAAAAGCAATGGAAAAAGTAAGAGGAATCCACACGACTACACCTCGATTCCTTCGTGGTCGCATTAAAAAAAAAACAAATCAGTGTATCAATTATAAAATGTTCATTTACATTTTAAATTTTTTCATTTACTCAGATTAAATGATTTATTTACCTAATAATTAAAGTTTGGCTACTAACTGTTATAATGAAATATAAGTAAAAATCATTTTTAAATGCCATTAGTATATAAATGAAATGTAACAAATTAAAAAGCATTTTGGAAACCATCCGAACAAAGATGAAAAATATTATTAAATGCACATTATTTAGATACAAAAATACTACACTTAGTGTAACCTTAACTACAAATATGGACAATATTTATTATATATATTTACATTAACCAAATTGAAAATTCATTTGTGGTCCATCATGACCTTGCAGTTGGAAAATAATGGTCGATTCAAATATCTCTTCTTTGTAATAGGAGCATCCATTGAAGCATGGCACCATTGTTTCCCAATCATTGTAATTGATGGCACCTTCATATAATCAACCTACTGGGTACACTTCATAAAGCAGCACAACAAGATGCAAAACGTAAATATTATACCTATTGCTTTTTTAGAGTGGTAGGCGGTGAAAATGAATTATCATGGACATGGTTTTTCATTAATTTGAGGATGCTTGTGGAGTTTAGAAGGATGATGCATTGTCTCGAGATATACGTGAAGCAATTATAAAGGGACTTAATGGTGTTTTTCACGATGTCATGCATGGTTCATACGCACATACCATATTTTGAAAAATATAAAAAACAGATTCAAGAAGAAAGGAGAAGAAATCAAACAAGCATACAACGCGGCTTGCAGAGCTTACACCATTGAAGAATTCAACATACACATGGCTCAACTTGATGCAATTGATGTACGAATAAGAAAATATTTGGAAGAAGAAGTTCATTTAGAAAAATGCACGAGGCTCCATGGAACAGTAAGCATGTAAGACCCCGAAATTTTTTAAATAAAAAGGAATTTCCTTTATTTATTATTTTGAAATAGTAAGGGTGGATTTGATTAATGTGGATAGTTATGGGTAAAATACTGCAAATATTTGAATAAGCAAGTGGTTATAAAATATTCATTATTGTTTGGGAATATTCGTTTGGTCGTGGAATATTAAATCTTGTCGGGAATATTAAATACTGACGGTATGATCTTTTGTGGGCCCCATAACGAAAAGCGATTGGATGAAAAAAACGACAAATATAAGTTGTTTATAAATAACTAGATAGTTATTACTGAATTATATTGTTGGAATACCCGGTGGTTTAAAACACACTATCACGGCGTTGTTGAGCAAAGAAGATATTACCAGATTGCACCAATTCTTGATTCTTACGTAAGAAGGCACTACTCAATAATTATTACTGATAATTCATCATTCTCAAGATTTTATTTTATTGATTCAATAATTGATGCATTGATATTTTATATTCTTTGTTGTTTCAATAAATTGTCATTACACAAAGATTTTTTCATTATCGAAGCAATAATTCATATTATCTGAATAATATTATTAGAAAACATTATTGGCAATGTCTAGAAAGTTACATCTAAGGAGAGGTTTGGTCACCTAATTGCGCAAGATTAAGGAGAGATCCTTATTGGAATGCCCCTCTTTCACAGGAGCGGCACTGGTTGCCAAAGATCTTGTGATTCTGTAATATTATTTGTGAATAATTAATTATTGATTTATATGATGAGGAAAATATTGATTTTATGTGGATATAGATGGAGAAAATTTTAATGTGACAATTGTTGAAAATTAATATTTTATCTTTTTTCGATAAAATAATTCATTTAAATATATTATTTTAATAATATATTAATTGGTGATATTTTTATAATGAATGTGGGATATATGAGTATATGAGGAAGAAGAGTATTTTTGTGGCATTAAATGTTTAACACATATTTTGTGTGTTGGTGGACACAATTATTGATAGAAATTTGATTATAGCTTTGTAAAATTGTCCGTTTATGGATTTGGTCGATTTACATTTGGAATTTGGAAAACTTCCTTCAAAGAAAGTTGTAGATAATGGAATTTCCTATGGAAAATCGCGAGTTTTGAATTTGTCGATAAAAGAGCTATTTATTGTGAATTATTGAAGTTTTATTATATCGGGTGTGAATTGATTTTGGAGTTTAAATTATTTTTGTTAAAAAACGCGTTTTTTGTATTTTTTTGGACATCATTAACATGTGTGGCTGGTGTTTTTGACCAAAAGGTGGGCTAAGGAATTTTGTTTATAAATAATATTATTATATTCAATTTTCTATTTTGGTGTTAGATTTTCCTATAAATAGGTGCTTGGGTTAAGAATTGAAAATCACACCGTAAACCGAAGTTTTTTCTCTCTATATTATCGAGCATATTCTTGTGAGTATTTTGAGTATACTTTGAGTATTGCTATACGGTGCAAGTTCAAGTCATAGCCTATATCAGGTGTTTCAACTGAAATCTTGTCTTTCGAGGTAAGGGATGTTATTTTCTTCTCAAATGATATTATTTCTTCAATATCATTATCTTTGAAATATTGGTTGGAACTTTTTATCAAATTTGGAACTTTTCATGACGGGGTTATTATTCATGAGTTACTATTCACGAGTTACTATTCATGAGTACTATTCATAAAGCGTGAAGATGTTTTTTTTTTGTGAAATTTCTATCTTTTGGTGTCTGAGATTCTTATTCACGATATCGGACTATTCACGAATCACGACATTATTCACCGAAAAATGAAATTTCTTCTTTTTGTCCAAAATATCTATTATGGATACTAGCTTTGATTGTATCCATGTTTTGATCATTCTTGAATTTTACAATGCTGTGATTATTTTTGAGGTATTTTGGACGTGGATAAAACAAAGTACGAATCCTTAATCCTTGTCATTTTGTTTCAATTTGGATTCGTTTCTTTAAAATATTTTTCATCATCCTCGGTCCTAAATGATGATATTCTTGAATATCTTTGGCCGTGAAGTGCAAAGATGAATGATTTCTTGATGAATATCTTTGGCCCGTAGAAGGTCTGAAGATGAGCAGTGTTGAGATGAACACGAATCGATCGATTAATATCTTTGGCCGAGTAAATAAAAAGATGAACAGTGTTTAGATGAACATGACTAATCGATGAATATCTTTGGCACTGTAGTGCAAAAGATGAATATTTGATTCGGATATATATATTGATTGATGTTACAGGATAAAATATCGACGATGAACTTTTAAATTCATACATAGAAGATAGTAGATTTCATTCTCTACGTAACTTCTTCATGAATTATTATTTCACATGCGAATATTGATCGAAACTTGTTGTCATTTTATTGTATTCTATCGATTTTTCCTGTTGAAGACTAACGATAATTTGTTGTACATTATCTTAGTCATAACATTCTTTCTTGGGCTAGTTGAGCTCACCCCTTTTCCTTTTTGTTCCATTTTTCTTCTCGGGAGGCGAGAATGTATGAAAGTACTAGTCTGGGGTATGGAATGAAGGTTCTAGAGAGTTGTTTAGTAGTCCTCACCATTTTTATAAAATAATGTATCAATATTTATGATGGGGATTTATTTGCGTGTGGATATTGTCTAGATGGCAATATCTCGTATTTAAACTCACAGATTTATATGTTGTAATAATAAAGTTGTAGTTATTTACGTACCATGTATTTGGCGACTCGTAATGGGTTGGATGGAATGGACCTATTTTGGGGGCGCCACGGTTGGTATCGAGCTTAGGATATGATCTCTGGCGGAGATCGGGGAATAGAACTAGGAGGAGAGCAGAGTAAATCCTTCTTTAGTGTGTCCTACCTAAGCTTATTTGTTAGTTGGTCAAGATATATAAGGATATTATGTGATATATTGATTTCCTTAATTAACCCTTGTTTTATGAGAGTATTTGAGAATGTCGAATGAGAATATTAACAATTGAGTAAATGAGGTAGTGGATGTGACGCCCCAAAATAGGTATACATCACCCATTCTCGAGTTGTCAATACATGGTATGAAACAACTACAACTTTATTATTACAACAAGAAACTGTGAGTTTAAATACAAATATTATCTTCTGCATAATATCTATACTCAAATAAATCCTCATCACATTTATCGATACATTATTTTACAAAATGGTGAGGACTACTAAACAACTCTCTCTAGAACCTTCATTCCATACCTCGACTCCAATACACTCGCTTATATTCTCCTCCCCGAGAAAATGGAACAAAAAGGAAAAGGTGAGCTCAACTACCAAGAAAGAATATTACGACTAAGATAATATACAACAAATTACCGTTAGTCTTCAACAGGAAAAAATCTAATGTAATACAATAGACAACAAATTTTAAATCAATATTCACAATGAAATAATAATTCATTGTAAGAAGCAAGAGAGAATGCAAACTACTATCTTCCATGTATGAATTTAAAAGTTCATCGCTCATCTTTTATCCTCAGAATATCAATCAATATATATCCTGAATCACATATTCATCTCAGCACTACAGCCAAAGATATTCATCACCGTGGTCATGTTCATCTAAACACTGCTCATCTTCAGACTCATGTGCCAAAGATATTCTTCAGAATCATTCATTTTGCATCACAGCCAAAGATATTCCATAATATCATCATTTAAGATCAAGATGATGAAAATATTTTAAAGAAACGAATCCAATTGAAACAAAATGACAAGGATTAAGGATTAAGGATTAAGAATTAAGGATTCAGTACTTTATTTTATTCACGCCCAAAAATACCTCAAAAAATAATCGCAGGTGGTAAAATTCAAGAATGATCAAAACATGGATACAATCAAAGCTAGTATCCGCATAGATATTTTGGACGAAAAGAAAATTTTCATTTTCGATGAATAAATGTTCAGATTCGTGAATAAAGGTCGATACGTGAATAAGAATTCTGACACCAAAAGTTCCAAATTTGATAAAACTTCAGATCAATATTTCAACATAATGATATTCAAGAAATAATATCATTACTGAAAAAAAAATAATATCCCTTACCTCGAAAAGATCGACTTCTTCAAACACCGGATATAAGCTATGACTTGAATCTAATAGAATAGCAATACTCAAATTATATTCAAAATACTCACAAGAATACACTCGATAATATAGAGAGAAAACTTCAGTTTCGGTGTGATTTTCAATTCTAACCCAAGATTTTATTTATAGGAAATCGCTTAGAACACAAAGTTAAAAAATTTAATATAATATTAATATATTATATATAAATTCCTACGCACACAATCTATGATCTGAATTCAGCCATGCTTGACAACAAATAAGTCTACCAAACAAATCAAAAACGTTTTTATTATTTAAAATAATTAAAACTTCCAAAAATCAATTATTCAGAATTTGAACATCAATAATTCATAATAAATAGCCCTTTTATCGAGAAAATTGAATCTCGCGATTGTTTATAGGAAATTCAATTTCTACAACTTTGCGGAAGAAAGTTTTTCCAAATTCCAAATGAAATTGAAAGAAATCCACAAACCAAGCGATTTTCTGTGCTATAATCAAATTTCGGTCAATAAATGGGGTCCAAACGACATGTTTAACATGTTTTAAACATTTATTGCAACAAAATACTCTTCTTCCTCAGATACTCATATATCCCACATTCGTTGTAAAAATATCACCACTATTATATTATTAAAATACAATAATACATTATCTTATCGTAAAAAAATAAAATTTCAATTTTCAACAATTGTCACATTAAAATTTTTCTCCATCTATATCCACATAAAATCAATATTTTCCTCATCATATGAATCAATAATTAATTATTCACAAATAATATTATGTAATCACAATATTGATAAACCAGTGCAGTTCAGGAAGAGGGGCTTTCAATAAGAATTTCTTCTTCTTTGGCAATGCAATTAGGTGACCAAACCTCTCCTTAAGCGTAACTTTCTAGACATTGCCAATAATGTTATCTAATAATATTATTCGTGATAATATGAATTATTGCTTCGATAATGAAAAATATTGTGTAATGACAATTATTGAAACAACAAAGAATATAAAAATCATCAACGCAAAGAATTATTAAATCAATAAAATATCGAATAAAGAATTACAGTAACCATTATCGAGTAGTGCCTTCTCACGTAAGAATCAATAATTGGTGCAATACCGTATGCTTCGTGTGTTTTAATCGAAAATTCATTTCGTGGTCCATCACGACCTTGCGGTTGGAAAATAATGGTCGATTCAATATCTCTCTTCTGCGTAATAGAGCATCCATCAAGCATGGCACCATTGTTTCCCAATCATTGTAATTGATGGCACCTTCATATAATCAACCTACTTGGGGTACACTTCTCATAAAGCACACAAGATGCAAACGAAATATTATACATATTGCTTTTAGAGTGGTAGGCAGTGAAAATGAATTATCATGGACATGGTTTTCATTAATTTGAGGATGCTTTGGAGTTTAGAAGGACAATGCATTGTCTCGGATAGACATGAAAGCAATTATAAAGGGACTTAATGGTGTTTTTCGATGTCATACATGGTTCATGACATACCATATTTTTGAAAATATAAAAAAGCATTCAAGAAGAAAGGACAAGAAATCAAACAAGCATACAACGCTATTGCGCAGAGCTTACACCATTGAAGAATTCAACATACATATGGCTCAACTTGATGCAAATTGATGTACGAATAAGAAAATATTTGGAAGAAGAAGTTCATCTAGAAAAATGCACGAGGCTCCATGGAACGATGAAGATGTAAGACCGAAATTTTTAAATAAAAAGAATTTCCTTTATTTATTATTTTGAAATAGTAAGGTGGATTTGATTAATGTGGATAGTTATGGGTAAAATCATAAATATTTCGAATAAGCAAGTGGTTATAAAATATTCATTATTGTCGGGAATATTCGTTTGGTCGTGGAATATTCAGATCGCTGTCGGGAATATTAAATGCGACGACTGCGGTCTTTTATGGGCCCCATGTGGCGATTGGATGAAAAAAACAACAAATATAAGTTGTTTATAAATAACAGCGTAGTTATTACAATTATCATTTGTTGGAATACCGGTGGTTAAAAACACTAATCGGCGTTGTTGAGCAGGTATGCACGCAGATTGCACCAATTCTTGATTCTTACGTAAGAAGGCACTACTCAATAATTGTTACTGAAGAATTACTTATTCGGTATTTTATTTTATTGATTCAATAATTGATGCATTGATATTTTATATTCTTTGTTGTTTCAATAAATTGTCATTTACGTATTTTCCATTATCGAAGCAATAATTCATATTATTTGAATAATATTATTAGAAAAAATTATTGGCGATGTCTAGAAAGTTCTGGTCTAAGGAGAGGTTTGGTAACCTAATCACTTGCCAAGAAGGAGAGATCCTTATTGAAACCCCCCTCACAGGAGAACTACGGTCACAAGATTATGATTCTGTAATATTATTTGTGAATAATTAATTATTGATTTATATGATGAGGAAAATATTGATTTTATGTGGATATAGATGGAGAAAATTTTTAATGTGACAATTGTTGAAAATTAATATTTTATCTTTTTTCGATAAAATAATTCATTTAAATATATTATTTTAATAATATATTAATTGGTGATATTTTATAATGAATGTGGGATATATGAGTATATGAGGAGGAAGAGTATTTTATGGCATTAAATGTTTAACACATATTTTGTGAGTTGGTGGACACAATTATCGATAGAAATTTGATTATAAACTGTAAAATTGTCCGTTTATGGATTTGATCAATTTCATTTAGAATTTGGAAAATCTTCCTTCAAACAAAGTTGTAGATAATGGAATTTCCTATGGAAAATCGCAGCGTTTCAAATTTTTTTCCGATAAAAGAGCTATTTATTGTGAATTATTGAAGTTTCGATTATATCGGTGTGAATTGATTTTTGGAGTTTAAATTATTTTTGTTAGAAAAAAACGTTTTTGTATTTTTTGGACATCATTAACATGTGTGGCTGGTGTTTTTGACCAAAAGGTGGGCTAAGGAATTTTGTTTATAAATAATATTATTATATTCAATTTTCTACTTTTGGTGTTCTAAGCATTTTCCTATAAATAGGGTGCTTAGGTTAAGAATTGAAAATCACACCAGTAACTGAAGTTTTCTCTCTATATTATTATCGGCGTATTCTTGTGAGTATTTTGAGTATACTTTGAGTATTCGCTATCATGGCAAGTTCAAGTCATAGCTTTATATCAAGGTGTTTCTACTAGAAGTCTTGCCTTTCGAGGTAAGGGATGTTATTTTCTTCTCAAATGATATTATTTCTTCAATATCATTATCTTTGAAATATTAGTTTGAACTTTTATCAAATTTGGAACTTTTTTCATGGCGGGGGGTTCTTATTCATGAGTTACTATTCACGAAGTTCTTATTCATGAGTTACTATTCACGAAGTTCTTATTCACGAGTACTATTCATGAAAAGCGTGAAGATGTTTTTTTTTGTGAAATTTCTATCTTTTTGGTGTTTGAGTTCTTATTCACGATATACGAACTATTCACGATATCACCTTTATTCATTCGCGAATCTGACCTTTATTCATTTAAAAATAAAATTTCTTCTTTTTGTCCAAAATATCTATTATGGATACTAGCTTTGATTGTATCCATGTTTTGATCATTCTTGAATTTTACACCACGCTGTGATTATTTTTGAGGTATTTTTGGATGTGGATAAAACAAAGTACCATAATCCTTAATCCTTGTCATTTTGTTTCACCGGATTCGTTTCTTTAAAATATTTTCATCATCCTCAGTCCTAAATGATGATATTATTGAATATCTTTGGCACGTAAGTGCAAAGATGAATGATTTCTTGATGAATATCTTTGGCCCGTAGTGCAAAGATGAGCAGTGTTGAGATGAACACGATGATCGATTAATATCTTTGGCCCGTAGTGCAAAGATGAACAGTGTTTAGATGAACATGACCGATCGATTAATAGATTTCATTCTCTACGTAACTCTTCTATGAATTATTATTTCAAGCTGCGAATATTGATCGAAACTTGTTGTCTATCATTGTATTCTATCGATTTTTCCTGTTGAAGACTAACGATAATTTGTTGTACATTATCTTAGTCATAACATTCTTTCTTGGGCTAGTTGAGCTCACCCTTTTCCTTTTTGTTCCATTTTTCTTCTCGAGGAGGCGAGAATGTAAATGAGTACTAGTCGTGGTATGGAATGAAGGTTCTAGAGAGAGTTGTTTAGTAGTCCTCACCATTTTTATAAAATAATGTATCAATATTTATGATGGGGATTTATTTGCGTGTGGATATTGTCTAGATGGCAATATTTGTATTTAAACTCACAGTTTATATGTTGTAATAATAAAGTTGTAGTTATTTTTGTACCATGTATTTGGCGACTCAGAATGGGTTGGATGGAATGGACCTATTTTGGGGGCGTCACAAAGCAAATACTCAATAATGACTTCAAACACCGCCGAATCTATTAACAATGCAATAAAGGAAATCAGAAATCTCCCAGTTGCGTCGATGATTGAATGCATACGTTGTATGGTTCAAAGATGGTATTTCACAAACAAATAAGCAGCAATGTCATCTTTCGCTACCCTTTCCACAACAGCTAAGAGAAGATTGCAATCTAATATCATTGAGTCAAAGAAACTTAAGGTTAGTCATACAACTTTAGAATTGTTCGCTACATTCCTAAAACAAATTGCATCTGAAATTAAAGGAAACAAATATATGCATTATTGGTTACCTGTATTAACTGATAAAGATACCAACGTTACAAATGACATTCATTATTCCAAATTACATATATAAAAAAAATATTTTACATACTAACTACACAATTAAATGCTATTGTAGGTTGAGACATCAAACCTAGTGATTTTCACTGTTTACGATATCTCTAAACAATTTATCGTGGACATGGAACAAAAGACATGCACATGCCATAAACTTCAGTACCATGAGATGCCTTGCTCACACGCTGCTGCTGTAATTGGAAAAAGAATTTTGAGCTGTTATGATTTTTGCTCAAAATATTATTCAAATAAAACTTTGGTGGACACGTATTCATCTCCCGTCATGCCGTTAGATGACAAAGATAGTTGGGATGTTCTAAACGAGATTAAAAGCATATGTGTCAAACCACCATATACAAGAAGACCAGCTGGAAGATCAAAGAAAGGCAGATACAAACATGTATCCGAAAATACATTTCAAAATAAGTGCAGCAGATGCCAAGAGAAAGGACACAACAAGAAAACATGCAATAATCCACCAATTTTAAGACCACGGAAGATTTGATAAAATACAACATCGATACAGATGTAACAAACTCTTTGAAGTTTACTATGGTTGCTCAATAGCCATACATATTGTACTTTTTTTACTTGAATAAAAAAAACAATTTTCAATTGCACAGTATTGAAAGGTGAATATTTTCATTAATTTACTTTTAACATAAAGTAATTTTATCTTCAAATAACAATATAAATATATACAAACATATCATATTTGGTTTACTAAGTTGTGATTATTCTTTATGACATTCTGACTACACACTAACATTAATTTTGTTTCTTTTTTATTCATATTTGGCAACTAAATGTGCCGTATTAAGCATCGTAATTGTTGTTGAATTTTACTGTTATCACTGTTCCCATCTGAAGCAAAAAGACAAAAACATTAAAGAAATTATTAAGTTTCATTAAATTTAATGTTTCCACTTTTATTTACCAACATAAACTCAAATAGTTACCTTTCATGCACAAATTGGCAACGAACTGTAACAAACAAAGAACATATGTTTTTAAACATTGATAATTGTTTAAAATTTAAATTTTATTACTAATTTTTGACCATAAAAATATTGATTTTAAACATAACTATAAGTATATGCTCACCAAAAGGTACTGGTGATCATAACAGTAACCATCGGTATTTGGTAACATAAAATACAAATACATTACACAGATTGTTGACTGTTGCTATAATTTAATGCTTGGACTAATTGGTTACCAACAACAATAAACATATGTTACATTTGAATACAAATTTAGCAACCTTCAAATCTTTCTGATTAAAAAAAATTTCCAATAAGAGAACATGATCAAGTGCGGCATATAATGACCTTATCATATAATCGTTGACAATTTAATAGGACAACACCAGTTACAAAGATTTGAAACTTGTCATCATATACCATACACAGACAGAAACTAAATGAGAAGGTTGTTTCATGAAAAAACAAAGCTTAATACAGAATGGAGAAAGAAAAGGATATAACTCAGACAGAAATATCTGGCTATAATCATGTGCAAAGAAAAGGATATAACTCAGACACACCAGTGACCACATATTCACTGTTAGTATTGATTGGTTACTAAATAAAATTAAAATTGTTACCTTTAAATGCAAATTTGGCAACCAACCCAACCAAAACAAATATTAATTTACAATATTACTTAAAAAATAAAAAAACAAGACAAAAAAACAACAATTTGAAACAACAAAACAATATCATATGTGTAAAAGTTAAAATTACTATATCATTCCATCATCAGAATATTTAGAAACACATTTCACAACCAATAACCATATCAAATGGTAACAAATGTCCAAACCGAAAAGAAACATGAAGAAAAACCAAACTATTCCTGACTAACAAATCTGCCTGGATGTTCGAATCGACTTCATACCCGCTTTTACTTGCTTGTTTGTCGCATGAATGAATGAACAAGTTGACGCATAGTTTCTTGCAATATTGAATGATTGGAAATGGGTTTGGCATTGCAGAAATCTGGTTGTGTAGAATATGTTCCGCAAAAGAAATAGTAAACATACCACAATCACTGAAAAAATAATCAAGAAATAAAGCAAATCAATACAAACATCATAATATATTGAAAACTAAAAAAATATAAACAATGTAAATATACCCTTCAATTTGCTCAGGTAAACCCTCAGCAAATTCAAGATCAATAATATCATGTTCTCCTTTATTGCGATATGGTTCACTGTTGAAATCAATATCAGATCTATTCTTCCAAAAACCGCAAGCCAATAATATTATCGGAAGAATGAAAATGTATGGCTCACACACATCCATGATATTTGTTCGCATGATGTTCCTGTTCTGCTATAGAGAATTATAAACTACTGACACTCTACGATGCACATCAAAACCAATTCGTGAAGCTGCCATGTGGACAGGAAACATGACAAAATCAACATCAATCCACGGTGTGTTGAACTCCATAAAAAAGCCATTAATATACTCAGCCACAACACCGTTGCCCAACAACAAAGCCTTATCATAATTTTTGTTACAATATTCCACATATAAGTTAGTCAACTTCACATGAAACCAACAATCTGTTGTCGTAATACAAACAGATGTTGATGTGCTGAACCAAAAATAAAACCATAATAACAATCAGATATTAACAATTTAAAAAAATAGAACGTATAAAAAGAAATATCCAATACGATCACATACAGTAACCAAAATAATAAGGTAAGGTAACCGAAACTAACAAACATAATTTAAAACATATTAAAAAAAACTCACATTATCATCAAGCCACTGACCAGGGGTCTTCAGCTTGTAAAACCACATTTTTGAGGAAATAGAAATAGACCCAAATCTAAAGGAAGGCTCTATCTTGTCATTGATTCCCGCAAATTTTTCAATCCTACAGAACAAAAACATATTGGAAAGGAAACATAAATGATTTTATCTCCTAGAAAAAACATAATAAAAATATATTAAACTCCATTAAACATACCTTTTTTTCTGTTATTTAACCCAATTTTAAACCACTGCTCAAACATAACAACATCAGACTTCAAAGGCATACCAATACAAACATCTGAAAATGCGCATACGGTCCATTTGCGTAATGTTCTATCACCAACAATGATTTAATTTGAATCGGTGATCCAAACTTTGACGATATCTCGGACTCTTCAACACCGTGACTTTTCAGAATGCGTTCGGACAGCCTACCAAGTGGGTTAGTTACTGATTTTCAACTTCAACGCAATTAATTAAATCTCAGATTGTCAAAACCATGTCATCAAGCATAGACTGCCTCAAGGCTTCACTTTTAATACCCTATAATGAATTTAAAGACATTACACAAAAAATAATTACAATGTCAAATTAAAAACCAAATGTAATCAATAGAAACATAAACAATATATCTAAGTAACTAATCAACATGTAAAGGTAACTCATGTTACAAAAATACTAACCTCAATTGGGGTAAAAAAAAACAATTTCGCCAGCTCGAATGACTTAAAATATCAAATCTTGGATACTCATTTATCTTTTCAACTCGAGAAAAAAAAACATACAATTAATCAATATAATTACATTAAAATATAACATTAAAAAACAAAAAAAAAAAACTAAACCTTTTCACTCTCAACGTTGATGAGGACCCGCCAGAGTAAAATAACAATCTCTTTACCATCGTAATTTATATTGTCTTTTCTTCTCCTCATTCTCAGCAAAAAAAAAGGAAAAATTCGGCGATTTACTTAATAAGCATAAATAAAAATGAAAATCTAACATATTTACAAACCTTTACATCGACTTCTTCAAACCTGAATCACAACAACCCCATCAACATTATCGGTTTTACTTCCGTCAAACTGTTTTGAAATGTCACCAACTTCAATAACTACATCATCTTCAACCTTCATAACATCATCAACTACAACATTAACATTGCCACCATCAATATTGTCATCCATCTCAACATCCTCAACATCATCATTCTTGTAAGACCCAAACTTATTATTAATGAAATTTAATTTTCTATTTATTATTTTGAAATAGTAAAGGTTGATTTGATTAATGTCGATAATAGGGTAAAATACGCAAATATTTCAAAATAAGCAAGTGGTTATAAAATATTCATTGTTGTTGGGGAATATTCGTTTGGTCGTGGAATATTAGATCTTCGTCGGGGAATATTAAATACGACGAGGCGCAACATGTATGTGGGCCCCATAACTGAAAAGCGATTGGATGAAGAAAACGACAAATATAAGTTGTTTAAAATAACGGTAGTAGTTATTACCAATTAATCATTTGTTAAAATACTCGGTGGTTAAAACACAAGAAGAGCACGGTATTGCACCAATTATTGATTCTTACGTAAGAAGACACTACTTAATAATGGTTACGATGAATTATTATTCGGTATTTTATTGATTCAATAATTCTGCGATTGATATTTTATATTATCGTTGTTTCAATAAATTGTCATTACACACGATTTTCCATTATCTGAGCAATAATTCATATTATCCGAATAATATTATTGGATAACATTATTGGCAATGTCTAGAAAGTTACGTCTCAAGGAGAGGTTTGGTCACCTATTCATGGCGCCAAGATGGAGAAATCTTTATCGAAAGCCCCTCTTTCCTGAACCGCCTCGTCAGTTGTCAATATTGTGATTTTATAATATTATTTGTGAATAATTAATTATTGATTCATATGATAAGAAAAATATTGATTTTATGTGGATATAGATGGAGAAAATTTTAATGTGACAATTGTTGAAAATTGAAATTTTATCTTTTTTTCTCGATAAAATAATTCATTTAAATATATTATTATATTTTAATAATATAATAATGGTGATATTTTTTTACAACGAATGTGGGAAATATGAGTATCTGAGGAGAAGAGTATTTTTTGTTACAATAAATGTTTTAAACATGTTAAACATGCTCGGTGGACCCCATTTATCGATGAAATTTGATTATACCATAAAATCGTTCGTTTGTGGATTTTGATTCAATTTTTGTTTGGAATTTGGAAAAACTTTCTTACGCAAAATTGTAGAGAATTGAATTTCCTATAAAAAGTCACGAGATTCTAATTTTCCGCAAAAGGGCTATTTATTATGAATTATTGAAGCTCAAGCTCAAAATAATTGATTTTTGGAAGTTTAAAATATTTAAAATTAGAAAACGTTTTTTTTGTTGTTAGTCTTGTGTAGTAAATTTGGTTGGTGGGTGATGTTGGGTAAATTAAGTGTGCGTTGGAAAATATATATATATTATTAATTTATTAAATTTTCTGCTTTGTGTTTAAGCAATTTCCTATAAAAAGGGTGCTTGGGTTAGAATTGAAAATCACACCGAAATCAAGTTTTCTCTCTATATTATCGAAGCGTATTCTTGTGAGTATTTTGAGTATAGTATATTGCTATCTGGGCAAGTTCAAGTCATAGCCTATATCCAGGTGTTTCAACTAAAAGACTGTCTTTCAGTGAGGTAAGGGATATTATTTTTTTCAGTAATGATATTAATTCTTCAATATCATTATGTTGAAATATTGATCTGAAGTTTTTTTTATCAAATTTGGAACTTTTGGTGTCTGAGTTACTTATTCACGATACTATGACTATTCACGATACTCTGATTATTCACACGAATACTGACTATTCATCAAAAATAAAAATTTTCTTTTCGTCAAAATATCTATTACGGATACTAGCTTTGATTATATCCATGTTTTGATCATTCTTGAATTTTACACCACTATGATTATTTTTTGAGGTATTTTTGGACATGGATAAAACAAAGTACTAATCCTTAATCCGTAATCCTTGTCATTTTGTTTCACTTCGATTCGTTTCTTTAAAAATATTTTTCATCATCCTCGGTCTTAAATGATGATATTATTGAATATCTTTATTTTGTAGTGCAAGATGAATGATTTCGATGAATATCTTTGGCCCGTAGTGCAAAGATGAGCAGTGTTTAGATGAACATGACTAATGATGAATATCTTTGGCACGTAGCAAAAGATGAATATTTGATTCCGGATGTATGTTGATTGATGTTCTGGGGGATAAAAGATAGATTTATTTAACTTTTAAATTCATACATGAAGATAGTAGTTTGCATTATCTACTTAACTCTTCTAATGAATTATTATTTCCATTGCGAATATTGGTTTAAAAACTTGTTGTCTATTGTATTCTATTAGTTTTTTTTCCTGTTGAAGACTAATGATAATTTGTTGTATATTATCTTAGTCATAATATTCTTTACTTGGGCTAGTTGAGCTTCACTTTTCCTTTTTGTTCCATTTTTCTTCTCGAGGAGGCGAGAATATAAGCGAGTATGAAGTCGGGGTATGAAATGAAGGTTACAGAGAGATTTGTTTAGTAGTCCTCACCATTTTGTAAAATAATGTATCAATAAATGTGATGAGGATTTATTTGAGTATAGATATTGTCTCAGAAGATAATATTTGTATTGAAACTCACAGTTTTACTGTTGTAATAATAAAGTTGTAGTTGTTTCTGTACCATGTATTGACAACTCAGAATGGGTGATGTATACCTATTTTGGGGGTGTCACAATTCTCATCCAACTCACCATCATCACCATCATCATCATCATCATCATCATAATCATCATCATCACCATCGTCAATAACAGTTACATTTCTCCGCTTAGTATAAGTAGAATTTCCATATAAATGCTTTCTAATAATCTTTTTTATGTCCCTACAAATTTGAATATGTAACACTTGCAAATGATCTTTAAACTCAACACTCAAATTCTGTATATCTTTTTTCACTTCCATTACCTTACCTTCCAAAGGCTTCACCCGTTCATCAACAATTTTTTCAATATCAGAAAGAGAAAACATAATGCCTTTAACCTTCCCTGATGATTCAACTTTAATATCAGTCCTTTTGGTTCCACTTTCACTTCCACTAAAAAATTTAAAACCTCCTAAATCCAACCGAAACTTCTCATTCTCTGTAGGAACAATATTTTGAATCATCAACTGAAACAAATGAAAAGCAACAAATATACCATATCAGAAACATTAAACATAAAAAAGAAACAAAACATTTTAAAACAAAAAAAAGTACGAAGAACTAATAACATATACAAAGGTAGCAAGAATATAATATAAATGTCAACCAACATACCTGCCCAGAACCAAAAACCAGGTCGTTCAACTTCTCATTCTTGGGAGCCTTTCCTAACTCCCTCCATCTGAATAATCTGAATTCTGAATCATTATCATCAATACAGAAACCCCTAACTTTCAATGTAGGAATTGTTTCAAACAAAAAAACTTGAAACACATAAGGTAAACCACTAAGCTTGTAAGATTTACAATAATTATCACTATAAAAATTGTATATCACCCCACCGTACTTATCCCTTTTCACATGACCCTTTACAGCAAGGGATAAAGAGTTCTTCGTTTGTTCAAAAGCAACTTTTCCCCATGGATAACTTGCAACATCACCATGTGATAAAAAGTTAAACAAAATTTCATCAACATAGTTGTCGAAATGATAGAAGAAGAATGAAGTTAAAACCAAGAAAATAATAGACATCCTAGCGCCCATCATCATCATCAAAACAAGCACTCTTATAAATCCTCCCTATACTAGAACGTGTAAGAACCTCATTTCGAAAAAAAAAAATCCACCAACATATTTTCAATCCCCTTGAAACTACCAATGTCTTCGTCACCATTCCAATTTAAACCAGAAATTAAACAAAATTCAGGCAATCCAAACCTTACCCTTCTCTCAACAAATATAAACCACATTTCCCCATTATCCCTCTGATAAACTTCCCTAATCAAAGCATGATGTATTATTTGTAAAAACATCTTGGGCTGCTCAAAATCTAGAAATTTACCAAAACAAGTTAACTTAAACTTATTATCCAACTGAACTACAGATAACTTATTCTTAATAATATTTGGAACTTCCATTTCACACCAATAAATAACTTTTGCAGAAAAGTTTCGCTGATTTTCCTCATAGAATAGCTCGCAAATCTGAAAATTCATAAAATTACATTACAAACACACTAATCAAATCAAGATATAACATCTATAAAAATTTAACACCTAAGCAATTAAATCAACAATACCCAAAAAACAACAAATTCCAAACATATAAATATGGTAACCAAAACTCAAGAAGAAAGTTACCATCAAAACATTATCAACCTGCATAAACACAAATAATGTAATCTACTTCCCAAAACATAATATACTATTAACTGACACTAAAATAGGAATGCAAAAAAAGTAAAGTTAACAAAAATAATTTGAATAATCCTTAAAAAAATTACAACTCTAGTGTAATATAATACATTTTACTAACTATGAAATCATCAGTTTCTAAACACATAAATGTTGGTAACCAAAACTCAGTTAACAAGTTACCAACAAAACAAAATCAACATATAATGTAATGTAATCTAGATAATAATCTCTGAAAATACACATCGTTGAAACAAAAATTATATAGTTACAAAACCTCAACAAATAATAACACTACTCATAAACAAAATAAACAATACTAATAGGGTTGAAACAACACCATACACAAAAACAAGGACACAGGTAACCAAAAACAATAAAAAAATAAATATTTTAAAAAAAAATAAATAAATAAAAAAATAACAAACTTCAATTGTTTTTGTCGGGGAACAATTTTTCGCTTGTGAGCCTCAACTTTATCTTTTTTTGCAGACCCTTCAAAATCCGATTCTATACATACCAATGATTTAGCCTTCTTATTCGAATGCCTCCCAAGTTTCTTATCTTCAACCTCTGATTTCACCATTAACAACTTCCCCTGATTTGAAGACTTTGCCATACTATCCTTTACCTCTACAGATGAATTCAAAATCTTTCTATAATCATCATCCCTAACTCGCTTACCCTTCCCATCACTCTTCGTATGCCCCACTCCCTCCGTTCTCTTCCTCGTAGAAACCATCATGCATAAAACCCAAATAACTTAGAAAATGAAGAGCCTACTAAATGAGAAAACACCAAACAACTTTCAAAAACTCACGAGTAAAACACTAATACGAAAACAACGATCCAGATAATCAAAAGCAGCAACAACGTAAACATCTGCTTGGAAAAACGACCACCAACCGCTAGAAGAGAAGGGTTTTCTTAAAGAGTTCCCAATACACGAAATAAGGGTTTCAAAATGTAAAAGGGACAAACAAAGATAAGGACAAAATTTAAATTGAAAATCGAGCCCCATATCCCACAAAAAAGCGTAATTAGTTTTTTTTAAAAAAATAAGCGAATCTATCTACATTAAAAGCGTAATTAAAGGCATTATTTTTTCACTACTAATGCAAATAAAATTTATATACATTAAAATTGTAAATATTTAATGAGTATCTTATTCTTGTAAATACTTTTTAAAATGTCATATAAAATGTAATTGTTCCAAAATATATAATCTAAGCCCATATTATTTAGGAGATTTTATATTCTATTACATTTTAAAATAATTACAACAAAAGTGCCTCATAAAAATTTTTACGCAACTAATATACTTCCATATTTATTTACAATTATAGTGCATTTAGGATTCCTTAATTTAAGGAATTAGTATTCATTTAGGATTCCTTAATTTAAGGAATTAACCTGCCTTTAAATGCAGGAATGTTTAGCCTCAATGCTACAAACATAACTTTAGATAAACATATAATTAAAGTAAATTAAAACTGGGTAGGAAATGAAAGATTTGTCTATATTTGCTAATTGTTGTTCCATCTCATTGTTGCTTTTGTATTTTCATACCTATATGCAAACAAGAAGGTAAATCTAGCGAGATCTCGGCGTGGTGGGTGGTCCGACCAAAACAGATGAAAGTGCCAAGGCACCCCAACTTCATATTACATGGGAAGAAGAATGGGTACGTGGTCCGGACTCCAGATATCCGGTTTCACAACAATCTGCGATGGGGATGATTTATATTTTCAAATCTTAGCCGCCAAAGAATACCAATTCGGTGGCTTCCAAAAATAATTTACAGTGGTTGTGCCACCAACCTTTCAGACTACCCCAACCGCTATGATCACATTCACTAGCTTTGAGATGATTCCATCAATTCACGCTTCTTTTAGAACATTGATTAGAGTTGTGCCTGTGTAAGGGCTTGTCGTGTTATGTTTTTATTGTAATTTTATGACTTCGTTATTTTTTTATGAATATTTGGTTACTCATAAAATTAAAATTGTTATCTTTATGCGAACGTTTTTATTACCAAATGCAATATATTCATAATAACCTTTTAAAATAAAATTATTTTGAATATTATGCGATTGGTATAAAACCTTCATACAAAGGTAACCATTTTAGTTTTTATGGGTAACCAAATATTCATTAAAAAAGGTTACCTTGGTATAACTGGTTTGGTTACCATGGTATAAATTTTGGTTACCTTCAATACGAAGGGTTAATTATCAATATTACATTACACATCACTCTCTTTATCTCTCTCTTTTCTACATACGGTGTCCTATTTTTTATTTACCTTCATGAAATTGGTTGCTTAAACTTTTAGACCAAGGTAACAAATTTATCTTTGCGTATGTAGAAAGGTAGATTTGTTACTACTCGATATAAAAGTTTGTTTCACGTGATATAAATGTTTGTCTACCTTGATATAAAGGTTTGGTTATCAATATTATATAAATGTTTGGTTATCTCTCTTCAGGTATGAAATTATTATTTTGAGTTATATAATATATATATTTTGTTAGCTTTGGAGAAATATCTTATTAGAGGAAGAGAGAGAAATGATAATGGATGTCTACTTGTTTATCTCTCTTGGGTTTTATGCAATTATTATTATTATATTTACTCCTTTTGTAATTATTTATTTGTTCTTGATCACCATCACCAACCTACCTAAGCCCATATTACAATCTTATTTATTCTTTTTTCTTTGGGTCATTATTTATTTTTGAAAATGGCAAAATTATCTCAAATTTGGACCACCCAACTGGCAACACGTGTCTCGTCGTCGTCCAAAAAATACCAACCCCACATATTTACGTTATTGCCATTACCCGCCATCCGTCCTAACTTTATTCAATTGTAACCGACGATTCAGATCACAAATTTTCTCTCTCTAAAAACACCCCTTCCGATAACTCCTCTATACAAATGGAAGGTTTAATCAGGGGTTTGGTCAATGTAGCCTTGGGTCAAGAAGAAAACAGGGACGATCATGATCAAGCCGAGTCTCGGGATGAACGGTCCAGATCCTCTTGGGCGCAGGTTAGCATCAGATCTCTTTCATATTACTAACCCACTGATTCTTATTAGCTTATTGGTGTTTTTTAATGGTGGATGATATATTGCGCAGGTAGTGTCTGGGGAGCAGGATAACGATGGAGAAAATCAGTGGAACAGAGAGGTTTTTTTTCTTCGTTGAATTGAAGGGTTGAAAATGCAAAGTTTATTTTTTCGTGGGTGAAATTGTAATTGTAATAAAATCTAATTAAGTATATATAAATATATTTTTAAAATTATGTGATTTTGCAGGTTTTAAAAGGAGGCACGGTAGGTAAAATCTGATTGTGATTTTGCAGGAAAGGAGGCACGGTAGGAATGATGAATGGGAATCCGGTGGATCGCGGCGTCCCCAAAAGGTAATTCGATAATCTATGGTGCTTACAAGTTGGGATTTTAAATTGGATAGGCATAAGCTAAAATCACTGTGTTATAGGTGAGAAAAAAACAACTGATGACATATAGTCACTCTGTCTCAAAGTAAGTGAGAGTCCGTCTTTTCATTTCTGTACATCATCATACAAGAGAGTCAACTATCTAAAAGTAGTAGTTTTTTAAATTTTCCTTTGTTGAAAATTGGCCAAAACCCCTACTATCCTTTAAAATTAATATAACAAGAAGGCACGGGCTAATGTTGGTAATATAATCTTAAATTGTGGTATTTGTCATTTCATCATATTATAATTTCAGTATAAATAGTATATATGAATTATAGTAATATGTTAAACATGAAATTGAAGAGTTGTATGTATATTAATATCATTGTACATATTTTTTAATACAATGTATATTCTTGAAATAATAGAACACATAGATACGAAAATTTTGGTATAATTATGAATATGACGTACATTATATCAACTCGAAGCCAACTCGGAATTAACTCGTGACCAACCAAAATGACTCAGACAATTTGCTAATCGACTCAAGAAAGATCCAACTTGTTATATATATATATATATATATATATATATATATATATATATATATATATATATATATAGAAAGATACGTGGCTTTTTAACAGTTGACTCTCATTTCAAGATGGAGACCTTGAGAACCATTTCCATGGAAAGCATACGTTATGAGTGAATTATGTACCGTTTGAAAAAGTAGAGATATATTTTGATCTGTTGAAGTCAATTTATTTGATTTTAGCACAAATAACAAAAACCATTTTAAACTTACTATAAAAGTAGTACTAATTATCCTAAATGTTGTTTTCAAAATTTAAACGAATTAATATCAATTTTGAATTTTTGGATTTCGCTAATTGACTTCAAAATGTCAAATGTATCTCTAAGTTTAGAACGGAGGGAGTAAAATTTTGCATTCTTCCGTTATCAAAATCTTAATCATGTGTATGGAACTACAACTAGCTTGAGTGTAATAATGAATGGTGAAAATATTACTCAAATTTATGGAAGGTGTTGGTGCAATATTCTTATAAAGCACTATGCTGTAAAGAAACAAAAGGATTGCGACTAAGTAGTGAGGGAGACTAGGGATCAACTTCTATTTTAATAATCATATAGGCTATCCTAACTCGTAGAGTGTTGCTAATAATTGGTCCCTCATAGACTTTAACCTACATGCTTCTTAAATCAAATTTATTATTCTTATTGGCATGCTTCTTTAATCACTCGGTGGTTATCTTTAGAGTTCATATCAAAGTTTCAAATGCAGGCTGTGCACAAGGTTTATGAAAGAGATGAAGACAAAAGGGTAGATAATCATAGCCAGAGCCGTCTCAACCAAGAGGTTTACTTCGTCTCAATACTTCAATTTACTCTGATATATTGATAGTCAATTGTGAAGGTCTGAACTCACTTGAGTAAAATTGACAGGGGGAAGGAGAACAATGATGGTTGGGAGACTGTTGGCAAAAAGCCTCCAAGACGACATCAACAGGTGTGTTCTTGTATGCTTCTTGAAAGGCATGCTAAAACTAACGTTGGTTGATTGATAAGTACATAATTGAGTAACACACTGTCTGCTCTAGCAATTTTAATGAAGTTTTTGACCCAAGTATTCCACTGGCTTGTTATTTTGTGCAAATAAATTGTTTAAAGTTGAATTGCTAGAGTAACAAAAATAGAAGTTAACTATCTATGTTTGATATTAATTCAATATGCTTCACACTCATGTTATCAATTTACCTTGGAATGGTGCTTGGGAGAACTGGGGAAAGTAATGTTCATAACAGTATACCGGGTTATTGTGTTAGGAAAACAACTAATTATACTGGTTGTAGAGGCATGGATATGGATATAGAAGCTCTTTGCTTCTGTTTATCCTTCCAGTTATTCAGTATTTCCCTCCTTCCCCCTTTGATAAGATGAACTACCAAAAACAGTGCATAATATATTAGTTTGTTCTTCTTTCAATCTACATTTTGAGTACTTATCAGATTGCAAAAAACCTTGAGTTACGATAGTATTTTTTTTATTTAAGAAAAATATTTCAATTACTTATATTATATATTTTTTTTGTGAGATGGAACAATTCAGTGTAGAGAAACTTTGGGTGATAAGTTAATTATGAAGGTTTGTAAAAAAACAATCCTTAGTCTTGCATGTCTGTAACTACATGCTTCCAAGTAATTGAGTTGTTAAATTTTATTTACACAAGGTTGTGTATAAATGAGCTGTACAGCTTTTGGTTCAGTGTAAAGTTACATGGACTCGGATGGAGTGTTCGATCGGACACGAGTCCTCTTGAAACCTCTTCAATTTTTATTTCTACACACATCGTTTTTTCAGAGGTCTACAGCCATTATGTGGTAACATGTGTACTCAATTTTGTCAATTTTTTACACTTATCCAATATCCAACACCCATACGAGAGTCGGACATGTAACATAGGTTTGAGTTGCCCCTTTTTTTGGTTTTCCTCTTATTACAGTATTTGTCTTTTTTTTTTTTGCTGATTAACTGTTTGTTTACACTTGGGTGTAGTATAGAGATCCTGTCAATCCCTCTTGCACTTGAGTATGAATTTTCTTTTAACAAGCAAGTCATGGTAGTCGTTTGGGGACATTTTGTAGTTCATAAAAAATTTCGTGATAAGGTAATGAGTTTAGAGAAATATATGTCATCATGTCTGTGCGATCCTTGTGCAATTCTTTATCAACAACACAATTACAGGTACATATGGATCAATGGGACAACTACAAATGCCCACCTAGTGAGCAAATTTACTCTGATGACGTTAATTATGCTGATAACATGGAACCCTCTGAAGAAGAGCTTGTTGACCTTTCTAAAGCTTGCAACAAGCTCTGGGAGCTTGATTTAAACCGTCTAGTGCCTGGAAAGGACTATCAGATTGACTGTGGCGAAGGAAAGAAGGTTTATCAAAAGGAAGATGTGGCAGAAGGAAGTTTATTTTCCTGGCTGAACAAAGACGTTTTAAGGAGGCCTACTTTTTCTCGTTTCTGTTCTCTTCTGGATAATTACAATCCACATGTAGGGTCTAAAGAAGTTGTCACATCTCAAGAGAGGCAAGAGGAAGTAGCATTTATAGAAGAGATTAGTAGAACTGCACCAATCAAATATCTTCACAAGTATCTGTCATCAAAAGGAGTAATGCGTGGAAGTTATCAAGATTTTAAAAGCATGATGACTAGTCTCTGGTTTGATCTTTATGGCCGTGGTGGTACATCTAGTAGCTCTTCTGCTTTTGAGCATGTTTTTGTTGGAGAAATCAAGCAACAAGGGGAGCAAGAAGTTTCAGGATTCCATAACTGGCTTCAGGTACATATCATGTAACTTCTTTTTTATTATCCTAGTGCATGCTTGTCATGCAAGCGAGACTGAAATTAGATAAGTTTATTAAATGTGTTTGGAGTTAATAATTAAAAGATAAAGGAGAACAATTATTCGAATATCAATTGCACTGTATAGAGAAATTATATAAGTGGCCATAAACTAATTTCGTTCATTTAAATTTGACCTGCTAAGCAATCTCTAATATTTGCTTTTCAAATACTTCTTAAAGCAGCGAGGTCGCGTGTCTATTGTCTATGAAAATTGTATGTTGAATACTAGTTAATTAATGGTAATTGTGCACAGGCACCACTCCTACTGATTTATCTTATGTACTCATTTCATAATTTTCTCTTTCTCTAAATCTAATCCATCCATGGAATCACATAATCATTCTTAAGAATGGCAAAAGTATAAGTATCTATAACAATGTTCCCTTTCTGCAGTTCCACTTGGAAGAAGCGAAGGGGAGGGTTGACTATCAAGGCTATATTTTCCCAAGAAGGCGTGGACAGATTGTAAGTGGTTTTATATATCCTTATTTGCAATTTGGTTACTGAGAAAACAGAGAAAAAGTAGAGCAAAATTGTGACGTAAAATTTGCTATAAGATTTTTTTGGCTATATTCATTTTTGCTTTATTATTTGGCTATTTGCAGACAAATACTACATCTCTTATATTTGCATATTTTAAGCACTGTCTTTTGAAAGTGATTGCATGATTTATGTCATTTCTTGGTGAATTTATGCTCCTTCTAAGGCTGCGTATGCTCAAATCACAACATTCTTGTAATGTAACAAAGAGTTTGTCTTGGAATAATATATATTCACACATAATTGGATGATATACTACCTTATGATAGTTAATAGTTTTGTTTGAGAAGATTGTTCAACTTGCGATTTAATTCAAAACTCAGGAAAACTTAGAAAACAGCTGGCTTTTTAAGTTGGGCATACTATACAAAAAAATAACACTCATGCCGCTCCTCATGCCTCTATGAAATTGATCATCATTGTCTTCTGGGGTTGGGTTTGAGCCTTGAGTTTGGGATGGGAACTTAAGTGGTTTGAGGCTTCTTAGCTTGGATAAAAGGTTCAAAGATATTACCGGGTGATAACATTTGATATGAGAGACTAAATTTTTTTATTTTTATTTTATAGTGCACTTAGATCAGATATTGATGTGCTTTTTATATAGCTCATGGTAGTGAAATTGTGATGTTAAACTTGATGATATTGCGTCATTTTATAGTATCATCATCAAGAAAAAGAATCTCTTTTGTTTTTTTTATATGTTTTTTAATAATTAGGACTCTTTTGGTGGAGCCGAGGGTGTAGTTGAATGAAATTATATAGCTTAGGCAGAGAATGTTGTTAATTTGTTGCTTGTTATCATCAATTTGCAGCCGGATTCAGATACCCAGTTGCTTACACTTCAGTTTGAATGGAATGGTGTCCTGAAATCAGTTTCGAGCACTTTGGTTGGAGTGAGCCCAGAGTTTGAAATTGCCCTCTACACATTATGTTTTTATATGGGTGGGGAAAACAACCATGTTGAGCTTGGCCCTTACCCTGTAAATATCAAGTGCTATCGTCTTGGAAACAAAATTGGATCAGCATTTCCAGTAGCAGAGTGTTGAAGTTATGGTAACCAAGTTTATGATTTAATTTTTATCCAACTGGTAAGATTTTATAGCCTGATGAAAACGGTAACAGTCCTTACAGTATATGTATGTCTCAGAAATGTTCACCATGGAATGTTTTATTTAAAAGGATTTATTTACACAGTTTTGATCTTTATGATTCTTGTGCTACTCTAATGATCCTCCCTCCCTCCCCCCCAGCCACTTTTTTGAAAGCTTCTTGCGCTTATCTGTTGCACGTTTAACAGAAAAATACTTTTCAACCATATTTTACACTAAAATTTTCAAATTGAAATTATCTCAAAAAACAAATAAAAAATTGGCTGCCAATATAGAAAACACATTTTTGGGCAAAATACTTGTGAATTTCGATTTCAATTTAAAATTTAGATCAATGAAACTCTAGGAGGATAGAATATCAAATAGATCAATGAAAGTGGGAAACCAGATCAAATGTGGTCCAATGAATGATCAAAATATCAGTGGAACTCTCCGTAGATATTTGATTTACAAAAGGAGTTTAAGCCATCAATTGAAGATATTTGACTAAAAATTCACAAGATATTTGGCAAATATCCTGTACTCATAGCAATGTGGGGTAATGAAAAACCAAGTTAAAAATTTTGATTGCACCACTTGTGGCAAATTCACCAAGGTTTTTTTGGTATGTCCTTAACATTAGCTTACCCAGGGTGACTGTAGCCCGTGCAAATGTAGACTTATAAGTAAATATACTTATACTATGTCCATCAACAAAAAAGTCCTATAAAATGGTATGACGTATTTATGTACAGATGTAAGTTGCTCTATCAGCCAAGTTGGCTAGATCGCTTGCTTACAAGCAAGATCACATCAAGGGAGGAAAGTGATGAGTGAAATTAAAAGCAACTACGTTTCACTTGACAGAAACCACAAGCTGAAGAAAGAAAAAAATGGTCATTTTGAAAATTTACCGATTCATTCCTTCACAGTTCACTCATCATCAGTTTAACTTGTACCGCAAATCAAAAGCGAAAAAGAAAAACAAAAGATTAGGCGGCCCACTGGTTACCTTTTACCCCGGAAGCTTCAATTCTAGCCGAATCGATGGAGCCTACGACTGATGAACGGCTGCAGAACAAGTGTGTACTTATGATGTTTTTTTAAGGAAAATGAGTGTGTACGCAATGTTTTTTCTTAAGGAGGAATAATCAACACTTGGTCATAATAAATTATAAGATCTAATATAAACAAAAAGTGTTTATTTCAAATTAAAGTCTTAATAATCAAACACGGATCCAATTGGTTTGGTTTTATCGTGAATCAAGATTTAATAATAAACCTAAGATAAGATCTAATATCCTTTCTAAACTTCCACTATACTTTAAACAATGTTAACAAGTCAGTACTACCAAGCAAGTTGATGCTTGCACATGTAGTTTCTTTATATTTAGCTAAACAATGTTAACACATTGCCTGGTTTCTTTCATGTTGATGCTTGACAGGAGTTTCTTTAAAAACATTGCCATGGTTGAAACCATAAGTGAAAAAGAATAAGAAAAATAAAATCAAACCACACAAGTACCTAAATTTGACAGAGCCTTGCCATTTTAGGGGGCGAAAATTTGAGATCAAAGTGGAATTTGTTTGATTAATTCCTTTTGCTGGAAATTTTTTCCTTAAAATTTGTAGTCTCAACTCAATGCTATACCATTGCACATATAATCCATGCTATACCATCCATACTAAATCATTACAAATAAAGAACAAATCACCATCAAGAATGGAAAAGGAAGAGAAAAGCCACAACTTTAAGCAGCCATAACTTGTGTTATAGACCATTCAACCTACCACTACGAGACCACATCATCCCATCTAAATCTTACCCATTCTTCTACATTGTAATCGTATTACGCGCGTTTAGTTCTTTAACGACTAGATCTTGTGTGGGCGGTGACGGTCTGTTCACCAAAGAGCGACTCTATTCACCTCTCAATACTCTGGTTATGTGTACGCAATAATGTTTTTGTATAATTCAAATCCTTATTCATAAAGGTTACAGAAGATTAACACAAAATGCTACTCGAACAGTCCTAATCAGGCACAAGATGACAAACGATTAAGAACCAAAGCACATTATTAACCTACTTATACGCAAAGACTTTTGTTCAATGAAAAACCATTTTGAACAAATGTCAAATTTATTTTGTTTCCAAGTATAATGCAGTAAATAAGTGCAGGAGATGCTTAAACAAAAAGTGCACTTTTTGTGCACTTCACAATGTGATGTAAACCTTCTCAAGGCTTTTTCCACAATATTGATTCAAAATATCTCTTCTATACAATTTTCTAACACCGGTAGGAACAGTATACATAGGTAGCTATGAGCATGAGAGTGGGGACTTTTGGACTAATGGAGAGGACCACACGGCATTGATCACGTTTACAATTCTAGTGGAGCCCATCATCAAACAATCAAAATTCCTATTGGTAATTTGATGGAGCAGTTAAAGTCATGGATATGCATCAATGAACAGAAAAACCCAACAAATTGAAAGCATAGACGTTATTACAACCACATGGTTTCTCTCTTGGAGATCCTCCCTCTTCTTATCTTTAAAGAAACCAAAATTTAAAAACCAAAGATTTTGTCATCCACATACATTTAGTGTCGTTGTAAAGCATAGAACCAAGGAGAACTAGCTAATTTTGTGGGTTTGGGCTGTGACCAAATAAAACCACTCATTGGTTATCACAAGAGATGTGGCTGAGAATTAAATGTAAACAAGTAACCTACTTAATTTCCTTTTCATCTGATCAGAAGGGCAGATTACTGTTTCTTGTATTCCTTTCTGTATATTTTGCATATAAATAAACTAAAACACTGGTTTGGTGATGCATTATTTAAGGACACCAGGTTATCAAGCATCAGAACTACTTACCCACTGTCATATAAAATCATCATTCAAAAGAAACTGGAGGCATTAAATATTATACAAGCGAGCTAATGATTTAGAGAGAATTCTTAGCAGCTTACGTTACTACATATCAATGTTCAGCTTTATTTACTATTTACCATCACTACTGTAGCTGGGGGAGGGGGGAGTCAGCTTTGTGAACAAGTCTCTTAGAAAATTCAATTAAAAAACAATATTAGGAAATACTGGACTAAAGAACAGAAGATAAGTCTAAATTGGCTATGGGAACACCTTGAAAATATGGAAAAATATTGCAACGTACCTTGTCTAAGAAATCAAATGTAAGCTTTAGCAGCAAATTGAAAGAGATTAAATAAACACAAAATAATAACTGCTAAAGCTAGATTAGGACAGGTGCAGTTAACATCACAGATATTTCAAAATATCACAAAAACACAGTAGCACCCTTAAGATATTCTTGCCAGATACTTCAAAAATTGTAGTTAGTATGCAAATCAGTCGGTTAACTACTACAGGAGTCATAATCAAGGATAATAAATCCACTTCAAGTTATAAAAATATGTGAATTATGTTTACCCTCTAGAAAAGTATACCCTACAACCAGGGGAAATTGATCCAATTGTTAAGGGTGTCCGTTATTATTTTGAAACCCTGTCTTAGACCCTGCATTTCAAATGATTAATTAAAAAGAGTTTCACCGCGTATAAAACTTCAAATGAAATGACTTGGAAAAGGTTGGCTAACTAGCTTTGATTTTTTTTGCACTTTTTACTTTTTAAACTAGAGCCCACCAAAGTTGTTATCTTCAAAACAGTACCTGAGGACTTCTCTATAAATAAACCTTATATCATTCATCCATTCCCACATCTATCTTATCTCTACAAACACCCAATGGCGTTAACACTTCGTTCTTCGACCTCTTTTATTAATTTAAAAGAGATCAAAAATTCAAAAAATATTGATGACTTCTCTGGCATGGTTTGTTTTTCACAAATCAAGCCAACATGCCATCTCAGAGCAAGAAATTCAGTGCAAGAAGTCGGCCGACTCTCCCGAGAGAGGATCTCACCCATTGAAATGGGAAGAGATGATCAGCAAAGGGAGAAGCTTCATGGGCAATCACAGCCTCATAGCAAAAAAGATTCAAGGGTGCCAGTCTTTGTGATGCTACCACTTGACACTGTCTTGTTCGGGGGAAACTTGAACAAGCCAAGAGCAATGAATGCTAGTTTGATGGCCTTGAAAAGTGCAGGAGTAGAAGGTGTAATGGTAGATGCTTGGTGGGGATTGGTAGAGAAAGATGGACCTTTAAAGTACAACTGGGAAGGGTATGCTGAGCTTGTGAATATGGTTCAAAGACATGGCTTGAAGCTTCAAGTTGTCATGTCTTTTCACCAGTGTGGAGGGAATGTTGGCGACTCTTGCAGGTACTACTATCATTTGAATATTTCCTTTCTTTTCATATATATTGTCCTTCATGGAAGAAGATGAATTACAAATTTTAGTGTAGACTTCAACTCCCATTTTCACACAAGTTGGAGTCAAATTGAGTTTTATAAGCTAGAGTTTAACATTGCTCTACATCAGAGAGAATAACCGAGTTACAAAGTATAATAAATCTTTTAAATATTGATTTTACAGCATTCCTCTACCCCCATGGGTTCTTGAAGAAATGAGCAAGAATCCTGATCTTGTCTACACAGACAGATCAGGGAGGAGGAATCCAGAATATATCTCCCTGGGTTGCGATTCATTACCAGTGCTTATAGGAAGAACACCCATTCAGGTCTATTCTGACTACATGAGGAGCTTCAAGGAAAGATTCAAGGATTATCTTGGGGATGTGATAGAGGTAAAATTAACTTTCTCATCAAGATTTATTGAAAGTAACTTCAACTTGGTTTATTACAAAGGTAGTTTTCAATTAGATTATCATCGTAGATGCATAATTTATGATGTCTCAGTTAGGTGACAAAATCATTAATAGAGGTTTTTTTTGGTATACTATGACTTTCTATTGCGAAATAAATTATTTTTTATGGGAGGAAGGGGACGTATGACATTTTTACAATTCACTGTGTTCGAAATGTCACACAAAATGGGTCAGAGGGAGTACAAAATTTCATATTTCCAGGACCCACTAGTAATTTTCTTTAATTAAAAATAAAAAGAAACAATTTCTGTCAGCTTTAGGATATTAATTCTACCTCTAATGCAGGAGATTCAAGTGGGGATGGGCCCTTGTGGAGAGCTGAGATATCCAGCCTACCCAGAAAGCAATGGAACTTGGACGTTTCCTGGAATTGGAGAATTCCAATGCTATGATAAGGTAACATTTTGCAACTACAAATAGAACAATATGCATCAATTGATAGCCTAACACCAATATACACAACAATACACATATAACATTAAAAATATCAACATAAACATTTCCTGAGCTAGAACTGGAACCATAGAGTAAAAGTGAATTTTTTTTGTCTCTGAAAATAATCTTTTTTTGTTGAAACAGTATATGAGGGCTTCACTGGAAGCATCAGCAGAGCAGCAGGACATAAAGACTGGGGAAAAAAGGGGCCTCATGATGCCGGCCACTACAACCAGTTCCCTGAAGACACCAGATTCTTCCGAAAGGATGGAACATGGAACAGTGAGTACGGACAGTTCTTCCTAGAATGGTATTCGGGAAAGCTTATTGAGCACGGTGATAGAATACTAGCAGCTGCACAAGGAATATTCCAAGGAACTGGAGCTAAACTATCCGGCAAAATAGCTGGAATCCATTGGCACTACAGAACAAGATCCCATGCGGCAGAATTAACAGCAGGCTACTATAATACAAGGTATCATGATGGTTACCTACCACTAGCACAAATGTTGGGTAACCATGGAGTGGTCTTGAATTTTACTTGTATGGAAATGAGAGATAGAGAACAACCAGAGCATGCAAATTGCTCACCAGAAGGTTTAGTTCGGCAAGTAAAGATGGCAACAAAAACTGCAGGAACAGAACTTGCTGGAGAGAATGCATTAGAGAGGTACGATGGAGGAGCATTTGCACAAGTTCTGGCAACAAGTAGATCAGATTCTGGAAATGCATTGAGTGCATTTACCTATCTAAGAATGAACAAGAACTTGTTTGAAGTAGAAAAATGGCGAATTTGGTGGAATTCGTGAAGAGCATGCAAGAAGCTGGCCGGGACACAAGACTATCAGAGAGTGACACAAGCAGGACAGATCTTTATGTTCGTTTTATCAGAGAGAAGAATGTGCAGACTAAGGAAGCCCTTGTGTAAAGTTACAAATACATTCATGTATAATGGTGAATACTTTAGTGCATTGTAGGGTACTAACAAAGGAATGGGATGAAACAAATAAAGCATATTATAGACTATAAATGTTGTATAAGTCAGAGAGCTCAAAAGATTGTTCATGACAGAAAAAGTATTTTGGTCTGCATGAACGAGAAAGATACTGTAATGTCGATCCTGCATAGTATGTTTATACAAATCAAAATTTGGGGATTTTTTTACCATGAAAACATAAATAAAATCTATTATTATAGTATAATTAAGATGAGTATACTATCTCCATTCCTCCCATTAATTATTCTTATATCTTTCTTATAGACTAATTATAGTGACTTTTACCTGTGTGAGCACAATGATTGTTCATATTACATTGCCAAGTTGGAAATGTGATCCCCCCACCCCCCACCCCCCCCACCCCCCCGCCACACCCCCCCTCCTCCTCACCTCAGGCCTTTCGATGATTTGTTTGAAAAAAACTGGCCGATAATTAGCAACACTGCCTACTATTTCTGGTATGCTTACTCAAACATACAGTAGTCCAGAAACTTTTGTGAATGGTGAGGTCAATAGAGAAATAGGCAACTGATTCTTCCATCCCATTTAGAGAAAAACTAAATTAGAAAAAGTTCACTACAGTGCTTGTTCAAGAGTAAAAAAATGAGAAGAACAAAGGCTTTTTTTAATTACAAATATCAACTTGGAAAAAGTGTATTGAACACCCACATCTACTACAAATTTAGGGAACTATCTCTGAGTTCTGGAGCTCCATTCCTTTTGAGACTCTCTAAGATGACATATGCTTATGTACTAGAAAAAGTCAAACAGAAGATACATTGCTGCAGGGCCACCCAACAGTCATTTACTGGTAACGCACCTCTGGTGCCGTTGACTTAACTGATACACAAAACAAACCCAAAAACCATATCCTAGGAATAGACAAGTAATTCAAGAGGAGTTAGAATGGGATAAAGAAGGAAAGAGCCAAAAGATACATCTATTGACATGGTATCAATCCCTCAAAAACTTTTGTAATGGATTCATTGCATTAACAATTTATATGGTAATTAGTAATGAATTTTGTAACATTAATTTACTTCTAACCACAATGAAAATCTGTGCTGTCTATTGGCATGGGTTCTAGTCTGCACTAACTCTTTACGCGAGTACATGCATACTTCAGAAATCAACCTTTCAATCTACATGTAGATTCCTAACAAAGCATACAACAACCATGGTGCTGTCATAACATTATGATTCTAGTATCTCCAAATGTTTCTTCTAGCTACATCAACTACCTAATGATCAAATGCTTTTAAATTTAAAGGCTGATGAGAATAGTTAATTATATCTTTATAGTCATCTCAGTCATCAACACATTGCATTAAGATTTGAGTTGCACCACAATCACCCAACTATTTTTTCCAGTAGAATGGTCAAGGCACCAACATTACATGAAGCATTGTTATAGAGTGCAATGTGTCTAGTAACACTTGGTCAAAGGAATAACTCCATCACAAGTTCACAACATTCAATGTACAGTAATTCAACCATTCAAGAATTCAAAATTACCATCCGGAGTAAAATGTATTACAAGCAAGGATAACAGAACAAAACACAAAGCGTACATAGCCAAATTGCTTCAAGAGAGCTTTCAATCAGGATCTGCATACCTCCAGCAATAGTATCTTCTTGGTTCAATTACGCAAAGTAAAAATAAAATTTTCACAGGCAACTTCAAGCAGCAGTCCATATACCAAGCACCCACATATCCTATATTCAGACACAGAAGCCCAAGATTTGAACTTGAGTACAGCAATCTAAATTCAGTAGATTACCATATTAAAAAATTACCATAATGAGTTATTTCTTCGGTCTCAAAATTAGTTGTCCTATCCTTTTTAGATGTCCCAAAACATTACCACCTTCGTTTTTAAAATTGAAAACTTTGGAATGGGTTATTCAAGTACTATTATTATCTTAACCTCGACACACTTTTCACATTAACAACATTATTTTCTTGATAGGAACAACTAAATTGGGAGGGAGGTAGTTCTCATTATAACCAAAAAGTTTAAATAAGGTGCCAAAACGTTAGCATTGTATTTATATCACATATGCATATATATATAGATAGGGGATAGAGAAAAAAAAAAAAAAAAAAGGAAATTTTACCAGTTTATGAATGTGAGGGAGAAGAGGAATCGGAATTATTGTGGCGAAGAGTGTTGATGAAATCTCCCAGCTCTTTACGAACCGATTCTCTTCCGAACATGAATCCATACCTGAAATAGTCCAAAATGGAACAATTTTTTTAGCTGGTGGATGATCGAATTTGAGGCCAAACAGACCAACAAAACCCTAAAATAGTTGGCAAAAAGATATAGAGAGTGGAATTACAATTACCAGAATGAAACGGCAGAGAATACACCTGCGGTGGCGACTGTTTGAATCAAAGTGAAGCTTTTCACCATTACCATTTCTATGCGTTCTGTAAATGGGAGAGTTGTCGACTAGTGGGCTTTATTTTATGCTTGTGGGACAGTATACAGTTTGTTAAAAAAAAAAATTAAATCTGAACTAAAGACTTTGAAGGCAAAATATTGATCAATAACTAAGCTTATCCATTTGTTGAATTTGAAACCCATCAATATAGGAAATAAACATGGAAAAGATGAAACAAAATAAATTTTCATCATGAATACAAATTACGTAAATATAAATGTATAATATCAAGTAAAATATAATAATGCTAACTCAAATTTAGTGAATCTTTGATAAATTTTGTCTCTTTTCTTCTCTCTTACAATCTTATACACCATAATAAAAGTAAATCACTTCTCTTTAAGATCTCGGAAAACATAACACTTCTACCTTATCAATCTTTGTTTTTTGGTAAATTATCATGGCCAACCAAAAAAAAAAAAGACTGATACTTCTTTTCTCATGATCATCAGTCACTTTCCAACATTTTTAATGAGAGCCCAGCTACTTGTATAGTCAATTAATCATATATAGCATGGCAGCATGTTCATTCGTGTTTGTTCCCAGAAACCCAAAACATAGGCAAACTTAAATCCACCATTTGCATTTTCCACCTGACAAAACCTTATAAGCAGCTGAAATATTCAGCCAACCAGCATAATACAAAATGTATGCACATCGTAGAATTGTGTAGTCAATGCTATAGCTTCATTTAAATGCTAGTATCGGGTATAATAAGATCAGATTACAGAGCTTCAAAATGCATCTACTATCTAGTCAGTTATGGAGAATTGATGGAGACCAAACTAGCAACTGAAAACAATTTCTGGTATTGACAAAACTGGGAAAATTTAATTAAAATACTATTTCACTTTGCAAGAACAAACTCTCAATTCTGTTGTTTCCTATAATAAGCCTCCTTGCTTTAGGGGTACATAAATGATTATCAATCCAAGGACTAGTTTTAGTGCCTTTTCTTGCTGCTCTCTTGCATAGAATGGAACCAAATGACAAAATAAAAATCGAATTCAATGTAATTTGTAGTTCCTAGGAGTCTCGATTTTAATGGATTTTCATGGCAAACCTCATCAATCAAGAGAAATAAAAAGCCGTCTTATCAATCTTTACAACACAAGCATTTATGCCTGTCAGAAATTAAAAGAAACATGTCAGCAAAAAAGGGTTAAACACCCAAACAAACTCTCAGACTTCTTTAATCTTTTAGGTCATAAGGTTACATTTTCTATTGAACTATATGCTATCTGAGTTGAGTGTAACATCCTTTTGCAACATCGGTAAATTCTGCATTCAGGTTACTTCAGGCAATAATCTTCTCAGATAAATTCATTTCTTCAGAATCTTCTATTGTTTGCTTCAAGCTCTCCACCACCTCATTCATCGACGGTCGATCTTTTGGATTCTTGTTCAGGCAGCTATCAGCCAACTTTGCAATTCTCCTAGATGCACCGAGAGAACAAAGATTTCTGATTCTGGGGTCAACTATCATGTTAAACCTCTTGCTATCAGCTGGGAACTGTTTCACCCAATCTAGAAGCTTCTGCTCATTGGTCGGGCGGTTTTTTTCCAATGTCCGCCTACCAGTGAGGATCTCATAAAGCACAACCCCAAAACTCCACAAATCACAATGGGTGGTGAGATGGCCAGTTTCAACATATTCTGGGGCGGCATAACCATATGTACCAACAGGCTGATCAAAATAGATATTTGCTTAGAACTGAGAGATCAGGCAAGCCCATGATATTCAGTACTAAAAAAATTCCAATTAAAGTGTAGGATGGTAAAAGGTGTAAAATAAAACAAGCTGTAAATACTTTGGTTCATATGAAATAGAATATAGCGGAAAAGAACTCAAACAATGTTCAACTTGTAGCTTAATGAGAATCATTTAGAATTTGAAATAAACAAAGAGTTGGAAGGTCTTTCACATGGTTTACTTGAACATCAGCTACTTTTTAAATAGAATAGTCACTCATGGAAAATTGGTACTTGCTAAAACCACACAAGTAGATCAAGCCTTCAAACAGGAATGAAGTTATAAATACTTCGCACATATCATGTTTCACAGAAGGAATGGAAATCCTATTATGCTTTATAAAAATGAGCAAGTCAACTTTATATGCATTATTTACCTACCGCTGTAGATACATGTGACTTATTCCCTCTAGGTCCTTCCCTAGCAAGCCCAAAGTCGGAAAGTTTAGGCTTGAAATCCACGTCCAAGAGCACATTTGATGACTTGAAATCTCGATATATCACCTTCCAAATCAGTAAAAGAAACATAATTCAACAATGTATACACAAGCATCTTGTTTCTAAACAACAAAAACTATCCAAAGAGGGGATAGATGGTACATTTCTTTTTATCCATTGGACTATCAATTGTTAATATCAGATGTATAATATTCCTACCAGCTTATATCATTCTACATTTTGTTGTATTCTATATGAAGTTCCAGATTATCTACGTTCCAACTTTTATGACCAAATAAAATGCACAGATTCGAAAAGATTTCACCATTAATAGTAAAAAGACTCTTTCAATAGCCAGAATATGATCCAGCACCTTTCAATCAAGCTGGATTATAGGATTGCAACACATAGGATTTGCTGAGAGAGCTAGTTAGTACCGAGGCTTCAAAGATCAATCAAGTTCATTTATTTATATCTACACTTCAGAAAAGCATGGCAAGTTATAGTTTGTGGTTAAAATTAGTAAACTAATGAAGAAAATTATACCTGGACTTCCAGTCCTTTGTGCAGATAAGCCAATCCTTGAGCCGCTCCAAGCATAATTTGTAATCTTGTTTTCCAAGACAGGGTTGGCAAAGCCCTGCTAAAAAGATGATGTTCCAAGCTCTTATTGGGCATGTACTCGTACACCAATAGCCGTTGAGTCCCTCTTTCCCCATCTGCAGAACAGTATCCTAAAAGCTTTACAAGGTTTGGGTGATCAACAATGCCAAGAAATTGAACTTCCGTATGCCATTGTTTATGACCCTACATGAGAGAAAAAAAGAGCCCTAAGAAATGGAGCAAGTGAGATTCCTTGGGGGAAGATAGAGCCGATCCAAATGCTGCTAATAAGCAAAAAAATAAAATTAAACAAAGCTGTTGTCAGATGACATCAATATGTAGGAATAATAGTAGGCACCCTAATTCGAAAACGGAAAAACTTCCAACCAAAACATACCGCAACTTTCTTCTTAGTGAAGTCTAATTCTTAATTCCTTTGAAGTGACATTTACTATGCTTAATCTGATATTATTTATTACTCTTTTTTTTAAAAAGAAAATCATATGATTAATCTTCTTTCCCTACATGCCCAACACATTTTCATAAAAGTTTGTTGTAAAGAACTGATTTTTGACTTTTCACAACATCCCAGCAGAGCTCGATGCCAATCCCAAATTTAAATAGCTTATGAGATTAACAAAGACGGTGCAAATGTGCAATCACAACATTTATTCACTTAAATGAACGAAGAAAGGCCATATGTTCTCACCCTTGTTAAAGAACAAATTATACCATATTCTTTGCCAGTTTTGATTAAAAATTAATTACAAAACAAAGATCTTTTACCCTACCAGAACCAGAAGAAACCAATTATTAAATCAATAATATCCCTTGGCAATCTTTTAATAAAAACCATATGTGAAAAACCAAATAACAAAGAAGTAAAAGTGCCAATAATAAAAAATAAAAATAAAAACTGGCAAAAAAACGTTTTAAAATTGGAATAATAGGAAAAATACAAAGAATATTTAAAGACCCTTCTTTTAATTACCTGCAATCCATGCTTGTTAAGCTTTTTAATGGCAACCACATAAGGCTCACCAAGCCCACTTTCAGGCCTGATTTTACCTTTATAGACCGTCCCAAAACCACCTTCTCCAATCTTTAACAACCTGTTGAAATTATCAGTGGCCTTTCTGAGTTCTGAGAAAGAGAAGACCCTCAAATTGTGTTCTCTCTCTTTGTACATTTCAAGTATGCTCCTTGGTGATGCAACTGAACCCTTAGATGGAAAATTATCTTCAAATTTACCCATTTGATTTTTATATTCTGGTGAAAATTTACCTTTGGGGGACTTGTTGCTCTTCTTCTTGAAGAAGTAAAAACACTTCATCCTGTTATTGAGGATGGTAAACTGATCTTTACACAAACTCTTGTTGTGATTATTACTGTAGGCTAATTCACTGGGAGAGGTAGTAAAAGGTTAAAGCTCTGTAGGAAACAGAGAGAGAAAAGCTTTGATGAAAAAGTTAGGAACTGAGTGAAAAGTGGGGATCCCAACAAAGCTTAAAACAGAGAATGAATTGAAAACAAGAATGTGAAAGGATCAAAGAGAAAACAAATTTAAGGTGAGAAGGATGTGGGAAAAAAGCAATATAGACGAAACCAACATTTGCTAAGAAAGTGCCTTGTTTGTCCATAAAAACAGTCCTATTTGCAGAAAGAGACTAGTTAGTTTCATAATTAATTAATTTTTAAAAAAATAATTTTTGCGATAATAATATAAAATTACGCAGTATTTTTAATTATCATACTAAATTATTAAATTAGCAATTAAAAATATTTTATAAATAGACCTTTTTTTATATAACAGAATATATCATCGTTAAAGAATATAATAAATGAAATTGATTCTTAAAATTATCTATTAAATTTCTTTAGAATATGTTGGTCAAATTTCATAAATTCAAAGTACATGGTTTTAATTAATTTATTTATTTGAAAATTAATTAATTTCGTCTTTAGTTAATATTAGTAATGTTTAAGTATTATACTAGTAGTCCAATCCAACACTGTATTGTGATTTGTGAGCCTTTCAAAAAGAAAGAAAAGAGATTGAAATTGGTCACTTTACCATTATCTATGTAAATTTGTTTAAAACGTTAATCTCGAACGCGTTTGGTCTTCTTTTCACACTAGGAAAGAGAGATATCAAAATTTAAAAAGACAAGTGTCAAAAAAAAAATTTTATTTCTGCTATCATCTTCTTGTGTTTCACTGGATTTTTTCTCATAGTATTAAGTAATGGTAATAATTATGAAGATTTGACCCTTTTACAACTACTTGAGACGAAAGGTACCGGTCAACTCAAAACATGACTAATTGACTAAATGACCAAAAATAAAAACAAAAACAATTTATTAGCTCCGCTCCCTCGTAATAAAATAATAACTCCACTAACAAGTGAAGTGTGTATTGTTTTAATACAGAGAAAGAATATATGGGGAAAAAGTAAAATTATACAAAGATTTGAGTATGAATAAATACAATGGCAAGTGAAATCAATCATGACGAAATCTAATGAGCGTGGTTCGGAGAGTTGAATAAACATATAAAAACACTTTCTGATTGAAGCTACTTCATGCCATTCAAACCTGTGCCATCAGTCTGCCTTCATGAACCAGATCGGGTTTCATCAAAAAGGGGGCATCAAAAGATATATGCTAATATCATACGGCATCATCTGCTTGTAGCACTCTACTAATTTGGATTCCAAAGTAGTTTTCGACTGGGAACAGGAGGAGCTAGTCCAGGGATTTCCCGAATGTCTTTGTTATTTGGGTTCACAAGCTGAAGTTTAAAAAATTCCAGCATAGTCAGCCATGCAGGAACGTTATAAAACATAGTATAAGATTTAAGTGACAAGTAGCTATAGCGATTAGCAACTACAAAATACTCCTGCTAAACTTGAGATAAAATATAATATGGCCCCCATTTGCCCTGTTTAAAGGTTTAAACCCAACAATCATTTCCAATTATGTAAAACCAGGTTATAAGTTAGCACTCAAATCCATGTTGCAAATATCTATAATAGAATCCAGTTCCGACGGTGCACAATGCTATGCTAAATTGAACTTGCATTCTACACTTGCATACTTGTTAAAAAGTAACTCAATGTATATGAGAAATTGCATTTTTAACCGCACACACCCTTTATATTGTATATGGGGTACTCAAGGTTAGACAAATACATCACGTAGATATCACATGTGAAGACTACAAAACCTACAATTCAAGCACAGAAGAGAAATCTTTGGCAACAAGGGTTTAAGCCTTAAGGCACTACTTCAAACACAAAAGATTATTTGTAGATATACATGGAGAGAGTGGAGAGAGGTTTGGGAACCCTCAGCAAAAGGAGTATAGTCAAAAGCAGAAGAAGAATTTAGAGAGAGAGAGAGAGAGAGAGAGAGAGAGAGAGAGCAATACCACTATCCACATCTGGTGTAAGAATCCCTAAGTAGCACTGCAGTAATTTGCGGTACTTAAATTTTTACAGGCCTAAGATTGAATTAGATACTCAAATCCACCTTTGTCATAAAGACCAAAGATCTAGTCAATTTTATACCATTGCAGTCATAGATTTTTCAGGGATCAAAGAGATTAGAATTAGAGATTGAGAATCTTCCTGCACAACTAAGTAGATATTTGATATTTATGACAATAGATGAGAAGGATATATCATCCCATGGTAGACAAAATGGAAGATGGCTCATTAATTTTTTTATTAAGGAGATTAGAAGTGCAATGCTATCATCAAAAGTAACTCGATCCTGCCTTTGATGTGTATGACTATAAAACTATAACCAACTTAATGCACTTATATTGACACCTTCCATATAATTACTTAGCACCCTCTATCCACCATTTCAATGAATCATGATTTTAATTTTTAAATAATGCCACTGACACAACCTCCTCTGCTCTCATCATATACCATCACTACCACAAGTGCTGATGCCCTATTACACCAAGACTGGATTTCTTGTTTTTCCTCAAAAAATTCAAACAGAGCTGCATTCAATCTCTTTCATGAGATAACTTTGTGCAGCAAATCACATTATTTATTTTCTCTCAGTGCTTTGGTGCAAAGTTTCTTAGAGAAACACTTTGTGAGTTTTTCAGTTAAACCAAAAAAACTGAGATTATATGTAAAATATTGTGTCTTAGTGACTACCGCACCAAGGTTCGTAGGTTTAATGAATACTTTAAATTTCTGCTAACTATCTGCAACAATTAGTTGTGGATAGAACATAGTTAAGTTGCAAAAATAGAGGCAAGGATGTAACTAAACATGGGTTTAAGTATCCATAAGTAAGAGTTGTGGTATCCACAACAATTACTGGTGGATACTTAAGGTACCTATTCAATCGCAGCCACTCATTTCATAGATAGACGGTAGAAGATGGGCTGGCCAAAAATAGGGCCACAGCCAGCAGTGGCTGTGGACCACTCCCCAAAAATAATATATACACACACACATAAATAAGAAGAACAAAGATGAAAAATCAACCTTTACAATCATGATGGCTATAACACCGATCACAATGAGGAAGAGCATAGCCATAATACACCAATCAGTTGCAACCTAATAAAGGATTAAAGTAAGAAACATGGAAATCAAGAACTATCATATGTATATCAGAAAGGAGTGGTGAGAATAATTTAGAGATTGACCTGCCTACCAAATTCCTTGACCAGTTGGGAAGCCTTCTTGATGGAAAAATTGATAGAATCCAGTTCATTAACAATCCTACTCATTTGATCAGTCTGAACATTACGGAAAAGACAAAAACAAAGTTTTAGTTGCAAATCCTTGGATGTAGAAATCACCATGATATTTGATTTCCTTTTTACATAAGTAAAATGACCTACTTGTGCCTTGAGAGCTGCTGCAGTCTCTGTTCCAACATTTACAGTGTCATGAACAACCTATTATAAAGAAAAGAAGCCATAGTCACATGATCAAACTTTGAAAAAACAAAGTCCAAACCTAACAAATGGCATTACAGTCATCCTTTTGCAATATAATTTATTTTCCTCCTCTCCTAATATTGTGTACGCCAAGAAATTGTCATGTAAGCTTGATGAAAAGATGCACTTTTACTGGTGCTACTTTTCATCAATAATATTAAAAGAAGTCTCTCAATATAAGAAAGATCACCATATATTGAACTTTTTTATCTTCTTTCAGTTCTTTGAAAATCGCTTCCACAAATAGAAACAACAGTTCCTGGATGATGTGCCAAACAGATTAACTAGCCAGATTGTTACAATTTGTGCAGTTGACGGTCATGAATTAATGTCATTCTTGAGTCGGTCTACACTTTGATAAGTCAGGTTCATCTATGAGATTAAAGTTATAGTCAAGATTAAATAGGTAGGGCGTTTAAAACTATTAGAGCGTCTTTGGTTGGGGACTGGGGTATTAGATGGTGGAACTGGATTCACAGTACCCTTTTAAAAATAAGACACTCGTTTGTAAAAAAGAGGGGAAATAAAAGAGGGCTACCGCTTATCTACCTAGGTTCATAAGAACCCAAGAGTGCTACCACTAAGAACCCAAAAGTGGGGTTACTATGAAACCACAGACGGAGGTGGTACCACTTATCTGCCTAGGTCTCATGATTGCAATTGAGATAATGGATTGCAAGCACACATTCAAATTTATGAAATCTCTCAATATCAACAAACCCCATATTTAAAGAGTAAAGACAAAACAAGACCCTAACCTTGACTTAAAAGATCAAATTACCCTAAGGATTTAAAGAAAATAACTAAATATATTAATATAAATAAAATACCTAAGCTACCACATGACACAAGCATGAGGGGGTCAGAATTTTATGACGATCTTTCGATTCAAGCTCCAGATGTTCAATAAATGATCATAGTGATTGGACTGAAATCAACTCAAGGATGCTTGCATTGGAGTCCAAGTTCATAAACGTGGTTCAAGTGAGTGTGCCAAGTCAAGTGGACCAAGCCGAGCGAAGCATGCTGAGCCAAGGAGCAGAAAAAGGCAGAATTCAAAAACTATTGACCGACGCGGTTGCACCGTGAGGCAGTTCATTTCCAGCGTTGTCACATCCTCGCAAACGAAAAATGGCTCTTGCCATTCCAGCGCGGCCGCGCCCAGTCCCAGTTCAAATCCAACACGGCCGCGCCACACGGGAAAATCAGTTGACGCGTTTTTGGTAGATTTGGACGCGGATTTACTTCATAAATTAATATATTTTAATATTCCTATTGTAATTAGGTTACTTTTGGATAGGATTTGATTTCCTTGTGATTTGTTAGCTAGGATTTCTATTTTCATTCAAATTCTTATTCCTTATAGAATTAAGTTTTTATTCTATTAGTATAAATAGAATACATAGCTGATGTATTAAGAGAACAACTTTGGATAAATAAAATTTTGGTGAGATTATTCTCCTTTGGTTCTTTGAGAACTCTCGAACTGTTCATGGGTTTTCTGTGAGGTTCAATATTAACTTATCATACAATAATACATAGTTGTGTGTGGCGTCTTCTACCGCATCAATCGTCGATTGTACCAAGATTACCGCTTCCATATAAGTGAGGGGTCAAGGTGTCGTTGGTGTCCATTCAACACAAAATTCCTAATGCGAGTAATTGTATCGAGATTACCGTTTACATATAGGCGAGGGGTTAAGGTGTTGTGAGTAATTCATCCTACAACTTTGTTAGAAACGATACGGGCGACAACCACCTCACGCAAACGTGTCGTGGAGTCTATCACCACAAATCCTCAAGTATAAAAGTGAACTCTATTTACATCCATTTCTAGCCAACAACATAATTAAAGTCACCAAATAATAAACAAAAATAATTCTTCATTACTTGTGGTCCCCTTCAAATACAAGAACATTTACTTCTTGTCATGATATGTACTACTAACCTTCTTTGACCTCTCAATGGCTTCATCAGTCTCGTCCATCATTTGATTTCCATGGTCCACTAGTTGTTGATTCGTCATAGCTACAAGTACACACTTTCACTTAGATTTTAAAATTATAAAAAACATAAAATAAATAACGTCTAAAAATGAAATTTATATGAAGTATTGTCAAGGCTACAATTATGTATACAAGTCTAAAAAGAGTCGTTTCACTTGGCAATAAATGATAACAAAATAAACTCCTTTTTTATTATAATAAGCGGAAAGAGTGATGAATGTGGAATACACTCCCAGATTCAATTTTATTATGGTTTGCTTCTTCACCAGACTTGCTTCAGTATAAAAGAGAATTGCTTAGCCATTTTTACAAGCATCGAGAACTATCAAAATACAACCAAAACTTCAGCATCCAAGTAAAAAGAGGGAAACTAGAGACTCAACTTAATTCGTTGCTAAAGAAGATGCAATGTTAAGTCTTACAAAAAATTTATGTGTATGCTCGAGGATTGCCACTGTGTTCTTTTTGTTCAGAAGCCTCTAAGATTTGTGGTCAATGTCTAAAATACCACGATCACACTTGAAGTAACACAAGTCACGGTTGTCTACGTGATTAAGAGACATTACAAAATCAGTAGGCGATGGTTTGACAAACAATAACATTAAAATAAAACAATCATGCATATCAAGCAGATAGTAATGCTGACACTTCAAATAACTGCTCATTTAACAGTTAAAACTATACTCCAATTTATAACAGAAAAACTTTTACAATGGCACAAAACCTAATGAAAACTGCACCATATGCTTACATGAAGCTAGTAGGCCATTATCTTCTCCAGGACCATCATCAGGCCTCTCAAAGAGATCAGCTTGCTTGTTTTCAAGATTGGTGGCATATCTAGATCATTATCCACAAAACATGATTCATAATGAGGAGTTATAAAACATAAAATAGAATAACAACACAAAGGGTCCGCACTATAGAAATGAATATGCAAGTGTCTATCAGATCTTCTACCCACAGAAAGAAAACATATTCGTGGATGCAACAATGGTGAAGTGAAAAATAGCTCTGAGTTTAAAGAATCCCATTATCTTCACAAATTAGATGAACCAACAAATGAAAGTTACATAAAAATATGCAACTTTGATTGACACAGTATGTTATTTGTAATTGCAATCAAATATTTCGTTATATCACTGAACAAATATCCAATAAAGAAACATAAATTTAGATAATAATTTGATGGTAACTGGTAATTAAAGTTTTGAGGTAACTTTGTAATATGAAGCTAATATAAATACTTAGAAGGAGAATGAATTAAAGATAATATATTTTGAACATTGAAATAAGTTACTAACTGGATTGTAGAATGGTAACTGTAATAAGGCTTACTGCTTTTTAAGGGCAACATATGAATTTAACTCCTTCACCTGCAAACAAACAGCAGAATATTCAGTACTAAGTAGTGATGCACTGATTTACAGCATAACTATACATTTGGAATGAAGTTGCACCATTGATTGCTTTTTTTCATTCAGCATCTTGTTGGTGCCCGAGTCATTCCTATGCTCCATATCCTTCACTTCTCTATCGAACTCTTTGATAAGGCTGACAACAATGAAAAATGAATTACATTTCAAGTTTTATGAAAAACAAAGAAATAGAAGAATAAAACTCACCCAAGACAAATATTTGTGTTGGATGGTCTATTATGTTTACTTGTATTACACCTCCCTAAGTTTTTTTTATTTACTCTTTTAGGAGAATTTAGTATTGAACAGTGAAAATCACAACTAAAAACACCAAGATAAAGAATATTCACCTTGAACATTATGTTGAGCTGTATAGCAGACAGATAGTTCATGTTAAATTTTCAAAGGACTGCCTGAACAAATATCTGTACACAGTTTGATAGAGAAAACAATGATTCAATACCTCTTACACTCACGCATTTTATCTGTGAGCTCCTCCAACTGCCTACTCTGCCTATTTGAATCTTTCATCTTCTCCAACTTTTGAAATCCATTTCTGCAAGATAATACATAGAATAATTCTCAACAATTAACTGTAGAATTCATACATAATCTTTCAAACAACTAAGAAACACATTCTTGCACCACCATGCTGAGGCATAGCCATTTAATAAACTTGCAAAAGGGGCATAATCTGAATTTCAATTATCAATTCAGAAGATTATATATATATATATATACATATCGTAGTGAGGATAAAAAGATTCTCTTAAATAAAGATTTCTACTTTAAATAAGATTCTTTTATCAAAACTACGTCATTTTGATAAAATTCTATTATTTAAATTACTATACTTGATCATATTTATATATATATATATATATATATATATATATATATATATATATATATATATATATATATATATATATATATATATCATGCCTACTGATACAAATTTATATTGAATTAAATAGTTGAAAATGCTTACGATAAAGCTCGGAAAATATCAACAACTTGTCCATCGAGCTCCGCGAGGTCCTCGCTGATTGCAGATAAGGAAGCCATTTCCGGAATCAAACGAGCCTCGAATAATAACTAGTTTTTTTTTTCTAAAATGTGTAATATATTAAAAACTTCAAAATGTTGTAATCAACGACCGGAAATGGCAACATGTCGATATCGGAAACACCGAGAACTCTCAATTCAAATCACAAAAATCAAACTTTTTGCCAATCCGATTCAAATAAATGCCTCTCCAGGTTGCAGAATTTGAAACTCGAGCAATGTCGACCTGAATTGCCGTATTTTTATGATTTGTGAAGAATTTTCCGATCAGATCCGAACAATGTAGAACGAATCTGACGTATATGGATCTGATCGAAACCGTTTGCGTACGGATGATATCAGCTGGTGTTATGGGATTAAATTGATGAAGTATTGAGTAGAATGAATTTTGAATTTATAATTTTTTTTGAATTTATCTCTAAATTTTTAAACACAAGATAATATATTAAATTTTTAAATTTATGATTAAATTTTTGAATTTCTAAATTTTTAAATTTTTATCTCTTCTTTCCCATAATATATAATATATAAGCTAATTTTATTTTTTTAAATTATTTAACAGGATTTATTTTAATTTTAGCCATAAATATTGAAAATTAAAAATTTTAAATTATATTTTATTAGATAAATAGATAAATTTTAGATAATTTTATTTTTCTCATATTATTTGATTTTTTATATAATTTAGCCACAATATTTTTAAAATTACCCTTTAAATTATTTCTTATGGAAAAATAATATATATATTTAATGATATATAATTATTTAAATATTTTAAAATTAGATGGACCCAATTAGAAATGGGTTATCCGGGTCCGTTCCCTCTCAAAATAAAGCCCGTTATCTTACGCATTAGGCCCAATCCAATTTAGGAAGGTTTTGTTTTTACAGCATTAAAAAGCAGAAGAGGAACAAACCTAGGGTTTTCCCAATCGTTTCTGTTTAGCAGCTGTATCTATTATTCATTTGCAGCGGTCTTTTCTGGGAAATCAACTAAAATGGTACTCTCTTTTTCTAATTGGTATATATCTGTGAAGTATTATATGGATATTGTTTTATTAGTCATTTTAAATGATATTGTCCAAAAAATGGAAGCTTATTGATATTTTCTTGCGCTGCTAATTTTCCCTAATTTTTTAAAATATTTGATCTTTGATCTCAAGAACAATGTGTTTGAAATCTGTGTATTTATCTTTTTGTTTAAAAACGACTGACTGCATTTTGATTTACTTTTGAATGCGTTTTTATGATGTATTCATTATTAGGTGGTTATACTGCTTAAGATTTTTCAGAGAATAAGAAAAATATATGTATATATTGTTGAGGTTTCATATATTTATTTTTCATTCGTCTTAATATGTAAAAGATTTTGTTCTTTACATTATGGAGCTTAATTTTTGCTGAAGTAGTTAAATGTATGACAAAAGGATACTCCTTTTTAACTAAGTAAAATAATCATGCTCTGATAAGTGCTGGCCAACATCAAGTTCCTCCCCCTTGACAGTCATTAGATTAAATTAAAGTTTTTAAAGAATAAGAAGGAAACAAGTTGAAGGGAATAGCTTGTGATAGAAGTACTCAACCACCTTATGTCATAAATGTTGATCACCCCTAGCATAAATGGTAGTGATCTTGGCAACTTTATTTGACTCAACAATGTAGAGAAATCCATCTCTTGGGGGCATGTAGAATCCAAAATTAGTTATTTCCAGTCCTGCTGATAAGCAAACACAAATTGTATATATGGTTCTGGTGGTGGAAGGTTGCCGTGAAATGAATGATACAAGCTATATGTAATCTTCATTTATTTATATTATCATTGTTCTTCTAAGTTTCTAATTGTTAGTTGTTATTACTACAAAAATTACCTTTTTAAATGTCGGCTGGCTTCACAAATTAGTTCATATTTTTTTTATATAATTATTTTGTATAGGAACTTGTTTAGGATAATTTCTTTCTTCTTAGATCTGTCATCCTTTTTTTGGGTTAAACGGAACAATGAGGTTATCTTGCATATTATGAGTATTTGTTCAACTACGTGAAGTTTTCTACCTATGTTCTCATTTCACAGTTCTTTTGATTTTGGTTTCTCCAAAAGTTTTTGCAGATTTAGTAGTTTTAATGTTCCTAATGCACAATAATTCGTGTATATAAATATATTATTACTAATGGGCTTTTTTTTTCTTTCTTTCAGACTAAGAGGACAAAGAAGGCTGGTATTGTTGGCAAGTATGGTAAGTGCCATGTGTCTTTTATTTCTATTTTGTTTGCTTACGCTTAGTTTGCGTATTAATCCCGCTTCTAGAATGTTGTTACTGAATCTGATAAATTAGTCCAAGTTTTTAACTTCCAGGTCTTTCTTTATATCTGCTGACTTGAAGTTTAGAATGAATCAACGATAGTAGTGGGTAATACTTGTCTTAGATTGGTTGAAATTCGAGGACTTGAAGTTCATATACAGTATCCTATTTGTATACTTTGTGTGTTCGATCTTGTGTATTTTAAAATGCGGCACTTATATATGTCTGCGCAGCTACATCAAAATGAAACCAAAAGCAAAGCTTGAAAGCTCAATTCCTATCTACTAGAGCTAAATCTAAGGCTACTACCTTAGCTGTTCTAGTAGCTCCAGCATAGGGAGGCAATTTTATTTTATTAATAAATCCCATAAAGTCTTCTAGTATTTCAAAAAGTCAGTGTGACATAGAATTATCTATTTACATCGTTTTCTTATCAAGACAGTACTTGTAATTAATATTGTGTCTCCTGTGTCGGTTAGCATTTTGAATTCAAGAGGAAAAGGGATATACATTTCAACTCAAATTGTTTGATTACATCTCCATGTTCAAATTTTTCTTAGCTGGGAGAAGATTCTAATTTCATTTACTGCCATTGATTTTAGGTACCCGTTATGGGGCAAGTCTGCGAAAGCAGATTAAAAAGATGGAAGTATCTCAGCACAGCAGATACTTCTGTGAATTTTGTGGAAAGGTATGGCATTTCATTGTCAGTCGTTTGTTTTTAAAATCATTAAAAGAGGTTAGACCAGAGTTGCATATTCTTACAATATTTTTGGTTGGTGCTTGAGACTTTAACGCAATAAGAAAGCTGCGTGCAGTCCAAGAGCTGCAAGAATTGCATTTGCTTCGTCGTTAATATTAATATCTTATTTTCTTGATTGTTATTCATAATGACTAATAAGAAGTTACGCATATCCTGTTAATATCAACTTTCAGGTTTTGTTTAATGATGTACTTGACCAAATGCAGTATGCAGTGAAGAGAAAGGCAGTAGGGATATGGGGCTGCAAGGATTGTGGCAAAGTCAAAGCGGGCGGTGCATACACATTAAAGTAATGATCCTCTAATAGTTTTTGTCTATCTACCACTTCTATCTTACATATTACCAGTCACTAATCAAATTTCTGGATCTATTTTTTCAATTCAACAGCACTGCTGCTGCTGTGACAGTTCGGAGCACAATTAGGAGGCTGAGGGAGCAAACAGAGAGTTGAGCTAAGCATAATGTTTAGTTTGATAGTTTCTACAGTCTTGTATGCAGACATGGTTATTTTCATTAGCATTCCATTTCAGAGATATTATTGTTTACTTGTTAAGCAATTGGTATGATGGGATGATATTAATTTCAAATTTGTTAAGACATTTGTGCTGTTCAGTCTTTATGGCAATTGAATGTTTTATATCAGATCTACATTTCTCCAAATTCTCTCTGTAGAGGCTGTCTATACATTATCACCTGTGGGGTGCCACCAGATCACAAAGGGAATGGTTGATTTTGAAGGTTGCAGTTCTTAGAACTGGAAGCATTTCCGGCAATTAGATGTCTGCAATGCAGAAGCGTTTTTAGAAGGTTTGGTGCAGCAAAAGAGGCACAAATTTACTTTAGTGGAGAAAATGAACAATTTTAATTAGAAATATATAAATATTTAAAGTAAATATTTGAATGGATCATATCAAATGTGCTTGTAGCGTTATTGCAAACCAATGGAAATTCCTTTATTTTTTTGCAGTGTAGTAGTTTTTGGTAAGAACTAATATGAATCAATATATACTGTAGAGGGAACCAACGAATGAAAATATATAGAATGGATGGATATTGGTTTAGTGAAAATTCGATAAATAAATCATCAGCTACTTGCTTAGAAATGGTTAATTAATGGCTTTTTATGTACCAAAAAGTACTAGAGAACGAAAGGTATATATGAATTATGATTGATTGGAGAAAGCTAGGAGAATTAAAAAAAAAACCTTAGTTAATATACAGTCATCGAGAGATGGCATTCGGATATAACATTCTCTGTGGCACAAGTCATGCAAATACAAATATTTACATGTACATCATACAGGAGGAATAGATAAAAAATTATAAGCTATTCTCAAGCACTTGCTATTCTTAGCTCATTGACCTTGATCCACTGCGGGATAATATATATATATATATATATATATATATGCCAGAAAAGGGAGGGGCATCATCTTGCTCCTCAATCAGCCCTTCAACTGATTGTGGTTCCAAGTTGGTACCTCCCATCAGCAGCAACTCTTGGAAATTTTAAAGTTTTGAAACGTAAAAAAGGGCAACCTGAAAATTTCTCGGAATTGCACAAAAAGAAGAATGGAAAGTGAATTACGATTTTTAGTATTATTATTCTCCATTTATCCCCAAGATCAGATGATTGATAGTACTGGTAGATTTCCATGACTGTTTTGATGCATTTGGTTTTGTACTGCTTTTACAGCTGCTACTCTTGCTGCATTGGCGGCCCTGTTAGCTGCTGCAACAGCTTTGTTCACCCTCTCCTCAACCTTCACCACAGTAACTGCTTTCTCAGCAGCAACCCTTGCTTCCTGATGGTAAAGCAAATAATAAGAAACCTATTAGCTAGCAGGTTTCATGAATGAAGACTGTATGTCGTGCTAGAATATTTTCATGTTGAATTCAACTTCAGAGAGGTGAATAATCGCTAAAGGTAATAGGTGAAAATATGATAATGAGTAATTATTCAAACAAGACGATTACGTCTTCATAACTATCTTTCATAAGATGTTTTGCAAAATGTGGTCAATTGTAAGCTGTGAAATCGGTTCACAATTTTCAAATGAAGTAGGTATGCAGTTGCTGTACAACCCACAAAATGCCTAATAAAGGTTATAATAACCTAATCCAGTCACAAGCCATGCGGGACATCAGTCACCAAATAACCCCAGCTTTTTCCTCTCTTTTTTTTTTTGTGTGTGTGTGTCTTGGATAGTAAGTGCGAGTTTTCCAGCCAATTGGACTATTTCTTATTTTTATTATCACTTGTCAATTGGAGAAGGGGAAAGAGTGAAGGAACTAGAACATCAATAGCAGATAATAATTCAATTACCTGTACTGCATTAAGAACTCTGGAGTTAATAATGGTCAAGGGAGATCCAGGAGGGGTTTCTGTAGTGCTGGAAACATTGAGAACTCCATTTTCCCAATGACCTGACTGAGTCTCCCCGTTTCTGAAAGTGTACAAACCAAGCCCTTGCCTTCTTCCCTCATGCCAGGCACCCTCATATCGATGTCCGTGTGAAAACCTGTAAACCCCAAAACCATGCATCTTGTCTGCAAAATATTCTCCAGCATATGTGTCCCCATTCCTGCATAATCATACAGCAGAAAGCTCAGGGCAAATGAAAAAACAAGGCTGAGAAGGAAAAAAAATACTTCGGCCTCCATAACTACAAGCTCATAACTACCGATTCGTCGATGTATTCTTATTAGGCTGATGCTAAATACAAGTGGATTTACGTAATACTAGCTACTAGTAACAATTAATTTACAGAGCTTCTCCCATACTAATCTTTCTACTAAATCTCTCTTGTTACTTTTATTTCTTTTGCTTTGTTTAAAGTTGCTATTACACATGGACTTTCCTATTGTCATCCAATTTCATGCCACGTGACATAAATTAAAGCAAGATAATTCATTTTCTCTAGTAATGTCTTAGAACGACAGTAATCCATAAATATTTTAAATTGTTTAGTAGAAGGTAATATAAGATAACTACCCTTTGTAAGGCTTATATTGTCTAATCGTTTATGTCTTAGTAGCTTTTCCAATTTATATTGCTCAGTACAATAACTCTATAATTTGAAGACATTTTGTCGATTTCCTCAGTTCTCCAAAAAATACAGATATTATGATTAATGACAAGTAGTTGAGAGGTGATTGACTTTAGACTGAATAGTTACAACATAAGTTTTAACTAGTTCTCAAACGATCCAACGGATGCACTGTCCTAGTTCTGACCCTTGGCAGGCCCTATAGCTAAAATTCTCTTTGCAGAGGGTTGGGCTTAATATCCATAACCTTTAACCTGACCAACTAGGCAACTAACACCCTGATTAATGTAGGCAATACTTCGGAAGTCCTAATAAGATATCTCCTAGCATAAGTTTATAGGTGAAGCAAAGATCATGTCTTTTCACAACATTAAAAAAATCTTAACATACCAAAACCATTATAGTGAAATCTTTTCTACTGTAGAAAGAATCCAAAGTATAGGGAAACATTTTCATAGCCAATTACTATAACATATTAGTAGATACAGGCTGAATAAAATAAAACACACTCAGTGGGTTCCATAATTCAATTATGAAGCCTTTTCACAACTGAAAAACACAATAATTTTAATAAAGGCTCAACAGAAAAATAGAGGCAAAGAAGGATATTTTGTTTAGTTCTCCTACTATAATTCAAATTTTCTGGATTAGGTGTGAATCTATGGGCAGCAGGGAAACCTCAAAACTAAACAAATTTTCATTTAAGATATGATGTAGATTCTCTACTCTTCATTAACTAGAAGCAAGTGTGCATAAAGTAGTGATTCAAGAACTTACTTTTCCGTAAGCCAAGAATTAAAAACTCAAAAGATTTCTCGCATAGACGTTCAACAAAGAGTGTTCTCATTGAAGAGCCATAACAACTATGTGAAGCTCAAAAACACTTGGGGGTGCTCTTAAAATATAAGATTAGAGAAGCCACCAAGGATAACCAGTTCCACAAATCTTAATAACCACAAATAACATCAACGTCAAAGAGGATATGAACCCAGACAATCATAGATACTCACCAATATAGACATTCGAAACATTCAGAAAGAAAATTCTCTTTACCTAAAATGGTAATTGCCAAGGCCATGCTTGACACCCCATTTAAATTTGCCAACATAACGGCTCCCATCATCACATGTATGAGTTCCACACCCATGACTCTGCCCATTACACCACTCCCCAGCATACACATCCCCAGTGTAAAATCTATACACCCCAAATCCATGCCTCAAGCCCTGTCTATATTGTCCCCTGTACCGGCTCCCTTTTGCCCAAGTCTCAACACCATAACCATCATACTTCTCATCAATCCAATCACCTTCATATCTTCCACTCATGTAATAGTAATAAACCCCACTTCCAGAACACTTCCCTCTATAAAATTCGCCCTCATAAACATCCCCATTTTTATGAACTTGCACCCAAGACCCAGTATTCGGCCTTTTCTCTGATTTGGGTTTTGACCCAATTGACCAAACAACTGGCGGATGAAGCTCTGAGGGGGTATTTGATGATAAAGAGGAGAGCTTTACTGGAAAAGAACGGGCAAGAAATAATCGAATTGAGGATAGGCGAGGGGCAGAAAGATTGAGGGAAATCACAAGAACAGCTAAGAAAATAATCACAGATAGAAAATGAAGTAAGAAAGCACGGTGATGATTTGAGGAGAAGAAGTAAAGGGAAGGGAAGAAAAGAAGAAGGGATATTCGTAAAGGGACTTTAAGAAGGCACTGAGCCCGGCAGGAGTGCCGAATGAGTTTTAAAGCTACAGTCTTTGTGGCTAAAAGAGGTTCAATAAATGAGAAAGAAGAACAAAAAGATGAAAGAGAAGATTTTGTAGCAATAATACTAGTGGGAAAGTGGTTATGGCGAAGAGAGGAAATAGAACGGGACAGGGAAAGAGATGAAGGATTATGAGACATTAGAATAGGCCTTTTGTGAGGTGTAGAAAGAATAGCTTTTTTGCTTGTTGATGGGTTGTTGGAATTTGGTTCATTTTGAAATTGAGTTTGATGGGTGGGATTTGAATTTGGAGATGTTTTTTGGGAAGGAAGAGAGGTGGAGGAGGGCTTTGGTTGAAATTGTTTTCCTTCCAGAAATGAATCTCAGATTTCTTCTGATGCATTTACAAATTTGAAAAATGTTTTTTCCCCTTTTTTCTCACCTACAACTTGTTTCAAGCTTCACACCCTCTCTGTTTAATTTTCGGTTTCTGGGCTTTTCTCCATACACATTTGTAGATGTAGTTTCTTCTTTTTTCTTATGGAATTTTCTGAGTTATTCTGAGCAATTATCAAATCTTGATCTCTGTGTGTTGTTTGTTTGTCAGAGTTTGCTGCTGGTTGTGGTTTTGGTTTTGGTTTTGGTTTGGGGATTGTGATGATTTCTTTTCTGGTTTAATTTTCGCAGAGGGGAAAAAAGGATGGTGGGTGGTTGGGGTGGAATATTATGTGTTATTTTTAAGTTGAATAATGAGATAATATGGCCCGCATAGGAAATGAATTTACTGAGATGCCATCCCCTTCTGTATTTAGTTTTTCTTTTTGAAAATTATGATACATTTAAATTTTAACTCTTTTATCAATTACTTATATTCATCATATTACTTTACAAAATGAACCTATATCACAAAATAATAATAAAAAAAATTATTTTAAAACTATTCTAGCAATCTCTATAAGGATAATAAATAAATATAAAACATGTTATCTAATTATAGTACAACTAAGATTATATGTAATTAGCCATAAATATCTACTAATATCTTATGATGATGATTAATTGACAATTTTCTATTTAAATAAATTAGTGAAATATTCATCATAATTATAATTATATATATATTAAATTAGATCAATAATGCATAGCAGCAAGCATTGCAAGCACAACATCTCTAAACAATAATCTAAGATTATTCTATGGATTAGAAACATAAATAAAATAATTGGTAAAACATAGCACCTCAGCTCCTGAGCTTGTAATTAGCAACTATTTCCTCTTTTCGGTATTATTATTATTATTATTATTATTATTATTATTATTATAAATAAATAAATAAATAAGTAACTTACAAATGTTATTCTGGTAAATATTGTGAATGTTGAAGGATCAGGTAGGGCCAAGAAATAGAGTATAGTTTTCCTCTCCGTCAATTGTCGCTTCTCGTCGTCTCAAAACTTCACTTGCGGAAAAAGACAAAAGGAACCGTTCAAAAACGGAAGCGCTGGGTTAACGGTCAACCATCAATACATCCACGTGGCACTATATCCCAGGTGAGGCAGTTCTATCTCATTACTACTACTAGTATATCGGAATTTTTGATCATCTTAATGCATTTTTCAATTTTTATTATTCATTACTCTTTCCCAAATTATTGTCCCATTTATAATTTTATACTCTCTTCATTTATAAAATTAATATTAATTTTTTTAAAATTAATTTTAAATATTAATATAATTATGAATGTCAAAAAAAATATATATTTTGTTGATTTTATTGAATATGGAAAAAATTATATTTGATTGTTTTATTGAGATAGACATAACAAATCATTTTCATTGATGATTAATGCTTGGAATAATTCATTCTAATTAGAATAAAATAAATTATTTTGGTCTCAAATTTATTTATTTATTTATTTATTTTTAATTTTATTATTTCAATCCAAACTTAACATTAAACATTTAAGTGGTGGCCTGGTGGCCTTTACATAGTAGATAGTAGAGATGGTAGCAGCTTCAAATCCCTTATGTAACGTAAGCTTAATGCATGATATTTATTTATATAGATAACAAAAATCTATCTTAAAGGTTCTCTCTTTGCACATTTTACGTTTTTTAGTGACGACTAAAAAGGAAGAATATAATATAAGATAAAATTAACCTAAACCATAAGTGGAAAGTAGAAGAGGGAGAGAAAACAAGAAACAAAGCGACATACATAATCTATGAATTTATCTACATATTTAATCACACAAGTTTGAATAAATGGAATATATTTGAAATAAATAATAAATTGTCATTTATACAACTTATTATTATTATCACTTGAGATAAGATAACTCCATATATTATCAAGCATAACTGTTTATAGTATGATTATTTAATGTTACCACTATTACAATTTGTATTGAGCGATGATGAATAAGGCAGGGAACCGATTAACTTATTTGTGTATTGTATTACTGTGCACGCACTAATGAGAGAAGATATTGGGAAAGGTAGTTTCGAGTAAATATCAAGCTTTTCTTTTTGAGAAAGGCCCCACTAGAATTATTGGTTAGTGTCGCACATGCCAAAATAAAAATAAATTTCTCCTTGCATTGCAGGTTGCAGCATGAAAAAGAAAAGAGAGCGAAAATGGTCAGTGTCTTGCTGATTACAAATGCTGGCATGGAACTCCAGTTTTCTTCTTATAATTAGCCAAGCATGGGCCACCCTTTGACACCAGCAATACTAATACCAATACCAATACCAATGAGTAGTACTATCAAACTCTTCCTTCTTCTACCTCTTTTATTTATTTATTTATTTATTTATATAAGCTCCATCCATCAAACTAATATTATATTTATATGGATAGATAGAAGGATACACTATCAAGTAAAGACCTTACCTTTACTAAGACATGAGGAATTTGGGGCCCAATTTTCATTCCTAGAAAATATATTTATATATATTCTTGTAAATCATACTATTTCCCTTGCAAAATGGAATTATGCTGTTGTAAAGTTCATCACTTTTGAATGCTGAATATCCAAATATAATATTCCGGTCCAGTGTCCACCCTGAAAAAGAAGAGACTACTGAAAGTAGTCTGAAACTCTTTTGCTAGGAGGGAGGGATTATAAGAATCAAGAATTTAAGCTGAATAATCAAATAGAAATATTCAAAAAAAGATTGTATAATAATCCAACTCAAGTGGGGTTGGAGGTCTATATGATTTATCTTTTTCTTTCCCATCTCTGGTATTATAATAACATACAATTAACGGGCTTGAGTGAAAAATACAGAATTTAAAAAATAATATATAAAGATAAAGCTTAGACATGCATGATTATGCATGTGCATATGGACCTGGACCTGGACCTGGTGGGTGTGTCATCTTCTTTGTTCTTATCCAGCTTTGCCTCTCCTTTTCACAGCCTTCCATAACCCACACCCTTGTCCTCATCGCAGCATAATCTCATTCTCATGTCCCTCGAGCAACATTCCGGATTTAGCATCAACACCTTTCAAGACAGATCTAGAGTATATAAGAAGATAATATACAGTACAAATTGAATAGGCTTTGTACATATCATCATCATGTATGATGAAATGCATATGATAAAGGTAAAAAACAAAAAACAAGAGGATGAGAAAGAGATTGAAATGGAACCATGTCAATATAGAAATAAATCTCTTTCATTTTATTAGGAAACTTGAATTCATAGGATGAAGACGTTGAAATGGCCTGGCCTGACCACCCCTCTCTTTCTCTCTTTCTACCTTTTCAAGCTTTCTTGTCTTCTTTCTTTAACATGTCAATGTCTTAAAATTCGAGTGTGCACTGCAGTGCCCAATTTCGGTTTACATTATATAACTTTTCACCATTTTTCAATGGTATGTTTACAACTTGGAAAATGCAAAAGGAAAAGAAAAACCAGAGTAATTATATAAGAAAAGTGAAAAACTATAGTAATGAACAGAATCTTTGTGAACGTACATTTCATTTGAGAATTAATTAGTTCGGATAGAAATCGAAAATCTCTATCCAAAATATAGTCAAATTAAAATATGTATAGCAAAAAAATGTTTTTCATTCATCCAAAATTAATTTACATTTCAGATATCCGCCATTACAAATACCAAAAGAAACATCTTTTAACATCAATCATATCAATGAAAAAACCATTAAGAACTAAATGTACCATAACATTCCGCAACAATATCAATCAAATTAAACATTAATAATCATAAATGCAAGAATATCAAAGTGCACATCAACGCTCATGCAAGATTCTCTTAACATTTCATGAATTTAAGAGCTAGCTAAATCGTACATAGTTATATAAAGATTGATTATAACTTGCTTATTATATATATAATCACAGCAATCACTGTGAGGGAAAATGACAAACAGAAAAACAAGCTGATCAACCTATAGAGCATGCAAGAATTTTGGACTTGGCTTGATTTATAATAAATTATAAATTATAATTGTGATAACAAATAATATATTGATACATTCTTGGAGGGGGGAGGGGGGATGTTCAAGGAAGCTAATCTAAAATATGCAGCTGAACTGAACCGACAAAATCAATATTTAAGAAAAGCTAAAATTGGGAAAAGTAGCTGGACATGTAGGTCAAATTTCTTTCTTCAAACATTTTCCAAGTCGTATATGAAAAATGAACCTAGTTTGTGATCTGGAATTCTAAGAGACCTCTTAACACTAGCTGCATTATAAAGCATTACTTCATAGAAGTGAGAAAGTTTTCAGTACTACAGACTTGTATCATAGAAGGAGCTCCCACTTTGAGCAGCAGCCCGAAAATCCCACACATCCTAAAGGAGTTTGTAATTCCAGCATCATGGCTTGTGGACCTTGAAACCAAATACTCTAGGAACATAGCTATGTGATGTCTTTTGTGGCTTGAGGTGCCCATAAGTCATCAGAAAGAGGTGAGGAAATGTGGTTCCAAAATATGCTCCATCAAGGTCTAGCTACAATTAAAGAAACTTTGAGGGAAAAGATAATGCATGGTCGTAAAATAAAATATCTACATCATTTGCTACTAGCAATTGAAATATTCTTGTAAAGTAGAACTAACAAACAATGCATGAGCAGAATAATTTAGGGAAGCTCACGTTGAGCTACTGCCAGATGCTAATATTAAGTCTCAAAGATTTGAAATAAAGGATACTATCTTGAAACCTGGATCGAGGGGTATATATATCTTCACACTTAGGACAGCAAATTTTTACGGTGCTTTGTCGAGGAACATCTGACTGGCCAACAGGAAGGCAGGGTTGTCCACAGCAATAAACTCTTGGGCATCTACCAAACTCGGCATTCTTGTACTTCTCCAGCTGTAAAGGGTCAGGCACTGCTCCATTTTAATAGCTACAGAAGTATAAAACCACCAATTTAAGATTAAAGACAAATGCTCACCATAGCAGCCTGTCCTTTAGTTGTCAGTACGTATCGGACATGGATCAATCCATAAAGCATCTCTGCCGCAGATTCAACTAACTCATTTTGTTCCTCTGTAAACATATCGCCTACACATTACATCCGCGTAATTTACACATTACAGCTGTCATAATTTACACATTGCAGAAATCCCAAACCAGAAACTGGCAATCAGATTATGTAAATATTAAAAATACTTTATACTTCAATTGCAAAAAGAATTGTCAAGGGAATTAGATGCAGAAATTTTAATTTTGTGATTTAGCTATTGAAAGTAGAAACAAAACTATCTTTATTTTTTTTGACAGGTAATCAAAAGGATGCTAAAAGCTTCACTAGAGAAGTCAATGTACATATGATGATGTATACATCATAATATCAGATGGAATAGGAATGATAAAGAGAATATGCACAGCGGTATACAAGTGCCCCAACAAAAACAATGCTCACTATCTCCTCAAAAAGCATATACATCGCTAACAAAACCCAGCTTCTCGTACGAACAGGCAACAAAAAACACACACACACAACACCCACTTTCCCCTAAAAAAACACACATCAGCCCCAAGATCAAACAAACTCATCTACAAATGCCACCTTCAAATATAAGACTCATGCACCCAAAATGAATTGAACATAATATCAAATGTTGCACATTAATCATGCTACTTCTGGCCATCAAAATTCCTATTGTTTATTTCTATTTTAAAAGCAACTGGATACGAGATCCTACTTCTTCCTCATACTCTTCCTAATAGTGGCCCCTCTCGAAGCACCCAAAAGGAATGGAAAAGACTCCAGTATCATGCACTGCATTCTCAATTGAACAACAGGGAGCTCCAAAGTTCCCAGACCACCCTCAATGTATGATAAGGTGACCAACCTTTCCCTCTGCATGTTTACACATACAACAACAGTTCACCAACTCTTACCCCGTCCATTTAAGATAATCCCAAGTGAGAATGCACTCCCATATGTACTTGTCTAACAAATTTGGAAGGGCAACATCAAGACAAATCATATTAATTAGGAAAAAGAGTTACCATGAGAGGACTCAACATCCAGAATCAAATCAAGCGCATAATCGTAGTACGGAACTTGGCTACTCAACCCACAGAGATTAAAATCATCTTGAATGTAATCATCAACAACTTCACAGAAGAACTCATTTCCCCGCAAATTGCAAAACCAAGAGATCCAAGGTGTGTCATCACCATCAGAACCGCTAACATCTGATTCCTCGCTGTCTGTTTCAGATACCTCTACTATACATGCAAAAAAAACAAATAAAAAATCATTGAATATGTGAATGACTCATATTCAATAATAATGAGGAAAAATCCAAAGAGATAGAGATGAGAGGGAACCAAACTATACATCACAAAACAACAAAGAAAATACTGTGCTTATGAGAAGAGTTCTAATATCTGAGAGATGAAAACCCACAGAGAAAACATCAGCCAGAAGGCCCAGAACACTATACTCAGAACCTTGATCACAATGCCATAACTAAAATGGATCTTGTGCAGAAAACTAAGACTTCCACTGTCAAATACACATTAAGAAACAACAAAAAAAATTACGCGCTTATGAAAAAACCCAATTCTCATCTTCAGAAAGATGAGAAGCCACAGAGAAATATGAACCACAATGTTGCACTAAACAATCCACTATGGTGTAAATGTGTTTCCAAGACACTTCCATTGCAGAAAACTAAAACTTGCACTCAAATAGTAGAGGGTATTTTTAGTGTAGAAGTGAACAAAACAAAGACTAATGTGCAGTAATGCATTAAAACACTTGTAAAACTGCTCTTATGACAAAATATAACCATAGAAATAACCAATTAAGTATGTGAAAGAAGCACTTTGAGAGACCCATTTAGTGTTATTCAAGTAAGATCCATTCGGTAATATTCAAGGGATTATTCAAGGGATTATAGCTTAAATAGCATTCTTTTATTAAAACTACGTCGTTTTTGGAGGAATGGCGGTGGCATTTTTGTAAATACAATGCCACGGCGTATTTAAAAAATGTCACCGCGTCCCTCCAAAAAAAGTGAACAGATATATATATATATATATATATATATATATATATATATATATATAGAGAGAGAGAGAGAGAGAGAATTATGTGGGAGTTAAATTTAACCTCATGCAGAGATGTCAACATAAATGGGATCTTAGCTGGTTCAGCGCTTCAATAATAGGAAAAGTACTATGAGAGCAATTGAAGTCATTGTATTACAAAGGAATACTATGCAACAACAAGACTTCTAATTAGGATGGTCAAAACTAAAATAAGGAACTACTGACTCACGAGTTGGAAGAGCTTCCAGGATGCCCACCTTTATGACATGTCTATATTATCTAACTTTTGGAATATAAGTAACCAGAAAAGGTTGAAACCCAGATATAAAAGTGGAAATGAAAAAAGGGTATTATGCTCATTTAGTAAAGGAGAGGAGGAGAAGAGAAGAGAAGAGAAGCTCAAGTTGGGGAAGGGAAGAAACCTAGTCCATCTGGTCCTACAAAGCTATGTCTCTCAAAACGCAGTGAATAAATGGAATGACAACCATTTTAAACTCTAGCATCTTATAGTGTTTGAAATCCTAGATACTTGCAATAGGTTACTACTGAAATTACAAAACAATTGCTTCATCTCCCTCCTTGTACTTCATAATCATGCGATGTAAAGTGGCTCCTCCCTCTTTCATTCACTATGTTTTTACCCCTACTGGATAAAACCAAGCAAAGAAGGTACCCTTCTTCCCTAGAGATATCTCTTTCTCTCTTCCCCCTCCCATTCTTAGTTACCAAATTGAACATTAGCAACCTTAGATGTCAACTCATGAGGGAGCATGATTCTTTGATATTTATATGTATGTTTATGTTATTGGTCAAAATGAATTAAAAATAAAAGGAAAATGTCTACTACTTTTGTTATTTGGCATCCAATGTTCAAGAAAACAGGCACAACAAACAGACAAAGCTTCATGCATCTCCTTACATGTTGAAGTGTTGGTCCTCTTAAAAGTTAAATCAACATGCATGAATTAAGGTATAGAAAAGGGCAACTTCATTTTATTACTCAATTGTCCATTCAGTTGGTGTTATAAAACCTCAAAAAGTTCCACTCTAGCGTAACATTTGAGTAGATCTTGAATCAACAATACTTTTGGAGGATAAGTAAGTGATGTATTATGTATGATCATGGTTCAAAATATCGGCTATTACGCCGAAATATCGGTGTATTGGTTAGGTATCGTTGGTGCCATAGTTGTCAAGTCTGAATCGTATCGTGTTTCATGTATCGTATCATAAATCATATCGTATGATACAAAAACAAAAGGGAAAATGTGTGGTAATATATATTTAAACATATAAACAACACAATTTATTGGACAATCAAACATATTAGTTTGACTATGTATTAAAATAGTCAAGTAAATATTATTATAGACTAAAATTAATTTTAAAGTTAAATAGTAGCCAAAATACTCTAAATTGATTTGTTAGATATTATTTTAGTAGTCTTTATTGAGTAACAAGAGAAAACAAAAATGCAGATCCACCATTAAAATACAAAGAAAAGAGAATAATTCAAATTAACCAGTGGAGATTTATGTTTCTACTTGTGGAAAGTGGTGTGAGAAAATAAATCAACATTTTGTGGAAGAAGATATGAAACTCTAAAAAGCAATTAAAGGCTCATCAAGCGATATAGAATACATTAATGCTAAAAAACCTCTTCATTTGAAATAAAAGGCACAAAAGTTTTGCTTTTACTCTTTTAGATGTATATAAAAACTTTTTCAAGTTTGTTACGGACTTAGATTTAAAAAGTATCGTGCTTTGTATCGTATTGAATCGTATGAGACGGTGTCATTTTCGATTCACCCTGCGATACGTATCAAATTGTCTTTATATCGCATTGCATCGATCGTAAGATTTTGATAACTATGGTTGGTGCCAAATAGCAACCTTGACACGAATCATAAAATTAGAAATTATTCATGTAAAGGGAAGTTTTGGGCGAAATTTTGACAATTCAGTGTAACGTAGCAGTTTCGGACCAAATAAAGGAGAAATCATAGCATAAAAGGAGAAATCACAACATAAAGGTTAGAAACGCTGCTAAAAAGAAAAATTAAATTTGCTAAAAGCTATAAAAAGGAGACAACAAAGTAAAATAAACCTTTTTTTAAAAATTATATTTAAATTGTACCTATGTAGTACCTTGTTAAGTACAACTTGAAAAAAAAATGCACTTAAAATATACTTAATTAAGCTAAATTGTACTCAAATTATATAGATCATATATAATCGGCCATTTGAACTAAGACAACATCAATATCAACTTTGTTTAAATGAAAAAATAAATTAAACATATTTGCAATGTTTGTTTTATCATTTGGACAATGTTATGTGCACTAGATAGTGTTTTTGTGAACTTAATTGATTCATCTTGTAACTCTTATTATTTAGAATTTTTTAATAGTTAGTTAAATTTTTTTTCAATCTACTAACTAGCAAACAATGCGTATCCCCCAAAACCAATACCAAGTCAAAAATGACCTTCCAAAACATAGGTCGCAATGCGCAAAAGGGGGAAACCGGTGTATAAATGGTGTACACAAAAAACATAGGAACATCAAAAAGGCACCTCTGTTAATCTGTCCAAACAGGCAAACACTCAAAAAACCCACCCATATGGCACTAGTTAATAGTTTATACTTTATACAATACAAGAGAAGCTAGGCTTCAGTACAGTTCAATGACAATTATAATTACTACTTATTTATTGATTCCTAAGTGTTCGATGATAAATTATGAAATTTATCTCAAGAGGCCAATAAGTAACACTAATTGATAACTCAAATATTTTGTGATAGAACTTTAAGCTTTAGAGTACTGTCTTAAGGAATATATGGCAGATCATATTGCTGTCTACAATCCAAAGTGTATTCTTTTTGCAATTTTTTTTTATCTTTGTTCACGCCAGACATAAATGATCAATATAGACCAAAATCACGTCAATTTCTTATAATCAAGACAGAACCTAAAAACCCCAAATCAGAACTACAAAAAGAAACCAACTTTTTAATGTTCACGGCAGCTCAAAATCGTACATGACAGTTACTAAAACAAATATACATGTGTATACATTTATGAGTAGAAACTATAAAGAAAGGTAAAGAGGGAAAACCAGTTGGACTCTGTTCAGGAGGTGGCTTGCCGTTCCCAGTCAGCACGGAGAATCGATCCTTATCCTTGCCGTTCAATCCTCGGGATGTGGAGGGTGAGGATCGTTCCAAATGCTTGTCTAGGGCATCATTTATTCGCTTCCGATAAACGTGGCCCATCTCCGCCTTAGATCCTCCTCCTCTTTTGCCGTACATTTTCCCTCTCTTCAGCAGCTAGTAGATAAATAGCTCCGTATCACGGTATCAGCAAAATTTGCAGCACATACGAAGAAATTAGGGCTTGAAGATGATTAGAACTAGTGCTTAAGGTGAGAGATTAGGCCTATGAAATGAAAGGGAGGAGGAGAAAAATTAAGGTTCGGGTGAGAATGAAGATGATAGAGAGCTAGACAATCAATTCTCTCTCTTCTCTCTTGGATTGGGTAGCGTTTGGGTGAGTGAAGTGAAGTGAAGAGTAGTAAATATTTGGTAATGGGAGAGAGACCGTCGGTACCGGTGAAATTACCGGCGGGAACAAGAGAGTGTGGGATTTACTATGCCGTATTAGCTTAAATAACTAGTGCCTATCAGCTATCACCCACCATTACTTTACTATTGTTATGATTTATTTTATTTTTCTTAAAGCAAGCTATATATTTGATAATAATTATCAAGACATGAATTTTAAGATAGAAATGAGAAGGGTGGTGATTGGTGAACCTCTATATTTGATAATAATTATCAAGACATGAATTTTAAGATAGAAATGAGAAGGGTGGTGAACCTCAACTTTAAAAAAAAATGAAAAAAAAAAAAGTTGAGAATTATTTTACCATGGTAAATTATAATAACACATTTTAAATGCTCATACATAATTTTTAGTAGTGGTATGTGATTTTAAATTATTTTGATACACTTAGACAAGCAGTTAAATAAGTTGAGAAATTATTAATAATAATAATAATAATAATAATAATAATAATAATAATAATAATAATAAAAGAAAAAGAAAAAGAAGAAGGCAATTCATGATGTTTTTTAATCCAATAAACAAGGTAGGTTTCTCAGGTTTCATAATTAAATAATCTAGTTCAAAATTAAACAAGTGCAGTACTCATAACATGTTGTACTTTTGATCAATTTGTCCAATATTCCCGAATAACTTATTTTGCATTGCAAATTGTACAGTGACTAAATAAGAAGATTCTCCAAAAAAGTTGAATAGGGAATTAATTATATCAATAAGTTTATTTTAGTTTCCAATTGCATGATTAAGTGAGAAAAATACTCTCATGCAATCATCCATGTCAAACACAGTATAAGCAACTAATAAGAAGTTGAAAATTCTCAATTTAATTAATAGAATCATTTAAAAACTTGCCATATGCAACAAAGCTTGCTTCTAAATTTTCCAATTAATAAATACATGAATATCCCTTTCACATTTATCCAGAAAAGGCATCTTTGATTTTACATGCACAGTGTCCATGGTGGAACAAACGTTCTCATTTTCAATCCATCAGCTATCAGGGTTTTCCGAGTGGTTATAATTGCTCAACATGGTTACTAATTGCATCTGGGCAAGATTGCGCTTGTAGAAGCTCCAAACGGGTGAAAGGCGGAGCAAACTGCAATGTGTAGTCTTCATCTGATGTTAAATAATAAAGAATGCGTTAATAAATTAGATAAATAAAGGTAAGAGAACGATAGAAAACAAAAATCTCTTGTTTAATTATCAAAGGTAAAAGTAAATGAATGAAGGTCTAAATCTTACTCTCTTTGACTGTTCCGTAAAGCCAGCACAACACTTCATCTGCAAATGCAAGGCACACTCCTCCCTGCCAAGTGCCAACCCGTTACCACCAGAAAAAAAAATTGTATGTAAAAGAAAACTTTCCGAGTTGCCATGAACTTGATAATCTGGCACGGTCTAATTTCTAAACAGTATCGTGTCTGAATGGCAATTAATATAATTTGTTCTCAACACTAATAGAAAATACTCCCTCAAATGTGATGTATAGTTCCAAATTACCCTTTAATGGAACCCACCACAAAAAATCTCCTTCAAAGTCTGGGAAAAATGGAAATAGTAGAGTGATTTAATAACTAAGGAGACAACATGGTGTGCCATCCAAAAAGGGACAGGGATACAACTAGTTTGGAAAAAGAGAACCAAGACTTAGTGCTGAGGCCTGAGGGAACCATGTATGTATAATACATGTACTGACCAAGTATGCCAAAGGCAGGGTAAAGCCTTGGGCAAAAGAATAAAACAACAGCACCCATTCATTTTTCAGTTAAAACTGAGTTACCTGCCAATAACTCTTCATTTTTACTCTCTGTGTTACATCTTTGGTTCTTAATCTCTCCGTTCGAACAAGTCGACCACCATTGTCTCTGCCAATAAAAGATAAACAAACAAGTGAATCAATTTGGAACTGTACCATGACAACTTACCAAAACCAAGAACCAGCACATAATATGCATGAGAGCAAGACCAATTTGAAATACATTCGAAGCGCAGAGTAAATGTCTAACTATTTCTACGAGACCTCCTTTTTGCTTAGTTAGAGATAACACATCAGCGAAGGACAACTTTATGACAGGCTACAACAGGCATGAATATTTTTTCTTTCCTTTAGTTAAATAACGGTACACAGTAGGCTGGGGTTTAAGGGTGTTATGGTCTCTCATGGTTAAATTAGCAGTCATCCACTAAGGAAGAAAAAGAAAACAGAAGTAAAAGCAAATTGAAGAGCAAACAAAATTTACCTAAATCCAATGACAATGTATGGGACACCAGCTAGGAATGACTGGATCTGCAATCAGTAGATCACCAATGTCATTTCCAATATACAGATTAAAGAATGTCAAAGGAATCCCATGGAAAATTAATTTACAACATATATTTCTGTTTCAATACTTGGGAGAACTGCAAATTATCATAAACCTATAATTCTTAATAACTTAAAATTTTCAGGCATACAAATTGGAAGGGAAAGACATAAAGATCTCCATCCTTGCCGCTCGCTTGGTTCTTTAATGTGTGTGCATGTGTGTGTATCATCTAAATTAAATACCCAAGTTGCAATTATAGATTTTATTTTTAATTGTGAAAAAAAATGTCATATATAATCAAAACTTACATAATTTTGATTGTGTCCATCGCGACATTTGATATATTGAATATGAATATGGATTACCACAAAACTTTTCATGTAAGAAAGTTCGCATTTCACCATTAATACGCGCCCTTTCAATTTTCAATGGCAAAATGGTTCATTTACTACCAAGAATGTGCATATACCATAAATGTAAGATATTAACTCACGAAGTCGGTCCAAAAATTTAACATAGTATATCTATTGTCTATACAAGGGGGGAAATATTATGGCAAAATGCTATTATCATGACACACGACTATATCTAAAAATGTCAAAAAACAGCACGAATCAATAAGACAAATTAATATATTCATAGCAATGTAGAAGGCATGTGTACCCAGAACTTCAGCAATTTCTCCCTCTCAAATCTTTCCTCGGTGTGATAATTTAACTGTGCATAATGGAAATAAGGATGAGATCAAAAATTACAAACTACAGAAAAGAAACAAAAAGCAAGCCAAAATGTGAGTCAACCTCCCTACTAGTCTTTAGTTCCACATAAAACCTCCTTCCTTCATCAGTTGAATCACAACAATCCATTTCAGCACCCATCAGAATACGATGGGCTCCCAATTTGGTTTTAATTACTGAACAATATTCAGCATTGGCATCAACATGATGTATCCCATCTCCAGCAGCTCTTCTTGGATCTTCTGTAGCAAGACTCTCAAAACAATATCCCCAATAACATCTAATTCAATAAGATAAGAAGTCAAAGAATGGATATGACAAAAGTTACATAATTCAACAAAAATCAAACAAATTGATCAAGGAATTTATAGATATCAATGAAACATTCCCACATCACATATATCTGGATATCTGCTACTGTTGGATGCTTAGGAATTCCAAACCATTGCCTCATGATTACAAATATATTTCACAAATGCACTATGACTAGAGTTGGCCAATATATGGGTATTCTTCATCCATTATGTGGTGTAATGGGTGATGTTATACTTCTATAGCTAATCAGTAACGCAAAAATTCGACCACTCTTCTTGTGTAATCCTCGTCACAGAACCCTTTCACTATACCTAGTCTGATTATTATTACTAGGATGGAGATATTAAATAAATACATGATAGAAGATTATAAAGTCCCATACAGAAAACTACTAAATCTCTAGCCATAATAACAAATTTTTGTTTTCCTGTCAATCAGTATCCTCTCGTATAAATCCCAAACATATTTTCTTTCAAGACCAGCTTAACATGTAGTTTGGGGAACTCAGAGGTATAAATAGTATACTTCTTTAACTTATTTTATTTAATTTCCCAGGAGAAAATAAATCTTAACAGATCCAGGAAGATTCTTTGAGAGAAGCCTGATTAAACACAAGCTTGAACAGAATAACGTAAACAAGAAGCTGTGAGAACCAATGATAAATAGTCATGTACCTTCGGCGGTCCAGCTCACTTTTTGGCCTTTCCGGGAGTTTATGTACATCTGAGATAGACAACACCATTCCTTTTGTGCACCCCCATTTCCCAAGGCTCATTCCTGATATAAGCAGTGGCCAGTATCTACAGATACACAAAGATGAGCTTGTTTTTTTTAAAATAATCAAAAGCTACCATAGTTCATTAAAAGCACTCTAAAACTTGTATTCGACTATCCACAATCCATATGTGAGAAATATTTCTATAAGATTCTAATGTAGCTAAAGAATATAAGCAATACAACTTGTATGCAGGTCCAAAAACGATGTTTAAAACCCAAAACTAAACCAGTTTACTATTGAATCTGTCATGAACAAATCATGATCTTGAAATTATAAAATAAGAAACTGAAAAGCCTATAAAATCATGTTCAGTGAAAAAGATAAGCTAACATCGTTAGATGAAAAAATGATTATATGTAGCACAGAAGAAGGGATCAGAACTTACCTTATTAAGGTTGTTGCGATATGTCTGCCAGGGTTAGAAAATGAGGAAGAAAAAACTATAAGTTAACAGAACTATAGTAAAAGACACATAAGCTAGATTTCATCAAACAAATCTTACCACAAAGTGCATATTTTGAAGTGGAACATTTTTGTTTCTTATGCATGTAAGAAGATCGCCAAATCCTTCAGAGCCCAAATCTGGTTTTGAGACGGAGATCGGAGGAGGATTGGGTGCATACGTCAGTAGTCATATACAAAAGCCCAATGAACAGACACTCTGATCGAGTATTATTGATATGTAACAGATATCTCATTTTCTGCATATTCATTCGTACTGCATACCTTTCTTCTCAATGTAAGTATCAAAACCTTCATTAAGATCAGCCCCAATGTCTTCTGTAATAAGACGCTTGAAAAGCCTCTGATAAAAATGAAGAGTGATATAATGAGCAAAGCATAGAGGTATCCAAAATTAATAAACTTTTTGGTGGAATTCAAAAGGGGAAAAGGGAGACAAGGATCCGAAAGGCTCACCAAGCTGCGGTCATCAAAATAGACCTCACCACTTTCTACACGACTATAACAACCAAGCTCACATGGCTAATTCACACAATTAACCAATATAATGAATTAGTAAGACAAGAAGCATACCAAAAAAACGCTAAATAAGTGAATGAAGATAGAATATCCTCAATAAAGGACTTATCTAAAATTCTACAGCAAAAAGTCAAAAACATTTTCAAAGAGCAATCTAGCAGTTGCATTAATCAAAAGGAATGCTCGATAAGTACAATTAGAAGTCATTAAAGCAGTGATCTATAAAAAGAATGCTTGCTCAAAAACACTAATCAAAAGGAATGCTCGATAAGTACAATTTAGCACACACTAATGTATTTGTAGATTGTTTGAGTGATTTTTTATAGAGGGGGAAACTAAGACCATGCAAATCCATTTGAATTACCAATTACTGGTTTAATGTTGAGAGGACTTGGTAGATGAAACGGGATTAACAATTAAAAAGATAAAAAGGGATACATAAATTTACCTCCTGAAATGCTATACATTTCCTTGCTAACGTCTCTTCACTTTTAGTAAACTTCAATTCAGAAACAAAGCGTTCATCATTGCGGACATTAGGAAACCTGGAATTATAACCATAGTTTTGCCTTTGAGGATAAGGTCCAGGTCGGGGAAGGAGGCCAGCTCCTCGATCATTTTGCCAACGACCGCGCCCAAAACCCCCTCTAGTATGGTTAGTAGTGGTATTACGTTATGGGGGCAAAACTGTAAATCAAAGACAAAAAGAGTGAGGCGATAGATAAGAATATAACCGGGAAGGTGGAGAGAGAAATAGAGACCACCACCAAAAAAAAAATCGCATGTGATTAAAAGACTAGAAAGAACAGTGAATCTATATAAAATTAGAAGCAAGAGCAGTTAAGTGCAAGCTTCCCCTCTTAGCAAATTCCTTAATGCTTCACAATAAACAAAAACAAAAGAAAAGAAAAACTGAGATTTAACAAATAAATGAGGAATACAATCAACTTTGTTTACCACTATCATGTCCAATCAAGTATGTAGATGGGAAACCCCAAATCACATAGTTATAAGATTTTCTAAAGTTCATTTTAACAACCGTGGTATATAACTCCATATTTTGGAAGCATAATTCCTTCAATCAAGAACAAACAAGTTGCAAGAGCTAGTTATTACCTCAGCTACCTATCTAAACAAGATGATGAGAACTTGGGAATGATCTTATAGATGCTGGCGACCAACTTAAAGCCCAAATTCTTCAAATCAGAATATATCCTCTTCAAAAGAACAACATGTAAGAAACACCTACACTTATTTCTTTCCTTGTTTTGATAAGTAAATCTTATTTCAAATCCCCATATCATTAAACAGCTGAAAAAATCTGATCACATCAAGACTAACAACAGGCAACAGCCAACCAACGATGATAATTCCCCAACACAGCTGAAATGCTCTCTACCTCTCTCTTCTCTTCACTCTCACCTCTCATCATCTCTTTTGATAATTCCCCAACATCATTCTTACCATCCCTGATCTTCCCATATATCCAAGCTTTCCTCCATTCAACATTGTTGAAAACCTCCATGACCTGCATAAAACTCAATATAACTCAAAGCTTAGTCTTAACTCTCTCCACAAAACATTCCCCCTCGACCTATATACTCTCATATTAATCGGTGATATTAATCACCAAGTAAAATTAAATGGACATATGATTTGCAGCACTTTTTAGCAAGATAACGGAGCCACACCAGAGAGGAACTCCTCCCAGAATCTAAGTTAGTTTCTTTTCATTTGATCAATATCATTATTTTCTTTAGTTTTCGTACGTGTTTAACAGCATTGGAATTTTGCAGATAACCACATATAAGGTATGGCCTATGTTTATGAATTAGAATGATAGATTTAATCCATGTAACATTGTTAAAATTCACATATCATTAAATTTTCCTGACTTTTTTTCTCTCTTTATTCTTCCTTTTCTTTGTTTATCCTTTTCCTAGTACAATAATGGATTCCAGAACTCATACTGTTATCCTTTCACTAGTCCTAAATTTAGGATAGCTAAACCAATCAATGCACACACTTGAATAAAACATAATCACCACAAATCAGTTCTTCCTAAAAATTCATCAAAACCAATTAGCATTAGAATGTAGAACTCAGCAGTCCACACCAATTGGCAATAATTCTTCACACTAAATATAATTTGCTAATGAAAGTCATTTAATCATTCCACTCCTCCAACCAAGATAGTTAAATATAAATTCAACACTAAAAAACAGAACACTTAAAATTTGTATAGAACGTGAGCAAGTTGATTATGCTTCAAAGCCCAAAATACAAATTCACCAAAAAAACAGATACCCAATAACAAAATCCCTAAAGCCCAACAACCCGACACATAAAAACTTAAACTTTTTTTAATAGAAAAAGAAATTCAAAACTTTTAGTAATACCCATAAAGAAAAATGAATCACCTGGCACTGGAAAAGGACTAGAGACAAGGGATTTACTATAATCTTCATTATCAGAGGCAAACAGATCTTTACCATCATCCTCATGATGATAACTATTATTATTAGACCTCACTTCCCCATTATCTTCATCTTCGCTACCACTGCCACTTCCACTTCCACTTCCACTGCCGCTCCGGCTACCACTTACGCCGCTGCTAGTCTCTCCTCCGCCGCTCCGATTGGAAGAAGAAGAAGAGGATGAGGAGGAAGAAGAAGATGATGCGGAGGAGGACGATGGGTGGCTCTCTTCTTTAATGTTGTTGTCTTCGTCATCTTCTTCTTCTTCTCCGAATAAGTCTAATTCTTGTTCCGAGTCCATTTTGATATTTCTCTCTCTATATGAATAGGAGATATATGTTATATTTGTGCAAACATACAAAAGAAAGTAGTATTATGTATACGTGTATATGCTTGTAAAGCTTTGATTTTTGATTTTGACCTCTGAGCTTTATTATGTGCACAGTGGGTAAATTGGGTAAGCTGAAGAGACGACTCGGGAAATGACTCGTATTTTTTCATATTTTATCCGACTTGGGACGAGTTGAGTAGGGTCGTGCTTTATCACGTGACGTACAATAAGTTTTGTCAAAAAACAAAGAATTTTAGGTGTGCTAAATTCGATTTCATTTAGTTCTTAACTATTCACATCAATATCATCCTTCCTTTGGACACTGCAAGAATAGATAAGAGAGATATGCTGCCGTTACTTCAACCCACTATAACATACTCCAGCAGCATTTTTAATCGTAATCTATTATTTAAATTCAAAAAAGAGAATTATTACACTAATTATAATTTATAAATCTTCAGAAAGAAATTGTAACAAAAAATCGATATTCAAGGTAAAGCAAAGCAGATGTAACAAAAAAATTTGAGATATATATATATATATAATATATATATATATATATATCGTATCCGAGCATGGAGAAATACAAATATAGATAATTAGGTAAGTATACCAAAACAACCATGGTTGGAAGAAAAATGCTCTGCTGCGCGCTAACAATGTAACAGCTAGCTAGCTTCCTGAGAATCTAAAGTCCCCAAAATGGAAGTTATTATTGTGAGGTAGTTTAATGGATACAACAAACAAGTGAGAGAGAGAGAGAGAGAGAGAGAGAGAGAGAACAAGAATTATCAATGTTATCTTCCATATAAAGTGATCATCAAAATAATTATGCTGCTGCTGGTGCTTTCATGATCAGAACCTAGGATTAGGTAGAGGATATTCACCAAGGGTGGAACTCCAAATCTTAATTAAATCTATGGTGTAAATATATGTTTGTGTAAATTGATATTTCGAAAATACTTTTTAATATTTTTACATGAAATGTACATCAACTGTTGCTTTTTATGTAGAAATATTGTTGCGGATTTATCAGTTTCCTACGAATATTAGTATTTCAACTATAACTATTGACAAGCCAGAATTGGCTACCAAATTCCACATAGAAAGCAATCCTTTACAATTGAAGGAGGGCTGCCAAAAAACAATCAGCCACAATGTTGTCAATCAATGTTGATGCCTTCCATCTTTAGTATCAGCAGAGCATACTTTTCTCCTCTTTGATACAAGCATTTAGTTTCAGTGGGAAAAAATCAACCAATACTAGTTTAACAAATGGCATATCTTCCAATTATGCAGCAATCTCATCGACCTCGGAATTAAAGACAAAACTTGGAAAAGTAGTGGTAATGTCCCTGCATTTTTACGAGAATAAAATATCCAAGTGTCAGCTTACTTAAGTGATCCACAATTTACATGACGGACATTATAATAAAAAATACCTTAAATATGGAAGGGTCATTATTTTCAGTAATGAAGGATTTTTTGTCACAAAATTGAGCCATTCTGATCTATCAATCTTTCCGTCCCGATTTACATCAGCTTCTAAAAACGTCTGTTCACAAAATCAAACAAACAAGTATTAAACTGGCACCTTCCTGAAAAACAGGAACTAGAATACCAGTACAAAAGAAACCAACAGAACAGAAATCTTGAGATATTACAAAATGACAACTAGGATACAAATGACGTTCACGGAAATGAACCACTTAATGTGCAAAACTGCAAAAGTATAATCATGAGCTTTTAGAGAACTATGAATTTAGGCCAACACCTCTAGACAAATAAATCATTAACGAGCATCAAGAAGTAATGGGGAGATTTTAGGAAAATATATAAAAGTAAGACAACTCATCTTGTGTCTCACAACATGGAGAAGACAGAGATTCAAAGCCAGACATACAGGTTCAGTTGGATAAACCTTTGAATGTCCGCTAAACCCAAACATATAATGCATAGAAGCTTTTGCGTAAAAAGTATATTAAGTGTCCTCTTGAATGATAAGCAGTTTGAGGTTTCAAAATTGTAAGATTTACTAAAAGTGAAGATATGAGACCAAGTAATCAATCAACCATATATTCATCCCTCACCTTATCCAGTATTATCTCAATGGTCTCATCAGCCAGCTTCATTTCAGACTCGCATAAAAGTGCAATTAACATTTGCTTAACCTGCAAAAAATCACTGATAATGAAAATGCCTGCAAGTAGGTAACAATTAAAACTAAGAAGTTAAAGGCAAATCTACGGAGTTTGCTGCAATATTTCCATTCTAATTTTCATCTACTATATCATTTTTGTTTAATAAGCAAACAATGAAGAACAACTAGTCAAGTTTTTTCTGAATTCACAATGAAGATTGCTAGTAGCAATATGTCTAATTAACAGCCTAAAAAGGAGAAGCACAAAAAATTTATGCAAATGATAGTTCAAATATAAAAAAGTTCTTGATACTAGAAACAGAGATACTATTAGGCTTTCTCATGCTAAAGTTGATTATCTGCACTCATAGATGGTGAAAATGATAACAAAGAACCATAAAAAATGTTACATGTCTCAAATTCTTTCCACAGCCAAACATACAAAATGTAAGACCCCGAAATTTTTAAATAAAAAGGAATTTCCTTTATTTATTATTTTGAAATAGTAAGGGTTGATTTGATTAATGTGGATAGTTAAGGGTTAAATACATAAATATTTCAAAATAAGCAAGTGGTTATAAAATATTCATTATCGTCGGGAATATTCGTTTGGTCGTGGAATATTAAATGCTTTGTCGGGAATATATTAAACGACTGACAGTGGCTTGACCATGTGTGGGCCCCATGTGAAAGCGATTGGATGAAGAAAGCGACAAATATAAGTTGTTTTAAATAGCGGGCGTAGTTATTACAGATTATCTTGTTGGAATACCCGGTGGTTAAAACACACTAATACGCGTTGTTGACAAGAGTAGCTGCGGTATTGCACCAATTATTGATTCTTACGTGAAGGCACTACTCAATAATGGTTACAGTAATTCTTATTCGATATTTTATTGAGTTAATAATTCTTTGCGTTGATATTTTATATTCTTTGTTGTTTTGATAATTGTCATTACACGGTATTTTCATTATCGAAGCAATAATTCATATTATCTGAATAATATTATTAGATAACATTATTAGCGATGTCTAGAAAGTTCATCTAAGGAGAGGTTTGGTCACCTAATTGCGGCGCCAAGATGAAGAAATTCTTATTGAAAGCCCCTCTTTCACGGGAGGCTATGCGGTTGTCGATATTGTGATTCTGTAATATTATTTGTGAATAATTAATTATTGATTTATATGATGAGGAAAATATTGATTTTATGTGGATATAGATGGAGAAAATTTTTAAAATGACAATTGTTGAAAATTAATATTTTATCTTTTTACGATAAAATAATTCATTTAAATATATTATTTTAATAATATATTAATGCGATATTTTTACAACGAATGTGGGATATATGAGTATCTATGAGGAGGAAGAGTATTTTTGTTGCAATAAATGTTTAAAACATGTTAAACATATCGGTGGACCCCATTTATTGGTGAAATTTGATTATAGCACCGTAAAATCGCCCGTTTGTGGATTTGATTCAATTTTATTTGGAATTTGGAAAAACTTTCTTCTAAGAAGTTGTAGAGAATTGAAATTCCTATAAAAACTCATGAGATTGAATTTTACGATGAAAGGGCTATTTATTATGAATTATTGAAGTTCAAGCTCGAAATAATTGATTTTGGGAGTTTAAAATATTTTTGTAAGAAAAACGTTTTTTGTTGTAATTGAGTGGCTCACATGTGTTATAAATGATCTAAAATCAGATTTCTAAGGTGGGCTTGAATATTTTAAGAAATATTATTATTTTATTAAATTTTTACGCTTTGGTGTTCTAAGCATTTTCCTATAAATAGGGTGCTTAGGTTAGAATTGAAAATCACACCGTAAGCTGAAGTTTTCTCTCTATATTATCGAGCGTATTCTTGTGAGTATTTTGAGTATACTTTGAGTATTGCTAGGCGGTCTGCAAAAGTTCCTTCCTTGACCTGATACGGTATTCTAGCTAGAAATCTTGATCTTTCGAGGTAAGGGATATTATTTTTTTCAGTAATGATATTATTTCTTGATATCATTATCTTTTGAAATGTTGATCTGAAGTTTTATCAAATTTGGAACTTTTTCATATCGGGGTTCTTATTCATGGGTTACTATTCATGAGTTACTATTCACGAGTTACTATTCATGAGTTCTTATTCACGAGTTACTATTCACGAGTACTATTCATGAAGCGTGAAGATGTTTTTTGTGGAATTTCTATCTTTTGGTGTCTGGAGTTACTATTCACGATATCGGACTTTATTCGCATTATCTGGCACTATTCACGATACTGGTACTATTCACCCAAAAATAAAATTTCTTCTTTTCGTCCAAAACATCTATTGCGGATACTAACTCGATTGTATCCATGTTTTGATCATTCTTGAATTTTACACCACTATGATTATTTTTGAGGTATTTTTGGACGTGGATAAAACCAAGTACGAATCCTTAATCCTTAATCCTTGTCATTTTGTTTCTTTGGATTCGTTTCTTTAAAAAATATTTTTCATCATCCTTAGTCTTAAATGATGATATTATGGAATATCTTTGGCACGTAGTGCAAAGATAAATGATTTCTTAAGAATATCTTTGGCCTGTAGTGCAAAAGATGAATGATTCTGAATAATATCTTTGGCCGTAGTGCTGAAGATGAGCAGTGTTTAAATGAACATGAATTAATGATGAATATCTTTGGCTTTGTAGTGCAAAGATGAATATTTGATTCGAGATGTATATTGATTGATGTTAGGGGATAAAAGATGAGCGATGAACTTTTAAATTCATACATAGAAGATAGTAGTTTGCATTCTCTACTTAACTCTTCTAATGAATTATTATTTCATTGCGAATATTGATTTAAAATTTGTTGTCTATTGTATTCTATTATATTTTTCCTGTTGAAGACTAACGATAATTTGTTGTATATTATCTTAGTCATAATATTCTTTCTTGAGCTAGTTGAGCTCACCCTTTTCCTTTTTGTTCCATTTTTCTCGGGAGGCGAGAATATAAGCGAGTACGAAGTCGGGGTATGGAATGAAGGTTTTAGAAAGGATTGTTTAGTAGTCCTCACCATTTTTGTAAAATAATGTATCGATAAATGTGATGAGGATTTATTTGAGTATAGATATTGTCAGAAGATAATATTTGTATTCAAACTCACAGTTTCTTGTTGTAATAATAAAGTTGTAGTTGTTTACATGCCATGTATGTATGACAACTTCAGAATAGGTGATGTATACCTATTTTGGGGGCGTCACACAAAAAGTCTATGTAACTTGGCTAACACAGAGATACATCTAACCTAAACTCGATTGAGGATATAACTACTCTCCCTTTCATGTTAGAATGCCCCACAAGAGGAAGGATGTAAATGCTTCATTTCCTTCCCTTCCCATTCCCAGCAGATATTTTAAAACTAACATAAAAGATATAGCCATTCCTGTCCAAGAAGTTGGAAGAGGTGGAAAGCAATATCAAATGGTAAAAACAAGCTCATGGGAGCATCATGAAAGCAGACGTAATTGATTTCTTTTAGATAATTGCACAATATACAACTCAGCTTGTGCACAGTACTAATGACTTCCAGTCTAGAGAGTAAAAGGTAGAATTACCAACTCTATAGGACATATTTTGTCTAGCGGAATGACAGGTGACATTTGACTACAACCACTTTGGTACATTCTGGTTGTCATAACATCTTACCTAGCCAGGTTCACTTTTTTTAAAGGCACATAAGGTCCTAATAATTGCTATCTTGGATCATAAAAACAATTTCAAAAAATAATGCTAGTATCAACATACCTCTTGCCGCTCAATAAACCCCGTGCCATCCAAATCATAGAGAGTAAATGAAACTGCAACATCATACATTCATACTAAATCATTAAGACTGATGAAATTGAGTAGCACTCCCAACTTTGGGATGGGATGCATTAAGATTCACAACGTTATACAACCTAAAGATTGATGAAACATAATTTTTCAACTTACAATTAATCTTGTCTTCTTGTGAGGCATTCGGATGGAAAACATTGAGAGATCTAACAAAGTCACCAAAATCAATCACCCCCTTATGTTTAACATCAAAAAGATCAAAGATCTGCAATCAAAACTTATAATAATTAGAAAAACACTAGCGTACACAAAGGCATTACTATTGTGAAAATAGTTGTTGTCTGGAACAGAATCTTTCAAGTGTTGTAAAAATTTACGAAGATACATGCATGAGCATAGTACATTTATATATGGAGACGTAAAGAAACCCGTACCAGTTTTACTGATTTTAAGCTTCAGGATACTCGCATGGTAGTTCCCCATATACATATGTAATATTTGAGCAAGTGCAAGCAGGCATGCATAAAAAATTTAACTGACATGAAGATATGCAAAAGCTTTCACTCAGCCTCAGTATATTGAGCTAGAAAAGAGCTCATTGATCCAGATGGGAATGCAACTTTATCCATTTATTTGACAATTAACACTGAAATACTTGTAGATTCTACTTATACCTCCGCATTGGTATATCCTCAATATAAAGTTCAACCAATGCCTACCATTGATACACCAACAAATGGCAAAGAAGCGTTATATGAAAACACTAAAATGGGTAAAAATGTAAGATGTGTTGCTCACAAATACTCCAGCATGTTTTCCCATAGAAGGTGATTGGCAATTCACATTAATAGTTCAGAATGTAAAGTACAACCATGAAGTGGCATCGACATCATCTCAACTAAACTATGTTACATGGACATAGATCTATGTCAGCGGGGAAGTGTCCGAAACTCTCCTATTTTTTAGAGCATTTTTACTATGTACACTATATTTTGGAGTGTCCAATAACCAAATTGATGAGTTCATATTATTCATTTATTTTGATTCCTTTATATTTAGTTTTATTGCATGTTTTATGCAGTGTTCTAAAAATCCCCGCCTAGGCCCCCCTTTCAAGATTAGGCCCTCTATAAAGATTTAAATTTTTGTATATGAAATAAGGTTTTTAATATTATGGTGTGAATTTGAGGAAAAAGGAATATTATAGTTTTGAATGGGTAGATATTTATAGACCCCAGATTTTATCAATAAAGATTTAAATTTTGTCAAAATAATTTAATATTATATTATATTTGAGATAATATTGGTAGGGAATATTAGTGGTTATATTATTTAGCGAGGGATATATTAAATACTGTTGGCTCAATCATTGGTGGACCCTAGCGAAATTATTGTCGGATTGAAAGCGACAAAAATATTTTATTGAAATAACGGCGGAAGTTTTACCGTTAGTTCTTGTTGAACTACTTTCGGTAGTAAAAATGCGATGTCGTGTGGTTGCATAGTAGCACTTGCGGTATTGATTATTGATGCTTATGTGAGAAGTCACTCGGTTTGATTCCATTATTGTCGATTAATAATATGAATTATTATAGCGATAATGGCGTTTTGTTTTATTCAGTATTATTAGCGTAATAAAAGCGAAACATCTTTTATATAAAATAGAATACTTTATTAAAGTTATTACATAAATAGAATATATTATATTTTATTATGCATAGTGTTGCGTAGTGTTGCGTAGTGTTTTGCATAGTATTGCATAGTGTTTGCATAGTAAAATGTTTTTATATAAATAGAATATATTATATTTTATTTAAAAGATTTTTCTTTAAATATGGACCCGTCAGATTAAAGTAAATCAATCTGGATAGTTCATGGATTAATTCTTATGCATTCCATTTTCCTATAAATAGAAGCTCGTTCCTTCATTATTTTCTTACGAATTCATTGAAACTACTAGAGAGAGAAATTATAGAGAGAAGCTATAGAGAAAATTATAGAAAGAAGAAGAGTATTACTTTACTTCACTACTTACATATTCGGTTCTTTTACGGTGAGGGTGTTATTCTTTCTTCTTGAAGAGAAACACATTATTCCATTCATTATTATTACATTGGAATAACTTTGTAAAAGTGGTATACCCTATACATAACTTTTATATCATGGCGTACCCTATACTTGGTGAAATCCTTATGTTATTCCATTTGCTTATTATTACATTGGAATAACTTTTGTATCTGTGGTTTACCTATACTTGGTGACATTCTTCTATTATTACATTGGAACATCACATGCATGTGTGTTTTACTGGGACTGGTTAAATTTTTATTATACATTGGAACATCACATGCATGTGTTTTACAGGACTGGTTAAAATCTTTATTATTACATTGGAATATCTATACGTGTGTTTTACAGGATGCTGGTTCCATCTTTATTATTACTGTTGGAACATCACAGCCGTGTGAATTTCACGACTGGTTGGTTCCGTTATTATTATTACATTGGAATAACACATACATCTGAAACGCGTGCGTGGTGATTTCTTTTGTTATTCCATTCTTTATTATACCCGGTTGGTTAAAACTTTGACTTTCTATACTCCATGAAATTAGTAGAATATCCTTGATATTTGCGTTTCATCGATATCTTTTCATGGAAATATTCTTGATCATTCTTGAATTTTACTCTACAAGCGATATCGTGTTGACAATTTGGGCGTTAATAATTCATGGATTAAATAATTCTTGAACTTGTTTTATTGAATTATTATGTCATTGTCATCATCCTCGTGTTATATTATGTTATCTTTGGCTTACGTGCGTAGATGAACTTAGTATGATTATGACGAGGATCATTCGGTATAATCATGACTTGATATAAATGATGTGACAAAAGTCCTCGGTGGCTTTGTAATGCGATGATGGATAGTTTTGGTATGATTATGACCGGGGTGATTCGGTATAGTCATGACCATTGATAATTTGATGAAAATCCTTGGCCAGTAGTGCGGGGATGATTAGATGTGGTGGTTTATTTATTAAAAGTGAGTCTCGTGATAAAAATTGATGAAAACCTTTTAAAACCTAAAAGATAGTAGACTTTATTCTCTACTTGACTCTTTTAATGGATTGCTTATTCATTATGATTAAACTTGGTTGTCTATTGTATTTTATCGGTTTAAACATTGTTGAAGGCTAATGATAATTTGATACGCATTATCTTAGTCATAATATTTCTTCTTGGGCTAGTTGAGCTCACCCTTTCTTTCCTTTATTCTCTTGAGGAAATGAGAACATATTTGAGACGAGTCGGGGAGCGAAGTAATGGTCAGGAGGATAGCATTAGTAGTCCTCTTTATTACGTGAAATAGTGTGATAATAGTTGTAATGAGGACTCCTTTTGAGTTTGTATAATATCTAGTAGACAATATTTGTATTCAAACTCACGATTTATGTCGTATTTATACGGCAGTTATATTAGTAAGTTGTATTTGAATTTATGTACCATGTAAGTGGCGACCCAAGATGGGTGGCGTATACTTAATTTTAGAGGCGTCGCGGTTGGTATCGAGCTTAGGGATATGATCCTGGCTAAGATGTGAGATAAGAACTAGGAGGGAGGCGGAAATTCCTTACGCTAGTATGACCTACCTAAGTTTATTTGGTATTTAATTGGTCGGTCGAGTATAGGGATAATATTTGATATATTAATTAACCCTTGTGTTGTGGCGGTGTTTGGAAATGGCATTGAAAATATTCACTGATGGAGTGAATGTGGTTAGTTGTGACACCTTTAATCACTAATCGGAGTTAATGCGATTGTCGAGACGAGGAACAAATTAGAGATATCCACGTAGTGAATGAAGAACTAATTGTTGCACGAGAAAGAGCTAGTTTGAGAGGTAGCGGTGAAAGTGAGGAAGAAGAGGAAGAAGAGGAACTGAGGAGAATTGGTTAGAAGAAATTTATGATCAAAACTTAGAATTACAAAATCGTGTTCGTGAGCTAGAAGAACGAGGTTGAGAGAACGGAAAGCGATTCGTGGAACAAAGGGATCTGACAATTCAAAATTGGGTTACCCGAGTATGTGATGCTCGAACAAAATCACGCTTTGGCGGGGTGTAAGATATTAAAGTTGGAATCGAGAATTTAAAAATCAAGGATCGGTGAAGGAAGAAACAATGAGCGAAGAAGGAGGCGATGCGTGGGTAAAAAAGGCGCCTAACGTTGCGTTGATAGTGTAGAAAAAAGGCGTCCAGATCGATAAAGCGAAATAGATGAAATGGACTTTGCTTTTTGGAATGACAATGGGAGAGACCCGACATCGAATTGAATTACCCACATGCATAGCGGTCGACGAATTCGATATGGATCGGAGAATAATGATTCAAATCATGGATCGGGAATGTGAAGAAGCACTTAAGGGTGGAATGTTTATATAGTAAAGTCGAACTCGATAATTTAAGCGAGGCGTTTGTCGAGAAAACCGAGCGAAGTTATTACGGGTAAGTTAATTATAAATTAATCTGAAGTCTATACTTTATTCAATACAAGTTCTACCCACTCTTTTATTTCACTAGTTGTGTTCAGCGTTTAAATTTGATTAGAAGAAGTTAAACTTTGACTTATTGGTTGAAACTTCGTTAGTAGGAACCGCCGTTACCTCCTTTGTTTATTAATCTTGTTGTTTCAAATAAACACTTTCACGTTACTGTCGATATTATCTCTTTGAAAATACTTGCCTTTGAGGTAATTTTTGAAAATGATTGATTAACTACTCATTATTCTTTTTGTAAGGTTGTTAGCTTTTATATTTCTAACCAACTTTGTTATCTGAATTCAAAGTAACCAAATCCTAAAGTTAATCTTTGTTATATCAAGCCATAAGTAAAGAGCCCGATCCTTTCGTTGTTGACTTCCTTGTGTGGAATGCAGAAGCGGGACTTTACGTGTGGCGACATCGTGAATGAAGATGGCAAGTTTATAGGTATCATTGTGAGAGTCTTATCTAGGTTAAGGGATAGAAGTCACAGTTGGTATCAATGTAACGTCTTATCAAGTCTTGGATAAAGTAGCGATTTTGAATGATATTTCTATCATTAATAAATTTCTTGACGTATTCTTGAAGATTTCTAGCCTACCTAGGCGTGAAATCGAATTTTGTATTGACCCGATCAAAAACCCATTTCTTAAACCCTCGAATATTTCTTGACTAAAATGAAGTTTTCGTGGTTTATGATGAAAGTCATAATAAAAGCATTGGAATAATGAAAATCATGGGTATATGAAGTATTAGTAAGTTTTATGATGAGTTATGTTGGTTAGTATGTGAAAACATGAAAGTTTCTTAGAAATCACAAAGAGTTGAAAATCAGATTTTGGTGAAAAGCGTAACATGAAATTCAATTGACCATATCTCTTATTATATTTTGAATTTTTGAATGTGGTCAAGTCCTAGAGTTAGATCTATGAGTTACCTAACTAATCCAAGTGGAATTACTGGAAAAGGTGTTGTGGATTTTTGTGTGGACTGATTTTTAGCAAAAGGAGGCCAAAGCTGTAAATTTCGAAAATGCTCTTGCCATGAAACTTTAAGGGACTGTTTGGCCACTTAAATTATGAGAAAAATTCTGGGTTTTGGGACATGAAAGTATATGGTATAAAGTACCTCCTGTCCAAAAATGAGCTCATTCGACTTAAAATGAGCAAGTTATGACTATTTCAATATTTAGGTTTTTAGGCGAAAAACGCTATACTTAGGAGTTCTATAACTCGATGACCATGAAATTTAAACTAGAAGCTCACGTTAACATGTGTAAGATCCTGCCAAGATTTGGGAATTTTTGGAGTTAAACTTGAGGTAGCTAATTTCTTAAGGAATTAATTAGAAATTGATTTTTGAAAAATAGTAAATGAATTTTAAAAATTAAGAAAAATATATTTTCATTATGGGACTATATTATGCTAAATCCCAGAAAAGAAATATTTTTGGGACTGATTTGGTATTTTCATGAAAATAGTTTAATTCTGAACATATGAGTTAAATATGTTATGTGAAAAGTAACAAAGTTGAAAATAGGATTTTATGGCTAGAGAATCCTATATAGAGTATATGCATATTTTTTGATGAGGATTTGATAATTGGTGATGATATCTTATGAGTATGGCATTTTTGAATGATTAAATGCATTATATGGTAAAAGCGTAAACAATTAAGATAAATTGTTTATAAATTTAAGAAGTGATTAAAATATTGTTATAATATTAATGATATTAGATTATGAGATTATTAAGTGATTGATAACATGGGGATATTCTTGAATCTGGATAAATTATATTATAAATGTTTAATATTTATCCTTTATCTCATTTGATTGATTCTTTATATCATTATCCTCGTGTTTATATTATGTTGAAAGTAAATACATGGCTGTAGTGCATAGATGGACTTGGTATGATTATGACGAGGTTATTCGGTATAATCATAGCGTAGTAATTGAATACACAATTATCTTTGGTAGTAGTGCATGGATAATTTGTGGTCGTAATCTTAATGAATTGATTATCTTTGGTAGTAGTGCATGGATAATTTGTGGTCGTGATCTTAATGAATACACAATTATCTTTGGTAGTAGTGCATGGATAATTTGGTGTAATCTTAATGAATACACAATTAACGTAGTGCATGGATAATTTGTAAGTCGTGATCTTAATGAATACACAATTATCTTTGGTAGTAGTGCATGGATAATTTGTGGTCGTGATCTTAATGAATACCTGATTATCTTTGGTAGTAGTGCATGGATAATTTGTGGTCGTTAATCTTAATGAATACACAATTATCTTTGGTAGTAGTGCATGGATAATTTGTGGTCGTGATCTTAATGAATACACAATTATCTTTTGGTAGTAGTGCATGGATAATTTGTGGTCGATCTTAATGAATACACAATTATCTTTGGTAGTGTAGTGCATGGATAATTTGTGGTCGTGATCTTAATGAATACACGATTATCTTTGGTAGTAGTGCATGGATAATTTGTGGTCGTGATCTTAATGAATACACGATTATCTTTGGTAGTAGTGCATGGATAATTTGTGGTCGTGATCTTAATGAATACCACGATTATCTTTGGTAGTAGTCGTGGATAATTCGTGGTCGTGATCTTAATGAATATCCTTGGCACGTAGTGCGGGGATGATTCGATGATATGGATTAATTATTGGTGAGTCTCGTGATGAAATATTAATTCATGGATGTGGTAAAAAGTCGTCTTTGGTAGTAGTGCATTGATAGACTTGGTATGATTATGACCGACGGATTATTCGGTATAATCATGGTAGTAATTGAAAACACGAATATCCTTAGCGATGGTGCATGGATAATTCGTGGTTGTGATCTATTAGTTGAGTCTCGGTATTATTGGTTTCTGAGTTGTATATCTTTGGCTTTGTAGTGCAAAGATGAATTGTTAATGAATATCTTTGGTAGGATTGCAAAGATGAATTTAATATTTTTAACGATAAAGGTATTAAAGGTATCCTCATCTCTTTATCATATCAGTCAGTCATTACCCTAATTTGAGGCGAAATTCCATAAGGAGGGAGATTGTGAGACCCAGATTTTATCGATAAAGATTTAAATTTTGTCGAAATAATTTTTAATATTATGGTGTGAATTTGAGATAATATTATAGTTGTGGGTAGTATTTATAAATTTTTGCAAAGTATCACAGTGGTTATATTATATTCGATTGGTGGGGAATATTAGGTTTAGCGAGGGAATATTAAATGCAATGACTCAATCATTGGTGGACCCTAGCGAAATTATTGTCGGATTGAAAGCGACAAAAATATTTTATTGAAATAACGGCGGAAGTTTCTAGTTGATTCTTGTTGAACTACTCGGTAGTAAAAAATACGATGTCGTGTGGTTGCATAGTAGCATTGCGGTATTGATTGATGATGCTTATGTGAGAAGTCACTCGGTTTGATTCCATTATTGCCGATTAATAATATGAATTATTATAGCGATAATGGCGTTTTATTTTATTAAGTATTATTAGCGTAATAAAAGCGAAACATCTTTATATAAAATAGAATACTTTATTAAAGTTATTACATAAATAGAATATATTATATTTTATTATGCATAGTGTTGTAGTGTTTTGCATAGTGTTTTGCATAGTATTGCATAGTGTTTGCATAGTAAAATGTTTTTATATAAATAGAATATATTATATTTTATTTAAAAGATTTTTCTTTAAATATGGACCGTCAGATTAAAGTAAATCGATACGGATGATTCATGGATTAATTCTTATGCATTCCATTTTCCTATAAATAGAAGCTCGTTCCTTCATTTATTTTCTTACGAATTCATTGAAACTAGAGAGAAATTATAGAGAGAAGCTATAGAGAGAGAAAATTATAGAAAGAAGAAGAGTATTACTATTTACTTACTTCTTCTATATTAGGTTATTTTTACGGTAAAGGGTGTTATTCTTTCTTCTTGAAGAGAACTTACATTATTCCATTCATTATTATTACATTGGAATAACTTTTGTAAAAGTGGCATACCTATACATAACTTTGTATCTGTGGCGTACCTATACTTGGTGAAATCCTTATGTTATTCCATTGCTTATTATTACATTGGAATAACTTTTGTATATCTGTGATTTACCTATACTTGGTGACATTCTTCTATTATTACATTGGAACATCACATGCGTGTGTTTTATCTGGGACACTGGTTCCGATTTTTATTATTACATTGGAACATCACGTGTGTTTTACACGGACTGGTTAAAATCTTTATTATTACATTGGAATATCTATACGTGTGTTTTACAGGATCTGGTTCCATCTTTATTATTACATTGGAACATCTGTCGGTGTGAATTTCACGACTGGTTCCGTTATTATTATTACATTGGAATAACACACATACATCAATACTGCATGCGTGCGTGGTGATTTCTTTTGTTATTCCATTCTTTATTATACCCGGTTGGTTAAAACTTTGACTTCTATACTCCATGAAATTAGTAGAATATCCTTGATATTTGCGTTTCATCGATATCTTTTCATGGAAATATTCTTGATCATTCTTGAATTTTACTCTCTGAAAGCGATATCATGTTGACAATTTGGGCGTTAATAATTCATGGATTAAATAATTCTTGAACTTGTTTTATTGAATTATTATGTCATTGTCATCATCCTCATGTTATATTATGTTATCTTTGGCTTACGTGCGTAGATGAACTTAGTATGATTATGACCGAGGATCATTCGGTATAATCATGACTTGATATAAATGATGTGACAAAAGTCCTCGGTGCTTTGTAATGCGGTGATGGATAGTTTTGGTATGATTATGACCGAGGGGTGATTCGGTATAGTCATGACCATTGATAATTTGATGAAAATCCTTGGCCGTAGATGCGGGGATGATTAGATGTGGTGGTTTATTTATTAAAATTTGAGTCTCGGTGATAAAATTGATGAAAACCTTTTAAAACCTAAAAGATAGTAGACTTTATTCTCTACTTGACTCTTTTAATGGATTGCTTATTCATTATGATTAAAGCTGGTTTGTCTATTGTATTTTATCGGTTTAACCTTTGTTGTTGAAGGCTAATGATAATTTATTACGCATTATCTTAGTCATAATATTTCTTCTTTGGGCTAGTTGAGCTCACCCTTTCTTTCCTTTGTTCTCTTGAAATGAGAACATGCATTTGAGAATGAGTCGGGAGCGAAGTAATGGTCGAGGAGGATAGCATTAGTAGTCCTCACTATTACGTGAAATAGTGTGATAATAGTTGTAATGAGGACTCCTTTTGAGTTTGTATAATATCTAGTAGACAATATTTGTATTCAAACTCACGGTTTATGTCGTATTGTACAGTGAGATTATATTAGTAAGTTGTATTTGAATTTATGTACCATGTAAGTGGCGACCCAAGATGGGTGGCGTATACCTAATTTTAGAGGCGTCACGGTTGGTATCGAGCTTAGGGATATGATCACTGGCTAAGATGTGAGATAAGAACTAGGAGGGAGGCGGAAATTCTTTTATTAGTATGACCTACCTAAGTTTATTTGGTATTTAATTGGTCGAATTCGAGTATAGGGATAATATTTGATATATTAATTAACCCTTGTGTTGTGGCGGTGTTTGGAAAAAATTAGAGATATCCACGTAGTGAATGAAGAACTAATTGTTGCACAGAGAGCTAGTTGCAGAGGTAGCGGTGAAAGTGAGGAAGAAGAGGAACACGAGGAGAATTGGTTAGAAGAAATTTATGATCAAAACTTAGAATTACAAAATCGTGTTCGTGAGCTAGAAGAAACAGGTTGAAAGCAATAAGCGATGCCGTGGAACAAAGGATCTGACAATTCAAAATTGGGTTTGCCGATATGTGATGCTCGAACAAAATCACGCTTTGGCGAGGTGTAAGATATTAAAGTTGGAATCGAGAATTTAAAAATCAAGGATCAAATTTGAAGAAGAAACAAGTGAGCGAAGGAGAATAGGCGATGCATGGGTAAAAAGGCTGCTGTAGCGTTGATAGTGTAGAAAAAAGCGTCCAGATCGATAAAGCCGAAATAGATGAAATGGACTTTGCTTTTTGATGGACAATTGGGAGAACCCAACATCAATTGAATTACCCATGCATAGCGGTCGGCCCGAATTCGATATGGATCGGAGAATAATGATTCAAATCATGGATCGGGGAATGTGAAGAAGCACTTAAGGGTGGAATGTACCTATAGTAAAAAGTCGAACTTCGATAATTTAAGCGAGGCGTTTGTTGAGAAAACCGAACGAAGTTATTACGGGTAAGTTAATTATAAATTAATCTGAAGTCTATACTTTATTCAATACAAGTTCTACCCACTCTTTTATTTCACTAGTTGTGTTCAGCGTTTAAATTTGATTAGAAGAAGTTAAACTTTGACTTATTGGTTGAAACTTCGTTAGTAGGAACCTTCGTTACCTCCTTTGTTTATTAATCTTGTTGTTTCAAATAAACACTTTCACGTTACTGTCGATATTGTCTCTTTGAAAATACTTGCCTTTGAGGTAATTTTTGAAAATGATTGATTAACTACTCATTATTCTTTTTTGTAAGGTTGTTAGCTTTTATATTCTATACCAACTTTGTTATCTGAATTTTAAATAAAAGGAATTTCCTTTATTATTTTTGAAATAGTAAGGGTTGATTTGATTAATGTGGATAGTAAAGGGTTAAATCATAAATATTTCAAAATAAGCAAGTGGTTATAAAATATTCATTTTTGTCGGGGAATATATCGTTTTGGTGGTGGAATATTAAATCTTTGTCGGGGAATATTAAATATTGACGAGCTTTGTCGGTGAATATTAAATATGATGCCCGATGTGTGGAGCCCATGTGAGCGATTGGATGAGGAAAGCGACAAAGTTTGGGTGGTTATAAATAGCGGCGTAGTTATTCTGTTAAGGCTGTGGTTAAAGGCATTGGAATACCGGTGGTTAAAATCTGATGTCTGGCGTGGTTGCGATGATGCTTTGCGGTATTGCAGTATTGTTGAATTATTGATCCTTACGTAAGAAGGCCCTACTCGATAATTATTACGGTAATTCTTATTCGATATTTTATTTTATTGATTCGATAATTCTTTGCGTTGGTATTTTATATTATTCTTTGTTTGATAATTGTCCTGCTGATATTTCCCATTATCGGATCGATAATTCATATTATTTGAATAATATTATTAGATAACATTATTGGCGATGTCTAGAAAGTTACATCAGGAGAGGTTTGGTCACACTAATTGCGGCGCGATGAGGAGAGATCCTTATTGGAAAGCCCCTCTCTCACAGGAGCGGACTGGTTGTCATAAATGTGATTACGTAATATTATTTGTGAATAATTAATTATTGATTCATATGATAAAGAAATATTTATTTTATATGAATATAAATGATGGATTTATTTATGTGGTTATTAATGAAGGAATTAATGTTGAGGTGTTTTATCGGTATTTTATCGGATTGGAGGTATTAAAAATCAAATCGGGGTTTTGAGATATATTGCGGGGTTATAATTTTTAATCAAATAGTTGGATTGTGGTAATTTTTGGGTATGTTATACATACATAAGTTGAGTATATGTCCACAAATTTTGAGCAATTAAAAATCTTGCGAATGATTTGTTGTGAATTTTAAGAGGTGTCGGATTAGGAAATTAGGTTTATAATTGATTTTGGTGGAAAATTCTAGAATTGAGTGGGCCCCACTTGTGGTTGGTGAAAAAATGTCTTTGAATTTTATTTCAAATGTGGTGGGTGGCAATAGTAGCGAGTAAAGCCATCGGTGTGGTCGAAATCTGCCTTGTAATTTAACATTTTTCTATAAATAGAAATTTAAGTTAGAATTGAAAATCACACGAAACAAAGTTTTTCTCTCTTCTCTCTCTATATTATTGGCGTATTTTGTGAGTATTTAGATACTTTGAGAGTTCTTTATTCGGTCTACAAGTTTCATTCGACATCACTTGAGCCTTTCCTTAGAAATCTTGATTCTTTGAGGTAAGGGATGTTATTTTTTCTCGTAATGATATTATTTCTTGATATCATTATCTTTGAAATATTGGTTGGACTTTTTATCAAATTTGGAACTTTTTCATATGGGGTTCTTATTCATGAGTTCTTATTCACGAGTTCTTATTTATTCTTATGAGTTCTTATTCACGAGATTCTTATTCACGAGTCTTATTAATGAAGCGTGAAAGATTTTTTGTGGAATTTCTATCTTTTGGTGTCGAGATTCTTATTCGCGTATCTGGCCTTTATTCACGTATCTGACCTTTATTCACGAATCTGGCCTTATTCATAGAAAAATGAAAATTTTTTCTTTTTCGTCCAAAATATCTATACGGATACTAGCTTTGATTGTATCCGTGTTTTGATCATTCTTGAATTTTACACCTTATGATTATTTTTGAGGTATTTTTGGACGTGGATAAAAAAAAAATCTGAATCCTTAATCCTTAATCCTTGTCATTTTGTTTCCTTTGGATTCGTTCTTAAAAAATATTTTCATCATCCTCGGTCTTAAATGATGATATTATTGAATATCTTTGGCTTTGTAGATGAATGATTTCTGAATAGATGAATGATTCTGAAGAATATCTTTTTTGTAGTGTGAAGATGAATGATGAAGAATATCTTTGGCTTTAGTGCTGAAGATGAGCGGTGTTTAAATGAACATATGGGTGATGAATATCTTTGGCCTTTAGTGCAAGATGAGCGGTGTTTAAATGAACATAATGGTGATGAATATCTTTGGCCTTTAGTGCAAAGATGAGCAGTGTTGAGATGAACATAATGGAGATTGATGAATATCTTTGGCTGTAGTGCTGAAGATGAATATTTGATTTGAGATGAATATTGATTGATGTTACGAGGATAAAATATTGATGATGAATTTATTAAATTCATAGATTATAGTAGATTTCATTCTCTACGTAACTCTTACATGAATTATTATTTCATTGCGAATATTGATCTGAAACTTGTTATACATTGTATTCTATCATTTTTTCCTGTTGGAGACTAACGATAATTTGTTGTATATTATCTTAGTCGTAACATTCTTCTTGGGCTAGTTGAGCTCACCCTTTTCCTTGTTGTTCCATTTTTCTTCTCGGGGGGGCGAGAATGTAGCGAGTCTTAGTCGGGGTATGGAATGAAGGTTTAGAGAGAGTTGTTTAGTAGTCCTCACCATTATTGTAAAATAATGTATCGATAAATGTGATGAGGATTTATTTGAGTATAAATATTATACAGAAGATAATATTTGTATTTAAACTCTGATTTTATTGTTGTGATAATAAAGTTGTAGTTGTTTACGTACCATGTATTTGGCGACTTCGAGAATGGGTTGGATGGAATGGACTATTTTGGGGTTAAATCACGGTTAATATCGAGCTTAGGGATATGATCTCTGGCGGAGATCGGGGAATAGAACTAGGAGGGGAGGCAGGTAAATCCTTTGCTAGTGTGTCTACTAAGCTTATTTGTTAGTTGGTCGATATATATAGGGATATTATGTGATTGATTTCCTTAATTAACCCTTGTTTTATGGCGGTATTTGAGAATGTCATTGAGAATATTAATAGTGGTGTAAATGAGAGGTAGTGGAGATGCTGCTTGCTTGAGCGAGGAGAGCGTGCAGCACGGTGGCAATGTACCTCACATGAATAACACCTTTGGCGAGATGATGAGCGAGGGGATGTTTAGAAGCTTTTTGCGGTTCATGCAAAATCGAGACGAGGAGACTTCGTGTTCAAAATCTGAGGAGGAGATGATAGCGATTCACGGGTGGTCACTGATTGAAGCGATTGAAGTTGGGACCACGAGTGCAGGGAAAGCGGATCCGATCATGGCGGAAACATGGGTCGAAACAAATTACAAGATATTCGATGTCTTGGGATGCGAAGAGAACGAAAGTTCCATTCGCTACTTTTATGTTAAAAGTGGCGAGGCGATTCTTGGTGGGAATACGTAGGCGTACCATTCATTTGCTTTTCGGTATGTCGTGGGAGCGTTTGAAGCGAGTTCGATGACAAGTACTTCCACGAAAGTATTCGTCGTATGAAGGAAGTGGAGTTTATTAGATTGGGCGAGAATAACATGGCGGTGTGTCGGTCTGGCGAAGTTTGCGGAGTTATCGAGGTTTGCACCTCATTTTGGTGGAGAATGAGAGCGTATATGGCGGATGTTTACGAGAGGTTTGAAACCGGCGTCGTCGATATCTCATTTCTCGTAATTTTTTCTCTCTGACCGGATGTTGTAAGCGAGGGCTCGGTTGTTAGGCGAGATATTGAAATACGTTCAATAGGGGACCATAACGAGGATCGTACCAAAGATAGCGATCATCGAATAAGCGATAACCGGTGGAGAAAGAAGAATACGGATGAAAAGCGGTAACCACTACTGGTGGTAATCGTGGCCGTGAAAATAGAAAAAGCGAGTTGGGAGGAGATTTTAAAAGGAGATTCAACAGCGACCGTGTGAAGGCGTCGGCGCCGATGTGTGGCTGGTTCGAGGAGAGAGAAAGACCATCGGTCGTATATGTTACAAATCACGGGAAAGAGGACATATCATCAAGCGCCTACAACAGTTTAAGGTATGCTATAATTGTGGAAAAGAAGGACATATCGCTCGAAGTTATGCGATATCGAAACCTAGATCCGGTGAATGGTGACTCGAAAGGATGTCGAGAAAAGTCAAAGTCAGCGATTCTGGAAGGCGTTTGTCGTGGCCGGTCAAAAATCGAGGAAACGACGAAGTTTAGCGGGTTAGTTAATTATAAATTCTTGCGAAGTTTATACCTTACTGAATCTGGGTTCTACCCATTCTTTTATCTCTCTTGCTTGCGCTCAGCGTTTGAACTTGACTACGGAGAAATTAGACTTTGACTTTATTTATGGGAACTCAGTTAGGAGAAACTTTCATTACATCAGTTGTTTAAAAATCTTGTTTGATTGAGTTGGCCTTTATTACCTTACACATTGACCTTATCTCTTTAAAGATACTTGCTTTTGATGTGATTGATTGGTTAACTACTCATCGTACCAAAATTGATTGCTTTTGTAAGGTTGTTAGTTTTCATATTCTAAGCTGACACTTTGTTATTGAATTCAGCGATCGAACCATTGTAGTCAAACATTTTCATATCAAGCCATGAAGTCGTTCGTTTATTACGGATGTCGAGTTTTCTTAGTCCGTGTTATGGATTTGAATAAAGACACGTCGATTTGAATAATATTCTTGTTGTTATTGATTTTTCTGGCGTATTTTCTGAAGAATTTCTTGGCTTACTCCCAAAGCGATATTAAATTTTGTATCGACTTTGAACGGTACAAAACTCATTTCTAAAATCTCATATCGAATGGCTCTATTGAACTTGAGGAGTTAAAAATTCAACTATAAATTTGGTACTGAGCCTTTATCTTGTGACTTCCTTTGTGGAATTCACTAAGCGAGACTCTCTGTGAGGGCGTCGTATTAGATGCGATAGTAAAGCGATAGGTGTCATTGTGACGTCTTTATCGAGGTTGGGATATGAGTCGCGGTTGAGAACAACCTAAGTCGATATGTCGAAATCGTAGCTTTACAGGCTTAGTTGGTTATTATCGGAGATTCGTTGAAGGATATTCTCGAATCGCTATTCCATTCGCGTGGTGACTCGTAGAGATACAAAATTGAATGGAGCGAGGAATGTGGGAAGAGCTTGAAGAACTCGAGAGGAGACTCATTTGACGTATGTTACGACCGTGCCATCTGGGAAGCGAGCGTGGTAGGCGGCGTGTTGAGTAGAAGATCGTATCAAATCTGAGTACGATATTGTCAAAGACTCATTTAAGTATAATATCTGAATAATAGAGATGGAGATGAAAACTCTAGGTACCAGCGTGATGATATCTGATGCGTGATGATATCTGAGTATAATCGACTTTAATCGATAAAGTTAAAAACATTGAGCTACTACCGGGTGATGAATTTGAAGAAGGAGGTGCGAAGTTGTTATTTTAAAAGCGAGAATCGGTGAGGTGTGAAAGCTCGAACCTTGATTTATTAATCCATTTGAAATTCTCGATCGAATAGGGCGTGGCTATAGACTCGTTTACCACCAAAGTATATGGCGTGTTCATGCGCGTTTTTCACGTGTCGATGTTACGTAAATATGTGGACGACGAAACACGTCATTGAGTTAGAAGCCGGACGAGATAGTAGAAGACTTAACGTCACGAGGAGGTACTGTCAAGATTTTGTAGAGGAAAGAACATGACCTATGTCTGGGGTTATACCGTAAGTTAAAGTTTTGTGGAGAAACCATCTTTATTGAGGAAATGACACAGGAGTTGGAAGCGAAAATGAAAGCGAGGTATCTTTACCTTTTTGAAACACCAGTGCGTCGTCGATTCGAGGGGCGAAATTTCATAAGGAGGGAGGTTGTAAGACCGAAATTTTTTAAATAAAAGGAATTTCCTTTATTTATTATTTTGAAATAGTAAAGGTTGATTTGATTAATGTGGATAGTTAAGGGTTAAATCATAAATATTTCAAAATAATGAGTGGTTATAAAATATTCATTTTTGTCGGGGAATATTCGTTTGGTGGTGGAATATTAAATCTTTGTCGGGGAATATTCGTGCGTGGAATATTAAATGTCGAGAATATTAAATGCTGACGGTATGACCATGTGTGGGCCCATGTGAGCGATTGGATGATGAAAAAGCGACAAAGTTTGGGTGGTTATAAATAGCGGCGTAGTTATGCAATTATAGGAATTAAAGGCATTGGAATACCCGGTGGTTAAAATCTGATGTCTGGCGTGGTTGCGATGCTTTGCGGTATTATTGCAGTATTGTTGAATTATTGATCCTTACGTGAAGGCCTTTACTCGATAATTATTACGGTGAATTCTTATTCGATAGTTTATTTTATTGATTGATAATTCTTTGCGTTGGTATTTTATATTATTCTTTGTTTGATAATTGTCCTTTTGCGATATTTCCCATTATCGGATCGATAATTCATATTATTTGAATAATATTATTAGATAACATTATTAGCGATGTCTAGAAAGTTACATACAGGAGAGGTTTGGTCACTAATTGCTTGGCCCGATGAGAGAGATCCTTATTGGAAAGCCCCTCTCTCAGGAGGAGCGACTGGTTGTCGTAAATGTGATTACGTAATATTATTTGTGAATAATTAATTATTGATTCATATGATAAGAAATATTTATTTTATATGAATATAAATGATGGATTTATTTATGTGGTTATTAATGAAGGAATTAATGTTGAGGTGTTTTATCGGTATTTTATCGGATTGGAGGTATTAAAAATCAAATCGGGGTTTTGAGATATATTGCGGGGTTATAATTTTTAATCAAATAGTTGGATTGTAGTAATTTTGGGTATGTTATACATACATAAGTTGAGTATATATCCACAAATTTTGAGCAGAATTAAAAATGCACGAATGATTTGTTGTGAATTTTAAGAGGTGTCGGATTAGGAAATTAGGTTTATAATTGATTTTGGTGGAAAATTCTAGAATTGAGTGGGCCCCACTTGTGGTTGGTGAAAAAATGTGTTTGAATTTTATTTCAAATGTGGTGGGTGGCAATAGTAGCGGTAAAAGCCATCGGTGCTTGGTCGAAAAATGCCTTGGTGGGCTAACATTTTCTATAAATAGAAATTTAAGTTAGAATTGAAAATCACACGAAACAAAGTTTTTCTCTCTCTCTCTCTATATTATTGGCGTATTTTGTGAGTATTTAGATACTTTGAGAGTTCTTTATTCGGTACAAGTTTCATTCGACATCACTTGAGCCTTTCCTTAGAAATCTTGATTCTTTGAGGTAAGGGATGTTATTTTTTTCGTAATGATATTATTTCTTGATATCATTATCTTTGAAATATTGGTTGGAACTTTTTATCAAATTTGGAACTTTTTCATGTCGGGGTTCTTATTATTCATGAGTTCTTATTCACGAGTTCTTATTCATGAGTTCTGAGTTCTTATTCGAGATTCTTATTCACGAGTCTTATTAAGTGAAGCGTGAAGATGTTTTTTGTGGAATTTCTATCTTTTGGTGTAGGAGATTCTTATTCGCGTATCGGCCTTTATTCGCGTATCTGACCTTTATTCACGAATCGGCCTTTATTCATAGAAAAATGAAAATTTTTCTTTTAAGTCCAAAATATCTATAATACGGATACTAGCTTTGATTGTATCCGTGTTTTGATCATTCTTGAATTTTACACCACTTATGATTATTTTTGAGGTATTTTTGGACATGGATAAAACAAAGTCTGAATCCTGAATCCTTAATCCTTGTCATTTTGTTTCCTTTGGATTCGTTTCTTTAAAAATATTTTTTCATCATCCTCGGTCTTAAATGATGATATTATTGAATATCTTTGGCTTTGTAGTGCGAAGATGAATGATTTCTGAAGAATATCTTTGGCTTTTGTAGTCTGATGAATGATTTCTGAAGAATATCTTTAAATGATACATGCAGAAATGTTGAGATGAATGAATGAATAGTCTGATGATGAAGATGAGCAGTGTTTAAATGAACATGGCCATGGTGATGAATATCTTTGGCCTTTAGTGCAAAGATGAGCAGTGTTTAAATGAACATAATAGGTGATGAATATCTTTGGCCTTTAGTGCAAAGATGAGCAGTGTTGAGATGAACATGGCCAGATTGATGAATATCTTTGGCTGTAGTGCGAAGATGAATATTTGATTTGAGATGAATATTGATTGATGTTCTGAGGATAAAATATTGATGATGAATTTATTAAATTCATAGATTATAGTAGATTTCATTTCTACGTAACTCTTACATGAATTATTATTTCATTGCGAATATTGATCGAAACTTGTTATCTATTGTATACTATCAGATTTTTTTCCTGTTGGAGACTAACGATAATTTGTTGTATATTATCTTAGTCGTAACATTCTTCTCTTCTTGGGCTAGTTGAGCTCACCCTTTTCCTTGTTGTTCCATTTTTCTTCTCGGGGAGGCGAGAATGTAGCGAAAGTCTTAGTCGGGGTATGGAATGAAGGTTACAGAGAGAGTTGTTTAGTAGTCCTCACCATTATTGTAAAATAATGTATCGATAAATGTGATGAGGATTTATTTGAGTATAAATATTATACAGAAGATAATATTTGTATTTAAACTCAGTTTTATTGTTGTGATAATAAAGTTGTAGTTGTTTACGTACCATGTATTTGGCGACTCGAGAATGGGTTGGATGGAATGGACTATTTTGGGATTGGTGGGGAATATTAGGTTTAGCGAGGAATATTAAATGCAATGGCTCAATCATTGGTGGACCCCTAGCGAAATTATTGTCGGATTGAGAAAGCGACAAAAATATTTTATTGAAATAACGGCGGAAGTTTTCTGGTTGATCTTGTTGAACTACTTTCGGTAGTAAAAAATGCGATGTCGTGTGGTTGCGTAGTAGCTGCGGTATTGATTATTGATGCTTATGTGAGAAGTCACTCGGTTTGATTCCATTGTTTGTCGATTAATAATATGAATTATTATAGCGATAATGGCGTTTTATTTTATTAAGTATTATTAGCGTAATAAAAGCGAAACATCTTTTATATAAAATAGAATACTTTATTAAAGTTATTACATAAATAGAATATATTATATTTTATTATGCATAGTGTTGCATAGTGTTTTGCGTAGTGTTTTGCATAGTATTGCATAGTGTTTGCATAGTAAAATGTTTTATATAAATAGAATATATTATATTTTATTTAAAAGATTTTTCTTTAAATATGGATAGTCAGTTAAAGTAAATCAATACTGGATAGTTCATGGATTAATTCTTATGCATTCCATTTTCTATAAATAGAAGCTCGTTTCCTTCATTATTTTTCTTACGAATTCATTTGAAACTACAGAGAGAAATTATAGAGAGAGAAAGCTATAGAGAGAAAATTATAGAAAGAAGAAGAGTATTACAACTACTTCTTTACTACATATTAGGTTCTTTTTACGGTAAAGGGTGTTATTCTTTCTTCTTGAAGAAGAACTTACATTATTCCATTCATTATTATTACATTGGAATAACTTTTGTAAAAGTGGTATACTACTATCATAACACTTGTATATATGTGGCGTACCTATACTTGGTGAAATCCTTATGTTATTCCATTCTTATTATTACATTGGAATAACTTTTATATCTGTGATTTTTACCTATACTTGGTGACATTCTTCTATTATTACATTGGAACATCACATGCGTGTGTTTTTTACAGGACACAGGACACGGTTTATTGCATTTTATTATTACTGTTGGAACATCACATGCATGTGTTTTTTACAGGACACTGGTTAAAATCTTTATTATTACATTGGAATATCTATACATGTGTTTTACAGGATCAGTTCCATCTTTATTATTACATTGGAACATCTGTCGGTGTGAATTTCACGACTTTTGTTTAGATTATTATTATTACATTGGAATAACACATACATCACAATCTGCGTGCGTGGTGATTTCTTTTGTTATTCCATTCTTTATTATACCCGGTTGGTTAAAACTTTGACTTACATACTCCATGAAATTAGTAGAATATCCTTGATATTTGCGTTTCATCGATATCTTTTCATGGAAATATTCTTACGATCATTCTTGAATTTTACTCTCTGAAAGCGATGTCGTGTTGACAATTTGGGCGTTAATAATTCATGGATTAAATAATTCTTGAACTTGTTTTATTGAATTATTATGTCATTGTCATCATCCTCATGTTATATTATATTATGTTATCTTTGGCTTACGTGCGTAGATGAACTTAGTATGATTATGACCGAGGATCATTCGGTATAATCATGACTTGATATAAATGATGTGACAAAAGTCCTCGGTGGCTGTAATGCGGTGATGGATAGTTTTGGTATGATTATGACGGGGTGATTCGGTATAGTCGTGACCATTGATAATTTGATGAAAATCCTTGGCCAGTAATGCGGGGATGATTAGATGTGGTGGTTTATTTATTAAAATTTGAGTCTCGGTGATAAAAATTGATGAAAACCTTTTAAAACCTAAAAGATAGTAGACTTTATTCTCTCTTGACTCTTTTAATGGATTGCTTATTCAGCTGCTTGATTAAAGCTGGTTGTCTATTGTATTTTATCGGTTTAACTTTGTTGAAGGCTAATGATAATTTATTACGCATTATCTTAGTCGTAATATTTCTTCTTGGGCTAGTTGAGCTCACCCTTTCTTTCTTTATTCTCTTGAGGAAATGAGAACATAAATTTGGAGACGAGTCGGGGAGCGGAGTAATGGTCGAGAGGATAGCATTAGTAGTCCTCCATTTAATACGTGAAATAGTGTGATAATAGTTGTAATGAGGACTCCTTTTGAGTTTGTATAATATCTAGTAGACAATATTTGTATTCAAACTCACGGTTTTTATGTCGTATTGTACTACAGTGAGTTATATTAGTAAGTTGTATTTGAATTTATGTACCATGTAAGTGGCGACCCAAGATGGGTGGCGTATATACTAATTTTGGGGCGTCGCGGTTGGTATCGAGCTTAGGGATATGATCACTGGCTAAGATGTGAGAATAAGAACTAGGAGGGGGAGGCAGAGAATTCCTTGTTAGTATGACCTACTAAGTTTATTTGGTATTTAATTGGTCGGTAGGAGTATATAGGGATAATATGTGATATGTTAATTAACCCTTGTTTTGTGGCGGTGTTTGAGAATGGCATCGAAAATCTTTGAGATAAGCAATGAAGCACATGAGAGTGTTGATTGATTCGAACAAAAGGTAACGACCAACAGGACACGATAATAATCATCATTGGTGGTGAAGAAATTTTATCGAGAACAATGATAACCATCGTGGGGAAATTATCATGCTAAGAATGGTAACCACGCCGGTGGTAATCATTGTGAATAATAGAAGTGGAAATTTCAAGAAGAAGGTCATTTAGCTCGATTTTGTTGTGTAAGAAAGTGAAGTCGAAGAGAATTTGGGATAGTGGCATAGTGTGAAAAGCGGATATGGACAAAACGAAAAAGTCGTTGTTTTAGGAGAAGGCGTTTTTAACATGACTTCTCATGGCGAGTGGAATTGAACGACGAAGTTATCGCGGGTTAGTTAATTATAAATTCTTGCGAAGTCTATACCTTATAAGATACGGTTCTACCCATTCTTTTTTATCTCACTTGCTTGCGTTCGGCGTTTAAATTTGACTCAGGAGAAGTTAGACTTTGACTTATTGGTTGAAACCGTTAGTGAGGCCTTTCGTTACCTCTTATTTTTTAATCTTGTTGATTCAAATAAACACTTTCACGTTACTGTCGATCTTATCTCTTTGAAAATACTTGCCTTTGATGTAATTTTAGAAATCGATTGATTAACTTACTCATTATTCTTTTTTGTAAGGTTGTTAGCTTTTATATTCTAACCAACTTTGTTATCTGAATTCAAAGTAACCAACCCCTAAAGTTAATCTTTGTTATATCAAGCCATAAGTAAAGAACCCCGATCCTTTCGTTGTTGACTTCCTTGTGTGGAAATGCAAGAAGCGGACTTTACGTAGGCGACATCGTGAATGAAGATGGCAAGTTTATAGGTATCGTTGTGAGGTCTTTATCTAGGTTAAGGGATAGAAGTCGCAGTTGGTATTAATGTGACGTCTTATCAAGTCTTGGATAAAAGTGTGATTTTGAATGATATTTCTATCATTAATAAATTTCTTGGCGTATTCTTGAAGACTTCCTAGCCTACCTAGGCGTGAAATCGAATTTTGTATTGACCCGGTCTGAAACCCATTTCTTAAACCCTCGAATATTTCTTGACTAAAATGATGCATTTACGTGGTTTATGATGAAAGTCATAATAAAAGCATTGGAATAATGAAAATCATGGGTATATGAAGTATTAGTAAGTTTTATGATGAGTTATGTTGGTTAGTATGTGAAAACATGAAAGTTTCTTAGAAATCACTGAAAGAGTTGAAAATCAGATTTTGGTGAAAAGCGTAACATGAAATTCAATTGACCATATCTCTTATTATATTTTGAATTTTTGAATGTGGTCAAGTCCTAGAGTTAGATCTATGAGTTACCTAACTAATCCAAGTGGAATTACTTTGGAAAAGGTGTTGTAGATTTTTGTGTGGACTGATTTTTAGCAAAGGAGGCCAAAGCTGTAAATTTGAAAAATGCTCTTGCCTTGAAACTTTTAAGGGGCTGTTTCGGCCACTTAAATTATGAGAAAAATTCTGGCCTTTTGGGACATGAAGGTATATGGTATAAAGTACCTCCTGTCCAAAAATGAGCTCATTCGACTTAAAATGAGCAAGTTATGACTATTTCAATATTTAGGTTTTTAGAAAAAACGCTATATAGGAGAGTTCTATAACTCAGATGACCATGAAATTTAAACTGGAAGCTCACGTTAACATGTGTAAGGTCCTGCCAAGATTTGGGAATTTTGGAGTTAAACTTGAGGTAGCTAATTTCTTAAGGAATTAATTAGAAATTGATTTTTGAAAAATAGTAAATGAATTTTAAAAATTCGAGAAAAATATATTTTCATTATGGGACTATATTATACTAAATCCCAGAAAAGAAATATTTTGGGACTGATTTGGTATTTTTCATGAAAATAGTTTAATTCTGAACATATGAGTTAAATATGTTATGTGAAATAACAAAAGTTGAAAATAGGATTTTATGGCTAGAGAATCTATATAGAGTATATGCATATTTTTTGATGAGGATTTGATAATTGGTGATGATATCTTATGAGTATGGCATTTTTGAATGATTAAATGCATTATATGGTAAAAGCGTAAACAATTAAGATAAATTGTTTATAAATTTAAGAAGTGATTAAAATATTGTTATAATATTAATGATATTAGATTATGAGATTATTAAGTGATTGATAACATGGGGATATTCTTGAATCTGGATAAATTATATTATAAATGTTTAATATTTATCCTTTATCTCATTTGATTGATTCTTTATATCATTATCCTCGTATGCTTTATATTATGTTGAAAGTAAATACGTGGCTGTAGTGCGTAGATGGACTTGGTATGATTATGACGAGGTTGGACTTGGTATAATCATATAGTAATTGAATACTGATTATCTTTGGTAGTAGTCATGGATAATTTGTGGTCGTAATCTTAATGAAACAATTATCTTTGGTAGTAGTGCATGGATAATTTGTGATCGTGATCTTAATGAATACTGAATTATCTTTGGTAGTAATTCATGGATAATTTGAAAGTGGTCGTGATACTTAATGAATACACAATTATCTTTGGGATAGACATGGATAATTTGTGATTATCTTTGGTAGTAGTGCATGGATAATTTGTGTCGTGATCTTAATGAATACACGATTATCTTTGGTAGTAGTGCATGGATAATTTGTGGTCGTGATCTTAATGAATACACGCGATTAGGATTTGGATGATGTGGATTAAGTAGTGAATCTTAATCTCGTGATGATAATTCATGGATGTGATAATTTGTTAATGAATACGTGCATAGATTATCTTTGGTAGTAGTGCATGGATAATTTGTATGGTCGTAATCTTAATGAATACACGATTATCTTTGGTAGTAGTGCATGGATAATTTGTGGTCGTGATCTTAATGAATACACGATTATCTTTGGTAGTAGTGCATGGATAATTTAGTGGTGGTCGTGATCTTAATGAATATCCTTGGCACGTAGTGCGGGGATGATTCGATGATATGATATGGATTAATTATTGGTGAGTCTCGTGATGAAATATTAATTCATGGATGTGGTAAAAAAAGTAAATCTTTAGTAGTAGTGCATTGATGGACTTGGTATGATTATGACCGAGGATTATTCGGTATAATCATGGTAGTAATTGAAAACACGAATATCCTTGGCGATAATGGTGCATGGATAATTCGTGGTTGTGATCTTATTATTAATAGTGCGTCTCGGCATTATTGGTTTCTGAGTTGTATATCTTTGGCTTTGTAGTGCAAAGATGAATTGTTAATGAATATCTTTGGTAGGATTGCGAAGATGAATTTAATATTTTAAGCGATAAAGGTATTGAGGTATCCTCATCTCTTTATCATATCAGTCGTACCACTAATTTAGAGGTGAAATTCCATAAGGAGGAGATTGTGAGACCCAGTTTTATCGATAAAGATTTAAATTTTGTTGAAATAATTTTTAATATTATGGTGTGAATTTGAGATAATATTATAGTTGTGGGTAGTATTTATAAATTTTGCAAAGTATCACAGTGGTTATATTATATTCGATTGGTGGGGAATATTATTCGGTTTAGCGGGGAATATTAAATGCAATGGCTCAATCATTGGTGGACCTAGCGAAATTATTGTCGGATTGAAAGCGACAAAAATATTTTATTGAAATAACGGCGGAAGTTTCTGGTTGTTCTTGTTGAACTACTTCGGTAGTAAAAATGCGATGTCGTGTGTGGTTGCATAGTAGCACTGCGGTATTGATTATTGATCTTTATGTGAGAAGTCACTCGGTTTGATTCCATTATTGTCGATTAATAATATGAATTATTATAGCGATAATGGCGTTTTGTTTTATTAAGTATTATTAGCGTAATAAAAGCGAAACATCTTTATATAAAATAGAATACTTTATTAAAGTTATTACATAAATAGAATATATTATATTTTATTATGCATAGTGTTGCATAGTGTTTTGCATAGTGTTTTGCATAGTATTGCATAGTGTTTGCATAATAGTGTTTGCGTAAAAATGTTTTTATATAAATAGAATATATTATATTTTATTAAAAGATTTTTCTTTAAATATGAATAGTCAGATTAAAGTAAATCAATACGGGATAGTTCATGGATTAATTCTTATGCATTCCATTTTCTATAAATAGAAGCTCGTTTCCTTCATTATTTTCTTACGAATTCATTGAAACTACTAGAGAGAGAAATTATAGAGAGAAGCTATAGAGAAAATTATAGAAAGAAGAAGAGTGATATACTACTTTACTTACATATTAGGTTCTTTTTACGGTGAGGGTGTTATTCTTTCTTCTTGAAGAGAACTTACATTATTCCATTCATTATTATTACATTGGAATAACTTTTGTAAAAAGTGGTATACCTATCACATAACTTTGTATATCATGGCGTACCTATACTTGGTGAAATCCTTATGTTATTCCATTCTTATTTATTACATTGGAATAACTTTTATATCTGTGATTTACCCTATACTTGGTGACATTCTTTATTATTACATTGGAACATCACATGCATGTGTTTTTACAGGACTGGTTTTAAATTTTATTATACTACATTGGAACATCACATGCGTGTGTTTTACAGGACTGGTTAAAATCTTTATCATTACATTGGAATATCTATCATGTGTGTTTTTGCGGATGCAGTTCCATCTTTATTATTACATTGGAACATCACATCGGTGTGAATTTCACGACTTTGGTTAGTTATTATTATTACATTGGAATAAACATACATCTGCAATCTGCGCATGCGTGGTGATTTCTTTTGTTATTCCATTCTTTATTATACCCGGTTGGTTAAAACTTTGACTTTATACTCCATGAAATTAGTAGAATATCCTTGATATTTGCGTTTCATCGATATCTTTTCATGGAAATATTCTTACGATCATTCTTGAATTTTACTCTGAAAGCGATATCGTATGTTGACAATTTGGGCGTTAATAATTCATGGATTAAATAATTCTTGAACTTGTTTTATTGAATTATTATGTCATTGTCATCATCCTCGTGTTATATTATGTTATCTTTGGCTTACGTGCGTAGATGAACTTAGTATGATTATGACCGAGGATCATTCGGTATAATCATGACTTGATATAAATGATGTGACAAAAGTCCTCGGTGGCTTTGTAATGCGGTGATGGATAGTTTTGGTATGATTATGACCGGGGTGATTCGGTATAGTCGTGACCATTGATAATTTGATGAAAATCCTTGGGTAGTAGATGCGAGGGGATGATTAGATGTGGTGGTTTATTTATTAAAATTTGAGTCTCGGTGATAAAATTGATGAAAACCTTTTAAAACCTAAAAGATAGTAGACTTTATTCTCTCTTGACTCTTTTAATGGATTGCTTATTCATTGCTGATTAAAGCTGGTTGTCTATTGTATTTTATCGGTTTAACAACTTTGTTGAAGGCTAATGATAATTTATTACGCATTATCTTAGTCGTAATATTTCTTCTTGGGCTAGTTGAGCTCACCCTTTCTTTCCTTTATTCTCTTGAGGAAATGAGAACATGCATTTGGAGACGAGTCGGGGAGCGCAGTAATGGTCGGAGGATAGCATTAGTAGTCCTCACTATTACGTGAAATAGTGTGATAATAGTTGTAATGAGGACTCCTTTTGAGTTTGTATAATATCTAGTAGACAATATTTGTATTCAAACTCGCGGTTTATGTCGTATTGTACCACGACGAGTTATATTAGTAAGTTGTATTTGAATTTATGTACCATGTAAGTGGCGACCCAAGATGGGTGGCGTATACCTAATTTTTGAGGCGTCGCGGTTGGTATCGAGCTTAGGGATATGATCACTGGCTAAGATGTGAGATAAGAACTAGGAGGGAGGCGGGGAATTCCTTGTTAGTATGACCTACTAAATTTATTTGGTATTTAATTGGTGGTCGATTCGGAGTATAGGGATAATATGTGATATATTAATTAACCCTTGTTTTTGTGGAAATGGCGGTGTGTTTGAGAATGACATCTTTACGAAAATGTTTGAGATAGACGAGAACAATTGATAGCACATGAGAGTGTTGATTGATTTGAAAGTGAGGAAGAAAGAGGAAGAAAAGAACAAAGGTGGTTAGAAGAAATTTATGATCAAAACGATACAAAAATCATGTTTGGTAGAAGAAAGCAGGTTGCAATTATCGAACAATGATAACCATCGTTACGGGGGAAATTATCATGGCTAAGAATGGTAACCACTTGATTGGTAATCATGAAGATAATAGAAAGTGGAAATTTCAGAAGAAGCGGTCATAAAGCTCGATTTTGATGAAATGGAGTGAAGTGATTGGGAAGTCGGAAGGATGGGATAGTGGCAAAAAGCGGATATGGACAAAACAATTGAATCATGGATCGGTTGGTTTTAGGGAGAATGCGTTTTCGTGAGTCGAGCTTCGATAATTTAAGCGAGCGGGAAAACGAGCGAAGTTATTACGGGTTAGTTAATTATAAATCTTGCGAAGTCTATACCTTATTAGAATACAAGTTCTACCCATTCTTTTTTATCTCTACTGCTTTGCGTTCAGCGTTTAAATTTGACTCAGGAGAAGTTAGACTTTGACTTATTGGTTGAAACCGTTAGTAGGAACCTTCGTTACCTCTCAACATTTATTAATCTTGTTGTTTCAAATAAACACTTTCACGTTACTGTCGATCTTATCTCTTTGAAAATACTTGCCTTTGATGGTAATTTTAGAAATCGATTGATTAACTACTCATTATTCTTTTTGTAAGGTTGTTAGCTTTTATATTCTAACTTGACTTTGTTATCTGAATTCAAAGTAACCAAATCCTAAAGTTAATCCTTTGTTATATCAAGCCATAAGTAAAGAGCCCGATCCTTTCGTTGTTGACTTCCTTGTGTGGAATGCAAAGCCGGACTTTACGTGGCGACATCGTGAATGAAGATGGCAAGTTTATAGGTATCATTGTGAGGTCTTATCTAGGTTAAGGGATAGAAGTCGCGGTTGGTATTAATGTGACGTCTTATCAAGTCTTGGGCGCGAAAATATGATTTTGAATGATATTTCTATCATTAATAAATTTCTTGGCGTATTCTTGAAGATTTCTAGCCTACCTAGAGCGTGAAATCGAATTTTGTATTGACTTGTTACAAAACCCATTTCTTAAACCCTCGAATATTTCTTGACTAAAATGAGCAGTTTACGTGGTTTATGATGAAAGTCATAATAAAAGCATTGGAATAATGAAAATCATGGGTATATGAAGTATTAGTAAGTTTTATGATGAGTTATGTTGGTTAGTATGTGAAAACATGAAAGTTTCTTAGAAATCACAAAGAGTTGAAAATCAGATTTTGGTGAAAAGCGTAACATGAAATTCAATTGACCATATCTCTTATTATATTTTGAATTTTTGAATGTGGTCAAGTCCTAGAGTTAGATCTATGAGTTACCTAACTAATCCAAGTGGAATTACTGGAAAAGGTGTTGTAGATTTTTGTGTGGACTGATTTTAGCAAAGGAGGCCAAAAGCTGTAAATTTCGAAAATGCTCTTGCCTTGAAACTTTAAGGGGCTATTTGGCCACTTAAATTATGAGAAAAATTCTGGCCTTTTGGGACATGAAAGTATATGGTATAAAGTACCTCCTGTCCAAAAATGAGCTCATTCGACTTAAAATGAGCAAGTTATGACTATTTCAATATTTAGGTTTTAAGGCGAAAAAACGCTATAACTTAGGAGTTCTATAACTCAGATGACCATGAAATTTAAACTAGAAGCTCACGTTAACATGTGTAAGGTCTGCCAAGATTTGGGAATTTTGGAGTTAAACTTGGGGTAGCTAATTTCTTAAGGAATTAATTAGAAATTGATTTTTGAAAAATAGTAAATGAATTTTAAAAATTAGAGAAAATATATTTTCATTATGGGACTATATTATGCTAAATCCCAGAAAAGAAATATTTTTGGGACTGATTTGGTATTTTTCATGAAAATAGTTTAATTCTGAACATATGAGTTAAATATGTTATGTGAAATATGAAAGTTGAAAATAGGATTTTATGGCTAGAGAATCTATATAGAGTATATGCATATTTTTTTTTGATGAGGATTTGATAATTGGTGATGATATCTTATGAGTATGGCATTTTTGAATGATTAAATGCATTATATGGTAAAAGCGTAAACAATTAAGATAAATTGTTTATAAATTTAAGAAGTGATTAAAATATTGTTATAATATTAATGATATTAGATTATGAGATTATTAAGTGATTGATAACATGGGGATATTCTTGAATCTGGATAAATTATATTATAAATGTTTAATATTTATCCTTTATCTCATTTGATTGATTCTTTATATCATTATCCTCGTATTTTATATTATGTTGAAAGTAAATACGTGGCTTTTGTAGTGCGTAGATGGACTTGGTATGATTATGACCGAGGGTTGTTCGGTATAATCATAGCAGTAATTGAATACACAATTATCTTTGGTAGTAGTGCATGGATAATTTTGTGGTCGTAATCTATTATGAATAGTGCGTGGATAATTCGATGATGTGGATTATCTTTGGTAATTAGTTGGTAGTAGTGCATGGATAATTTGTGGTGCGTGATCTTAATGAATACACAATTATCTTTGGTAGTAGTGCATGGATAATTTTGTGGTCGTGATCTTAATGAATACTGATTATCTTTGGTAGTAGTGCATGGATAATTTGTGGTCGTGATCTTAATGAATACCTGATTATCTTTGGTAGTAGTGCATGGATAATTTGTAATGATCTTAATGAATACACGATTATCTTTGGTAGTAGTGCATGGATAATTTGTGGTCGTGATCTTAATGAATACACGATTATCTTTGGTAGTAGTGTGGATAATTTATTGGTCGTGATCTTAATGAATAATTATCTTTGGTAGTAGTGCGTGGATAATTTGTGGTCGTAATCTTAATGAATACGATTATCTTTGGTAGTAGTGCATGGATAATTTGTGGTCGTGATCTTAATGAATACCGACGATTATCTTTGGTAGTAGTCGTGGATAATTTTTGTGGTGTGATCTTAATGAATATGATTACGATTATCTTGGTAGTAGTGCATGGATAATTTGTATATTAATAATGATTAATGAATATCCTTGGCTTTGTAGTGCGGGGATGATTCGATGATATGGATTAATTATTGATTGGTGAGTCTCGTGATGAAATATTAATTCATGGATGTGGTAAAAAGTCGTCTTTGGTAGTAGTGCATTGATAGACTTGGTATGATTATGACCGAGAGATTATTCGGTATAATCATGGTAGTAATTGAAAACACGAATATCCTTGGCGATGGTGCATGGATAATTCGTGGTTGTGATCTTATTATAAATTTGAGTCTCGATTATTATTGGTTTCTGGTTATATATATTTGGGCTGTAGTGCAAAGATGAATTGTTAATGAATATCTATTTTGGCGGATTGCGAAGATGAATTTAATATTTTTAAGCGATAAAAAGGTATTGAGGTATCCTCATCTCTTTATCATATCAGTCGTTACCCTAATTTGAGGAGAAATTCCATAAGGAGGGAGATTGTGAGACCCAGTTTTATCGATAAAGATTTAAATTTTGTGAAATAATTTTTTAATATTATGGTGTGAATTTGAGATAATATTATAGTTGTGGGTAGTATTTATAAATTTTGCAAAGTATCACAGTGGTTATATTATATTCGATTGGTGGGGAATATTCGGTTTAGCGAGGGAATATTAAATGCAACAGCTCAATCATTGGTGGACCCTAGCGAAATTATTGTCGGATTGAAAGCGACAAAAATATTTTATTGAAATAACGGCGGAGTTTTTCTGGTTAATCTTTGTTGAACTACTCGGTAGTAAAAAAATGCGATGTCGTGTGGTTGCGTAGTAGCTTGCGGTATTGATTATTGATCTTATGTGAGAAGTCACTCGGTTTGATTCCATTATTGTCGATTAATAATATGAATTATTATAGCGATAATGGCGTTTTTTTTATTAGTATTATTAGCGTAATAAAAGCGAAACATCTTTTATATAAAATAGAATACTTTATTAAAGTTATTACATAAATAGAATATATTATTTTATTATGCATAGTGTTGCGTAGTGTTTTGCGTAGTGTTTTGCGTAGTATTGCATAGTGTTTGCATAGTAAAATGTTTTTATATAAATAGAATATATTATATTTTATTTAAAAGATTTTTCTTTAAATATGGAATAGTCAGATTAAAAGTAAATCAATACGGGATAGTTCATGGATTAATTCTTATGCATTCCATTTTCTATAAATAGAAGCTCGTTTCCTTCATTATTTTCTTACGAATTCATTGAAACTACAGAGAGAGAAATTATAGAGAAAGCTATAGAGAGAAAATTATAGAAAGAAAGAAGAGTATACTACTTCTTACTGATACTTCTTATATTAGGTTATTTTTACGGTGAGGGTGTTATTCTTTCTTCTTGAAGAGAACTTACATTATTCCATTCATTATTATTACATTGGAATAACTTTTGTAAAAGTGGTATACTACTATCATAACTTTTGTATCTATGGCGTACCTATACTTGGTGAAATCCTTATGTTATTCCATTTCTTATTATTACATTGGAATAACTTTTGTATCTGTGATTTACCTATACTTGGTGTGACATTCTTATTATTATTACATTGGAACATCACATGCGTGTGTTTTACAGGACTGGTTATTAAAATTTTTTATTATACTGTTGGAACATCACATGCGTGTGTTTTACAGGACTGGTTAAAATCTTTATCATTACTGTTGGAATATCTATCATGTGTTTTACAGGATGCAGTTCCATCTTTATTATTACATTGGAACATCACATCGGTGTGAATTTCACGACACTGGTTTAGATTATTATTATTACATTGGAATAACACATACATCACAATCTGCGCATGCGTGGTGATTTCTTTTGTTATTCCATTCTTTATTATACCCGGTTGGTTAAAACTTTGACTTACATACTCCATGAAATTAGTAGAATATCCTTGATATTTGCGTTTCATCGATATCTTTTCATGGAAATATTCTTACGATCATTCTTGAATTTTACTCTCTGAAAGCGATATCGTGTTGACAATTTGGGCGTTAATAATTCATGGATTAAATAATTCTTGAACTTGTTTTATTGAATTATTATGTCATTGTCATCATCCTCGTATGTTATATTATGTTATCTTTGGCTTACGTGCGTAGATGAACTTAGTATGATTATGACCGGGGATCATTCGGTATAATCATGACTTGATATAAATGATGTGACAAAAAAGTCCTCGGTGGCTTTTTGTAATGCGGTGATGGATAGTTTTTGGTATGATTATGACCGGGGTGATTCGGTATAGTCATGACCATTGATAATTTGATGAAAATCCTTGGTAGTAGTGCGGGGATGATTAGATGTGGTGGTTTATTTATTAAAATTTGAGTCTCGGTGATAAAAATTGATGAAAACCTTTTAAAACCTAAAAGATAGTAGACTTTATTCTCTCTTGACTCTTTTAATGGATTGCTTATTCATTATGATTAAAGCTGGTTGTCTATTGTATTTTATCGGTTTAAACTTTGTTGAAGGCTAATGATAATTTATTACGCATTATCTTAGTCGTAATATTTCTTCTTGGGCTAGTTGAGCTGAGCTCACCTTTTTTTTATTCTCTTGAGGAAATGAGAACATAAATTTGAGACAGTCGGGGAGCAGTAATGGTCGAGAGGATAGCATTAGTAGTCCTCATTTATTACGTGAAATAGTGTGATAATAGTTGTAATGAGGACTCCTTTTGAGTTTGTATAATATCTAGTAGACAATATTTGTATTCAAACTCACGGTTTTATGTCGTATTGTACCTGACAGTTATATTAGTAAGTTGTATTTGAATTTATGTACCATGTAAGTGGCGACCCAAGATGGGTGGCGTATATACTAATTTTGAGGCGTCGCGGTTGGTATCGAGCTTAGGGATATGATCACTGGCTAAGATGTGAGATAAGAACTAGGAGGGAGGCGGGAAATTCCTTGCGCTAGTATGACCTACTAAGTTTATTTGGTATTTAATTGGTCGGTCGAGAGTATAGGGATAATATTTGATATATTAATTAACCCTTGTTTTGTGGCGGTGTTTGGAAATGGAATGTTGAAAATATTCTGATGGAGTGAATGTGGATCGATTGTGACACCTTTGGCGATAACTAATCGGAGTTAATAATGCGGTGTCGAGACGAGGAACAAATTAGAGATATCCACGTAGTGAATGAAGAACTAATTGTTGCGGAGTTTAAGGGAAGCAGAGCTAGTTGAGAGTAGCATGGTGAAAGTGAGAGAATTTGATGGAAGGAAGAAGAAGAAGAGGAACACGAGGAGAATTGGTTAGAAGAAATTTATGATCAAAACTTAGAATTACAAAATCGTGTTCGTGAGCTAGAAGAAACGGGTTGAAGAAGCGACAAAGCGATTATGGTGGAACAAAGGGATCTGACAATTCAAAATTGGGTTTGAGATATGTGATGTGATGCTCGAACAAAATCACGCTTTGGCGGAGGTGTAAGATATTAAAGTTGGAATCGAAATTTAAAAAAAAGATCGTTTTGAAAGAAGAAACAAGCTCGAGCGAAGGAGAATAGGCGATCGTGGGTAAAAAAATTATAATAGCGTTGATAGTGTAGAAAAAAGCGTCCAGATCGATAAAGCGAAATAGATGAAATGGACTTTGCTTTTTGGATTGACAATGATGGGAGAACCTGGCTTTTTTGTTGACATCGAATTGAATTACCACTTCAAATGCATGGCGGTCGGTCCGAATTCGATATGGATCGGAGAATAATGATTGAATCATGGATCGGGGAATGTGAAGAAGCACTTAAGGGTGGAATGTACCTATAGTAAAGTCGAACTTCGATAATTTAAGCGAGGCGTTTTTTCGTGACGAAAACACGAGCGAAGTTATACGGGTAAGTTAATTATAAATTAATTGAAGTCTATACTTTATTGAATCTGAGTTCTACCCACTCTTTTATTCTACTAGTTGTGTTCGGCGTTTAAATTTGACTCAGAAGAAGTTAGACTTTGACTTATTGGTTGAAACCGTTTAGTAGGAACCGCCGTTACCTCCTTCTTATTTATTAATCTTGTTGTTTCAAATAAACACTTTCACGTTACTGTCGATCTTATCTCTTTGAAAATACTTGCCTTTGAGGTAATTTTTGAAATCGATTGATTAACTACTCATTATTCTTTTTGTAAGGTTGTTAGCTTTTATATTTCTAACCTTGACTTTGTTATCTGAATTCAAAGTAACAAATCCTAAAGTTAATCTTTGTTATATCAAGCCATAAGTAAAAAAGAGCCCGATCCTTTCGTTGTTGACTTCCTTGTGTGGAATGCAGAAGCGGACTTTACGTGGCGACATCGTGAATGAAGATGGCAAGTTTATAGGTATATTGTGAGGTCTTTATCTAGGTTAAGGGATAGAAGTCGCAGTTGGTATCAATGTGACGCTTATCAAGTCTTGGATAGAGTGTGATTTTGAATGATATTTCTATCATTAATAAATTTCTTGGCGTATTCTTGAAGATTTCTAGCCTACCTAGGCGTGAAATCGAATTTTGTATTGACCCCGATCTGAAAACCCATTTCTTAAACCCTCGAATATTTCTTGACTAAAATGAGCATTTTCGTGGTTTATGATGAAAGTCATAATAAAAGCATTGGAATAATGAAAATCATGGGTATATGAAGTATTAGTAAGTTTTATGATGAGTTATGTTGGTTAGTATGTGAAAACATGAAAGTTTCTTAGAAATCACAAAGAGTTGAAAAATCGATTTTGGTGAAAAGCGTAACATGAAATTCAATTGACCATATCTCTTATTATATTTTGAATTTTTGAATGTGGTCAAGTCCTAGAGTTAGATCTATGAGTTACCTAACTAATCCAAGTGGAATTACTGGAAAAGGTGTTGTAGATTTTTTGTGTGGACTGATTTTAGCAAAGGAGGGCAAAAGCTGTAAATTTCGAAAATGCTCTGCCAGAAACTTTAAAGGGGCTGTTTGGCCACTTAAATTATGAGAAAAATTCTGGCCTTTTGGGACATGAAAGTATATGGTATAAAGTACCTCCTGTCCAAAAATGAGCTCATTCGACTTAAAATGAGCAAGTTATGACTATTTCAATATTTAGGTTTTTAAAAACGCTATATAGGAGTTCTATAACTCAGATGACCATGAAATTTAAACTAGAAGCTCACGTTAACATGTGTAAGGTCCTGCCAAGATTTGGGAATTTTGGAGTTAAACTTGAGGTAGCTAATTTCTTAAGGAATTAATTAGAAATTGATTTTTGAAAAATAGTAAATGAATTTTAAAAATTCGAGAAAAATATATTTTCATTATGGGACTATATTATGCTAAATCCCAGAAAAGAAATATTTTTGGGACTGATTTGGTATTTTTCATGAAAATAGTTTAATTCTGAACATATGAGTTAAATATGTTATGTGAAGTAACAAAGTTGAAAATAGGATTTTATGGCTAGAGAATCTATATAGAGTATATGCATATTTTTTGATGAGGATTTGATAATTGGTGATGATATCTTATGAGTATGGCATTTTGAATGATTAAATGCATTATATGGTAAAAGCGTAAACAATTGAGATAAATTGTTTATAAATTTAAGAAGTGATTAAAATATTGTTATAATATTAATGATATTAGATTATGAGATTATTAAGTGATTGATAACATGGGGATATTCTTGAATCTGGATAAATTATATTATAAATGTTTAATATTTATCCTTTATCTCATTTGATTGATTCTTTATATCATTATCCTCGTATTTATATTATGTTGAAAGTAAATACGTGGCTTTGTAGTGCGTAGATGGACTTGGTATGATTATGACGAGGATTGTTTGGTATAATCATGCTTAGTAATTGAAACTGATTACAATTATCTTTGGTAGTAGTAGTGCATGGATAATTTGTGTGTCGTGATCTTAATGAATACATGATTATCTTTGGTAGTAGTGCATGGATAATTTGTGGTGTAATCTTAATGAATACACAATTATAGTAGTAGTGCATGGATAATTTGTATTGATCTTAATGAATATTATCTTTGGTAGTAGTGCATGGATAATTTTGTGGTCGTGATCTTAATGAATACACGATTATCTTTGGTAGTAGTGCATGGATAATTTGTGGTGCGTGATCTTAATGAATACACGATTATCTTTGGTAGTAGTGCATGGATAATTTGTGGTCGTGATCTTAATGAATACTGATTATCTTTGGTAGTAGTGCATGGATAATTTGTGGTGGTAATCTTAATGAATACACGATTATCTTTGGTAGTAGTGCATGGATAATTTGTGGTGCGTAATCTTAATGAATATACGATTATCTTTGGTAGTAGTGCATGGATAATTTGTGGTCGTGATCTTAATGAATACACGATTATCTTTGGTAGTAGTGCATGGATAATTTAGTGCGATGGATAATTATCTTTGGTAGTAGTGCGTGGATAATTAATGAATATCTTAATGGAGATTGTGAGACCCAGTTTTTATCGATAAAGATTTAAATTTTGTTGAAATAATTTTTTAATATTATGGTGTGAATTTGAGATAATATTATAGTTGTGGGTAGTATTTATAAATTTTGCAAAGTATCACAGTGGTTATATTATATTCGATTGGTGGGGAATATTTCGGTTTAGCGGGGAATATTAAATCAATGCTCAATCATTGGTGGACCCCTAGCGAAATTATTGTCGGATTGAAAGCGACAAAAATATTTTATTGAAATAACGGCGGAAGTTTTCACAAGTAGTTCTTGTTGAACTACTCGGTAGTAAAAATGCGATGTCGTGTGGTTGCGTAGTAGCTGCGGTATTGATTATTGATCTTATGTGAGAAGTCACTTTCGGTTTGATTCCATTATTGTCGATTAATAATATGAATTATTATAGCGATAATGGCGTTTTGTTTTATTAGTATTATTAGCGTAATAAAAGCGAAACATCTTTTATATAAAATAGAATACTTTATTAAAGTTATACATATAAATAGAATATATTATATTTTATTATGCGTAGTGTTGCGTAGTGTTTTGCGTAGTGTTTTGCATAGTATTGCATAGTGTTTTCATAGTAAAATGTTTTTATATAAATAGAATATATTATATTTTATTTAAAAGATTTTTCTTTAAATATGGATAGTCGGATTAAAGTAAATCAATACGGATAGTTCATGGATTAATTCTTATGCATTCCATTTTCTATAAATAGAAGCTCGTTTCCTTCATTATTTTCTTACGAATTCATTGAAACTACAGAGAGAGAAATTAGAGAGAGAAGCTATATAGAGAAAATTATAGAAAGAAAGAAGAGTATACTTTACTTACTTTTATATTATTACTTATATTAGGATATTTTTTTTACGGTGAGGGTGTTATTCTTTTTCTTCTTTGAGAGAACTTACATTATTCCATTCATTATTATTACATTGGAATAACTTTTGTAAAAGTGGTATACCTATACATACTTTTATATCTGTGGCGTACCTATACTTGGTGAAATCCTTATGTTATTCCATTGCTTATTATTACATTGGAATACTTTTTTGTATCTGTGGTTTACCTATACTTGGTGACATTCTTCTTATTATTACATTGGAACATCACATGCATGTGTTTTTTTACAGGACTGGTTAACCGATTTTATTATTACATTGGAACATCACATGCATGTGTTTTTTACAGGACTGGTTAAAATCTTTATCATATACATTGGAATATCTATAGGTGTGTGTTTTACAGGATGCAGTTCCATCTTTATTATTACATTGGAACATCACATCGGTGTGAATTTCACGACTTTGGTTAGATTATTATTATTACATTGGAATAACACATACATCACAATCTGCATGCGTGGTGATTTCTTTTGTTATTCCATTCTTTATTATACCCGGTTGGTTAAAACTTTGACTTACTATACTCCATGAAATTAGTAGAATATCCTTGATATTTGCGTTTCATCGATATCTTTTCATGGAAATATTCTTACGATCATTCTTGAATTTTACTCTCTGAAAGCAGTATCGTGTTGACAATTTGGGCGTTAATAATTCATGGATTAAATAATTCTTGAACTTGTTTTATTGAATTATTATGTCATTGTCATCATCCTCGTATGTTATATTATGTTATCTTTGGCTTACGTGCGTAGATGAACTTAGTATGATTATGACCGGGGATCATTCGGTATAATCATGACTTGATATAAATGATGTGACAAAAAGTCCTCGGTGGCACATGTAATGCGGTGATGGATAGTTTTTGGTATGATTATGACCGGGGTGATTCGGTATAGTCGTGACCATTGATAATTTGATGAAAATCCTTGGTAGTAATGCGGGGATGATTAGATGTGGTGGTTTATTTATTAAATTTGAGTCTCGTGATAAAAATTGATGAAAACCTTTTAAAACCTAAAAGATAGTAGACTTTATTCTCTCTTGACTCTTTTAATGGATTGCTTATTAAAAGCTGATTAAAGCTGGTTGTCTATTGTATTTTATCGGTTTAACTTTGTTGAAGGCTAATGATAATTTATTACGCATTATCTTAGTCGTAATATTTCTTCTTTGGGCTAGTTGAGCTCACCCTTTCTTTCCTTTATTCTCTTGAGGAAATGAGAACATAATTTGAGACGAGTCGGGGAGCAGTAATGGTCGAGAGGATAGCATTAGTAGTCCTCATTTAATACGTGAAATAGTGTGATAATAGTTGTAATGAGGACTCCTTTTGAGTTTGTATAATATCTAGTAGACAATATTTGTATTCAAACTCACGGTTTATTATCGTATTATTACCACGACAGATTATATTAGTAAGTTGTATTTGAATTTATGTACCATGTAAGTGGCGACCCGAGATGGGTGGCGTATACCTAATTTTAGAGGCGTCGCGGTTGGTATCGAGCTTAGGGATATGATCCTGGCTAAGATGTGAGATAAGAACTAGGAGGGAGGCGGAAATTCCTTATTTAGTATGACCTACTAAGTTTATTTGGTATTTAATTGGTCGGTCGGAGTATAGGGATAATATTTGATATATTAATTAACCCTTGTGTTGTGGCGGTGTTTGGAAAAATGGCGGTGAAAATATTCTGATGGAGTGAATGTGGTAGTTGTGACACCTTTAATCACTAATCGGAGTTAATGCGATTGTCGAGACGAGGAACAAATTAGAGATATCACGTAGTGAATGAAGAACTAATTTGTTTTTAGAGAGCTAGTTAGCGAGAGGTAGCGGTGAAAGTGAGGAAGAGAGAAGGAAGAAGAGGAACACGAGAGGAGAATTAGAAGAAATTTATGATCAAAACTTAGAATTACAAAATCGTGTTAAGTGAGCTAGAAGAAACGAGGTTGAAGAGCAAGCAAGCGATTGCGTGGAACAAAGGGATCTGACAATTCAAAATTGGGTTGCAGATATGTGATGCTCGAACAAAATCACGCTTTGGCGCGGTGTAAGATATTAAAGTTGGAATCGAGAATTTAAAAAAAATCAAAAGATTTGAAAGAAAAAATGTTGAGCGAAGGAGAATAGGCGATGCGTGGGTAAAAAGGCTGCCTGAGCGTTGATAGTGTGTAGAAAAGGCGTCAGATCGATAAAGCGAAATAGATGAAATGGACTTTGCTTTTTGATGGATGATTGGGAGAACCGACATCGAATTGAATTACCACATGCATGGCGGTCGAGCGAATTCGATATGGATGGAGAATAATGATTCAAATCATGGATCGGGAATGTGAAGAAGCACTTAAGGGTGGAATGTACCTATAGTAAAAGTCGAACTTCGATAATTTAAGCGAGCGCGTTTAGAAAAAAGAGACGAAGTTATTACGGGTAAGTTAATTATTAATTAATCGAAGTCTATACTTTATTCAATCAAGTTCTACCCACTCTTTTATTTCACTAGTTGTGTTCAGCGTTTAAATTTGACTCAGAGAAGAAGTTAGACTTGATTTTATTGGTTGAAACCGTTGGTAGGAGAAACCGTTACCTCCAACATTTATTAATCTTGTTGTTTCAAATAAACACTTTCACGTTACTGTCGATCTTATCTCTTTGAAAATACTTGCCTTTGAGGTAATTTTGAAAGCGATTGATTAACTACTTCATTATTCTTTTTGTAAGGTTGTTAGCTTTTATATTCTAACTTGACTTTGTTATCTGAATTCAAAGTAACCAAACCTAAAGTTAATCCTTTGTTATATCAAGCCATAAGTAAAAAAGCCCGATCCTTTCGTTGTTGACTTCCTTGTGTGGAATGCTGCGAAAGCGGACTTTACGTGGCGACATCGTGAATGAAGATGGCAAGTTTATAGGTATCATTGTGAGGTCTTATCTAGGTTAAGGGATAGAAGTCGCAGTTGGTATCGATGTGACGTCTTATCAAGTCTTGGATAAAGTAGCGATTTTGAATGATATTTCTATCATTAATAAATTTCTTGGCGTATTCTTGAAGATTTCTAGCCTACCTAGGCGTGAAATCGAATTTTGTATTGACCCGATCTGAAAACCCATTTCTTAAACCCTCGAATATTTCTTGACTAAAATGAGCATTTCGTGGTTTATGATGAAAGTCATAATAAAAGCATTGGAATAATGAAAATCATGGGTATATGAAGTATTAGTAAGTTTTATGATGAGTTATGTTGGTTAGTATGTGAAAACATGAAAGTTTCTTAGAAATCACAAAGAGTTGAAAATCAGATTTTGGTGAAAAGCGTAACATGAAATTCAATTGACCATATCTCTTATTATATTTTGAATTTTTGAATGTGGTCAAGTCCTAGAGTTAGATCTATGAGTTACCTAACTAATCCAAGTGGAATTACTGGAAAAGGTGTTGTAGATTTTTTGTGTGGACTGATTTTTAGTAAAAGGAGGCCAAAGCTGTAAAATTTCGAAAATGCTACTTGCTTGAAACTTTAAGGGGCTGTTTCGGCCACTTAAATTATGAGAAAAATTCTGGCCTTTTGGGACATGAAAGTATATGGTATAAAGTACCTCCTGTCAAAAATGAGCTCATTCGACTTAAAATGAGCAAGTTATGACTATTTCAATATTTAGGTTTTAGGCGAAAACGCTATAACTTAGGAGTTCTATAACTCAGATGACCATGAAATTTAAACTAGAAGCTCACGTTAACATGTGTAAGGTCCTGCCAAGATTTGGGAATTTTGGAGTTAAACTTGAGGTAGCTAATTTCTTAAGGAATTAATTAGAAATTGATTTTTGAAAAATAGTAAATGAATTTTAAAATTCGAGAAAAATATATTTTCATTATGGGACTATATTATGCTAAATCCCAGAAAAGAAATATTTTTGGGACTGATTTGGTATTTTTCATGAAAATAGTTTAATTCTGAACATATGAGTTAAATATGTTATGTGAAGTAACAAAGTTGAAAATAGGATTTTATGGCTAGAGAATCTATATAGAGTATATGCATATTTTTTGATGAGGATTTGATAATTGGTGATGATATCTTATGAGTATGGCATTTTGAATGATTAAATGCATTATATGGTAAAAGCGTAAACAATTGAGATAAATTGTTTATAAATTTAAGAAGTGATTAAAATATTATTATAATAATAATAATGATATTAGATTATGAGATTATTAAGTGATTGATAACATGGGGATATTCTTGAATCTGGATAAATTATATTATAAATGTTTAATATTTATCCTTTATCTCATTTGATTGATTCTTTATATCATTATCCTCGTGTTTATATTATGTTGAAAAAGTCACGTTTGTAGTGCGTAGATGGACTTGGTATGATTATGATGAGAGGATTGTTGGGTATAATCATAGTAGTAATTGAAACACAATTATCTTTGGTAGTAGTGCATGGATAATTTGTGGTCGTAATCTTAATGAATACGATTATCTTTGGTAGTAGTCGTGGATAGTTTTTGTCGTGGATAATTAATTGAGTCGTGATAATTTGTGGTCGTGATCTTAATGAATACACGATTATCTTTGTGTAGTAGTGCATGGATAATTTGTGGTCGTAATCTTAATGAATACCACGATTATCTTTGGTAGTAGTAATGATATGGATTATCTTTAATGCATGGATAATTTGTCGTGATCTTAATGAATACACGATTATCTTTGGTAGTAGTGCATGGATAATTTGTGGTGGTAATCTTAATGAATACACGATTATCTTTGGTAGTAGTGCATGGATAATTTATTGGTGTGATCTTAATGAATACACGATTATCTTTTTGGTATGGTAGTCTTAATGGATAATCTTTGTGGTGCATGGTAATCTTAATTAATATACGATTATCTTTGGTAGTAGTGCATGGATAATTTGTGGTCGTAATCTTAATGAATACGATTATCTTTGGTAGTAGTGCGTGGATAGTGGATGATAATGAATGAATACGATTATCTTTGGTAGTGGTGGATAATTTGTGTGATGATCTTAATGAATACACGATTATCTTTTGGTAGTAATGGATGGATAATTAATGGTCGTGATCTTAATGAATACTACGATTATCTTTGGTAGTAGTGCATGGATAATGATATCTTAATGAATATTATCTTTGGTAGTAGTGCATGGATATTAATAATAATCTTAATGAATATCCTTGGTAGTGCGGGGATGATTCGATGATATGGATTAATTATTGAAATTTGAGTCTCGTGATGAAATATTAATTCATGGATGTGGTAAAAAGTCGTCTTTGGTAGTAGTGCATTGATAGACTTGGTATGATTATGACCGGATTATTCGGTATAATCATGGTAGTAATGAAAAACACGAATATCCTTGGCGATTGGTGCATGGATAATTCGTGGTTGTGATCTTATTAAAATTTGAGTCTCGGTATTATTGGTTTCTGATTGTATATCTTTGGCTTTGTAGTGCAAAGATGAATTGTTAATGAATATCTTTGGTAGGATTGCGAAGATGAATTTAATATTTTAAGCGATAAAGGTATTGAGGTATCCTCTCTCTCTTTATCATATCTCTTTATCAGTCGTACCCCTAATTTAGAGGCGAAATTCCATAAGGAGGAGATTGTGAGACCCAGATTTTATCGATAAAGATTTAAATTTTGTTGAAATAATTTTTTAATATTATGGTGTGAATTTGAGATAATATTATAGTTGTGGGTAGTATTTATAATTTTTTTGCAAAGTATCACAGTGGTTATATTATATTCGATTGGTGGGGAATATTCGGTTTTAGCGGGGAATATTAAATACAATGGCTCAATCATTGGTGGACCCTAGCGAAATTATTTGTCGGATTGAAAGCGACAAAAATATTTTATTGAAATAACGGCGGAAGTTTTCTGTAGTAGTTCTTGTTGAACTACTCGGTAGTAAAAAAAATACGATGTCGTGTGGTTGCGTAGTAGTAGCGGCGGTATTGATTATTGATCTTATGTGAGAAGTCACTCGGTTTGATTCCATTATTGTCGATTAATAATATGAATTATTATAGCGATAATGGCGTTTTGTTTTATTAAGTATTATTAGCGTAATAAAAGCGAAACATCTTTATATAAAATAGAATACTTTATTAAAGTTATTACATAAATAGAATATATTATATTTTATTATGCGTAGTGTTGCGTAGTGTTTTGCGTAGTGTTTTGCATAGTATTGCATAGTGTTTGCGTAGTAAAATGTTTTTATATAAATAGAATATATTATATTTTATTAAAAGATTTTTCTTTAAATATGGAATAGTCAGATTAAAGTAAATCAATACGGGATAGTTCATGGATTAATTCTTATGCATTCCATTTTTCTATAAATAGAAGCTCGTTTCCTTCATTATTTTTCTTACGAATTCATTGAAACTACTAGAGAGAGAAATTAGAGAGAGAAGCTATAGAGAAAATTAGAAAAAGAAGAAGAGTATTACTTACTACTGATATCTTTTCTTTTTATATTAGGTTATTTTTTTACGGTAAAGGGTGTTATTCTTTCTTCTTGAGAGAACTTACATTATTCCATTCATTTATTATTACATTGGAATAACTTTGTAAAAAGTGGCATACCTATACACATAACTTTGTATCATGGCGTACCTATACTTGGTGAAATCTTATGTTATTCATTTCTTATTATTACATTGGAATAACTTTATTTTGTATGTCTGTGATTTACCTATACTTGGTGACATTTCTTATTATTACATTGGAACATCACATGCATGTGTTTTTGGACACTGGTTTAGATTTTATTATTACATTGGAACATCACATGCATGTGTTTTTTACAGGACTGGTTAAAATCTTTATCATTACATTGGAATATCTATACATGTTTTTTTTTGCAGGATGCAGTTCCATCTTTATTATTATTACATTGGAACATCACATCGGTGTGAATTTCACGACACGTTTAGATTATTATTATTATTACATTGGAATAACACATACATCATCGCAATCTGCGTGCGTGGTGATTTCTTTTGTTATTCCATTCTTTATTATACCCGGTTGGTTAAAACTTTGACTTTATACTCCATGAAATTAGTAGAATATCCTTGATATTTGCGTTTCATCGATATCTTTTCATGGAAATATTCTTACGATCATTCTTGAATTTTTTACTCTCTGAAGCTTGATATCGTGTTGACAATTTGGGCGTTAATAATTCATGGATTAAATAATTCTTGAACTTTTTTTGAATGAATTATTATGTCATTTCATCATCATCATCCTCGTGTTATATTATGTTATCTTTGGCTTACGTGCGTAGATGAACTTAGTATGATTATGACCGGGGATCATTCGGTATAATCATGACTTGATATAAATGATGTGACAAAAAGTCCTCGGTGGCTTTGTAATGCGATGATGGATAGTTTTGGTATGATTATGACCGGGGGTGATTCGGTATAGTCGTGACCATTGATAATTTGATGAAAATCCTTGGCCAGTGATGCGGGGATGATTAGATGTGGTGGTTTATTTATTAAAATTTGAGTCTCGGTGATAAAAATTGATGAAAACCTTTTAAAACCTAAAAGATAGTAGACTTTTTATTCTCTCTTGACTCTTTTAATGGATTGCTTATTAAGCTATGATTAAATTTGGTTGTCTATTGTATTTTATCGGTTTAACCTTTGTTGAAGGCTAATGATAATTTGATACGCATTATCTTAGTCGTAATATTTCTTCTTGGGCTAGTTAGTTGAGCTCACCCTTTCTTTCCTTTGTTCTCTTGAAATGAAATGAGAACATAAATTTGAGACGAGTCGGGGAGCAGTAATGGTCGAGGAGGATAGCATTAGTAGTCCTCATTTATTACGTGAAATAGTGTGATAATAGTTGTAATGAGGACTCCTTTTGAGTTTGTATAATATCTAGTAGACAATATTTGTATTCAAACTCGCGTTTTTATGTCGTATTGTACCTGAGCAGTTATATTAGTAAGTTGTATTTGAATTTATGTACCATGTAAGTGGCGACCCAAGAAGATGGGTGGCGTATACTAATTTTGAGGCGTCGCGGTTGGTATCGAGCTTAGAGGATATGATCACTGGCTAAGATGTGAGATAAGAACTAGGAGGGAGGCGGGGAATTCCTTGTTAGTATGACCTACTAAGTTTATTTGGTATTTAATTGGTCGGTCGGAGTATAGGGATAATATTTGATATATTAATTAACCCTTGTGTTGTGGCGGTGTTTGGAAATGGCGGTGAAAATATTCCTGATGGAGTGAATGTGGCCAGTTGTGACACCTTTAATCACTAATCGGAGTTAATGCGATTGTCGAGACGAGGAACAAATTAGAGATATCACGTAGTGAATGAAGAACTAATTGTTTTAGGAGCTAGTTGCGGAGGTGGCGGTGAAAGTGAGGAAGAGAAGAAGAGAAGAAGAAAGGAACTGAGGAGAATTGGTTAGAAGAAATTTATGATCAAAACTTAGAATTACAAAATCGTGTTCGTGAGCTAGAAAAACGAGGTTGAAGAAGCGACAAGCGATTGCGTGGAACAAAGGGATCTGACAATTCAAAATTGGGTTTTAGATATGTGATGCTCGAACAAAATCACGCTTTGGCGGGGTGTAAGATATTAAAGTTGGAATCGAGAATTTAAAATCAAAGATAAATTTGAAAGAAGAAACAAATGAGCGAAGGAGAATAGGCGATCATGGGTAAAATTTGCACTGTAGCGTTGATAGTGTAGAAAAAGGCGTCCAGATCGATAAAGCGAAATAGATGAAATGGACTTTGCTTTTTGAATGATTGGGAGAACCCGACATCGAATTCGGAATTACCACATGCATAGCGGTCGGATCCGAATTCGATATGGATCGGAGAATAATGATTCAAATCATGGATCGGGAATGTGAAGAAGCACTTAAGGGTGGAATGTACCTATAGTAAAAAGTCGAACTTCGATAATTTAAGCGAGGCGTTTTGTCGAGAAAACGACGAAGTTATTACGGGTAAGTTAATTATAAATTAATCTGAAGTCTATACTTTATTCAAATACAAGTTCTACCCACTCTTTTATTTTACACTAGTTGTGTTCAGCGTTTAAATTTGACTCAGAAGAAGTTAAACTTTGACTTATTGGTTGAAACCGTTAGTAGGAACCGCCGTTACCTCCTTTGTTTATTAATCTTGTTGTTTCAAATAAACACTTTCACGTTACTGTCGATCTTATCTCTTTGAAAATACTTGCCTTTGAGGTAATTTTTGAAAGCGATTGATTAACTACTCATTATTCTTTTTTGTAAGGTTGTTAGCTTTTATATTTCTAACCAACTTTGTTATCTGAATTCAAAGTAACAAACCTAAAGTTAATCTTTGTTATATCAAGCCATAAGTAAAAAGCCCCGATCCTTTCGTTGTTGACTTCCTTGTGTGGAATGCTGCGAAAAGCGGACTTTACATGGCGGCGACATCGTGAATGAAGATGGCAAGTTTATAGGTATCATTGTGAGGTCTTTATCTAGGTTAAGGGATAGAAGTCGCGGTTGGTATCAATGTGACGTCTTATCAAGTCTTGGATAAAGTAGTGATTTTGAATGATATTTCTATCATTAATAAATTTCTTGGCGTATTCTTGAAGATTTCTAGCCTACCCTAGGCGTGAAATCGAATTTTGTATTGACCCCGATCTACAAAAACCCATTTCTTAAACCCTCGAATATTTCTTGACTAAAATGAGCAGTTTTCGTGGTTTATGATGAAAGTCATAATAAAAGCATTGGAATAATGAAAATCATGGGTATATGAAGTATTAGTAAGTTTTATGATGAGTTATGTTGGTTAGTATGTGAAAACATGAAAGTTTCTTAGAAATCACAAAGAGTTGAAAATCGATTTTGGTGAAAAGCGTAACATGAAATTCAATTGACCATATCTCTATTATATTTTGAATTTTTTGAATGTGGTCAAGTCCTAGAGTTAGATCTATGAGTTACCTAACTAATCCAAGTGGAATTACTGGAAAAGGTGTTGTAGATTTTTGTGTGGACTGATTTTAGCAAAGGAGGCCAAAGCTGTAAATTTCGAAAATGCTCTTGCCAGAAACTTTAAGGGGCTGTTTCGGCCACTTAAATTATGAGAAAAATTCTGGCCTTTTGGGACATGAAAGTATATGGTATAAAGTACCTCCTGTCCAAAAATGAGCTCATTACGACTTAAAATGAGCAAGTTATGACTATTTCAATATTTAGGTTTTAAAAATGAAAAACGCTATACTTAGGAGTTCTATAACTCAGATGACCATGAAATTTAAACTAGAAGCTCACGTTAACATGTGTAAGTCCTGCCAAGATTTGGGAATTTTGGAGTTAAACTTGAGGTAGCTAATTTCTTAAGGAATTAATTAGAAATTGATTTTTGAAAAATAGTAAATGAATTTTAAAAATTAGAAAAATATATTTTCATTATGGGACTATATTATGCTAAATCCCGAGAAAAGAAATATTTTTGGGACTGATTTGGTATTTTTCATGAAAATAGTTTAATTCTGAACATATGAGTTAAATATGTTATGTGAAGTAACAAAAAGTTGAAAATAGGATTTTATGGCTAGAGAATCTATATAGAGTATATGCATATTTTTTGATGAGGATTTGATAATTGGTGATGATATCTTATGAGTATGGCATTTTTGAATGATTAAATGCATTATATGGTAAAAGCGTAAACAATTGAGATAAATTGTTTATAAATTTAAGAAGTGATTAAAATATTGTTATAATATTAATGATATTAGATTATGAGATTATTAAGTGATTGATAACATGGGGATATTCTTGAATCTGGATAAATTATATTATAAATGTTTAATATTTATCCTTTATCTCATTTGATTGATTCTTTATATCATTATATCATTATTTTATATTATGTTGAAAGTAAATACATGGCTTTTGTAGTGCGTAGATGGACTTGGTATGATTATGACCGAGGATTTGTTGGGTATAATCATAGTAATTGAATACACAATTATCTTTGGTAGTAGTGCATGGATAATTTGTGGTCGTGATCTTAATGAATACCTGATTATCTTTGGTAGTAGTGCATGGATAATTTGTGGTGTGATCTTAATGAATACTGATTATCTTTGTAATATTTGGATAATTAATGAATCTTATGAATTATCTTTGGTAGTAGTGCATGGATAATTTAATGGTCGTGATCTTAATGAATACACGATTATCTTTGGTAGTAGTGCATGGATAATTTGTGGTGGTAATCTTAATGAATACACGATTATCTTTGGTAGTAGTGCATGGATAATTTAATTGGTCGTAATCTTAATGAATACACGATTATCTTTGGTAGTAGTGCATGGATAATTTGTGGTCGTGATCTTAATGAATACACGATTATCTTTGGTAGTAGTGCATGGATAATTTGTGGTCGTGATCTTAATGAATACCGATTATCTTTGGTAGTAGTGCATGGATAATTTGTGGTCGTGATCTTAATGAATACACGATTATCTTTGGTAGTAGTGCATGGATAATTTGTGGTGGTGATCTTAATGAATACACGATTATCTTTGGTAGTAGTGCATGGATAATTTATTTATGTAATTAATGAATACGATTATCTTTTAATGATATACGATTATAATTTGGTAGTAGTCTTAATGAATGGATAATTTGGTAGTGTAGTCATGGTCGTGATCTTAATGAATATCCTTGGCACGTAGTGCGGGGATGATTCGATGATATGGATTAATTATTGAAATTTGAGTCTCGTGATGAAATATAAATTCATGGATGTGGTAAAAGTCGTCTTTGGTAGTAGTGCATTGATAGACTTGGTATGATTATGACCACGGATTATTCGGTATAATCATGGTAGTAATTGAAAACACGAATATCCTTGGCGATTGGTGGTGCATGGATAATTCATGGTTGTGATTGTGATCTTATTAAATTTGAGTCTCGGTTATATTATTGGTTTCTGGTTGTATATCTTTGGCTTTTGTAGTGCAAAGATGAATTGTTAATGAATATCTTTGGTAGGATTGCAAAGATGAATTTAATATTTTCAACGATAAAGGTATTAAAGGTATCCTCATCTCTTTATCATATCAGTCGTACCCTAATTTGAATGAAATTCCATAAGGAGGAGATTGTGAGACCCAGATTTTATCGATAAAGATTTAAATTTTTGTGAAATAATTTTTTAATATTATGGTGTGAATTTGAGATAATATTATAGTTGTGGGTAGTATTTATAAATTTTGCAAAAAGTATGCAGTGGTTATATTATATTAGATTGGTGGGGAATATTCGGTTTAGCGAGGGAATATTAAATACAATGGCTCAATCATTGGTGGACCCTAGCGAAATTATTGTCGGATTGAGAAAGCGACAAAAATATTTTATTGAAATAACGGCGGAAGTTTTCACCAGTAGATTCTTGTTGAACTACTTCGGTAGTAAAAATACGATGTCGTGTGGTTGCGTAGTAGTAGCTGCGGTATTGATTATTGATCTTATGTGAGAAGTCACTCGGTTTGATTCCATTATTGTCGATTAATAATATGAATTATTATAGCGATAATGGCGTTTTATTTTATTAGTATTATTAGCGTAATAAAAGCGAAACATCTTTATATAAAATAGAATACTTTATTAAAGTTATTACATAAATAGAATATATTATATTTTATTATGCATAGTGTTGCGTAGTGTTTTTGCGTAGTGTTTTGCATAGTATTGCATAGTGTTTGCATAGTAAAATGTTTTTATATAAATAGAATATATTATATTTTATTTAAAAGATTTTTCTTTAAATATGGATAGTCAGTTAAAAGTAAATCAATGCAGATAGTTTCATGGATTAATTCTTATGCATTCCATTTTCTATAAATAGAAGCTCGTTTCCTTCATTATTTTCTTACGAATTCATTTGAAACTACAGAGAGAGAAATTATAGAGAGAAGCTATAGAGAAAATTATAGAGAAGAAGAAGAAGAAGAGTATTTACTTACTTTGATATTACTTCTTTTATATTAGGTTCTTTTTACGGTAAGGGTGTTATTTTCTTCTTGAGAGAGAACTTACATTATTCCATTCATTATTATTACATTGGAATAACTTTTGTAAAAAGTGCATATACCTATACATAACTTTTGTATCATGGCGTACCTATACTTGGTGAAATCCTTATGTTATTCCATTGCTTATTATTACATTGGAATAACTTTTGTATCTGTGATTTACCTATACTTGGTGACATTCTTTTATTATTACATTGGAACATCACATGCGTGTGTTTTTAGGGGTTGGTTAGATTTTATTATTACTGTTGGAACATCACATGCATGTGTTTTTTACAGGACTGGTTAAAATCTTTATCATTACATTGGAATATCTATCGTGTGTTTTTACAGGATGCAGTTCCATCTTTATTATTACATTGGAACATCACTGCCGGTGTGAATTTCACGACTGGTTAGAGTTATTATTATTACATTGGAATAACTTTTATCATCTGCAATCTGCGTGCGTGGTGATTTCTTTTGTTATTCCATTCTTTATTATACCCGGTTGGTTAAAACTTTGACTTTATACTCCATGAAATTAGTAGAATATCCTTGATATTTGCGTTTCATCGATATCTTTTCATGGAAATATTCTTACGATCATTCTTGAATTTTACTCTCTGAAAGCGATATCGTGTTGACAATTTGGGCGTTAATAATTCATGGATTAAATAATTCTTGAACTTGTTTTATTGAATTATTATGTCATTTGTCATCATCCTCGTGTTATATTATGTTATCTTTGGCTTACGTGCATAGATGAACTTAGTATGATTATGACCGAGGATCATTCGGTATAATCATGACTTGATATAAATGATGTGACAAAAGTCCTCGGTGGCTGTAATGCGGTGATGGATAGTTTTGGTATGATTATGACCGGGGGTGATTCGGTATAGTCATGACCATTGATAATTTGATGAAAATCCTTGGGTAGTAATGCGGGGATGATTAGATGTGGTGGTTTATTTATTAAAATTTGAGTCTCGTGATAAAAATTGATGAAAACCTTTTAAAACCTAAAAGATAGTAGACTTTATTCTCTCTTGACTCTTTTAATGGATTGCTTATTAAGCTATGATTAAAGCTGGTTGTCTATTGTATTTTATCGGTTTAACCTTTGTTGAAGGCTAATGATAATTTATTACGCATTATCTTAGTCGTAATATTTCTTCTTGGGCTAGTTGAGCTCACCCTTTCTTTCCTTTATTCTCTTGAAATGAGAACATAAATTTGGAGACGAGTCGGGGAGCAGTAATGGTCGAGGAGGATAGCATTAGTAGTCCTCCTTTATAATACGTGAAATAGTGTGATAATAGTTGTAATGAGGACTCCTTTTGAGTTTGTATAATATCTAGTAGAACAATATTTGTATTCAAACTCACGCGATTTTTATATCGTATTATTGTACGGCAGTTATATTAGTAAGTTGTATTTGAATTTATGTACCATGTAAGTGGCGACCCAAGATGGGTGGCGTATACCTAATTTTTCGTGCATGAGATTTATTCTGATTATCTGCATAAACTTCTTGTATATTCAATTTACTAATTTGGTTTATGCAGGATTAAATTAGTGAATTGATATCATCTGCTAGATTAAGATATATATTAATCAAACGATGTATATCTGATCATAAGTAGCAATTAGTGATACTTGATTGTGGACAAGCTTTTGAGTATTATTAAGGTTTTTATAAGACAAGTTAAATAATTCCTAATTGTGTAATTATTACTTGGAATAACTTGATTCTCATTCTTCATGCTACTATTATATTAAATCTAGACTGATAGTTCTAGGTTGTATGATAGTTAGGGTTTATTGGAACAATTGTCACTTTAAATATACAACAAAAGGAGAATTGCGGATAATTAGCGATCGCGATTATCTAGGGTTATTAATCTCATTGAAAGGTAAATATTGTGAAAACTTGATTACTCCATAATTTGTGAAAAAGCGATATTGAACTGAAGAACTGAAGTTTTTTTTAATTATTGTTTATCATTGTCAATTTAGTTAATCAAATTCAAAACCCCCTTTCCATTAGAAATCATAGGATAAATATAAAACAATACACTCTCTGTGGGATCGATCCTTGGTTGTTGCTATACTAATTCTTGAGTTAATAGAATAGGAGTAAGATTTAATTTTAGAGTGCTAAACGATAGCTCCCACAAACCCACATTCAAGTCTACTAGTATCGACACAAGTACTTCACCCTCAACTGAAGGGTCCAATGTAACATAGCAACTAAATACAAGAGAGTAAAGTATCATACCCGATTTGCAAAAAGGTTCTCTCTCTTTCTGTTCTTAAATAGAGCCAATTGAAATTCCTCCTGCAAATATATCCAATATCCTCAAGTCATCTTCATGTTTAATGGTAAATCAAAAACAACTTAATATGTTCTTATAATGCAAAAATCAGTTATCTTTCTCAGAAAGAATAAATAAAAGCAATCTTATCTAAGATAATCTATAAACATTGAAATAGCATGATATCAGTTTATTTATATAAACATATATACATATATATACATATATATATATATAGATACATATAGATAAATTGATTTCAAGGTTATCAGTGAACAATGATTTGAAAGCAATATTATTCTTGACCAACAACACTGTTCAAAGATACACATTAAACAAAGTCATCGCTTACCCTAATCATCATGTTATACTGATCACAATTAAAGAGTCTCTACATACCATAGTTATTGATTAATTTTCAATATAAACTTGAGAATAACTAGTGTTCTAAAAATCGGCCTAGGCGCTAGGCGCCACCCAAGTGCCTCGCCCAGGCCCAAGGCAATGAAAAAAGTGCTCCAGGAAATTAGGCGGTGTCTAGGCGAAGAGTTTTTTTTTAATAACTACCCAAACCAGATTTTGATATATTTATTTTTCTAATGATTTACCATATTCATAATGCAGGTTGTAGCATATCAAAACAAAACAAGAAATGAACAAAATCAAGTCAAAATGGATAATTTTATTATAGTTGTAATTTTTTGAACTTGTACTAACTTCAAACTATATAAATGATGATACATTTGTAATATTTAAAGATATAGAGGGATATGGAGATGAGTACTATTAGTTTGTATTTTTGATTATTTATTTGTGTTTGAACTTTGAACAATTGCATGTTTGTATTTGAACTTTGACATTGACAATATGGATATGTGTTTGAACTTTAAGCAAATGCATTTATTATCTTTATTATAGATTGTTTTGTTTGGATAAATGTAAAATAAAATATTAAAATTGACTTATAATAAAAAATCCCACCTTGGCCCCCCGGCCAGCGCCTTTTAGAACATTGAGAATAACCAAACGTTAAAAAATTTAGCTTTCTCAATGAACTCTTCAATGCTTGATCTCATTCTCTTACTTATATTAACTTCAACAAAGTTTGCCTTGATTTGATATTCATACCGAGTACTAGCAACCCGATTTGCTTCAAAGTATCTATTCAAATATTAATATTATTGCCTCCTTATAGAATTATGTCTAACACTGCCAGAAGGCAAGGTGTGAATAGGTATTGCAACATAGACAATAGTACGCATAACAATGCCTTGAGACAGGAATTGACAAAAAGTACCTTGCTTATTAGACCATCATCAATCACAGAACTGCTGATGCTCTTATATAGCTCAAATAGTGCTTCAACTTCACTAACACTGACTGTAGAAACAAAATATGGCAGATCAAATTAGTTTGTAATTACGCATGAGCAAAATAGAAAGGAAAAAAAAAGACAGACATATAAAATCATAAATGAAGAAATTGTGCCAACAAAGTAAAGCAGTTAATAACTTACAAGCTGTTTGAGAAGCAAGGACTATGGGGTCCTCATGTCCAGGAAATTGCTTTCTTGCCACCGACTGAAAACAGCCCATTTACTTGAGGGAGGAGACACTGCTAGACTAGCGCCTGTGCTTCACTACAACATCATCAAAACCATCTTAACCTTGCAAATTACAAATTCAAATCCCAACACCGACATGCAACAAAATCAGTTGAAATATAGAAAGAAAATAACCATAGATTTACCAACTTCACAAACTGTAGGATAGCTCAAAACAAAATAAAAGAACACATGTTTCCAACATTTTTTAAAATTCATAATACAAAAGAAATCAACAGAATTTATATTCTATAAGATATTACAAATTTGATCTCCACACTCACACCCACCCACCCCATAACACACACACACACACACACACACACACACACACAAAAGGGCATAAATTGAGGAGCAAGCAAAATAGCCACACATTTAAAGTGAATCAAGGGTAGACGAGCCTGAATCTTCCGGATATAGTTCTCTTCTTTCACCTTTGTCATTGGATAGTGTTTTTTTGTGTTTTCCATTGGGACTCAGCCATGGTAGCTTTTAGGGGGTAGCTATTTCAGATTTGCAAAAGGATTAGTAGACAGCCCTTTCTTGAGGACTTTGTATTTTACCAAGTTTGCTTTCTGTCTGGTGAATTCGTGATCCGCCCTTTCTGTATTTTCTCTTCTTCCTAACAAAATTCCTTTATTTGTCAGGAAGTGTAGATGAGTAATAGAAGTAAAACCAAAAGATATTTCCTTTTCCCTTCTGGATGCTCAGTTTGTGGAAGCAAAAGTCCTTGCAATTTCATTATTCCATACTGAAAAACATTTCAAAAGAATAACAAGTATAAACCTTTACCCCAAATTATAAAGTTAAAGTTCTCCAATTTTGGGAATTAAAACCCAATCCTATTTTCCCCTCAAACTTTCCGAGCAAACGAAAAAGCCTTCTGTATAAAGAAACAAACAAAATCTCGAATTTCTGAGATTTTAACAGAAATAAAAAATCTTCTTCCTTTTTCTCAATTTCTCAGCTACAAAAGCTGAATAAAAAGATAAATTAAAAACAACCATATGAACAATGCAAGTTGATCCGAGCATCATAACCCTAAATATGCGATTAGTCAATTGAATTATATCAACGGTAAGATCAAACCAACCAATTTAGATCCAAAAACAAAACAATATATAACTTACCGACAATATGCCGCCGGAAAGTGCCGCCTTTTAGAGAGAAAGAGGGACAAGAAGAGCTGGAAAGAGGTTTATGGAGCTCTTCGCCAAAACAAACAGTTATGTATACGTATGTATATATAATATAATATATATATATGTATATATACCATCGAACAAATGTGACTGGTTCCCGAGATATTCACGCTGGTTTGGAGAGAGAGAGAGAAGCAAAGTCTGAAACGCTGAAGCCAAAACGAGAAGTTGCCAACTCATAGGAAAATGAGGGGCAAAACTAATGAGTTTTACTGATAAATTTTTTAAATTATCTTAATAAATTAATTGTTATTTTTAAATTATGCTACTTAATAATAAAATTAAATATATGTTAATTTTTTATCTATATAAATTTAGAAAAAAAAAATATAAAATAAAAATTATTACCCAAAAAATAATAATATTTCACAGGCGTTAAATTAATATTTTAATTAATTTAATATGATAATTTAAAAAATTAAAATTTTGACGATGTAATTAATTTTGTCAAAAATAAAGGCATAGCACGAGGCGTTCAAGCGCGTGGGAAATAAAGAGAATAATTAAGTGTATCATGTGGAATATTCCTTCTTAAATGTGGAAATTAAAGTTAGTTGGAAGTTGAATGCGAAGTTAGTAGTATCATTTTTGAGGAGTTTTTGTTTAGAGTTGAATGGAGTTGAATTTGAATAGCTGAATAGATTAGTGTATTTGTTTTTTGAATGCGAATAAATTTGAATCGGTAAGATAAATTTACGAAATTGAATATTAAATCAGATTTTATTAATGAGCACATTAAATGAAAGAAATTGAATAAAATAAAAAAATAAAATAAAATAAAAATATATATATTAACAATTATATCAAGTAATATTAAATAAATTTACAACAATTTTAAATTTTTTCAGAGGGGTAAAATAATAAAGTTTTGTCATTCAGATATTTCAAACATATTAATTATCAAACAATTTTTTTCATTCAGCTTCATATTCAACTCATTCAGATTCAGATTCAGATTTTATCAAACACCCTCTTCATTCCGTATGTATACCAATCATAAATTCATCCATAAACATAAATTCCGTATGTATACCCTCTTCCGTATGTACACCCTCTTCATTCAGTTATTTTTAAATTTGCCTAAGTTATCCTAATAACGTAAAAATAAATTAAATTAGATTTGACTATACGTTTACTTGTGTGAGTTAATTTTGTTCGTATGAGTTATAATCTCTAATTTAAATTATAAAACAGAAAACGTTATTAAAAAAAAAACTAGTAATGAATTGAAATAATTATATACTCCTATGATGAGATTAGAATAACCAACTGACCGACCGCATGCCCTTCAATTCCTTTGGTACTCCACATGGAATGTCTGTTTGTAATTACATGCATTAAAAAATAAATTAAGGGAGATTTTTTAGTAAAGTTGGTTGGATTATACTCCATATTCTATACTATTAAACAAGAATTATTAGAAAATGACTTGTATGTCTTTTACCGGTTATGCCTATGCATGCTGTTTTTAGTTTCTTATTACTACGTATATATACATTAAATACATACCACTTCTAAATAGAATATTCTGCCATCGGCCCCTCCCCCTCCTTCCTTCCACAATAAGTCTTATTTTTTTTTTATATAATTATATGCTCGATCATCATTATTATTATTTGATTAAACACTCAATTGGTAAATAAATATGAAAAAAGATATACTTCTTTTTATGAATTGAATATAAAAATAGTTAGATACATTTTATAATGAAATTATGCATGGTTCATGATTTAATTGAATATAGGCCAATCCATATGAAACCAAAAATAGTAGCAAGAAATAATTCAATCGACATAAAACTACCAAATTAGATGACATCTATCTAACAGTTTTATATTTTATTTTTTCAAAGCAATAATTGCATGGATTGCCATCTTTGCTTCTAAAAAAAGTCAGATTGTTCTTGACCAAAACCAAAGCGAATAGTAATAACAATTAAAAGTCACTGCTTTCATCCGATATATATATATATATATATATATATATATATATATATATATATATAATTTAATATAATATTTCAATTAATCTGCTATCGTTAATCTACTGATTGAAGTGATAATACCAGTGAATTCACTCTACTATTTATGATCGTAGAATAAAATTACTTCTACTTAGCATTAATACGCGAAGAAGTATAATTTTAAAAATTATACTACTTGTATTTATAATATCTTCATTTTACCTATATATATATATATGTATATTAATTTTTTAATCTGGTGATTGAAGTCTAAAATGGCACCACTGACGAATCATTTTAGGTCGGTGGTTGGAATGACGATGACTGCAAGGGTTAAGCATTAATACGCGAAGAAGTTGACACCTTTAGACAGAGTTCAAGTGTTTATTTATTTATTTAATACTACTACTACGCCTACTAAGCTAAACCAATGTTCACACCTTCTGACTTTCTTGAGTACTTGGTTTGAAACCCAACTACCCAAGGCAGCCACAGCCCACAAACAAAGGATGGAACACATCTGCTGCTAATTTTTTTTTTTTTTTTTTTATTATTATTACTTTTTTGGACATGAGGAAAAAAAACACACGACCATTCTTATTACACTTTTTCATATTAAATTGACCATTAATTTATTTGAAAAAGACTTTTTCTAGATCAAACTATAAAAAGTATTTTGGATTATTACAAGTAGCAGATTTTTACTCTCAAAAAATATGCTTTCAAATATGTTTATTATTTTATAAATTAATGCAGCTGCCTTGTGTCATAAGTCTTCTATATATTTTGAGACTTGAGATAGCAATATCGGATGCTGAACACACCAGTTCTTAACTATAAACTGCATGCTTTATGCATGATAATGTAGTTCTGATATTATCCACACAAAAAAAAAGGTTTAACCTACCATGAGCTGATTGATCTATGCTCCAATAGCTGGAAAAGCACAAGTACAGAATAGATAACGAGAAGCTTAGCAAATTCATTACTCTCGACCACATTCAAAGTTGTACGTCAATGCTGCTCAGGCTGCCACCCCAAGTCCTGTGCATCGTGACTCGTACCACCAGAGAAAAAATTGCCTTGATTGAGCTGCAACTAATGCGAAGGAGGTGGTGGTGGGAGTGGCAAAGGCTGTGGTGCCAATATGCCAATACCATCCCTGGGCTCCATAGCATTTTGACCCAACACTTGTTCCATCTCTTTATTGGCTGTAAGAAGGGGAGCCAGGCTTAAAGGCAGAACTCCTGGATTCTGTTCAAAATTCCCTTGAAAAAATGCAACTCTTCCTCGAGTATCTGACAATGACTTGTTCTTGAAACCATCCATATTCCCCTGACCTGTGGGAGAAGGATCGAAAGGCGCACCAGTCGGTCCTACACTCCATGACTGTGGGTAACTTCCAGAGAAGTTCACAGCACCAGCTGCTGGAGCTGGTGGAAAACCCAACACTGACCCTTGTTGTGGTTCAGCTTCTGGTGCCGAATCTTTTCTTGTCTGAAAAGGGAACCATAAAATGGAACTCCATCAGGTGCAAATTGAGGATAGCTGAATTGAGAGGGATTCAGAACTAGATTTGGATTCATTGGCGCTGCAATATTAGGAGGCTGATGGAATTGCATAACATAATCTGCAATAGGAGTCTCTGCTAAAACTACGTGCTGCTTGTCCTGAAACTGCCCAGATTCTTGCTGCCACCTACACTGTGGATCAACATTCGGCTGTGGAAACTGATCACAGGAATCATGCCTATCAAAGCCTTGGGGTTTGTTGTTGTCAGGAAATGTCTCTGATGAATAATTTGGGGTTTGGCTTAAAAATGGTGGTTCAAGCTTTGTCTGCATACCTGCCCTGGGAGGTGGTTGATCTTTAGGTTGTTGATGACGAGCTCTGTCTTCACGCTCATAATTCTGAGAGCTTGAGCTAGGAGAGAAACCTGACCTTGGTGGTGCTTGAACAGTAGAATCTGAAGTTGTGAGTTTTCTAGCACTGGCAGCCTCTGACTCAGAATCTTCTTTCCTTGAATTTGGACGAAGAAGGTCACCATGGGTTGTACGAATATGAGTTTCAAATTCATCTTTCTTTAGGAAAGACTTAAGACAATGTGGGGCAGCACAGATGAGGATCCCTTCAGTCATTTTAATTGTTTGAATCTTCTGAATACGTTCATCACAACTGCCAACAAACACGATAATTCCTCAACTCATTAAGCAATCATTTTATACAAATAACTCTAAATTATGGAAAAGATCTGGCTAATAATTTTAAGGGAATGCTTCAAGTTTTTTTTCATATATAGGAAAATATTAGGGTACCTCCCCCCACCCCCAAACAAGAAAAAGAAAAAGAAAACCTTCTCTGTCTCTTCACTGACAATAAGAATCTATGTGCAAAATATATACAGAACAAAGGAAAATGGAGCGCTCGTGCTGTAGCTTACTCAACAACCTTATAAGATACTTCTAAAGGTACAAACATTCTTAGAAATTCCATTCTGATATGATAAACGTCAACTATAAGCAACATTTCAAATAATGTTGAATGAAATATAACAAAATTACTCCAAATCTACTTTGTGACGCAAGCTCCACATTACTGAATAATGCTTACTCTAATATGTTTATGGGTATGGCAAAAGATCAGCCAAAGAGCACAAACCAGATTCTAGCACGGAATCCTAAGAGAGTGCTGGGATCAAAAGTTACCTGATGGATGTGTGACAAATACACCTAAATCGGTAAATCCTATAACAAGATCTAAAACCAAGAATGCTATAGAATATAGACATCCTGGTGTATTACAGGAATTAGGAGAGAAAGAGACATCACAAAATGTAGTAATTAGGCTTGCATACGTATTGTAGGGAATGCTAAAAGAGGATGAGACTGTGTTGACTGCCATTGGCCTACAGTGTAACCAGATGAGTCCATCCCACAGTTTTAACTCTGAATTATACAATTATGGTAAGGAGCAGCTGCTGAATAGGTAAAGACTGAGATTCACACCCAAAAGAAAAATTGAAGAGAAAAAATAAGTAGAAGAATACCATTCTGATCTATACAGTGGTGCATTATACCACCGTAAAACCTTGTTCAAAGTCAAATATAACTGAGTCCAGTCAAAGGCTTCTGAAATTAGTAGTACAATATTTCAATTCCTAAATCTTCCCACACCTCAGAGGAGAAATGCTAGAAAATTTAAATTCCTAAATCTGCTCAAATCTTAGAGGATTGAGAATCCATGAGAATCCATAAAATTCAGAAGGAAAAATAAAATTGATTTCATTTTTTTATAGTGAAAAAAATGCTTCATATCCTCACAACTCTCCGATACTAGCTTCAGAGATTCCAAGAGTATTTCTCACTTGCAAATACAATTAAATGTCAAAATTAAGTCAAAATAGAGGTAATGTCAAAAGGAAAAACATGCATTTGAATATAGGCTTACAGATAGCATAATGAATCACTCCTTGCGCAATCCAGACAGAAAGCATGCTCACAAGGGCTCTGCAAGAACATAAACTTAATAAGATATAGAAAACCAAAATATTCCATGGAAGTGTGCACATAATCTCTTTGATAAGAAGTATTCAAACTTTTACATATATGCAGCAAGTAGCTAAAATCATAATAGCACCGAGGCAAGAGAATCACATTATCTAACTGAGGGCACTTTAAAGTTTGGCCAATATTCTTAAAGTTTGGCCCATAAACTGCATTAAACAAAGCATGATTAATAGTGGAGAAAATACCAGTAGGCGTAAACCCTTTATAAGTACAAGTACAGGAAATATCAATTGGAATTTAGAATAAGCTTAATTAAAAGAGCACTAGACAAATCATAAAGCACTTTGAAGATGAGCTAATAACAAAAAACTTGTGCGGAAAAAAACTATGAAGCAGAGACACAATGTCATGGCCACATACATTGATGGGAAGTTTTGAAAACAGAAACAATAGGAAATGTCCCCAAAATAAAAAATTAGTTTCCCTTGGCTTTGGGGAATGAAAAAGATGGGGTATGTTGCGAGTACAATTGGAAAATGATAGGGGTATAAAATATGTGTTTCAGTAATAAAAGGGGCATATAAAAATCAAAATAACTTCTAAACAAGAAGAAAAACCTCGTTTCTGCAGAGTACACCCTTAACCTGACGTCCAAAAAGAAAACCTCTCTATCCCTTTCCATAGGTTTTATTTTGTAGAGTGCTGGATGCTGACCATTTAATAAGCTTAAAGAGGCTTTAGTTATAGCACAAACACAATAAAGCAACAAAGAATTACGATACTGGTAATCAAATTTCAAATCCATCAGACTGTTAAGGTGCAATAATCCTCTACTTTACTTCTGAATAACAATCTCCTTAACTTGCGACTGTTAGAAGATTACATCACTTAAATTTATATTACGCCATAGAATACTAGGTTTTGGTTTTAATGGAAACAAGAAGACAACCAATGATAGAAGTTAAACATGAACCTAATCAGGAAATAATTACACATGAAAACCGTTGACACAAGGAGAAGAAAAAAACAAATATATACCAAAACTAGTTATTTATTCCCTTGCAGATGTATTTATAAGCATGCTTCTAGCTTTTTAACAAATAATAGCAAGTGTGCAATTGTGCATCAAAAAAATGAGCTAGGGGGACAACGAGAACAGGCAGTTGAAGTAATAGTTATCTTTTGACATACCAGACGTCCATAGATAGCAATGGGGAAATCACAACACACACAAAAATGAACCCGCTCTCCAAGTTGGCGACGTGATTTACGACCCACAGTTTTAACAACGGAAGAAACAGTTACTGAGCCGAGGCTCTTAGCCACAGGAAGGTCAGCGATTACAAGGTGGTTGGGGCATGCCACTGTGACTGTCTCACCTGGAGATGGCTTTGCCCCTCCACCAACTTTTGCGGACGGACCACCTGTGCTTCTCAGTTTGATCTGAAGCATAGCTCTTCTTACCAGTATACTCAAAAAGATCGAGGAAAACAACTCTTTCACCTTCTGCAGAAGTTGTGTAAGCCATTTATAAAATGAGTGAAAGGTAAAGGATACAAAAATGAATAGAGAGAAAAATATATATACACACACTAATAGATGGAAATCAACTGTATTTCAAACTAAAACACGCTAAACTTGCAAATTGAGATAACATTTTGCCTTGTATGAAACAAATTATGTAATAACCCGAATTTTTGTTAAAAATTAAATATTGATTTTATTTTTCCTAAAAGCATAAATGAATTAAAAAGGTAAGTTACTAATTTTTCTTTTCTTTCTTCCTTGTTTCGTTTGGAAAGTTAAATTATTTTAATAGATAATTAAATAATTGAATTAATTAAAATTGAGGAGTCCATTAAGGTTTTGTTAACTCCTATATTGTTTACTATTTTTATTTAAAGAATGGAGATGTAATCCTAATCTTATTCTAATTTGGTTAGTTAAATTTTCGAGTAGAATTCTTAGACGCATTGCAGTTCATTAAAAAATCATAATTAATAAATCCGATGTCAGAATTGAGTGAATCCAAAGCCTATTTCTTCAGTTTTTTGTTCTCTACGATAATGAAGAGGAAGAGAAGTTATTTGGCGTCATCTTCATGCCTTAAATTGCTGAAAACCCAACCTATCCTAATTCCTGTCACTATTTTCAGCCGTAATTTTGAAAATTCGTAACTCGGTCATATCAACTCCGAATCAAGTGATTCTAGAGCATATTTTGTGTATTTTTTCGAGAGTTACAATTTACGTGAAGACATGAAGAGCTAATGAAAATCTAGAAGACCCGAAATTCAGATTTTTTTAGTGATGCATATTTTTATATTGTCATTGTTATTCCCGAAAATTGTGCTCATGACATTAAAACATTGGATGTGAATGTTTTGTTAGAAGACATCTCTCGGACCGTGATTCATTATTCTACGATATTTCAAAACTAGAGTACGAGTTTTTTTCAAAGGCGACGAGAATGATACAGTACGGAATAAGAAATTCAATAAGTTTGTTATTAATTTTGTATTGTTATTTAGAGATAAATGTTGAGTTATTAATGAAATTATTTAGTAGGATATTATAGTAGTAACTTTTTATTAGGAGAGTTTTAATTATAGTAGTAGATTTCAATTAGAAGAGTTTATTATAATAGTAGATTTTAGTTAGGAGATTGTTTCCTTTCTAAGTTAGGGTATTTACTTAATTATTAAGTATTGGGTTTTCTATTTAAGCATTGTAATACTTCATTATTTTTGGAGATCATTGAATATATTAATTTGAGATTAAAGTTGTGTTTTTTAATTTTTTTTTTTGTGTTTCTTTACTGATTCTCTGTGGAAATAGGTACTCTTATTTCTTCTTCTCACCTTGTTCTACATCATAATGGTATCAGAGCTAAAATTCTTGATATCGTTTGATTTCACCAAATTCCTTCCTACCCTATTTTTTTGGCCTCCATCAAATTGTCGAAATTCGCTAGAGAATAGACAATAATTTTCCGAGACGAAAGCACGATCTACAACAAGAATCGTCATAGCCGTAGTCTCAATCTATTCCAAAAAAAAAATCAGCTTTACTGTTCATCGCTACAGTGTCGGTATGCGGATTGTTCATCAAATTTCTAGTGTTCTGCCAAATTATAGTTTAGTACCCCCAAGTTTGTGAAAATTTCAATTTCTCCCCCAAAGTTTCTAAAACTTTCAATTCAGCCCCTAAAGTTTCTTAAAAATTCAATTTAGCCCCCACAATTTTTGAGATTTCTATTCAACTCTCAAAGCTTTTGAAATTTTCAATTCAACCCCTCTACATATATACAATGCCTTTCATGTTTAACAATCCAGACTTTTGGCTAAGATAAAAACAATTTGAGTATCGAACTTTGATCATAGGCGAGCAACTTAAAAGGCCTTATGACCCGTATAGCACCAAGTATTAGAAATTATACGATGAGTTTGCACTTTTTGAAACAAGTCTTGCAAATTTAAAAAAACATTACGAGTACATAACCACATATTTTGTTCGTCCATATTTTGTTCAAGCAAAAAAAAATGTTCATCCTAATCCTGTTTGTTCAATTAAAGTGTCGCGTTCACAAGCGGAGACCTGCAAAGTAAATTCTTACAAGATAATTGATGAATTTCTCACAATATTTAAACGTATCAATAACCAAATTGGTGATGATAAAGAAGAGCAAGTACTCTCACATATTGATGCTAGTGAGAAACATGAAGCGGAAGTTAAGTGTGTTGAACAACTTTTAGAGATGGTTTGCACTGGGGAAATTGAAGATAAGTTTGACCCCCAATGCGAAAATATCAAAGAAGATAAAGTTGAGGTTAGCCATGTTGGTTTTCTCTCTCCGGTTGATACATTTGAGTCTCAAGCTACTTCAAATTTCTATATTATGTCATTGTTATTCCCGAAAATTGTGCTCATGGATGCGAATGTTTTGTTAGAAGACATCTCTTGAACCATGGTTTATTATTCTACAATATTTCAAAACTCGAGGACGAGTTTATTTAAAAGACGAAGAGAATGATATGATACGAAAGAAGAAATTCAATAAGTTTATTATTAATTTTGTGTTGTTATTTAGAGATAAATATTAAGTTATTAATGAAATTATTTAGTAGGTTATTATAGTAGTAACTTTTCATTATGAGAGTTTTAATTCTAGTAGTAGAATTCAATTAAGAGAGTTTATTATAGTAGTAGATTTTAGTTAGGAGATTGTTTCCTTTCTAAGTTAGGATTTTTGCTTAATTTCCAAGTATTGAGTTTTCTATTTAAACATTGTAATACTTCATTATTTTTGAAAATTATTGAATATATTGATTTGAGATTAAAGTTGTGTGTTTTTTTGTGTTTCTTTACCGATTCTCTGCGGAGATAGGTACTCTTATTCCTTCTTTTCACCTTGTTCTACATCACTCAGTCTGACTATGTATAGAACCCGTTATTGATTACTTTTAATTTCGGAACTAATTTAGAGACTACTAGGCACACACCTTTTAGATGTCCTTCAGGAAGCGTGCATATTAGATACCTTAATAGGGTGCGTGATAATTGACATTATCAAACTTTTGAGTCGTGTTACAAGGTTATTGTAACGTTAGTCAGCAGTCGCTAGGGATGTTGATTAAAAGATACATTTTATGTTGAAATTATTTTTTGAATGTGAATTTGATTTGTTATAATGTGTTTTAGTTTTAAAAGTATATTTACTATTGAAAATTGTCGAAATAAATATTTCTCTTGATTGAAAAGTATTTTTGCAAATTATGCTTAATTCAGCTGGATAGGAAGGATTGCTAATTGTTGGGCTTCATCACTCACCCCTTATAATATTACATGTTACCTTGTTTCAAGACCTGGGACGACATGGATAAACATGAGATGATTAATTTAAGTTTCAGTATAGTATTATGGTATAATTTTGTTAGACTTTGAATTAGAGGAGTTGCAGTACCTCCATTGGCATTGTTTAAGGCTCAATACTTTTGCTTATTCGATGAAAATTTTATTGAGGTTTATGATAATTACATTATTTATTTGGCTTTGTAATTGTTTTGAGCTGCGTAATTGGATTTTGGTCGCCTTGAGGGCCTTTGGGCTTGCGACGTGTAGTACTTCGGACTTGTAGCGAGTTTGAGGTGTTACAGATATGTTATCAAAGAAGTGATCCCTCGCAGTGTCGGGCTAGGAAACACACATATTCCGTGGGGAGTGATTTTGGGATTTAACTATGGGTTGTGATTCGACTAGACTTCAAAAAATAGAGAGTGTGATAGATTTAAGGTTTGGACATCTTTATTGTAGAAATTGAGTTTAATATATAAGATCAATTTTGATTAGTTTTATTGATTGCAGAATGGTTGAGAACCATATTTGGAGACTACTTTGATATTGTGGAAGACCTTAAAATTTTAGTACTTTTTAGATAACATGCAAGTTAGAAAAATAAGAGTTGTATTGGTTACGCTATCGTGAATCTAATATTTTGGTAATCATTCTTTGAAAAGGTTGCTTAATTTGATGTTCAGATGGATATAAAATAAGAAAGTATCAAACGGATTTTTTTTATTTTAAGTTGAGGACAAGGATTGGGTGATTTACTAGGTAGTTTATATGAAGATTTGGGATTTTGGAGGATTATTTAGATATGGACCGAGTGTTAGAACTTGTTTGTAATTAACCTTAAGAACTGTCAATTTGGAGGACCAAATTTTTTTTTAAGAGGGGAAGAATGAAATAACTAGAAAAAAATTAAAATTAAAATATTGAATTTATTTTTCCTAAAAGTATAAATGGATTAAGAAGGTAAGTTACTAATTTTATTTTATTTTCTTCCTTGTTTCGTTTGGAAAGATAGATAATTAAATAATGGAATTAATTAAAATTGAGGAGTCTATTAAGGTTTTGATAACTCCTAAAATTGATGAGTGCATTAAGGTTTTGGTAACTCGGTAGCATCACATGCCCATCAACACAACAATATTTTATCAACACGAAATGTGACTGGGTGTACTTGCATATTTGCACGATAGCATATGAAAGAAAAAATTGATTACATGAGCAATTTCAATATGGAGAATAATAAGGAACACATAATACAACCGTAAAATAGATATAGAGGTTCCAATACAGTTATTCGAAAACCAAGCTCAATTAAATTTTACCCCTTTATAGGCCTTAATTATTCTTCAATTGCATAAACATAGAGGGCTTGAATTATCGTATAAACATTGAAGTATGAACCCCTAGTTTCATATCTCAGTTAATTACAAATTTACACCCAATGCGAACATACATGCCTGAACAACACGAATGATATAGCTAATGATAATTCAATAAAGAATCTTAAAAGAAGTAACCGGTCTATAAAATCAAAACAAACCCATTTTATGAAAAATAGACTGATCAAAAACTAATTAATGAAACAACGATTCATTTTCTGAGGATTTTATACCACAAAACAAATGTAAAATGAGAACAAAAAACATTTCACAAGAGAAACAACCGCACTATATACCTCGGACTGTACGAGGTGGAAAGTGTCTGACGAGGCCGGCGGTGACTGTCTGATGGTGAATGGTGATATCTCTCTACTCCTATCTAAAGGTGTTGGAGACCAATTTTATTTACCGATGGGATGACCACTTTAACTTACGTATTGGGGTATGACTTGAGGTTGACTGTTCAAATTTTGTTATGAAAATAAATTTAGAAGACAGCGCGATTAATATTAAAGATAATAAGTTATTCTTTTTTCAACTTAGACATCTCCCCTGACCCCTGTTATGTTAATATAAATTATTTTAATAAAGAGTAATAAAAAAAAAAAACACACACACAAAAAGCAGAGACCAATTTTTATTTTTATTTTTATTTTGAAACAGTGACTCCACCATTAATCCTACGCTAAGTTGTACCGGTAGCATTTCCTATATGGATTCAATTCGGAAATAATTTAAAAGTTGGTCAAATTAATTTATAAGTTAGTTTTTATTATTAAGATGTTTGATAATTATTTATTTTTTAATTTATAAGTTGAGTTTTAAGTCAAAACATAAGTAACTATTTGTGACTTATTTAAAAATGACTTATAATTAGTTTGACTAAATACAATATCTATTTTGTCCCTCTTCATAACTAATTTTAACTTAATTTATGACTTATAAGTCAAATTGATGCCGACACTTTTACTTATAAGTCCACTTTTATTTTAACTTATAAGTCATTTCCAAAAAAGCTATTAATCTTCTCTATCCCTCACAATTTGACAAAATAACAATCTATATTAAATTAGTCATAATTAGGAATGAAATTTGAGATTGGATTATTAACTCTAAGTCATTTATTTGTTTTAAAAATTGAACTTGGAAACTTTAGGGATAACAATATAATTTGGAATGGATAACTATTTAATATTATATTCAACAAGATATTATAATCTCTGTTAATTACTCTCTCCATCCCAAAATATATGTAATTTTGACCATTTGTATACTTATTAAGAAATGCTATTATTATGTCAAATTTATTACTAGATATACAATTATACTCATAATTATGCAATTTGTGAATTACTATACATTTATGAGGATAAAGAACAAATGAATAGGATAAACTTGTAATATAACCACTTTAACTGTAACACCCCCTTCCCAAAATAGAAAGAGAGGTTACTCATAATACAACAAAATTAAGGAAGATCACAGGGCTCTAAACCACAAAAGAATAATCTCATAATAATTCAATGTCATAAGACTAACCATAATAAATGCCACACTGGCTCAATCCATAATCTAAAATACTTATTACAACTTTAAATAAATCAATGTATTGAAATCTAATAAAATATATCAAAACTATTGGATTAAGGAAGCTCTCGTCACACTTGCCCTTGGTCCCCCTAATTACCTGCCGGAAGAAAAACACAGCATGAGCCAAATGCCCAAGACGGATATAGAATACAAATAATGAACCGAAATAACTAACTTTCAATTAAATGAAATGAAAGAAACGAAATGAAAGCGAAACAAACAAAACTAACACAACGAAATAATAAATTTGAATCAAATGGGTGGGTGTTATTTCATACAGAAGCTCGAAAAAAAATAGAATATACCTTGCCACACAGTAAATCACACACATTGGACCATGAATCCAATGCATGTAAAAAATAAGGCGTGTTTGGCACAAACATCACCAATCTGCATAATGAGCGTAAGCGAAACTAGGAATTCGACCCATACGCCTCCCCACAACAAAACACCAAATGGCCAACTCCCATCTGAGCACAAAACGGAGACGCCAGTGGGTGATCACACCGCCACGGAAGGTGTTGTGAGACCCCAGATTTTATCAATAAAGATTTAAATTTTGTCGAAATAATTTTTAATATTATGGTGTGAATTTGAGATAAATATTATAGTTGTGGGTAGTATTTATAAATTTTGCAAAAGTATGCAAGTGGTTATATTATATTCGATTGGTTGGGGAATATTCGGTTTAGCGAGGAATATTCGTACAACTGGCTCAATCATTGGTGGACCCCACAAATGTAATTATTATCGGATTGAGAAAGCGCAAAAATATTTTATTGAAATAACGGCGGAAGTTTTACTAGTGGTTATGTTGAACTACTTCAGTAGTAAAAGAAAAACGATGTCGTGTGGTTGCATAGTAAGCAGCACCAGTATTGATTATTGATCTTATATGAGAAGTCACTCGGTTTGATTCCATTATTGTCGATTAATAATATGAATTATTATAGCGATAATGACGTTTTGTTTTATTCGTATTATTAACGTAATAAAAGCGAAACATCTTTTATATAAAATAGAATACTTTATTAAAGTTATTCTATAAATAGAATATATTATATTTTATTATGCATAGTGTTGCATAGTGTTTTTGCGTAGTGTTTTGCATAGTATTGCATAGTGTTTGCATAGTAAAATGTTTTTATATAAATAGAATATATTATATTTTATTTAAAAGATTTTTCTTTAAATATGGACCGTCGATTAAAGTAAATCAATCTGGATAGTTTCATGGATTAATTCTTATGCATTCCATTTTCCTATAAATAGAAGCTCATTCCTTCATTATTTTCTTACGAATTCATTGAAACTAGAGAGAGAAATTATAGAGAGAAGTTTATATAGAGAAAATTATAGAAAGAAGAAGAGTATTGGCTACTTCACTACTTCTATATTCGGTTCTTTTTACGGTAAGGGTGTTATTCTTTCTTCTTGAAGAGAACACATTATTCCATTCATTATCATTCATTGGAATAACTTTTGTAAAAAGTGGCATACCCTATACATAAACTCAGATATCTGTGGCATACCCTATACTTGGTGAAATCCTTATGTTATTCCATTGCTTATTATTACATTGGAATAACTTTGTATATGCTGATTTACCCTATACTTGGTGACATTCTTCTATTATTACATTGGAACATCACATGCATGTGTGTTTTACAGGACCGGTTAAATTTTTATTATTACGTTGGAACATCCCATCGTGTGTTTTACCGGACTGGTTCCATCTTTATCATTTCATTGGAATATCCTATCTCGTGTGTTTTACACCGGATCCGGTTCCATCTTTATTATTACATTGGAACATCCCGCTTGGTGTGAATTTCACGACTGGTTCCGTTATTATTATTACATTGGAATAACTTTGTCCATGCAATGCACCGTGCGTGCGTGGTGATTTCTTTTGTTATTCCATTCTTTATTATACCCGGTTGGTTAAAACTTTGACTTCTATACTCCATGAAATTAGTAGAATATCCTTGATATTTGCGTTTCATCCAAAGATATCTTTCATGGAAATATTCTTCCGATCATTATTGAATTTTACTCTAAAAAAGATGTCGTGACAATTTAGGCGTTAATAATTCATGGATTAAATAATTCTTGAACTTGTTTTATTGAATTACTATGTCATTATCATCATCCTCATGTTATATTATGTTATCTTTTGGCTTACGTGCATAGATGAACTTAGTATGATTATGACCGAGGATCATTCTAAGTATAATCGTGACTTGATATAAATGATGTGACAAAAGTCCTCGAGTGGGTTCTGTAATGCGGTGATGGATAGTTTTTGGTATGATTATGACCGAGGGGTGATTCGGTATAGTCGTGACCATTGATAATTTGATGAAAATCCTTGACCAGTGAATGCGGGGATGATTAGATGTGGTGGTTTATTTATTATTGTTGAGTCTCGGCGATAAAAATTGATGAAAACCTTTTAAAACCTAAAAGATAGTAGACTTTATTCTCTACTTGACTCTTTTAATGGATTGCTTATTCCAGCGCAGATTAAACTGGTTGTCTATTGTATTTTATCGGTTTAACACTTTGTTGAAGGCTAATGATAATTTATTCGCATTATCTTAGTCATAATATTTCTTCTTGGACTAGTTGAGCTCACCTTTTTTCTTTCACCGTTCTCTTCGTGAAATGAGAACATAAATTTGGGACGAAGTCGAGGAAGCGGAGTAATGGTCGAGAGGATAGCATTAGTAGTCCTCACTATTCCGTGAAATAGTGTGATAATAGTTGTAATGAGGACTCCTTTTGAGTTTGTATAATATCTAGTAGACAATATTTGTATTCAAACTCACGATTTATGTCGTATTATATACCTACGATTATATTAGTAAGTTGTATTTGAATTTATGTACCATGTAAGTGGCGACCCAAGATGGGTGACATATACCTAATTTTGGGGCGTCACGGTTGGTATCGAGCTTAGGGATATGATCCTGGCTAAGATGTGAGACAAAAACTAGGAGGGGAGAGGCGGGAATTCCTTCGCTAGTATGACCTACCTAAGTTTATGTGGTATTTATTTAGTCGGTCGTAGTATAGGGATAATATGTGATATGTTATTTAACCCATGTTTGGTGGCGGTATTTGAAAATGACATCCGAAAATATTGAGATAAGCAATGAAGCACATGAAACTGATTGAGTCATTTCAACCAAAAGGTAATGAGCAACAACACGATAATAATCATAATTGGCGGCGGTCAACATCTGAACAATGATAACCATCGTGGGGAAATTATCATGTCAAGAATGGTAACCATTTCGGTGGTAATCATGGCCAAGATAATAAGAATGGACATTTTAAGAAGAGAGGGTTCAACAATGGCGTGAAGGCGTCGGCATCAAAGACCGTTTCAAAGGAAGAAGAAACGACCTCCGGTCAGTATGTTTCAAATGCAGATGGGAGGGACATATCCGTCTAAACTATATTTAACAATCCAAAGCGTGTTTTAATTGCGGAAAGAAGGTCACTTAGCTCGATTTTGTCGTATGGTGAAGTCAAGTCCGATTGAGATAGTGATGCCAAAGGATGTCCCGCACAAGCCAAAGCCCGGTAGTTTAAGAGAGAGCGTTTTTTTTTCTCGTGACGAGGAACACGAATAAAATTATCACGGGTAAGTTAATCATAAGCTCTTGCGAAGTCTATATCGTATTCGATCTGGGGTTCTACCTATTATTTTATCTCTCTTGCTTGCGTTCAACGTTTAAATTTGACTCGAGAGAAATTGGACTTTGATTTATCTGTTTAAACTTAGTTGGGAGAAACCTTCGTTACCTCCACTGTTTATAAATCTTGTTGATTCAAATCGAAACTTTCACTGTAAGACCCCGAAATTTTTTTAAATAAAAAGGAATTTCCTTTATTTATTATTTTGAAATAGTAAGGGTTGATTTGATTAATGTGGATAGTTAAGGGTTAAATACACAAATATTTCAAAATTAGCAAGTGGTTATAAAATATTCATTATCGTCGGGGAATATTCGTTTGGTCGTGGAATATTAAATCTTTGTGGGAATATTAAATGCGATGGGCGACCATGTGTGGGCCCCATAACGGAAAGTGATTGGATGAAGAAAACGACAAATATAAGTTGTTTTTAAATAACGGCGTAGTTTTTACCGTTAATACTGTTGGAATACCCGGTGGTTAAAACACACTAATACGCGTTGTTGACAAGAAGATACCAGATATTGCACCAATTATTGATTCTTACGTAAGAAGGCACTACTCAATAATGGTTACGATAATTCTTGCTCAAGTATTTTATTGAATTAATAATTCTCTGCGTTGATATTTTATATTCTTTGTTGTTTCAATAATTGTCATTACAAGTATTTTCATTATTGAAGCAATAATTCATATTATCTGAATAATATTATTAGATAACATTATTGGCAATGTCTAAAAAGTTACATCAAGGAGAGGTTTGGTCATCTAATTCAAGGCCAAGAAGAAGAAATTCTTATTGGAAAGCCCCTCTTTCCTGAGGCGCACGGTTGTCAATATTGTGATTCTATAATATTATTTGTGAATAATTAATTATTGATTTATATGATGAGGAAAATATTGATTTTATGTGGATATAGATGGAGAAAATTTTTAAAATGACAATTGTTGAAAATTAATATTTTATCTTTTACGATAAAATAATTCATTTAAATATATTATTTTAATAATATATTAACTGTGATGATATTTTTACAATGAATGTGGGATATATGAGTATATGAGGAGGAAGAGTATTTTTGTGGCATTAAATGTTTAACACATGTTTTGTGTGTTGGTGGACACAATTATTGACCAAATTTGATTATAGCTTGTAAAATCACCCGTTTGTGGATTTGGTCAATTTCTATTTGGAATTTGGAAAAACTTTCTTCCGCAAAGTTGTAGAGAATTGAATTTCCTATAAAAACTCATGAGATTCAAATTTTCTGATGAAAAGGCTATTTATTATGAATTATTGAAGTTCAAGTTCCAAAATAATTAATTTTGGGAGTTTTAGTTAATTATTTTGAGAAAAACGTTTTTGCAACTAAGTTGGCCTCACATGTGATTCAAATGGGCTGAGATCAGTTGTCTAAGGTGGGCTAAAGAAAATGTGAAAAATATATTAATATTATATTCAATTTTTTGCTTTGGTGTTCTAAGCATTTTTCTATATAAATAGGGTCTTGGGTTAGAATTGAAAAACACACCGTAAACCGAAGTTTTCTCTATTTCTCTCTCGATATATTGAGCGTATTCTTGTGAGTATACTTTGAGTATTGTTAGACGGTGTAAGTTCCTTCAAAGACTATATACCTTAGATTCCAAATTATAAGTACTTAATCTTTCGAGGTAAGGAATATTATTTTTTTGTAATGATATTATTTCTTCAATATCATTATCTTTGAAATGTTGATCCGAAGTTTTTATCAAATTTGGAACTTTTTTCATGTCGGGTTACTATTCATGAGTTACTATTCATGAGTTACTTATTCACGAATTCTACTATTCATGAGTTCTTATTCACGAGTTCTTATTCACTTAGTACTATTCATGAAAGCGTGAAGATGTTTTTGTGGAATTTCTATCTTTTGGTGTAGAGTTCTTATTCACGATATCTAAGACTTTATTCACGATATACTGACACTATTCACGTATACTGGTATTATTCACCAAAAAATAAAATTTCTTCTTTTCGTCTCAAAACATCTATTCCGGATACTAGCTCTGATTGTATCCATGTTTTGATCATTCTTGAATTTTACACCACTATGATTATTTTTGAGGTATTTTTGGACGTGGATAAAACCAAGTACGAATCCTTAATCCTTAATCCTTGTCATTTTGTTTCACTGGATTCGTTTCTTTAAAAAAATATTTTTCATCATCCTCAGTCTTAAATGATTTCTTAAGAATATCTTTGGCCTGTAGTGCAAAGATGAATGATTTCTGAAGAATATCTTTGGCCTGTAGTGCAAAGATGAACAGGTGTTTAAATGAACATGACCAACTGATGAATATCTTTGGCCTGTAGTGTAAAAAGATGAATGTTTGATTCGGATGTATATTGATTGATGTTACTGAGGATAAAAGATAGGCGATGAACTTTTAAATTCATACATAGAAGATAGTAGTTTGCATTCTCTACTTAACTCTTCTAATGAATTATTATTTCGCCATGCAGTATTGATTTAAAATTTGTTGTCTATCAGATTCTATTAGATTTTTCCTGTTGAAGACTAACGATAATTTGTTGTATATTATCTTAGTCATAATATTCTTTCTTGAAAGCTAGTTGAGCTCACCCTTTTCCTTTTTGTTCCATTTTTCTCGTGAGGCGAGAATATAGCGAGTATGCAGCCTGGGGTATGGAATGAAGGTTTTAGAAAGGATTGCTTAGTAGTCCTCACCATTTTTGTAAAATAATGTATCAATAAAGGTGATGAGGATTTATTTGAGTATAGATATTGTCTGAAGATAATATTTGTATTCAAACTCACAGCTTTTCTTGTTGTAATAATAAAGTTGTAGTTGTTTCGCACCATGTATTGACAACTCGAGAATAGGTGATGTATACCTATTTTGGGGACGCCGTCTTGGTTGGTATCGAGCTTAGGGATATGATCTCTGGCGGAGATCGGGAATAGAACTAGGAGGGAGAGACGAGTAAATCCTTCGCTAGTGTGTCCTACCTAAGCTTATTTGTTAGTTGGTCAAGATATAGGGATATTATGTGATATATTGATTTCTTAATTAACCCTTGTTTTATGATGATGATTTGAGAATGTCAATCGAGAATATTAATAAAGGAGTAAATGAGACCGTGGAGATGCTGTCTTTACCAACGAGGAGAACGCAACAACAAGTGGCAATGTACCTCCTGTGAACAACACCATTGAAAGCGGATGATGAACGAGGGGATGTTTAGAAGTTTTTTGCAGTTTCATGCAAAATCGCACGAGGAGACTCGTGTTCAAAATACTGAGGAGGAAATGATAGCAATTCACGGGTTGTCACACCAAGCGATTCAAAGAGTTGGGACCACCGTAATTCAAGGGAAAGCGATCCGATCACTGGCGGAAACATGGGTCAAGCAAATTACCAAGATATTCGATGTCTTGGGATGCACGGAGAGAACGAAGGTTCCATTCGCCACCTTTATGTTCCGTGGCGAGGCGTATCACCGGTGGGAGTCTCGTGAAGCGCACTCCATCCGTACCGACTCAAAGATGTCGTGGGAGACATTTCAGAATTATTTAATGACAAATACTTTCCCGAAAGTGTTCGTCTATATGAAGGAAGTGGAGTTCATCGATTGGAACAAAACAACATGACGGTGTCTCAAAGACGAGGCAAAGTTTGCAGAGTTATCGAGGTTCAGACCTCATTTGGTGGAGAATGAGGAACGATGACGCGGATGTTTCTTAGAGGTTTGAAAACGGCGAGATCGCCAAGATCTCATTTCTCATAAACTTTCTCTCTATTCAGATGTTGTAAGCAGGGCTCAATTATTAGAGCGAGATAACGAGTACGGTCAACCTGAGGACCACAAGCGCAGGATCGTGATCGAGATGGAAGTCAAGCAGAATAATGATAACTCATGAGGAGAAAAGCAGAGACGATGAAATGGTAACCACTACGGTGGTAATCATGGCCATGAAAATGTAAGAAGTGAGTCAAGAGGAGATTTTAAAAGAGGAGATTTAACAACGATTATATGAAGGCAGCAGTCTTGGTGACAAGAATCGGTTCTAAGGGAGGAGAAACGACCACCGGTCATATGCTACAAATGCGAAAAGAGGGACATATCGGTCAAACCGCCCACAACAGTTCAAGGTATGCTATAGTTGTGGAAAGGAAGGACATATCGCTTCGAGATTATACAGTAGCGAAACCTAGTTCAATGGGGACGGTGACTCAAAAGATCGTCCCGTAAAAGTCAAAGTCAACGATTCCGGAAGAAGCGTTTGTTGTATTTGATCGGTCATAATGCGAGGAACCCAAACGAGGTGATCACGGTAAGCTATTTATAAATTCTTGCGAAGTTTATACCTTACTTGATACCGGTAAGTTACCCATTCATTTATCTCTCCTGCATGTGCTCAACGTTTAAACTTGACTCAGGAGAAATTAGACTTTGACTATCTCTGTGGAAACTCCGTTAGAGAAACTTTCATCACATCCATCGCTTATAAATCTTGTTTGATTCAAGTTGGCACCATTACCTTACCAATTGACCTTATCTCTTTAAAGATACTTGCTTTTGATGTGATTTTAGGGATTGATTGGTTAACTACTCATCATGCCAAAATTGATGTTTTTAGGTAAGGTTGTTAGTTTTCATATTCTAACCAACCGCTGTTATTTAATTCAAGCAACTAAACCATTAAAATCGATCATCATCATGCCATATCTAATCATAAAGCTATTCGTTTATTAAAAAACGGATGTCAAGCTTTCTTAGCCCATGTTATGGATTTGAATAAAGACACGCCAAATCTGAATAATATTCTGTTGTTATTGACTTTTCCGACGCGTATTTCTAGAAGAACTTCCCGCCTACCCCCGTAACGTGAAGTTGAATTTTTATTGATCTTGAACACCGTACAAAGCCCATTTCTAAAACCCCATATCGAATGGCTCCTATTGAACTTGAGGAGTTAAAGGTCCAACTACTGTGAATTGTTGGACATCGGTTTCATTCGCCCCAAGTACATCTCCTCGGGGTGCTCCTGTTTTTATTCAGAAAGAAGAAAGACGGAGTATGCGACTTTTGTATTGACTATCGGAATTGAACCATGTCACCATCAAGAATAGGTATCCTCTACCTCGTATTGATGACTTGTTTGACCGATTGCAGCAAGGGCACAATTTTTTCAAAATCGATCTTCGATTCGGATATCATCAAACCAAGATTAAATCGAGGATATTCCAAAGCGCGCCTTTCGTAACTCGGTATGGGCATTATGAATTCTTAGTCATGTCTTTCGGACTAACTAATGCTCCTGCGGCTTTCATGGATATGATGAACCGAGTATTCAAGGAATATTTGGATCAATTCGTTGTTGTCTTTATTGATGACATCCTCATATATTCCAAAAGTAGTGAAGATCATGAGCACCATTTGAAAAATTTGGTACTCCAAAGGCTTCGTGAAAACCAACTATATGCCAAATTGAAGAAATGTGAGTTCGGCGAGGAAGTAGCATTCCTTGGGCACGTGGTGTCGAAACATGGAGTATCTGTTGATCCCGCCAAGATTGAAGCAATACAAAGTTGAGAGCAACCAAGTCGGTGGATGAAGTCACGTAGTTTTTGGGCTTATTTGGTTATTATCGGAGATTCGTGGAAGGGTTTTCTCGAATCGCTACTTCATTAACCCAAATTTAACTCTAAGGATACAAAATTCGTTTGGAGTGAAGAATGCGAGAAGAGTTTCCAAGAGCTTAAGAGGAGACTTATTTTAAGACTGTTCTAACAATACCATCCGGTTCGGATGGATTTGTTATCTACAATGATGCTTCGTGCAAAGGGTTAGGATGTGTTCTCATGCAACGTGGGAAAGTCATAGCCTTTATGCCTCGCGACAACTTAAAAGAGTATGAGAGGAATTATCCTACTCATGATCTAGAGTTAGCGCGAAGCGTTTCGTATTAAAGATATGGAGGCACTATCTATATGGGGAGAAAGTGGAGATATATTCGCACCATAAAAGCCTTAAATATTTCTTCACTCAAAAGAACTCAACACATGCGGCAATGACGTTGGCTCGAACTATTGAAAGACTACGACCACACTATTCAATACCATCCCGGTAAAGCGAACGTGGTAAAGGTGGCGCATTGAGTAGAAGATCATATGCGGAACGAGTGCGATGATGTCAAGTATACGACAGAGCCAACTTTAATAGAAAAGTTAAGGTTGCTCAAGCCACCACCCAGAACGTGACGCGTATGAAGAAGAAAGTACAAGAAGGAGCTATTTCAAGCGAGAATTGATGAAGAAGGAATACTTGAGTCCTCTAGACTTTGTGTTCTAACGACTCTAATTTGAAGTACAAGATTATGATGGAGGCACACAATACGCCATTTGCAATCCATCTGGAAGTACTAAAATGTATCGTGATCTTGACATACATTTTGGTGGAACAATATGAAGAGAGAGATTGCAAAGTTTATCTCGATGTGTTTAACTTGCCAACGTGTAAAGGCGGAGCATCTTGTACCTAAGGGTCCGTTGCAACCACTGAGATTCCAGAATGGAAGTGGGAACACATTACTATGGATTTCGTTACGGGTCTTCCTACGGCTTCAAGGCATCAATGTTATTTGGGTTATTGTTGATAGATTAACCAAGTCCGCTTCATTTCTTGCCGATCACGGAGACTTATTCCCTTGAACGTCTTGCTAGTATATGACGTGAATGAGATTGTGAGGTTGCATGGCATGCTCGTATCCATAGTTTGGATCGTGACCCAAGATTCACTTCAAGATTTTGGGTTAGCTTGCAAAAAGCTATGGGCACGGATTTGCGATTTAGTTGAGCATACCATCCCCAAACAGACGGACAATCGAGAGGACTATTCAAACTCTTGAAGATCTATTAAGACTCGTGTCCTAGACTTCAAAGGTAGTTGGGATAAGTATTTACCATTGGTGGAATTCTCCTACAACAACAGCTTATCGTGCAAGTATAGGTGTGGCTCCATTTGAAGCATTATATGGGACGAAAATGTCGTTCTCCAATATGTTGGGATGAGGTGGGTGAAGCAACATTGTGGGACCCGAAGTTAAAGACGTATGATCTAAGAAAAGATCCAAATGATTCGACAACGATATATAAAGCGGCACAAGATCGACAAAAGAGTTATGCGGATCTTCATCGAAAGGACGTGGAATTTAATGTAGGGGATCATGTATTGTTCATGAGTTGCTCCATGGAAGGAGTTACAAGATTTGGGAAGAGAGGAAAGCTCAATCCACGATTTATTGGTCCATTTCAAATTCTTGACCGAGTAGAAATGTAGCCTATAGACTTGCGTTACCTCAAGAGTATGTCTCGTGTTCATAATGTGTTTCACATATCGTACTTCGTAGAATATGTGAAAGACCCAAACCACGTTATTGAGTTAGAACCCAGGACGAGATAGCAAGACTTAACGTATGAGGAGGTACTGTCAAGATCTTGGATAGGAAGGAGCATGTCCCTACGCCAAGAAAGGTCATACCACAAGTTAAAGTTTTGTGGAGGAATCATGCTATAGAGGAAATGACCGGGAGTTGGAAAGCGAAATGAAAGCGAGGTATCCTCACCTTTTCAAAACACCAGTACGTACATCAATTTCGAGGACGAAATTTCATAAGGAGGGAGGTTGTAAGACCTCAAATTTTTTAAATAAAAGGAATTTCCTTTATTTATTATTTTGAAATAGTAAGGGTTGATTTGATTAATGTGGATAGTTAAGGGTTAAATACACAAATATTTCAAAATTAGCAAGTGGTTATAAAATATTCATTATCGCTTAAAGGGAATATTCGTTTGGTCGTGGAATATTCAGATTGTTGGGAATATTCGCATCTGACGGTAGTGACCATGTGTGGGCCCCATAACGGAAAGTGATTGGATGAAGAAAACGACAAATATAAGTTGTTTTTAAATAATAGGCGTAGTTATTACAGATTAATCTTTGTTGGAATACCGTTGGTTAAAACACACTAATACGCGTTGTTGACCAAGAAGACACTCAGATTGCACCAATTATTGATTCTTACGTAAGAAGGCACTACTCAATAATGGTTACGATAATTATCGCTCAATATTTTATTGAATTAATAATTCTTTGAGTTGATATTTTATATTCTTTGTTGTTTCAATAATTGTCATTACACAAGATTTTTCATTATCAAGCAATAATTCATATTATCTGAATAATATTATTAGATAACATTATTGGCAATGTCTAGAAAGTTCGTCTAAGGAGAGGTTTGGTCATCTAATTGCGGCGCCCAAGAAGAAGAAATTCTTATGGAAAGCCCTCTCTTCCTGAACCTACTGGTTGTCAATATTGTGATTCTCGTAATATTATTTGTGAATAATTAATTATTGATTTATATGATGAGGAAAATATTGATTTTATGTGGATATAGATGGAGAAAATTTTAAAATGACAATTGTTGAAAATTAATATTTTATCTTTTTCGATAAAATAATTCATTTAAATATATTATTTTAATAATATATTAACTTGGTGATATTTTTACAATGAATGTGGGATATATGAGTATATGAGGAGGAAGAGTATTTTTGTGGCATTAAATGTTTAACACATGTTTTGTGTGTTGGTGGACACAATTATTGACCGAAATTTGATTATAGCTTGTAAAATCACCCGTTTGTGGATTTCGGTCAATTTCTATTTGGAATTTGGAAAAACTTTCTTCTGCAAAGTTGTAGAGAATTGAATTTCCTATAAAAAATCGCGAGATTCAAATTTTCTGATGAAAAGGCTATTTATTATGAATTATTGAAGTTCCGAAGTTCCAAAATAATTAATTTTTGGGAGTTTTAGTTAATTATTTTGAGAAAAACGTTTTTTGCAACTAAGTTGGCCTCACATGTGATTCAAATGGGCTGAGATCAGTTGTCTAAGGTGGGCTAAAGAAAATGTGAAAAATATATTAATATTATATTCAATTTTTTTTTTTTGGTGTTTCAAAGCATTTTCCTATAAATAGGTGCTTAGGTTAGAATTGAAAAACACCGTAAACTGAAGTTTTCTCTATTTCTCTCTCGATATATTGAGCGTATTCTTGTGAGTATACTTTGAGTATTGTTAGGCGGTGTAAGTTCCTTCAAAGACTATACCCTAGATTCCAAATTTAAGTACTAATCTTTCGAGGTAAGGAATATTATTTTTTTGTAATGATATTATTTCTTCAATATCATTATCTTTGAAATGTTGATCTGAAGTTTTATCAAATTTGGAACTTTTTCATGTCGGGGTTACTATTCATGAGTTACTATTCACGAGTTACTATTCATGAGTTACTATTCACGAGTACTATTCATGTAAGCGTGTAGATGTTTTTGTGGAATTTCTATCTTTTGGTGTCTGAGTTACTATTCACGATATCTAAGACTATTCACGATATAAGCACTATTCCGCATTATACTGGTACTATTCACCAAAAAATAAAATTTCTTCTTTTTAAGTCAAAACATCTATTCGGATACTAGCTCGATTGTATCCATGTTTTGATCATTCTTGAATTTTACACCACTATGATTATTTTTGAGGTATTTTGGACGTGGATAAAACCAAGTACTAATCCTTAATCCTTAATCCTTGTCATTTTGTTTCACTTTGGATTCGTTTTCTTTAAAAAAATATTTTTCATCATCCTCGGCCTTAAATGATTTCTTAAGAATATCTTTGGCCCTGTAGTGCAAAGATGAATGATTTCAAGAAGAATATCTTTGGCTGTAGTGCAAAGATGAGCAGTGTTTAAATGAACATGACTAATGATGAATATCTTTGGCTCAGTAGTGCAAAGATGAATGTTTGATTCAGATGTATATTGATTGATGTTACAGGATAAAAGATAGAGCGATGAACTTTTAAATTCATACATAGAAGATAGTAGTTTGCATTCTCTACTTAACTCTTCTAATGAATTATTATTTCCGTCATGCAGTATTGATTTAAAATTTGTTGTCTATTGTATTCTATTAGATTTTTTTCCTGTTGAAGACTAACGATAATTTGTTGTATATTATCTTAGTCATAATATTCTTCTTCGAGCTAGTTGAGCTCACCCTTTTCCTTTTTGTTCCATTTTTTCGTGAGAGGCGAGAATATAGCGAGTTCGAGTCTGGAAGTATGGAATGAAGGTTTTAGAAAGGATTGCTTAGTAGTCCTCACCATTTTTGTAAAATAATGTATCAATAAAGGTGATGAGGATTTATTTGAGTATAGTTATTGTCTAGAAGATAATATTTGTATTCAAACTCACAGTTTTACTGTTGTAATAATAAAGTTGTAGTTGTTTCTGTACCATGTATTGACAACTCAGAATAGGTGATGTATACCTATTTTGGGGGCGTCACATTCACGTTACCTGTCAATCTTATCTCTTTGAAAATACTTGCCTTGGATTTTAGGAATCAATTGGTTAACTACTCATCATGCTTTTCGTAAGGTTGTTAGCTTTTATATTTATAACAACCCTGTTACACGAATTCAAAGTAACCAAACCCTAAAATTAATCATTGTCATATCAAACCATAAGTAAAGAGCCCCGAACCTTTCGTTGTTGACTTCCTTGTGTGGAATGCACCGAAGCCGGACTTCTCGTAGGCAACATCGTGAATGAAGATGGCAAGTTTATAGGTATCATTGTGAGGTGCTATCTAGGTTAAGGGATAGAAGTCACAGTTGGTATCAATGTGACGACTATCCAAGTCTTGGATGAGAGTCACAGATTTTGAATGATATTTCTATTATTAATAAATTTCTGGCGTATTCTTGAAGACTTCTTAGCCTACTTAGAGCGTGAAATCGAATTTTGTATTCCCAAAGATAAAAACCCATTTCTTAAACCCTCAAATATTTCTTCAACTAAAAGGATGCTTTTACGAGGATTATGATGAAAGTCATAATAAAAGCATTGGACTAATGAAAATCATGGGTATATGAAGTATTAGTAAGTGTTATGATGAGTTATGTTGGTTATTATGTGAAAACATGAAAGTTTCTTAGAAATCACAAAGAGTTGAAAATCGATTTTGGTGAAAAACGTAATATGAAATTCAATTGACCATATCTCCTATTATATTTTGAATTTTTGAGCGTGGTCAAGTCCTAGAGTTAGATTTATGAGTTACCTAACTAATCCAAGTGGAATTACTGGAAAAGGTATTGTAGATTTTTTGTGTGGACTGATTTTTAGCAAAGGAGGCCAAAGCTGTAAATTTCGAAAATGCTACTGCCCAGAAACTTTAAGGGACTGTTTCGGCCACTTAAATTATGAGAAAAATTCTGGTCTTTTGGGACATGAAAGTATATGGTATAAAGTACATCCTGTCCAAAAATGAGCTCATTTCGACTTAAAATGAGCAAGTTATGACTATTTCAATATTTAGGTTTTTTTAAATGAAAACGCTATAACCGGAGTTCTATAACTCCGATGACCATGAAATTTAAACTGGAGGCTCACGTTAACATGTGTAAGGTCCTGCCAAGATTTGGGAATTTTAGAGTTAAACTTGAGGTAGCTAATTTCTTAAGGAATTAATTAGAAATTGATTTTGAAAAATAGTAAATGAATTTTAAAAATTCCGAGAAAATATATTTTCATCATGGGACTATATTATGCTAAATCCCAGAAAAGAAATATTTTTGGGACTGATTTGGTATTTTCATGAAAATAGTTTAATTACTGAACATATGAGTTAAATATGTTATGTGAAGTAACAAAGTTGAAAATAAGATATTATGGCTAGAGAATCCTATATAGAGTATATGCATATTTTTTGAGAGATTTGATAATTGGTGATGATATCTTATGAGTATGGCATTTTGAATGATTAAATGCATTATATGGTAAAAACGTAAACAATTAAGAAAAATTGTTTATAAATTTAAGAAATGATTAAAATATTGTTATAATATTAATGATATTAGATTATGAGATTATTAAGTGATTGATAACATGGGATATTCTTGAATCGGATAAATTATATTATAAATGTTTAATATTTATCCTTTATCTCATTTGATTGATTCTTTATATCATTATCCTCATGCTTATATTATGTTCAAAGTCATCTCGTAATTCAGAAGTGCATAGATGGACTTGGTATGATTATGACTGAGGATTGTTCGGTATAATCATAATCAGTAATTGAAAACACAATTATCTTTGGTAGTAGTGCTTGGATAATTTGTGGTCTTGATATTAATGAATACACAATTATCTTTGCCGTAGTGCATGGATAATTTGTGGTCGTGATCTTAATGAATACACAATTATCTTTGGGTCAGTAGTGCATGGATAATTTGTGGTGGTCGGATACTAATGAATACACGATTATCTTTGGTAGTAGTGCATGGATAATTCGTGGTCGTGATATCTTAATGAATACACAATTATCTTTGGTAGTAGTGCATGGATAATTGTGGTCGTGATACTAATGAATACACGATTATCTTTGCCGTAGTAGTGCATGGATAATTTGTGGTCGTGATACTAATGAATACACAATTATCTTTGGTAGAAAGTGCATGGATAATTTGTGGTCGTGATCTTAATGAATACACAATTATCTTTAGTAGTAGGTATGGATAATTGTGGTCGTCGTGATCTTAATGAATACACAATTATCTTTGGCCGTAGTGCGTGGATAATTTGTGGTCGTGATACTAATGAATACACAATTATCTTTGGCCGTAGTGCATGGATAATTTGTGGTCGTGATACTAATGAATACACGATTATCTTCGTAGTAGTGCATGGATAATTTGTGGTCGTGATACTAATGAATACACGATTATCTTTGGTAGTAGTGCATGGATAATTTGTGGTCGCGATCTTAATGAATACACAATTATCTTTGGTAGTAGTGCATGGATAATTTGTGGTCGTGATACTTAATGAATACACAATTATCTTTGGTAGTAGTGCATGGATAATTTGTGGTCGTGATACTAATGAATACACAATTATCTTTGGTAGTAGTGCATGGATAATTGTGGTCGTGATACTAATGAATACACAATTATCTTTCGTAGTAGTGCATGGATAATTCGTGGTCGTCGTGGATACTAATGAATATCCTTGGCTTTTGTAGTGCGGGGATGATTCGATGATATGGATTAATTATTGAGTGAGTCTCAAAGAATGAAATATTAATTCATGGATGTGGTAAAAGTCATCTTTGGTAGTAGTGCATTGATAGACTTGGTATGATTATGACCACGGATTATTTGGTATAATCATGATCAGATTGAAAAACACGAATATCCTTGGCCGGTGGTGCATGGATAATTCGTGGTCGTGATACTATTAAGCTAAGTCTCGATATTATTGGTTTTATGAGTTATATATCTTTGGCACTGTAGTGCAAAGATGAATTGTTAATGAATATCTTTGGTAGGATTGCAAAGATGAATTTAATATTTTTAAACGATAAAGGTATTCAAGGTATCCTCATCTCTTATCATACCAGTATCGCATTACTAATTTCGAGGGCTTAAATTCCATAAGGAGGGAGATTGTGAGACCCCAGATTTTATCAATAAAGATTTAAATTTTGTCGAAATAATTTTTAATATTATGGTGTGAATTTGAGATAAATATTATAGTTGTGGGTTGTATTTATAAATTTTTCAAAGTATACAAGTGGTTATATTATATTCGATTGGTCTGGGAATATTCGGTTTAGCGAGGGAATATTCGTACAACTACTCAATCATTGTGTGACCCCACAATGTAATTATTGTCGGATTGAGAAAGCGACAAAAATATTTTATTGAAATAACGGCGGAAGTTTCTTGTAAGTTTCTTGTTGAACTACTCGGTAGTAAAAGTACGAGAATACGTGTGGTTGCATAAGAAAGCTTTACCAGTATTGATTATTGATGCTTATGTGAGAAGTCACTCGGTTTGATTCCATTATTATCGATTAATAATATGAATTATTATAGCGATAATGACGTTTTGTTTTATTCAGTATTATTAACGTAATAAAATGTAAACATCTTTTTATATAAAATAGAATACTTTATTAAAGTTATTCTATAAATAGAATATATTATATTTTATTACGCATAGTGTCAGATAGTGTTTTTGCATAGTATTTTGCATAGTATTGCATAGTGTTTGCATAGTAAAATGTTTTTATATAAATAGAATATGTTATATTTTATTTAAAAGATTTTTCTTTAAATATGGACCGTCAGATTAAAGTAAATCAATACGGACCGATTCATGGATTAATTACTTATGCATTCCATTTTCCTATAAATAAGCTCATTCCTTCATTATTTTCTTTACGAATTCATTGAAACTCTAGAGATAAATTATAGAGAGAAAGCTATATAGAGAAAGTTATAGAAAGAAGAAAGAGTATTCGCTACTTCACTACTTCTATATTCGGTTCTTTTCTTGTAAGGGTATTATTTGTTGTACAGTAAGGGGGTGTTATTCTTTCTTATTCATGAAGAGAACTTACATTATTCCATTCATTATTATTACATTGGAATAACTTTGTAAAAGTGGTATACCCTATACATAACTTGTATATGCGGATACCCTATACTTGGTGAAATCCTTATGTTATTCCATTGCTTATTATTACATTGGAATAACACCCAGTCTGTGATTTACCCTATACTTGGTGACATTCTTCTATTATTACATTGGAACATCCACATGCATGTGTTTTACAATGGGACACGGTTCCGCTTTTTTTATTATTACGTTGGAACATCACATGCTGCGTGTGTTTTACATGGGACACGGTTCCATCTTTTTATCATTCTGTTGGAATATCCTATCGTGTGTTTTACACGGATCCGGTTCCATCTTTATTATTCATTGGAACATCCTCGCCGGTGTGAATTTCACCGACCGGTTCCGTTATTATTATTTACATTGGAATAACTCGTCCATGTGCAATCACCGCATGCGTGGTGATTTCTTTTGTTATTCCATTCTTTATTATACCCGGTTAAGTTAAAACTTTGACTTTATACTCCATGAAATTAGTAGAATATCCTTGATATTTGCGTTTCATCCAAAGATATTTTCATGGAAATATTCTTCCCGATCATTATTGAATTTTACTCTACGTAAACAAAGATGTCGTTGACAATTTGGGACGTTAATAATTCATGGATTAAATAATTCTTGAACTTTGTTTTTATTGAATTACTATGTCATTATCATCATCCTCATGTTATATTATGTTATCTTTGGCTTACGTGCATAGATGAACTTAGTATGATTATGACCGAGGATCATTCGGTATAATCATGACTTGATATAAATGATGTGACAAAAGTCCTCGATGGCTTTGTAATGCGATGATGGATAGTTTTTGGTATGATTATGACCGGGGGTGATTCGGTATAGTCATGACCATTGATAATTTGATGAAAATCCTTGGCCAGGTGATACGTGGATGATTAGATGTGGTGGTTTATTTATTAAATTTCGAGTCTCGTGATAAAAATTGATGAAAACCTTTTAAAACCTAAAAGATAGTAGACTTTATTCTCTACTTGACTCTTTTAATGGATTGCTTATTCCAGCTGCAGATTAAACTGGTTGTCTATTGTATTTTATCGGTTTAACCTTTGTTGAAGGCTAATGATAATTTATTCGCATTATCTTAGTCATAATATTTCTTCTTGGGCTAGTTGAGCTCACCCTTTCTTTCACCGTTCTCTTGAGGAAATGAGAACATATTTGGGACTTAGTCTGGGGAGCGGAGTAATGGTCCGAGAGGATAGCATTAGTAGTCCTCACTATTACGTGAAATAGTGTGATAATAGTTGTAATGAGGACTCCTTTTGAGTTTGTATAATATCTAGTAGACAATATTTGTATTCAAACTCACGATTTATGTCGTATTATACTACGCAGTTATATTAGTAAGTTGTATTTGAATTTATGTACCATGTATGTAAGTGGCGACCCAAGATGGGTGGCGTATACCTAATTTTTGGGGCGTCACGGGTGTCATGCCTCGGTGTTAAAGAGGACATGCTCTGTGGTACCCCCACAGTGGTTATAGCTCGGTATACCCTATGGTATTCTAACAAAATATAATGTCACAACACGTGCGACAAAATATCAACACTGAGGGTTCTAACATTAATACATGTTAAATCGAGCGAATCATCAACACACGCCTCTAAAATAATAACATGTACATCACTATGAATATCAAAATAAAATTTAGACATGATGCCCTAGTCTAAAGAATACAAATATGAATTCTAATACAACGCCAAAATAAATTTATCACAATAAATTGACAAGGGACAATTATGAGAGACAATACTAAATTTCGAAACGAATAACGAAACGAACAAATCAAAAACAAAAGAGTTTCGCTGAAAGAGTACGGAATCCGTACCTGGATTAAGCAATGTAATACCCAAAATTTATATTCCAAAATATACTTCTTAAATTCCCTCCGTTCAATCTAAATAAAATAAAATAAAATTTTATTACAAATTTAACAATCTCTAACATAATATTATTTAATTTAATAATAAGTAAATTTATAATTTTATCACTAGAATAAGCAATTAGTATACAAAATTTTCAATTTAATTTATAATAACATAAGTGGGTTGATATAACATAAACAAAGTATAATTTATATAAATATACTATCGCATCATATATTTATATATATACAAGGCATAAAAGAGTTATATATATATATATAGCCATTGCATAAAAAATATATATATATCTACTGCAAATTAAGAATTTATATATATATATATATATATATATATATATATATATATAATAGTAATATATATATACACCTTATCAATCACATCAAATATATATATATATATATATATATATATATATATATATATACATAACCAATCATTACCTAGCATCCAAATATTAAACAAGTGAAATTCATCCACTAAAACAATTTATTCTCATTTTTAGGATACTCATGAGAGGATGATCAGATTAAGAAAGAGAACACATATATGCATATTTAACTTACTACAATAAACCAAGGGACTTACATGGATGACAATTAAAATGGTTTTCTTCTCTTTAACAAGTGCCTCTGCTTTCTCCCTTCTTTTCTTTTTGCATCGGTTGTAATATTGAAGTAGGTTAGGTTTTAGTATTTATTCACTTGAAAACATATTTTATTAAATAATATAATATAATTATTAACTCTCTAAATTTTAATAGAACATTAAAATTACACAAATAAAAAAAAACCACTTAATTTAAAGCCTAATTTTACCAATTTAATTTATCCAACATTTATTAATACATTAGCCCACAAAAATTAAATAACTAGTTTGACCCAAAATAAATGACTAGTTAACCCGTGTAAAAGATAAAGTACAATAATATGTTTTAAAACAAAATTATTATTATTATTATTATTATTTTTGAAGTATTACATTAACATCTTGGAAAAGAGTAATATTCAATTATTTTAATTCAACAAAAATTATTTAAAACAACAGATAATATGGGATGGAGGGAGTATAATTAAAATTAGTGAACAAAATTAACTCTTACCATTTTATAAAATAATTGATGTATCATATTCTATTAATCTATATTCACACTACAAGTAAAACCCCTATTTAGGAATAATCTAATAATAACATCTACAATATTATAAAAAAATTGGTCCCAATTTGAGCAAGTTATAAATAGGAATAACCTCTAAATTGTAATATGTTATATACTTTTTAAGTCTCCGTATTAATAAACTATACCTCTATATAGTAATAATTTCATATATATATATATATATATATATATATATATATATATATATATATATATATATATATGAGAGCGAGAGATAATATTAATTTTAAAATACTACATTTTCTATAAAAGACTAAATTTCCTATAAAGAATTATATTTTCCTATAAAAGACTACATTTCCTATAAAAGACCATATTTTTCTATAAATGACTACATTTCCTATAAAAGACTACATTTTTCTAGTTTGAAAATCTAAATAATTTATGTTTTCTTTAATTTTTGTTATAAAATCTATATTTTTGTTAAAGTGGATATTTTTGCGTGTTAAAGAAAAATATTTTGTATACCTCTATTTAGTAATGACCTATCAATTAAAATACAAATAGTTTGATCCAAAGTCTATTTCCTAAATAGAGATTTAAGCTGTACTAAGAATATAATCTCCTTGTTATTATTTGTATTAATAGTTTAAATGACAAGTTTTTATTTAATTCATTAAATAATACATAGACAAAATAAATACAAAATTAGATTATTTTAAATTATCTCGTGAATAATTTTATTCTAAATAAACATGTGATTATAATTATTTAATTTTAAAATTAGTAATCTTAAAATTATAATCCACTAAAATTTAATGTCCGGATTAGAATAATTACAAACCAACATGGCTTTCTTACAAACAAACATGATTTTAATAGTTATATGGGGGATTTGAGTCACGTACACGTCCCGAATAATTATCTACTAATAACTTATTCCTAAAATCTCATAAATATATGACGTTTTAAAGTTATAAAAATAATAATTATATATTATTAAATATAATATATTAATTTTACTATAATAGCATTTATTATATATTTATCACATGCTTTCTTATCTCCAATATTTTCTAATAAGGATAATTTTGGAAGAATTATTGTTAATTCTCATAAATTATATAAAACGTCAAATAATTTAGAAAAAATAAAATAATCTAAATGATAAAAACAAACAGGCTATAGCGACGGTTTTTTCCGTCGATATAGAATAGAAAACTGTCGCTATAGCCGGATATATCTAAGGCGACGGTTCTAACTGTATTTAAAAAAACCGTCGCTATATATATATATATATGAGCACATATAAATGAAAGTCGTTTTTTATTCTTTTCACCTAACGAAGACGCCTAATCTAAAATATTTAGGGTGTTGCCATCAACCATGCCACTTATTAGTTTTTTTTTTTTTATTTTAAGATTTATATAAAATTTATAAACATTATTATAATACTTGGTAAACTAATCAAATCTTGATGAATTTTATATTATGAAATTATTGTATTTGTTTAGTAATAACAATTAACAAAGTTGTTTTCCGTTACTATTATTTTATCATGTATACTTTAACAAAGATGTATTTTTACAAAATAAATGTTCATTTTCTTTCTGACAAAACTGATAAATTTGTGAGGATTTAATTTTTCATATAAATATGAATGATTCATGCATGTTAAGTGTTAATCTCATAAAAATTAAGTATAAATATATTTATTTATACATGAGACCGAATTTGCCATTACCATGCATATTCCTTTGCGCTTAAAATATGTTTTTCTCAAAATTAAATAATACATGATCTAAAATAAAAAATAGGTATTATTAATTCATTCTATATTCCATAAATATATTTACCAAAAGTTGCCATAACATAAGTTTTCAACTCTCACGTACGTATATATGAATCTCTTCACTTGATCTCGTATAAATTTATATATAGGATCTCCCTCCCTCAAGTAAGAAACCCTAAACTCTCGTCTCTCTCTTAGTATCTCTCTCAAGACTTGGGCTGCTTTTCAGGTTTTCTTTTCTTTTCTTATTTTATTTTTCAGCAGCTTTATGTGTCCCTTTGATCAGTTAATGATGTCTTAGTTTTTGCTTATTGGAGATGATTTGTGTGCCTTTAATTTGCTCTGGGGTATATATTAATTGTTATGATCCATGTATATATATTGTGATCGAGTTAATAGTGTCTCATCAAGGATATTGTTTTTTTTTAATAATAAATTTTAGACTTTTAAATTTTAAAATTTATAAAATAAAAAGAAAAAAAGTTTGAACTTTTGTTGTAATCCGTTTTAGTATTTCATTATCTTGGAGGTAAAATAAAATTAAGTGGACATATTGAAATAATAAAGTTATGCTACTGCAGTACTCCGTTTGGAAGCGGCTAATGATTGGGTTTTATTCTGTACTTTACGACCGCAGGGCCCACACCCAACGTGGGTTTATTAATATTTTCTCTCTCCTCAAGAAAGTGAAAAGAAAAGTAAAAAAGGGTATGAGAAAGACATGAATTTATTAACCCCTCGAGCGTCAGCTTCAGTGACAAATTCAAAGGTCGAAACTTTGAAGTCACCCTTGGGTACAAGCGTGCCCTTTAATTTAAATTAACTATTCTTGTTGTGAAATATCTGCTGTTCATCCTTAGATTCTCACAAGTCACATACAAAACTCCCACAGTAATTGTTTGGTGAGTGGTCTTTATCTCGAAATAGTCATCTTTTTCTGTTCTCTTTATCTCATTCACGTTCTCCATCTGGTTTGAAATTTTGTTCGTTTTTCTGGATTCGGGACTGTAAGTTGCAATGGAGGAAAAATATGAGCTACTGAAAGAACTTGGGTCTGGGAATTTTGGAGTGGCAAGGCTGGTTAAAGACAAGAAGACAAAGGAGCTTTTTGCTGTCAAATATATTGAAAAAGGGAAGAAGGTGATTTCTGGTCAAATTAGACCTTTTTGTTTTACATGTATTGCTACTTTTCTTAAGTTGTTCTGATTGGATGAGTTTGATTCTGAATTGGGTTTTGTTTATCTGTTGATTTTGTGAAATGGGTTATTCTACTCTTGTCTTTGTTTGATATTCCAAAGTCTTTGATTTTCTTGTTTGAAGTTTGTTGTGATTTGATTTTTTTATTTTTTATTTTATTGCTCATGGATGTGTATGCCATACTGGTGAATGGTATAATACAGTATTGGACCATTGGTAAGTTTATTTAGTGGGTTTACATATTTGGAAATTCCTTTTAGGTGCTCAAGGCATAGTTGTAACCTTTTTTTATGGGAGTGATGAGTAGTCCAAGTCAATTTTCATAGTATATACCTAGAACATTGACAGTTCTATGGTCACATTGACTCAGTTTTTGCAGCACCATTATATTCCAAGTACTTAATGTACTCAATTTGTGTAGTTTAATTATGTTTTTTTCTGTTTTATTTCATACTTATTAGTCATTGCATATTTGTGGAAAAGTTAATTGGATGATTTGAATAGATATATAGATCAAGAAACTAGATGATTTCTGGTGTTTATATCTATATATCTGTATACTTAAGCTTAAAGGAGCAGTTCTTGGCATTGACAAATGATATCAGGGTTGGCGTTGTTAATATATTAGAACTAAGATTAGTGGAAAAACTGATAAACATGGTGAATGTCAATTGCTTGAACAGTAATAGTACACCCTTTATGTAATAGGGGAATGAAGGAACCTGAAAGGAATAAGAGTGAGAAAGAAGCTTCAGAATGCTAATTAAATCTCTTAGAAGGCAAACGACAGTTCCTACTCTTGTCTTTCTCTAGCGCTGGATGTAGATAAACAACGTAGTATATAGAAGAAGGCCCTTACTTATACTCTCATTTGAATCTTTAAGGTGGTATTTTAGTTGCTTAAGTTTTGTGTCTGCACACTGAAATGATTTTATCTTCTTATTGGATTTTTAGAATGCCCTTTTATTTTTGTTTGTCCTTTTCCATATCAAGCGATATTCATTAGTTTTATCTGTTTCTTGTATCAGATTGACGAGAATGTTCAGAGGGAAATTATTAATCACAGATCATTAACACATCCAAACATTGTCAGGTTCAAGGAAGTAAGTATCTGAATATTAATCTATGAATCCCACAGAATTGGATTCTGTATGTCAATGATTGTACTAGATGGAATGATTAAGTTTTCTATTAAAAGAAATTTCCCCCTCCTCTATGTGCCATGGGGGTTGGGGAGAGGGAAGCGTTTCCATGCAATTCAATTTGTATGCTCTTGCCCCAACTTGGAGCTATAAGCTAGCAAACATCTTTTTCTTGTCCAACAAATTTTTTTTGGTGCTGAAACCAATATTAATAAGTCTTTAGTTCCAAGTATCCAATTAAAGTTCATTTAAAATTGATTACTGAATTTTGATAGATGCAAGGATTAACTTTGGGCTGTAAGTTCATCGTGGTCCTTCATGCTCCCAATATTCACCTTTTTCTGAACTTTTTGGGGGTAATTTGCATCAGAAAATGATCAAAATATAATTGTCTCTTGAAGACCATACTGTGTGGTCATGGAGAAGGAACATATACACTATAAAAAATCGATAATATGAGCCATTAAGGTGACCATTTGTAAACTTTAGGCTACTATCAATTTTATAATGTGCACTTAAGTCGCCTTGACCCATCTAGAAAAGAATATCTACCAAGTGTTTCAATATTAAAAAAATCAGGATTCTTTGAGGAAATATACACACAAATAAATATGTCAAAGCATGCATTGAGAGTCTGAGCCAACACATTTGCTTGCAGGTCTTGTTGACCCCAACACATTTAGCTATAGTCATGGAATACGCAGCTGGTGGCGAGCTCTTTGCTAGGATATGCAGCGCTGGTAGATTTAGTGAAGATGAGGTAGACATTCATGACTTGAATTTTGTTTTTTTGACTTCGGATGAAAATCTATATTAACATATTTTGGATGATCCATTCAACAACAGGCACGCTTCTTCTTTCAGCAGCTTATATCTGGAGTCAGCTATTGCCACTCCATGGTATGCTGTTTTGAATCTTTTGACGAACCTTTCATGGCATTTACAATGTTCTGACTCTTAAACTATCTATTTCTTTCACCATAGGAAATTTGTCACAGAGACCTGAAACTCGAAAACACTCTCTTGGATGGAAGTCCAGCTCCACGCCTTAAAATATGTGATTTTGGTTATTCAAAGGTATTAGTGTTTCATGGAATAGGGTTTGATTAGGTTAATTGCCAATATTTTGTGCCTTTGGTAAATATTAAAGGATTCCCACTTTTCACATATTTTGCTTCTTACTTCACTATATGTATTGGTTATGTAGTCTGCTTTATTGCACTCCATACCCAAATCAACTGTAGGAACTCCAGCGTACATTGCCCCAGAAGTTCTGTCACGGAAGGAATATGATGGAAAGGTACTTAAGTAACCATATCTTTATTTTATTCTATTTTATTACTTTCTCCCATTAGTAGTCAAGGAGAAATCATAACAAGGAAGCAGCAGTCCATGAATGACCATATTGTCCCTCCATTATGAAGTTTTGACATATCGAATTGCAGCATGAACATGGAGCGTAAAACTTATCAGAAAAAAAAATGTGAAAGACAAGATGATTAGTAGTTTAAAGTTAGTGAAGTGTATCTAGCTGAAGATGAAGGAACCTGATCAGGTTTACTATAACACCTAAATGATTACTAACCACATTTGTGCCCTCCCAACCCAATAAACCTGCTGATCAACCATCTATCTTGTATAAAAAGTGATTCTTTCGTGACATTTATAGGTGAAGAAAAATTTGTTACTGAATTGGAGAATTGCTGATATTCTGAGAAAAACAAACAATGCTTTATCTTGATGGTTCTTTCCTATGAGCCAACTTGATATAATTTAATGAAACATAAATACACAATTATAATATGGCATACATATTTCTTATGAAGCACTTGTTGGCCTCAATGCATTTTAGGTGATCATCTGCTTATATCTATTTTCATCTGTTTAGAGTCCAGTCCAATTTTTGATCTAGTTTTCTCTCTTTTGCAATTTACATGGTTATCTGATAGTTCACTACTTTATCTTTTAGATTGCAGATGTGTGGTCCAGTGGTGTGACACTATATGTGATGTTGGTGGGAGCTTATCCTTTTGAGGATCCTGAAGATCCTAGAAATTTCCGTAAAACCATTGGTGTGAGTTCATATACAAAATCAAAACTTTGCAGTCAGATTAACAATCTTCTTTCTTATTCAATAGATTTATTTTCATTATACGAGCAAACATTGATCAATCTCAATCTTAACAGAGAATAATGAGTGTTCAGTACTCCATACCCGACTATGTGCGTGTATCTGCTGATTGTAGACACCTTCTCTCCCAGATTTTTGTTGCAAACCCCTCAAAGGTAAACTACCTCTGACATCTTTTTCTACCCTCCCTCCCCCAAACATTATGAATGCATTACACTACATGGAAGTGAATCATTTTATTGATCAAAACATTCAATTGATTTTACCTTTTCTTCTCAGTATTGAAAATAGTCTATGGTTAGTATTTTTCTTGCTTTCTTTAAATTTTATTGTTCCAATATATAGGATTGTTTCTTCAAATATGTAATCATGTTCTTCCATGATACCCTATCTTGGCCTTAACTTTGTTAACTAATTCCATTTCAATTCTCCTTACAGAGGATCACCATTCCTGAGATAAAGAAGCATCCTTGGTTTTTAAAGAATATGCCAAAAGAAATGGTTGAGGGCGAGAAAACGAACTATAGGGAAGCAAACCGTGACAAACAACTTCAGAGCGTTGAAGAAATAATGCAGATCATACAAGAGGCAAAGATCCCAGGAGAAGGAGTCAAAGCTGACGGGCTACTTGGTACTGGTTCACTTGATGCTGATGATGCAGATGTTGACTTGGAGTCTGAAATTGATTATAGTGGTGAATTTATATCTCCAGTTTAAGCATCATCTCGAAGACGAGAAATACTTATGTTTTGAGCTTTTTTATTTTTCTTATGCAAAATTTCAAGAATATATTGCTACTATAAGTATTTAGATGCAAATGTATAGTAGTGAATACATGCCATGATTACATTATGAAAAATGTAAGTTTGGAACAGAGTTTGAACAAAGCATTTGGTGGGTAAGCATTCTAATTACTAGTAAGTTTTTCATACCTGTGACAGGTTGCTTCTTACAGAAATGGTTGAATTAATGGAGGCCTGATGAAAGATAAGTTCAATGGGTCAAACTATTGAAAATTTGGGACTCCAATTTTCTTGTTTCATAATTGCTAGTGTTACAAGTCATTGCATACATCATCAAAATTTCATCATCTTGATATATATATACCCTGTTTAATGAATCAGTAAACTAGAAAGTCCAACCCACCAAAATTTCATTTACGTGCCTAATTGCAAGACTTGCAAGTCTCAGTCTTCGTGTATAGTAGTGATACTAGTTGCTTAATTAGCTGTAAGAAACTAAGAATGATACTCCATATGGAGTTGAAACTAGCTAGCTAGGTAGCTACTACTATTTGACATTCACTTACTCCCATCGCAAGAAGAACAACCGGATCTTCCTTTTCTTCACGCATACCTCTTTAATATCTTAATTACTTTCTCTACTTATAATTTCTACAAATCAATTTAATACTATATATTAATTCTATCCCAATAATTTAATTACTCTTAAACTAATTCTTGTTAATTAATACATTGTCAACCACCATCCATTGTGTCAAATCCACGTGTTGGAGTGTGATTTGATGGATTCCGGAGATTTAGTGAGACCCATGTCATGACCAATCCACGAACCAAGTAATTAAGTAAGAGTTACATTTGCATGGAAATTAATGTTGATAAGAGTTACATTTGCTGGTGGAGGCAAGTTTTAAAGGGGTTTGAGCAGTAGCATTAATGTTGATAAGAGTGTTGTGGGAGTCATTGGTGTTGAGAATGGAGGGGGAAGAGATAGTCATGGCTGTTCGAGATTGAACAGATGAGAATGTGAAGAAAGAAAAAAAACTTGGAATTTGTTACCTGTGGTACTGCTTTGATACTATGAAAGACTTGCAAAAACTTATTATTCTCATTGATTGAACCACTATATATTTACATCAGGATCAGGAAGATAACAACGAACTATTGAAAAACTTACAAACTAGAAAGATTACAACTGAATCCTATATCTATGGGTAACAATTGAAATGAATTTGAATAATGCAATCTGTAAGATCAAATTATCGAATATCTGAATAATACAATCTATAAGACCAAGTCTAACCAAACTCCAACATGGAGTGACTCAAACTTCCTCCGTACCAATAGAATTTTTTTGCATATATTTTTATTTGAGTGTTCCTTTTATTTGGAACCGTTGTTATAATCCAAAAAACCGTCGTCATAACATAACACGACTGTGTACTACATAACTGTGTATATATATTTTTTTCTTTTAGTTCAATTTTTGCAATCAGAAATATAACTTAATATTGTAAGAACCAGTCGTTTTGAAAGGGGAAAAAATAGTACTACTCTTTAATAATATAGAATTTTTGTAAAGTTGAAAAGGAGTGCCGTAATTTTCAGATGTACAAAACTATGATAAATGCATATGACATTTATTTAATAGTTGGAATTAAAAATGTGGTAGGGAAAAGGAATTTTTTTCCTTCATAAAAACACTTTAAACAAAACTGTTGACAAAAAAAAAATGGGACCGAACAAATAGGGTATATACTTTTTTCACACTATAATTCAACTTTATATTTGGTGTTAACATTTTCTTTATCTAGTACACTTATGTTTTTCAAGATAATATTCTTCATTATTATTTTTTTCCCACCTTGTTTTCTAAACTATAAAAATTTGTTTTGTAGATATTTTTGGGAATAAATTATTTAGTAGCAAGAGACATAGAAGATATTAGTACCCGGTAACACACGCGCTGTGTGTGTAAATTATATAAGGATAAAATAAATTTTTTATAAAATTTAGAGAACTAAATAAAAAGATATAAAAAAGATAAAATAATAATATATCTAAAGGTGTAGGGGCAAAAGTGGGAAAAAGCAGGTGTGACTCAAAATCGCCAAACCTCTTAAGATGTTTTATAATATAGATAAATACTATAAATATAGATAATTATCTTTTATTATAAAGTCTCCATTTACCATGTTCTATAATTATAGAACATAATTATAATCATAGATGTTTTACTATAATTATCTTTTATCATCTTCTTATACCAAGTAAGCAATTACCTTTTTATTGTGAGCCATTTTTTTCATCAAGACTATTGTTTTATGTTTAATATTTTTTTATTCTAAAATATAAGATTATTATTAATTTTTTAAAATTAATTTAAAGTATTTTAAAACTCATTATTAATTTTTAAAATTAATTTAAGGCATTTTCAAATTCAAGATTGCCATCTTTTTCTTTAATTTTAGTTAATATATATTGATGAATGTTAAAAATTATTTAAAAAATATTAAGTATTTAAAAATTTATTGTTTAATGCATCAACTCAATTTTGTTTCACACGCATCGCGTTGTATTAGCGATTAGTATTAGATAAATCATTAACGAAACAAAGTAAAACAAAACAAAAAAGTAAAAGAAAAATAAAATGATGGTAAAAATCATTTTACCGGTCGTCCCCTAACTCGTGATTCCTGGTCCATTCGTACTGTCAAGGAAATAAACCAGAAAATACAAGAATTATTGGATTAGGTTTTAGTGACTTTAATGGCTGTCTCAAACACTTACACTCTGTTTCTGAGTTTTGAACAGAAAAAAAAAGAATAGAAAACTTAAATTATAACATAAAAAAAAAAATAAAAAATTTAAAGTTTTTCTTTATATTATTTTTGAGTTTTTAATAGAAAAAAATAGAAAATTTAAAATTAAGGACATAAGTTATAATTTAAAATTTATTTTATTAAAAGTTGAAGATAATATGAGAATTATAAAAATATTACTTATTTCAATTTCTTTTTCGTCCAAATCAGGCTAATTTTAGACCGAAAATTTTGGCAGGAAAAATGACTAAATTTTCTATCTATTTTTTTTCTTTTCCGTTTATTAAAAAACTCAAAAATATAAAAATTAAAAAAAATCTAAATTTTCCGTCTATTTTTTTTTTCTGTTCATTTTTAAATTCAGAAACAGAACGTTATTATATGGAACATTTGAACTACGGTTTTATATTACTCGTATTTAATTTAATTATAATACTACCATAAAAGACTTGTTTCAAATTCAGAGTTGGTAGTTTCTCAGGTCATCTTTATATTTGCAATTTAGTCGGTCAACTAGCCCCTTATTGCTTCATCAGAATCATCACCATAACTCAAAAACCAACCAAAAGAACCCAATTTTTTATCTGGGTTTTGGTCTTCATCCCTCAATCTCAAATGGGTCGGAGGCCAAACGACTCCGAACCCACTCGATGCGTCTCTCTCATCCTCCTCTTGATGGGTCTGGTTTCTTGTTCTTTTGTCTACATGTTCATGTCAGTTGCCCTGAGGCCCACCACTAATTCTTCAATTTTAAAGTCAGAGTCTTTGGCAGTGGATGAGGGTGAGAATGGTGGTGGTGGTTGTTGTAGAGGAATCGAGAATTTGGAGTTATGGGGGGCTGCTGTTAAATGGGGTACAGATTTTAAATTCAATTCTTCTGAGGAGTGTTGTCAAGCTTGCAAGAATTTATGTACTGGGAATGATGGGCCTTGCTTGTGTGATTCTTGGGTGTTTTGTGGGAATCCAGATGCTTGTGGGCCGAATGGGTCATGGGCTGTCGTTTACACTCCTAAATTAACCTCACTTTCACTTCACAATTTATAATAATTAGCACGATAATAAGTAAGGATCGATCCCACATAGAGTAAAGTTGTTTTATAATTATTCTACTATTTCAACAGAAAATAAAGATGGGGGGTTTTTGAAAATTATTTTTAAACTAAGAGAATAAGAATTAATTATGAAGTTAACCAAATATATAAAAACTTCAGTTCTGCATTTCAGTTTCACCAAGTACAACAATCAATTAATCAAGTAATTATTATTTTCCTTTCAATGAAATTATTAACCCTAGATAACAATAAGCTCTGCTATCCGAAATTCTTCTTAGAGTATCACTGTATGAAACAAGCTCTTCACTAGATTCTAACTAGCATATAACCTAGAATAAGCTCTCTAGATTTAATATGATAGAAGCATTAAGAAATAGAGAATTAGGCTAATCCAAGCAACAAACACATAAGCTCGATTTATTTAACTTGTTTTCTAATAATCTTAGCAATAAACAAAAGCTTGTCCACAATTATTATTACTAAGTTGCTACTTGTGATGAAGACAAATATCAATTACATGTAATACCAATCTTAATCTAGCAGATGATAATGATCAAATTAACTCAATTGACCATATTAAATCAATTAGATCAATTAACATGCAATCAATGAAAACAGATTATCAGAAGAAATTTCACCTGAAAAGAATAAATAATAAAATTCAATTAATCAATTACTTGTAACAAGGATTCACCTCCTTTAGAACCCGAATGAAAAGAACTAGTCGACATGCTCTTGAGCCTTCACTCCAATAGATGATAGTTGATAATTGATAATTGAATGAATAAAACCATGACTCTCATCCTCTATTTATAGTGCTAGACAAAGTCCTAAATCCTATAGGAAGTAGAAATCCCAATCCTAAAAGAATTATAAATTACACTAATTTCCATGTAGAAATAGAATTCAATTTGGAAATAAATCTTAGTATAAAGTAAATCCTAAATCTAATACAATTGTTGTGTAAAACTTCCCAAGCCGTCTTCGGATTCTTCAATTGCCACGTGAATAATTTCCAATTCACCTTCGGATTGAACTCTTTCCGCGTGAATGCACCAAATTTCCGTTAGAAGCTAATTGCTTAGTGTACAAGTTTTGCAGAGTTGGTTGAACATAGGATTGTGTTAGAAAATATATTAAATCCTTCTCATGTAATCCCACATAATATCCATGGCCCACATGAATAAATGTAAGATTTGCAAGTTTGTTGCATGAAAACGTGGCCCACATGATTAATATCTTACAAATCCATGTAATCTCCATTCCATTCATGTTTGCTTACGTGGGATTGCAAGTTTGCATGAAAACAACCACCAACCGTGGCCCACATCCAATTAGAAATGCATGGAAAATAATTTTGCAGGTTATGTATTACCCCCTCCATGTAATGACTAGCTTGTTGTAATTCAAAACCAACACGTGGCCCATCTTTGTATCTGATCGATCTTTGCCCATTCAATAAACCGAGTACATATCTGGATTGAAATTTCTTTGAGTTAAAGTGCCCCACTTGGTCCAATAACGTTCAATTTGTCTTTAAATTATTTTCAAATTCACAGAGCCCATCAATTGTACCTAAAATAAAAATATAAGAATAATGAGTTTATTTAGGCACAAAATAAATATAAAAGATTAAGTATTAAGGAATAAAAATATAACATATTTCATACTCATCAAATTCCCCCACACTTATCTTTTTACACGTCCTCGTGTAAACCAAAAATTTGATTTCCAGAAAAATTCTATTCAATCATAGTGTCAAAAGATTTCAAGATACAAATCATGACTATCAACACTAAATTTGCAGAAATCTAATCAACACTTTATCAATCAACTCACAATTACCAACCTTACCATTTCGCCAATGAATTTCATTAAATCAAACTGTAGCCACATAAGTAACTTTCCCAAAATCATCATACTTACTCAACTTAGTTACCATGAAGCAAAAGCAGCGTACTGCTTGACTCACTGACCAAGAACAAATTTTTCTTGCTTTTTAATTTTTAATTTTTTTCATAGAACCTTCTTTTTAGCACATGAATGTATTTTCATGCTTCTTTTTTCGTATTTTTTTTCTCTTGACATGTGCAATGTCTCCTTTTCTTAGGCTTTTCAGAGTTACCCATTAGCGAACTTTCCACCAACGACTCCCAAACCAGATGATCTTAGGGCGCTAGGTGTAGAGACACCCCTACGGGCTTACTTATTTAAGTAACAAATGCCACGAAAGTCGACTAGTCAAGTTACTTTTATCCATCGCACTTTTCAGCGTGAATACCGATGCTTCCCGAGGCTTAGATACCCAGTTATTTCGCACAATAGACATTGAAGCAGATTTTCAAATTTCATTTTTTTTTTTTTTTTTTTTTTTTTTTTTCATTCATCATTTTTTTCACATGGTTCTGCAACAACATAAGCAAATTAAACAGTTCTAAGTCATGAAATCAGTGCACATAGACAACTCCACAAATAACTTAGCCAAATAAACATGTTTCTAATATTCAAGTACTAATGTATCACAAATTTAATTCAAATCAATTACTATGGATCATAGCTTAGTTGTCATCATTCATTAACAAATTAAGCATCAACAGATTTTGAATTTTAGTATCAATTTTCAATCTTTGACTTTAACCTTCGAACACATAGGCGAATAGAACCATGGAACTCAAGTTTTTAGTTTTTAGTTTTTTTTTTTTTTTTTTTTTTATCATTTTTTTTTCAACTTTCCATCAAAATTGGATTATTATTCCTACATAAAATAAAACCTAAATCTCCCCCCCACACTCAAACCTTACATTGCCCCCAATGTAAGAAAATCATGCAAAGAAGAAAATACTACTAGCAAACATGCAATAAAAAAAACTAAAAAAAAAAGTAAAAGGATAGAAAAATCAAATCTGAGATCTTGGGTTGCCTCCCAAGTAGCTGCCCGTGTTTAACGTCTTTGGCTCGACGTCATCATCTCTCTTCTCGACTTTTCATAGATTGGATAAATCTAGCTCCACCATCTCAATATTTTCCACGATGCCCCTCATAAAAGGCTTTAATCTATGTCCATTCACCTTAAAGATCTTGTTTGTGCTCGGGCTTTGAATCTCAACTGCACCATGAGGAAACACATTAGTGATAACAAAAGGACCAACCCATCTAGATCTCAATTTACCTGGAAATAACTTAAGCCGAGAATGATATAGCAAAACTTTTTGTCCCACAATAAAGGTTTTTTGTACAATCTGCTTATCATGAAAAGCTTTGGTCTTTTCCTTGTAAATCTTTGAACTTTCATAGGCTTCATTCCTCAATTCTTCTAACTCTTGTAACTGCAATTTCCTGTGTACTCCAGCTGCCTCCAAACTCATGTTACACTGTTTGATTGCCCAAAAAGCCCTATGCTCCAATTCAACAGGTAAGTGGCATGGTTTTCCAAACACAATCCTGTATGGTGACATCCCAATAGGTGTTTTGTATGCCGTTCTATAGGCCCAAAGTGCATCATCTAATCTCATACTCCAATCCTTTCTGCTCGGGTTGACTACCTTCTCCAAAATGGATTTGATCTCTCGGTTAGACACCTCAGCTTGACCATTACTCTGCGGATGGTAGGATGTAGAAACCTTGTGCAGAACATTGTATTTCTTGAACAAAGCCGCTAACACCCTGTTGCAAAAGTGGGTTCCGCGATCACTAATGATGGCTCGTGGTGTTCCAAACCTGACAAATATGTTAGTCCTAACAAAATCTGCAACAACTTTAGAATCGTCAGTCCTAGTGGCTTTAGCTTCCACCCATTTTGAGACATAATCAACAACCAAAAGAATATATAAATTCCCAAAGGATGAAGGAAAAGGTCCCATAAAATCTATACCCCAAACATCAAAAATTTCAACAACTAATATAGGAGTTTGGGGCATTTGATTTCGTTGAGAAATATTCCCGAATCCTTTGGCAATTAACACATGTTTTACAAAGCAGATAGGAATCTTTAAAAGCGATGGCCGATAAAAACCACTTTCCAAAACTTTATTAGCAGTTCTTTTTGGACCAAAATGTCCTCCACAAGCATAAGAATGACAAAAAGAAAGAATAGATTGAAATTCATTATTAGGCACACATCGTCTTACTATCTGGTCAGCACAAAATTTTCATAAGTATGGATCATCCCAAACATAGTGTCTAGCATCACTTTTCAACTTTTCCTTTTGGGATTTAGAAAATTCTTTAGAAAAATATGCACTTACCAAATAATTCACTATGTCTGCATACCAGGGAATCTCAGCATGGATGAAAATGGCGCTCATCAGGGAAAGAATCATGTAACGGTAGCTCCTCTTCGTCTCTCAATAACCTACTCAAGTGATCCGCTACTAAGTTGTCGGCACTTTCTTATCCTTGATCTCTTAGTCGAATTCTTGTAGTAGCCAGAATCCATCGAATAATCCTTGGTTTAGAATCTTTCTTGGTGAGCAAATACCTGAGAGCAGCATGGTCAGAATAAACTATAACTTTAGTACCAAGCAAATAAGATCGAAATTTATCTAAAGCAAAAACCACAGATAAAAGTTCTTTTTTAGTTGTGGAATAGTTTATCTGAGCCTCATTCAAAGTCCTAGAAGCATAGTAGATGGCATGAACGGCTTTGTCAATCCTTTGTCCCAAAAGCATAGCATTGCATAGTTGCTTGCGTCACACATGATCTCAAATGGCAACTTCCAATTTGGCGGTTGAATGACAGGAGCAGAAGTTAATAATTTCTTTAAAGTGTCAAAAGCCTCCTTGCATTCATCATCAAACTGAAAGTCCACATCTTTTTGCAAAGCAACTTACATAAGGGTAATGCCATCTTGAGAAGTCCTTGATAAATCTTTGATAAAATCCTCGTGACCAAAAAAAAAGCGAATCTCTCCCCTTGACGGACGACGGGTAAATGCAAAGCAGATATAACATCTATCTTAGCTTTATCAACTTCAAGACCTTTAGATGACACAACATGACTAAGTACTATTCCCTGTTCTACCATAAAATGACACTTTTCCCAATTAAGAACAAGATTAGTTTCCAAGCATCTATCTAGAACATGATTTAAATTATCTAAACATGCATCAAAAGAATCACCATAAATTATGAAATCATCCATAAAAACCCCGATGCATTCTTCTAAAAGATCTGAAAAAATGCTTACCATGCATTGTTGAAAAGTACCTGGGGCATTACACAGTCCAAAAGACATCTGTCGATAAGCAAAAGTACCAAAGGGACATGTGAATGTGGTCTTCTCTTGGTCCTCAAGTGCAATCACAATCTGGTTATATATGAAAAACCATCTAGAAAACAATAATAAGTGTGCCCAACTAATCTCTCCAACATTTGATCGATAAAAGGAAGAGGAAAGTGATCTTTTCTTGTTACTGACATTCAATTTTCTATAATCTATACACACTCTCCACCTGTTTGCATTCGTGTGGGCACCAACTCATTATCATCGTTCTTGACAGCGGTGATTCCGGATTTCTTTGGGACTACCCTTTGGACTCACCCATTGACTATCGGAGATGGGATAGATGATCCAAGCATCAAGCGGTTTGAGCACTTCTTTTTCACCACCTCCATCGTTTGGTGGATTCAATCTCTTTTTGCGCATCTCTTGTAGGTTTAGCTCCATCCTCTAACAATATTCGATGCATGCACATAGCAGGACTAATACCCTTGATATCCGCTATTGTCCATCCAAAAACTGTAACATGGTCCCTTAGGACTCTCAGCAATTTTTCTTTCTGCACCTTGGTTAGATTACTAGCAATAATTACAGGCAAAGTGTCATTAGTCCCCAAATATGCATATTTCAAATGAGTAGGTAATTGTTTCAATTCTAGAGTTGGGGCTTGTATAACAGAAGGTAATAACTTTTGATAAGAAATAGGAAATTGAATAGAATATACCGTTGACTTATTTGAGAATTTTGGCAATGAATGTAATGCAGCTACATTCTCTTTCAATTCCTGGGTTTGCGCAATCTCTTCTTCCCTGTCCATGTCCAAACTGTTGGTGATTGCAATTTCCAAATTGTCCCTATGTAATTGTTCAAAAGCTCTATGCAAGAGAGTCTCTCACATCGATAAAAAAAACACCGTCCTATATCACTAGGGTACCTCATGGCATCATAGATGTTGAAGCTGGATTTTCTCGCCATCAAACTCCATAGTCGAGGTCCCATTATGCACATCAATCATGGTTTTTCTTTGTTTTCGGGAAGGGTCTTCCTAATAAGATGTGGGGAGGGTTTGGTGATGTATCATCTTCCATATCCACAATGTAAAAATCTGCAGGAAAGATTAGTTCGTTCACCTGCACTAAGACATCTTCAATTACCCCTCGGGGGTAGGTGTTAGTACGATCTGCCAATTGGATAATCACACCAGTGTTTTTCAAAGGGCCTAGATTTAAGGAAGCATAAACAGATAAAGGCATAACATTAATTGAAGCTCCTAAATCTAGCATGGCTTTTTCAAATCTGGTGTTTCCTATTTTGCATGGGATTGTGAACATTCCTGGATCTTTACATTTAGGAGGCATTTTTCTTTGAAGAACAGCAGATACATTTTCTCCAACTGTGACTCTTTCATCATTTTGCAATTTTCTTTTATTAGTGCATAATTCTTTTAAAAATTTAGCATACCGTGGCACTTGTTTAATTGCATCAAGAAGAGGGATGTTCACTTCTACTTTTCTAAAAGTTTCCAAAATTTCTTTTTCTTTTTCATCGTTCTTTGAAGTTTTAGAATTTCTGGAAGGAAAGGGAAGAGGAATGTTTTTAAGCTGATTAGGAGGTTTAGGTTGTACCTTGGATTTTTCTGTTCCCTCCTTAGCTGCTTCCTTCTCAAACTCTACGGGGGTCGGTGGTGTATCCAACTGTGTTCCATTCATAAAGTTATGGCACTTGCATTCTCCTTGGGTTGACTCTTTGTTTGAGATGGTAATTTTTCTGAGCCTCTAGATTCCAATATCCCCACAGTTGTAGCAGATTGTCTACTTGGTTCCTCAAATCTTGAACCAAGTTTTTGTCTCTTCTTTGGGCTGGTTGTGTTCGATTTCATGAAACTGTTGTGTCTATCCCATGAATGCTTTGAACATATCCTCCAATGATGTTCCAGTAGGTGCAGGGACTGCTTGCTTCGGTTGATATTGAGGTTGGGCTGGTTGAAAGCCCTGCTGCCTAGGTGGAAATGCAGGTGGTGCCGCTTGCTTGCTCCCATAACTCAGATTTGGATGATCCCTCCATCCTGGGTTATATGTGTTTGAGTACGGATCATACTTTTTCTGAGGTGGTGGCTGATAATTTCCCATTGCATTAGCTTGTTGCACAGCCTCGTCATCTTGTAATGTTGGGCATTCATCTGTATTGTGATTTGGTTGTAGACATATTCCACAAACCTTTGCAATTGGCAGTTGACCTGTAGCTAATTGTCTAACCATAGCAGTTAATTCAGAAATTTGTTGGCCATAATCACAAGTGCTTACCTCGCTTACCCTTACTGGTGCATGATTTGTTCTAGTGCCATATTGTTGCGAGTTTGCTGCCATGTTTGCAATTAAAATTTTTCGCCTCTCTGGGGTCTTGTCAAATAATAGTGCTCCTCCATTATAGTTGATCGATCATGCTTCTATCCATCGGTATCAACCCTTCGTAGAAATATTGGATCAGGTGTTGTTCATCTATTTGATGCGGTGGACAATTTAGAACAAAGCTTTTGAATCTTTCCCAATACTCAGATATAGTGTCTCCCCTTTGAATTGTCTAATCCCACAGATCTCTTTCCTTATGTTGGCTACTCTTGAGGCTGGAAAGTATCTCTCCAAGAACAACTGCTTCATGTCATTCCAAGACTGTATTGAACCTGAGGGTAGGTAGTACAACCAATCCTTTGCCAAGTCTGCTAAGGAGAATGGGAATGCTCTCAGCTTGATTTGCTCTTCGGTGATTCCGTGTGGTTTCATAGTGGAGCACACCACATGAAATTCCTTCAGATGTTTGTAGGGGTCCTCACCTGTAAGACCACGAAAAGTAGGCAGTAAATGGATTAGTCCAGATTTAAGTTCAAATGCAGCATCTAAATTAGGATATTCAATGCACAGAGGTTGTTGATTTAAATTAGGAGTTGCTGACTCCACGAGAGTTCTATTGTTGTTTGGAATCGCCATCTCTCTTCTTCTTTATCGGATTCGTTGGATAATAATTCCAAAGCTAAGTTGAGGCTTTGGTGATGATGCGAGAAGCCTCGTCTATATCTCTGCAGAAAAGACCATTGAACTTTAAGTTTTTCCTTCTTTAGCCTCCTTGCAGTTTTCTCAATCTCGGATCAAAATCTAATATAGTAGCTGAGAAGATCGAAATATAAAACAAGAACAAAACAAATAATAGAATAAAAACAAAACGCCAAATTACTCCCCGGCAACGGCGCCAAAATTTGGGAGCTGTCGTTTACACTCCTAAATTAACCTCACTTTCACTTCACAATTTATAATAATTAGCACAGTAATAAGTAAGGATCGATCCCACAGAGAGTAAAGTTGTTTTATAATTATTCTACTATTTCAACAGAAAATAAAGATGGGGGATTTTTGAAAATTATTTTTAAACTAAGAGAATAAGAATTAATGATGAAGTTAACCAAATATATAAAAACTTCAGTTCTGCAGTTCAGTTTCACCAAGTACAACAATCAATTAATCAAGTAATTATTATTTTCCTTCAATGAAATTATTAGCCCTAGATAACAATAAGCTCTGCTATCCGAAATTCTCCTTAGAGTATCACTGTATGAAACAAGCTCTTCACCAGATTCTAACTAGCATATAACCTAGAATAAGCTCTCTAGATTTAATATGATAGAAGCATTAAGAAATAGAGAATTAGGCTAATCCAAGCAACAAACACATAAGCTCGATTTATTTAACTTGTTTTCTAATAATCTTAGCAATAAACAAAAGCTTGTCCACAATTATTATTACTAAGTTGCTACTTGTGATGAAGACAGATATCAATTACACGTAATACCAATCTTAATCTAGCAGATGATAATGATCAAATTAACTCAATTGGCCATATTAAATCAATTAGATCAATTAGCATGCAATCAATGAAAACAGATTATCAGAAGAAATTTCACACAAGAAAGAATAAATAATAAAACTCAATTAATCAATTACTTGTAACAAGGATTCACCTCCCTTTAGAACTGAATGAAAAGAACTAGTCTGACATGCTCTTGAGCCTTCACTCCAATAGATGATAGTTGATAATTGATAATTGAATGAATAAAACCATGACTCTCATCCTCTATTTATAGTGCTAGACAAAGTCCTAAATCCTATAGGAAGTAGAAATCCCAATCCTAAAAGAATTATAAATTACACTAATTTCCATAGAGAAATAGAATTCAATTTGGAAATAAATCTTAGTATAAAGTAAATCCTAAATCTAATACAATTGTTGTGTAAAACTTCCCAAGCCGTCTTCGGATTCTTCAATTGCCACGTGAATAATTTCCAATTCACCTTCGGATTGAACTCTTTCCGCGTGAATGCACCAAATTTCCGTTAGAAGCTAATTGCCGTGTACAAGTTTTGCAGAGTTGGTTGAACATAGGATTGTGTTAGAAAATATATTAAATCCTTCTCATGTAATCCCACATAATATCCATGGCCCACATGAATAAATGTAAGATTTGCAAGTTTGTTGCATGAAAACGTGGCCCACATGATTAATATCTTACAAATCCATGTAATCTCCATTCCATTCATGCTGCCCACGTGGGATTGCAAGTTTGCATGAAAACAACCACCAACCGTGGCCCACATCCAATTAGAAATGCATGGAAAATAATTTTGCAGGTTATGTATTACCCCCTCCATGTAATGACTAGCTTGTTGCAATTCAAAACCAACACGTGGCCCATCTTTGTATGCAATCTGATGCTGCCCATTCAATAAATTGAGTACATATACGGATTGGGCTCTTTGTTCGCCACTTGGTCCAATAACGTTCAATTTGTCTTTAAATTATTTTCAAATTCATAGCCCATCAATTGTACCTAAAATAAAAATATAAGAATAATGAGTTTATTTAGGCACAAAATAAATATAAAAGATTAAGTATTAAGGAATAAAAATATAACATATTTCATACTCATCAGGTCAGATTTTTGTTATGATTAGGAAAATAATTCACAATTCATAAAATGGGAGCACCTTAAAAAGATATATCCTTACATGATGCCTTGTGTTGACAGTTAGGTGATTCTTTCAACTCTTTATTTCAACGTTTTTTGGGTACAGTGTTGGTTGAAGAAACAAAAGGATACCTTGGCCCCTGAGCGGCAGGAATCAGGAAACTCAGTCAGTTGGATGTCTGGCCTTGTATTTGGAAAAGGAGAGGTATATAAGTTGGCTGCTTTCTTTTTATTTCTAAAAGATGATGAATTTTTTGTGTGTCCATTACACATTGATTATATGATGATGCAATATCTTGTTTTTGCATTGTTGCTACATTTATTTGTTCAGCAATTCAGTTACCTTATCACACATACTTTAGTTTGAAAAATTTAGACTTGTGTAGTTTCTTTCCTTTTTCCTTTCTATTATTTCCATTTGGACTTATAATGGTGACTTCTAGCATCCCTTATTGGCTTGACATGGTTTAGATCTGAAACATCTAAGCAGACCTCATCACATACAATCCTATAGAATTGAACCATGAAGCCCAGTAAACATAGTATAATGTTCTGATATAGTATAGATAATGAGCAAGGGAGATGAACTAAAGCAGCAGTGGTTACTTATATTGCTAAGGTCAGTGCTAGGATATTCTCTATTAAGATTACCTTTGTTCTCTATTAGACAGTTGGCATAAATTTGTTGATGAACGCTTCATCAACTCTATAAACGAAATATGCGTTTCCTAAAGTCGCATCAAATTTGCTAGCAAAGCGGAAGACCAAATATGATCTGCTTGTCTGTCAGAAAATTTTATGCTATATGCTACTTTAATAACTCAGCTGAAGGTTTCCCAAGGTATATAAGGTCAGTGGGGGACAAGCAACTGCCATATCCTGCTAGTTTCCTGATAATTTGCATGCCAAAAATCTTATTAAACCTGGTTTAATTCTTTATTTATGTTTCGAATGCTGGTTGTCAAAAAACATCTCGCTGTATTATTTGATTTCTTTTGGTGGAAAAAAAGTCAAATTTATAGAAGAATTTTTAAAGCTAATCTAGTTAGTGGTGGAACAATAAACATCAAGTAATTTGTCTTCTTATATGTAAATATGCAGTCTTTGCTTCAGTATTAGAAAATGTTATTGTGAATATTTGTGGGTGTTATGTCCAATTTCTATCTGTTTATGTAAATATAATAACTTAATTTTCTATTACTTGGTACTTCTGTTTGTAACAATGTACTCAGTCTATCTCTATCCTTTTAGATGATGAACTTTTATTGTTAACAGATTTTACCTGCACTAATCAGTTTGCTTCTTTTTACTTTCTTGCAGGGGATTGTTGGGTTGGAAACAGAATATGGAATGCTTCATATGAAAGTATGTGCTGACTTCGTTCTTCTTTTTACTCAAATATTTTCCGATGACAAACTGACAGTATAGGATTTTTTATCCAGCTTCTGCCTGACTGTGCACCACATTCAGTTAATTACATTCTTCAGCTATTGGAGTTGCGCCATTGTGCGGGTTGCCATTTTTATCGAGCAGAAAGTCGGGGACAGTCTTGGGATACAGAAGGGAATCACATTAAAGATGTAAGAGTTCACCTTTATTTTTCTCAGCGAATCACCTATTGTTACCAGTGACTTTTCATGTCAAACTCCCGTATCCTTTGGCATCTCTGGTGTTTCATATTTCCAGCTAACTTCATTCATTTTTTCTGCAGGCTTCTTTAGGCCCCCCATTTGCTCTTGTTCAAGGAATGCTCGAAGCTCAAGGAACCATATTTAACAAAATTCCCAAGGAAGATTGTCCGACCATAAGAAGAGGTTCAGTTGCCTTGGTTGGTTCAGGTCCAGAGTTTTTTATAAGCCTAGCCAACCATGAAGAATGGAGAAAGGCATATACCGTGTTTGGTTCTGTTCTTCCTGAAGATATGGTCATCGTGGAGAAAATAGCTGCGCTTCCTACAAAATCAGACATTTGGAACAACATTAATGTGTCGGTCTTGGAAACGCCTGTACCCTTGTGGTTTCAAAGAAGTTAGACGAGTAACGGAGATGTCAATGAAAATTCAGTAGCTAGTTGAATTGGTTTCTGGCTCCTGCTCTGCTCTGTATCTGGGGTTTATAGTTTTGTGCCGTTTCTCTCTCATTTTTGTCTTGTATATCTCAAACCAAAACCCTTTCATTCAGAACTCAGGAAAAAGAGAGTGGATCAATTTTTTACACTGTTTTTTCAATACAAAAAATTCCACAAGCTAAACAAGTTTTATAATTGTAATTGTGGTATCAAATCCTTGCAAATATTTGGAGTAAGAATTTTTTGTCAACTGTGGAACCATGGAATGTCAATTCTTGAAGTGCAGCAGATAGCCATACATAATTAATCACACGACATGTAATTTGCTATTTTTTTTTTAAAAAGAACAAAGGAATAAATTTTAAACGGTGCATTTATCTATCGTGGTATGAGAAATGTTTGACATATGGCCGAGTAACACATAATATAACTAATTATTATTATTATTATTATTATTATATTGTTTGAAGGAAGAAAATTCCTAAACATTTGCAACTATTTAAGAACTATTTATTCATATTAAAATGTTGCATTGATTTATTTTACAAGAGTTTGATTTATCAATCATCTAATAACATTATATAGAATTAATATTTCTACAAATAAATTTGATAGTCATAAATAATAAATGAGATTTACCTCATGTAAAAAAAACCTTGTAAAATTATTAAATTTTCTTGTGAAAATATCAATTCTTTATATAAATTATTAAGTTTGTTATTAAAATTTATTATTATGTAAGTGCGATAAAATTGACAATTTATTAAATACGACTAAAAAATAAACTTTTGAGTATTGATATTTTAGAAGTAAATTTGATAATTTCATAAAAAAAAATTCACACCAAATGGACCTCACTTATTATTCATATGAAGAAGAATTTGTGTAATTATCAAATTTAAATATGTAAAAATATCAATTCTCAAACTTTTTTATTTTTAGAAGATAATATATTTTGTAATTTGCTCATCCATAGGAGAAAGCAGAACGGAGGAAAAAAAACTGGTTAAGATAATCCATCCCCAAGTAAGTCCAACAGTCTCCTCCTGGTGGTGCGTGGATGAAGACCGAAGAATCAGTCAATGGATCCCATTCCCATATATCCATCACTCACCATACCTAACCCCACAACAATCTACAGAAAGTCAGACACACAGACAGACAGAAATCATCAACCATGCGTTGTGGTGGTGGTAGTAGTAGAGTAGACTGCACTGGTGGATTAGTAGTTGTGAGTGGGGCGCACCACCCCACCCCACCCCACCCCACGCTACCCTCCTCACACCTTATCTGCCGCGCACACACGTACTTACCAATACCATCCATCATCTTCGTCATCAATCACTCATCCCACCTTACCTCCCACCCAATCCCAACCCCAACCCCAACCCAAACGAACCGCTGCCCTCACTATCTCTATTTTCTCATTTTTTTCCTTTTTTTTTTTTTACCACTATCTACAGACTACAATCAATGCCGCCCATTACATTACAACCATCTTATCAATAACAACAACAATAACACCTCACCCTCCCTCCACCTCATCCCCACCGCTTCCTTCCTTACTACCTTGCGCCTCACCCTCGAATTCTCCACTCACCCAACCCAACCCCCGCTCTTAACCTACTCCCCGTACGCCTCCTTCACCACTCATATATCTCCAACCCAATCCCACCATCACCAATTATCATAAACACCTTCCACCAGCATTTACCCACTACCATTTTTTAATTCTCCATACTCACTTCGGATCAAGACCGGATCTTTCTCTCTCTCTGTAAAATCCATAATTCCCTTTCGATTCTTCTTCCCCAGCTACCACCATGACCACCACCACCACTGCCGTTAAGACACCCCGGAAATTCCCACCGCCTTGTTGGACCCAAGAGGAAGCCCTGGCACTCGTCGAAGCCTACCGCGAGAGATGGTACGCCCTCCGCCGTGGCTACCTCCGTACCGCCGACTGGGACTCCGTCGCCGACGCCGTGGGCCAACGCTGCCCCGGTGCCTCCCCCGCCAAGACCTCCGCCCAGTGCCGCCACAAAATGGAGAAGCTCCGCCAGCGCTATCGGGCCGAGAAGCAGCGCTCCCTCTCGTACCCCGGTCGCTTCTTCTCTTCCTGGTTCTACTTCGACAGCATGGATGCCATGGAAAATGGATCTCCCTCCCCTCCTGGATCCGATCAGCAAGCCCTGATTGATCAAAATTCTGTACCTTTAGGGTTTAATCTGAAGAACGGTAAAAAAATTGATGGGATTTTTTCAAACCCTAATATAGGTGTGGTTCATGAAGGTGTTCATTCTGGGGTTGGGTTTCGTGTGAAAGGTGTGCATGACCGTAATTCAGCTCCTTTAGGGTTTAGGTTCAAAAATTCTAACAAGATTGATGGCAAATCAAATCCTAATATTGCTTATAGCGTTTCAAATGATTATTCTTCGTATCTGGATGGTGGCTTGGATGAAGATGCCGACAACGATGGCCAATTTGGTGGTGGGCCAACAGAATTTAGGGCAAAGAAGTTTGCTAGTACTGGGATTAGGATTAAAATGCCTACGGATCAGTCAATGCAGCCTGCATTTAGAACTAGAAAGTTTAAGAATGAGGTGAAGTTGGATTCTGATTTTGATTGTGATAATGGTGGTTATGATGCAATTGATGCTGATTACTGGGTTAAAGTACCCAGTGATAGAAATCCGGTTCCTGCAGGGACTAGGGGCAAGTTTAATGGCATGATTGATAGGAATTCAAATCATAACATTGATCCTAGGTTGTTGAATGGGTTTTCTTCTCAAGGAAGATCAAATTTTGAGAGGAAGAGTGGCAGTAGTGGAGTTAAGAGGGGGAGAAGTCCGATAGAAGATATGTTGTCGTCCATTAAGCTTCTTGGGGAAGGGTTTGTCAAGATGGAGGAAATGAAGATGGAGATGGCTAAAGAGATTGAGAAAATGAGAATGGAGATGGAGATGAAGCGGAATGAGTTGTTACTCGAGTCACAGCAACAGATTGTTGATGCATTTGTGAAGGGTTTATTTGAAAACAAGAAGGTGAAAACAACAGTAGCCCCTGATTCATAGTTGTAATAGTAGGATTAATGGCTTTAATATCGTTTTGAGTTTCTTTCTAATGTTGGGTTGGGTAAGATTGTTGATACTTGTATATTAGAAGATCAACTAGTTAGATATGATCTTCATGTGTTAGTAAAATAGTGCAAGTCTGACAACTTATTTAGTTTTGTTCCAACTAACTGCCTTTTCGAATATGATTAGGCTTTATGATGTAATTCCAGTGAAATGAATCTACATTTCCGAAATGCAATTTTTTTTATTGATAATTTTAGCATATTCACTTTGAGGTGAAGGTTTGTGCTTGTGAATTTGTTTTCAAGTTGATGGGAATATATCTTGCACTTGCAGCTTTGGTTTTGAACCATGCATCTTCTGCATAGGACTTGATGCCAATGGTGTTTAGGACTTTGTGGTGCATGTGCTATGTTTGTGTATGCGAGTGTGAACTAGAAAGTATCAATGGAAAACCATCCGCAAATAATATATAGATAAAGAACCTAACAAGGGTTGTAGATGCCAATCTGAAAACAGTGATGAATATAATGTATCATCGGGACTTAAATTAGTCCATCCTTTCAATTGTTGGTTTTCTTGAGTTGAAAACTAAGAACGAGATTTTTCTTGGGTGTTCAATGTCATTTTGCTTTTGCCTTTTGTCTTTTTCAAGAGAATAAACAGGCAGACACCTAAAACAGAAGGCTACACCGAAGCAAAGGCATTCCTGTGAGGTTAATAAAAGCAAGCAAGCAAGCAAGCAGAATCTGGTTATTCCATGGCAGCCTTGAAGGCCAGTTCACCCGAGTGTAAATGGAAATTAAAAGCTTTATTATTGATTACCCATATCTAGTTGCTTCATTTTAGAGATCAACTCAACTAAAGCGCTTTTTAAAGAAAAAACAAACATATATCGTATCTATTAAATGACAATATTTATCAAATGCACAACGAATTTTTAGAAATACTCCACCTTTTTGGACTATTATATTATATCATATCTATAGTCATACGTCCATGGCCAATAATTGATTCTTTGATCGTATCCAGCTGCATGTGATAAATATCACCATGGTATAAGAAACAAGACAAAAACAGAACACTAAGAAACTGAAAAGGAAAACAAGCATATGATTAGTTTATCTAATCTTGTATTTGCTTGAATCATTGGGAATTCCTTGATGTTTATTTGGAATTCCATTAAACATACAATGTAACAACCCTAAGGCGAAAAAGGGACCGACACAAAACTTGTCCTTCGTCTAGAACACTCGGATATCAAGCTTTGCTTGATGGGTAGATGATTTAGAGTTCACACCATTAATACTAAGCTCCATATCTTCTCCTTGGTATGTTGAGTGAACCCCGTATAGTACATAGAACAAAGTTATCAAACAAGTCCATATACCAAACCTTTGATATGACAATTTTGGTAGTGTAGACATGAGGAAAACATTAAGAAAGATTGATATAGCTGCTGGCCATGGCATTAAGGGAACCGACCATTCGGTAGTTTGTCGAAAGCAAGGGACCATATACTGGAAGAAGGCAGTGATTATGATCATAGAACCACCGCATAATGGCAGACCCCACCATTGTTGCTTGAGTTTCCATGATAAGGATAAGCCAAGTGAGCTACATGAGAGGATGAAGAGGAAGAGGAGAGTTTGGAAAGGAGGATTTTTACTAGCAATCACATACCGGCGATAGATAAGTCCATTTGCCACTAAGTAGAAAACCAACAATGTGCCAATGGAGATCATTTCAATTACAATGTTTAGGTCAGTGACGAGTGCAATAGATGCCTGGCAGACCCCTGTATACCATCAAATTTTAAGAACTCAGTTTTTATTTTCTTTCTCATTTTTAAATTTTACTTCTATAGTGCTAATATTTTTTATAATATACTAGGAGCGACGAAGTAAAAATGTGATTTTTCAATATTACTCACCCAAGAAGATGGTTGCATTCAATGGGGTGCCTGTTGAAGGGTGCACCTTGGCTAACCAGGATGGCACAAGCCGCGCCCTTCCAATAACACAAAGATACCTAGCTTGGCCAAGCATGGCAACCAGGAGAGACGCCACAATTCCCAGGCTTGCACCAGCTCCAACAACATTGCCAGCCCATTTCCATCCCTTGGTTTGGAAGGCAATCGAAAATGATGCACTATTTGATATCTATGAATCATTTGAAGAATGCCTATTTATGAGGATAATGAACTTCAGACTAGATCAATTATTTTTCATTCTTTGTTTTTTCCTTAAATATTGTTAAGAACACGAGATCACTGACCTTATCATAAGGAACCATAAAACACAATGCCAAAGCCATAAGGCAATAAAGAGCAGAAACAATGAGAACTGAACCAATTATCCCCACTGGAAGACTCCTTGAAGGGTTTTTAATTTCTTCCGCCAAGGTTGAAACAGAGTCATAACCAATATAGCTGAAGTAAACTATTGCAGCTCCATCCAGTACACCTTTAACACCGAAAGGAGCTAGGCCTCCTGGCTTTACTAAGTTCTCTGAACTCCCATTGCAGAAGCCGGCAATTATAATAAACCCAAAGAATATCACATGAAAGACTGTCATTATAAGGTTCAGTATGGAGCTTTCCTTGGTACTGCAATTCAAATAAAGAGGCACACATCACTTTCACAAGCCACTATAACAAAAATCATTACTTTGTAGACCAATTAAAAACAATGACAAGTATTATTAGTGGTGCGATGGTGATTGTGATTATGAAACTAACAATTAAAAACCAAATCAATACTAGAAACACTAAACATGGTAATTTGAAAAAAAAGAAGAAATATTAGTCCTTTATCATTTAATTTTAGAAGCTACAATGTATTGACAGAAAGTCTGGATACATTATCTTATATGATTAATATAAGCAGCAACAAAGGAATAGCAATAAACCAACAAAACTACAATAAGAAACTAATTCGAGAAATCGAACCTATGGCATAGACAAAGAGTAAGAAGAATAATGAGCGCAACAGCTGGAAAGTCCAACGTGTTGTAACCCTTCATTAGTCCATTGACTTCAACTCTCCATGAATTCGGATCATTTTCTCCAAAAGCACAGCATAGATACTCGGTGAAACTTCTTGAAACAGCAGCATTCGATAGTACATACTCCATTAATATATTTGCACCAGCAAAATAACCCACAAACTCTCCTGCACCAATTCAGAAGACAGAACTTGTAAAGAAGTGCATACACAAAACAATACATAAAAGATAAGTAAAACCCAAGAACTAATTATAGTATTAAGGAGTTTTAGCATTGATGCTCATACCAAAGGTCACCCTTAGATAGCTAAAGGCACCACCGGCAACTGGAATCTGTACAGAGAACTCTGTATAACATAAAGAAGAAAGGAGAGCTGATATACCGGCAATGATATAGGATAAGAAAACAGAAGGACCGGAGTTAGTCCGGGCCACACGACCAGTTGTGACAAATACTCCAGCACCAAGCATACCTCCAACACCAAGAGCTACCAAATCATACCACATGAGTTTTCTCTTCATGTTTGCACCAGACCTTAGCCTCATTTGGTTAAGCTCTTGGTCCGGTGTCCATGTTGCTAACATTCTTTTCCTAAGCCTATGAGGTGTTCTGGAGAGAGAATGAAGGTAACTCGAGAAGGAAATTTTGGTGGGTGTTGCTGGTTGAGTAATGCCTTCCATTTTTGTGATTCAGTGTGTGTTTTTAGTTATCATCAAGGTCTTTTATATGCAGTGGGGACTGTAGGGAATAGTATTACTAAGTTCCTTTGTTCATGTTTCTTGATTTTCTGAAATTACCAGCTTGTCCTTTTGGGTTTTAAATCCTTACATTATGCCTTTTGGGACTCACTTTTTTTGAGATCCCAAAGGCTTCAAAGAGGCTATTCTACTGGAGAAACACATGCAAAACTCAAAAGGCAAGTCCCATTTTGAAAGGAGCTTGTAAGAGGAATCACAAAGGGAACAGAGGACTTGGTCCTTATCTAAAACATGTGACAAGCATCCTATCAACACCTTGTTAAAGCTACTAAAAGATTTTCTTTTGTTCTCAGGTCTTGAGAATAATTGACTTGATTCCTATATAAATGACATATAGTATGTTATGGCTGCCTCCTAAAATTTCAGATCCTGAAGAAAAATATTCGAGGTGTAGAAGAATAAGTATCTATATTGCCTTTAGCAGTCTGCAAAAGATAATTTCAGATCATGAAATGTTTCGCATTTTCCAACTGTATTTTGTATTCCTATAATAATTACTCAATATAAGAAGTTAATATTCATCTAGATTCTGAGTAACCAAAGTCATTCCTCCACCTATTGGCTATTGCCACTACCTTAGGATGAAAATAATTTTTGCACAAAATAATGCCGACGAGATGAAGTTATAGTGTTTATATGACCAAATGAGATATATATGCTGAGCTTGAGGTCTGTTGGTCTGTTTTTAGAATTATTATTGTATTTTGTGTTAAGATATAGCATAGAATGATAATGATCACAATTTTGGTGCTAATCAAAACTTAGGTTCCTAATCCTTTTAATGTAAAGTGGGAATACTGTAAGTCTATCCAAAAAAGTTATTAAAATCTTGGTACAGTGTTAATTTCTAGAAAATATGTCCAGAATAAAATCTAATCAAGTATCTGCTCTTAACTTTATGCAGGCTTGATCTACAAGAATGTACCCTTTTGTTTGGGTCTAGTAAATCAATGCTGTATAGAGCATATACCAGCTGTTTTAACATTCTTTGCAAGAAGATAAAATTCTTCTAGTTGTTTAATGTTTGGATATCATTGGTCCTTCAGTTTAAGTAAATAAGTCTTCCAATTAAGCAACGATTCTCATCTATCTAGAAGGAATTGGAGCTAAGCTTACAACTTACAAATAGATTACTCCTATATATATATATATATATATATATATATATATATATATATATATGATCTTCAGAAGAAGAAAGGAAATGGACAGGTATTGTATTAATTGTAGTAGTTAACTGTTAGATGAATGAAAATTCTACTTGAAAGGACAAGTGGGAGAGATGGTGGTGGTGGTACAACATTAGCACCAACCACCAAGTATTAAGCTTATCTTATTATTTTTATTATAAGTATAAAGTCAAAAAGACGATATATAAATCCAATCTAAATACTGAGCAAAAGAGGCCTCGTTGGTTATTCATTTTGCTAATATTCCGTGTCATTCTCACAATCATCCATTCAAAATCATCAATTTCTTATGAATCTTTTGTACTTTGGTGAATTATGTGATGGGAAACTTTTATGTCTTGTCATTTGAAGGATCAAGTTTCTATCAATAATAAAATGATGTTGTGTATATGATGGGATTTCTCTGAAGAGCATGATCCGAATGTTATGGAGTATTTCATGCTTGTACTAATGCTGAAGCGAATCAAACCACGTGATCAAGTTGTAGCTTCCGGACCTCTAAAACACAGATGATTTTACTCGAAAATGATGCTAACTATCTAAACATGATGAGCACAACTTGCCATAGTTTGTCACAACCTCTCCCCTCTCCCCAAGCATAGAGAAATGGCCTATTCACATTGCTTTTTCAGTAAGCATTAGAGTCGTGTATATATATATATATATATATATATATATATATATTACATAATGAACAGACTATGACTAAGACATGACATATTTAAAGCCATTGAAATTGGATTACTAAAAGATACATATTACAGTAGTAAGCATATTCATCAGATAAGTATTATAAAGAGAATAAGGGTGGTGGAATGTTTTTGTAAGCTTTTCAATGTGATTGGTACCTAAGTTGCACTCAAGAGGATAGAAGGAATCAGTGGTATCCTTTTGCTTAGATTTTCCCAAGTGGGCCAACCAAACTCCCATTGACCTGTTTCTGTTCAATGGAATAGAAATACAACTCTAATCAACTGTACTTTCACTGCCAAGTCACCCCACACCATTCCACTCGGCATATAGTATATAATAAAAGTAGATAGTCTACTGTGTTTGACAATAACTTGCTAAGTGTACTTAATTGATGAGTCAACTTTTCCTAATGAGAAATCGTGTTTTGTGCCAATTAACAAGCTTTCTCCTCTTTTTAATGGATGAACCAAAAGACGCCCTTCATTTTTCACAGGTAAGGCTTACCATGAAACTCTTATTACCCCGCGTTTCACTTAGCCGGTACTTTCAATCTTCTCATTACCACAAACTATGATCAAATCATTGTGTAAGGTCATTGATAATAAGCAGATTAGGCTTTAAAAGATCCTCCTACCCACATGAATCATGACACTTATGTTACAATACAATATTGGAGGAAAATGGCTGCATTTGTTAAAAAAGTGATCATAACTTCATTGCTCATTCATTTTCTGAAGAAGCAAAAAAAAAAAGAAGCCATTATTCATGGGTGGGAATGGTTAAAAAAGTTAGAATCAAAGACCTCACACATCCATTTGCTACTCCCACCACTTTTTGCTTAAAGATTTGGAATAATGATTCCCATTAAGTAAAAAATTCATGGGATTTGCTTATATAAAGAATATATAGGCTGGATAGGGCTGCTATATATTTGACTCATTGAACCAACAAATGAGGGTGGTCATTTATAATGCATAGTTTTTTCTTTTGTACAATGAAAACCTTGGACATGAATGATGAAATCAAAGAAATGTGCTGTATTAATAATTCCTATTAACAAAACAAGACAAAAAGAGAAACATACTATTAGAAAGGCGTCTTTCCTTTTATGGCTTTCTTTTGATTTATCACACCGGCAGAAGATCAAGAAAATCCGATCACTAAAATGGTCTGCCAACAATGTAAAGAAACTTATCATTTCTTATAAGAAAACAACAACCTAACTTTAATTTATAAGTGACCCACACACAAGTAAATCTAATAATTTTCTTCCGCTTATGCGCTCCAATGCCAATGAAATTCTGTGTGTTTGCATTTCATGCATGAAAACAAGTAAATTTATGTGTTTTTAAGAGATTAATGTGATCTGACAACCAACATCATAGTGAGTAAAACGTATCTAATGGCCACAATATTGTCAACTTCGTCCCTTGTTTGACATATATAGCTAAAATGAATTCCTTTTGCAGTGCAATGCATAAGGTCGACACCTAAAGTTACTAAAAACTAAAAAGAAATACCCAAGACAAAAAAACATAAAAAATGCTCCAACAAAGTTTAAATAAAAATCAATTTGAGGTGGGGGTTGAAATAAGAAAATAGAGAGCAACAAATCAACATCAACAAGAGGGTACTTTCGCCGTCTATCCACCATAAGTAAACTTAGAAACTTTCATATTCACTGTCCCACAAATAGAATTCTATTTGTAAAATTTGTAAATAATACGGATATACACCTAGAAGTAATAAGTTGTTAGTTTAATAGTGCATTATTTTAGGAAATGATACTATACTACTATCATCAAAAATTGAATTATTTAGCAAATGAGACTATTTTTCGTGCAACTGAGAGCCACTTTGATTGGCTTCTTTTTAACTGAACTTTTACTCTCTCTTTTTTAGTAGTATTTCCTGAATACCAACAAGAATCCAGCTTCCCACTTTCCTAAAAGTTGGAGTTACTTTATTTCAAATTTGGTGCCCAATTACTTCCACGTGAATCATGAATTTGCTCAATGAAAAACTTGTCATTTCTTAATCTTCAGTCCTGCATTTTGAGCTGATAATGCCAATGATAAAAAGTCTGCAAACAAATTTCCATTCCCCAGCCCCTTCAATTACCAAGAACCAAACTAGAAATGGCCTTTCCGATAGCAACTTTTAAGTAGATAGGTATTCATAATTATTATCTCCCCCACAATTAAATGTGTTTTCTTGCATTCTGTAATCTTGGAAAAAACAAGACTCCTTTTATAAAATCGCATATAATAATTAAAATTCATCAAAATACGACCACATAATACATTTTTATGGCTTAGTTGTAAAAACATAACTACATTTTGGTAATTATTTAGTTTACACACCAAGAAGGTACACTTTGCAGAATCTCTTGATCTAGAATCAGATAGTTGTTATCCATCAGCATAATCTTCATCAGATCTGATCAAAGTGGATTCCTGTTGACATCTTTGTACAGCAGATAGCGAGTACGTGTTTTACCAAGTGCAGCATACCTGAACAGATTGCAATGCATCAGTACTGACCTGAGATGGACGATGTAACAAAGGAAAATGCAAAAGACGTCATATACTTCTCACTTACCATTGAGGCACAAACGGTGCCATCCAAATTGCATCACCAGCTTGAACTGGGTACCTGTTCAGACAGAGCAACAACAGATGCAATGAGAAGATAACTTAAAACAGCAAATAGGATATGATCAAACAGAGAGCGCAACTAGAAAGAATCTATACAAAGGTAAAAGGAGATGGTGCAAAATAAAAGAAAACACTTACCAACTATCACCTAGGCGATAAACACCTTGTCCCTCTAAAAGCAACAAGCCATGCTGATTATAGTGGACCTCCTGTCAAAGCAAGCAAACCAAACAACATACTAAAGAGGCAAGAAACCAGAATAATTTTTCAAAGCATAATACTCCAAGTACCATTCTTATGCTAAGCATGCTGACACGTAACAAAAGGAGAATTCATATGTTGTAAGTAAGGACCTTTTCTGTTTTTGGTATGCTTTGAATCTTGTTTTGCTTTGTATAATTTAGATACTTACGAAGTTTGTATAAGTCGAGATGATTTCAGGAATATTTGAGGCTAGCTGGACATGGACTAGACTATGTAGTATGTTATTAAGTTCTTACATACAAGTCTTTTTAATAGTTTAAGAAAGGTCCCAGACTTAAAATTTCCGAGCTTTGGAGTCCTACTTCAAGTATGGTAAGAAGATTAAGATATTAAGCATATTCAGAATATCTAAAAGTCTTCCAAATAAATAGATATTAATTTGATTTTTTTAACATAATTCAAAACAGTTGAACCTTAGATTAGGCTCTCAGAAGTTTCATCATTTTCCTTATCAATTCGTAAACTCAACCTTTTAACTTCATATGATTTACCATTAGAAAGCATCAAAATATAGCTGTCTGGAATCCCCAAGGCTTATGAAAATCCAATAACAGATTAGAATCAAGTGAATTGCAAAGATTTTCTACTTTGGGAAACTGTGTTACATATCCTTAGCAACGATTACGTCAAATCAAGGAACAGCAATTAAGAGCTTGGAAGTGTTTTCTTACATCAGCACCATAAAAACAAAAGGAAAAATAAGGACCTGTTCCTCACATTTGGCCAGCACACTCGAGGGCATAAATAATTCTTTTAGTACTTACAGATAATATAATAAAAAGCAAGGCGGATAAACCGTGTTTTCAACTGGAATATTCCAATTGTCTTGCAGAACCGAAAGTATAGTTCTAAATGGTGCTAGCTTGAATGGTATACATTATATACACACGCGCGCGCACACCCCTTTTTGCTATCTTGAATTATATTTCATTTTGATATAACACCTACTCCTAGATTTTTTCCATCTATAGTTACACTTCGAAATGACCAATATGAAGACCATGATGTTGAATACTACCATTTTTAAAAGCAAAAACAATTTCTTACCTTCACATTAAGAAATTCTCCTGGTTGGAAGTCCATGATCTGCATACAAATTTAAAATAAAGAAGGAAATGACTAAGAAATTGAATTTTTTTGAAGATCTTGGGTAGATTCTCTGTAAATCTCAAGTTCAAAGAAAAGAGTTGAAATCGTACAATTCCAGATTTAAAATTTAATTATATCTCCAACTGGGGAACATAAAGACAAATTCTATATTGGTTTAAAACCAAATTATAGCTCACGTGGATGTTGAAGTCATAAGGCGCAGATGTGGGAAGAAGCTTCCGGAGTCCAAAAACCTGATGACAAAATTATAATGTCAATAAAAATATGAATCTGAAATATTTGAAACAAGAAGCAGCTCAACAGATGTGAGAGTATCTTTGAATGTTCCTGGTTTGACTATTAATTTTCTCAACAGTGGAATGTATAAGAATGTACTATAATTTTCTAAATCAAATGTTTACTGGAAGCAAACCCACAGTTTCCACAAAATTTGCTAAAGCATATCAGAGAATGAGCACAACTCCTTACCTCACCAGGAGTTTCAAGAAGCGGCTGCTTGTCAGTTGAACCAACAATTTGCTCAGCACTATGATTTTCCAGGTAGGCATACCTACAATGAATGAAATCCTCTTTTCAAAACATACATCCACTAATCAAACAATATTACTCTTAAAAGAAGAAAAATAAAAGAGTAGCAAGTAACCATATTCACAATATAAGTCTGGATGGATCCTCACATGTCATGCCATAGGAAACAAAGATAGTGCGTGGAATCAAGGAGCATAAGGGAGAGAAGAGACATAGTGAAGCTTCCAAGTCCACAAAGTAGAATAAGCAAGAGTAAAATGATACCTTCTTTCAAACACAACAAGAGTGGCTGATGCATCACTCTTTAGGAAATGCTCAAAATTTGGAGGTAGGTAAACATATGAATCCACCTGTATTTTGAAACTAAAAGCTATCAATATTACTTCAAGCTTTTACAAACAAAATTCATTGAATGACATTAAGCATAAAAAAACAGCATTGCTCATTCAATTATGAGTTTGAAACATGAAACCTAACCTCCACCAATTCTTAGAACATCAAAATATGCTCAATGATAACAAACTGAAATATCAGGTAAACTATCTTAAAGCAAAAACAATATAACCATTACTACTAAAGATTTTTTCCAGTTGTAGTACATAGTTCCATAAATTCAACTACGTTATACATAGCCAGTACGACCATATATTGTCCACTAACTTTGGTACCTATACTGGAATCTGGTCAGCTACACTATTTTACACTCATTTATCAACAATAGTGGTAGCCTTTGTCATGATCATATTCCATTTAAATCAACAAAGACTTTGTGAACAGTGTATGAAGGTGTAAGATGCAATGTTTAGGAAAAAAAAAGAAGGAATATGTGGCACCTAAATATCATTATAACATGAATTGTGTTACTTATAAAAAATAATAACACAAATAGCATCATTGAGACTTCTTTATTTTATTTATTATTTCTATTTGATAAGTAAAATTGTTAGTGATTGTGATTCCTTAAGAATTTAAAGACAGTGGCATAAACAAATGAAATAATGCACTTGATAATATGTTCATCAAGATGCTTATACTAAAATTATACTCAACTCAACAACGCCTTTTTATCCCAAACTAGTTGGGGTAGTCTGAGACTGCTAATATTACAATCCCCAAATGAAGAACACCGTAATTCGATAGAGAGGACACTTACCATCAGGTTGTGGTTGATGCCAGAAACATTAGTTAGGGTCAACTTACCCTGAATCACAAATATGAACCTAATTGGGCAAATATAAAACACATAACATGGAAAAGGTCAAAAACATTATAATGATTTGAAAAGAAAAACTAACAAACTTTTTTTTGCAGGAAAACATAAATATAGAGAACAGGCAGTTGTACCTCTCAACATCATTAGGAGGGGGGCCAGATTTTGCATTTTCTGCACAAAATAAAGCATAATTACAATCCTGAAGATTTATTAAAATGACAACTTCAGAAAATTATAAGACATATAAATGCGCAAGTTTACAAACTATATGGACAGAGAAATGATTTACAAGATGGATCAAATGTAATCAACAAAATGACTTATCATATGGTACAATATCTTGACTATATATTACTGGTGTACAAATAGTGGAACACTTGAACAACTGTATTACAACTTAAACCCACTACATGAAAACAACACAGTGCATACATGACAAAAACAATAATCAATCCAAATTTAAATTCAAGAACACCTTGCATTTTCGCAGGTACATAACGAAGTGAGAGCCCATGGCAGGTGATATTAGATAAGCTCCCAGTGTATTAGTCCTATAAAATAAATTCAAATAACAAGTGAATATAGATTTAACTATAATAAAGTACAACTCAAAATGCTGAGCTCAATATGTACCAATCAGGTAATGGGCTGAAAACGTGACTTTCGGGTGTGATTAAAGCATGATCTCCTCTATACACACTTCGAGTAAACCCGGGTAAATCTGTAAACAATATATGAATACCCAAATTTAGATTTCAATACACAAGTCTCAATCTTTTCTTCTTCTTTTTCTTTTTTTCTTTATTCAACAACCAAAACAGGCAGAACTGACCTCGTAAGTGAGAAGGAGAAAGTGTGGGGTTGGTGACTTTTGCATAGAGAGGTTCAGAAATGGAGTTAGTGTTCAAGATTGGCGGGGCAGAGCAAAATCCTTCCTGGGTAACACCTGTTTTAAGGAGACCTGGAAAATAAGTATCGTTAAAAATTTAGAGCATGGGAAGGTATTATTGAGGAAGACAATACAAGAGACTTATTGTTAATGATTTTACCCAGTGTAGTTAATAAGAGAATGATAAATTGGACTGAAAATGCGGATGAAAGCTGCATATTGGGAGGGTTTTTCGTTCTGATGATATCTGCTGGTTCTGAGATTTATTCAGGTTTGTAAATTGTGCCTCTGCCTCACCAGTTTGGCAGTTTGTTTCTGAGCTCTCCCACTTCTGCACCTTCCTCCGTTGTCTGTTACTACCACTCCCATTACTTTCTTTTGGCCTTTTTTTTATTGGGTGGGATTCGACTCAGATCAGATGGAACAAAAGGCACCCGGCCAGTCGCGATATACTTTACAATTCGGTACAAATTTGTTTAAATACTTTTTTTTATAATATATTTTATTTTTATTTTTATAACATTTTAAAGTTAATTTAAAATATTTTACTCAATTTTAAATTAATAAGATTCTTAATTATTAAAAATCTTTCTAATTTTTATAATTTAATTGTACCATTAAATTAAATAAATTTATATTTTAAAATATTTAATTAACTTTAAAAATAAATTTTAATTTTATATTTTGATGCATAAGAAGTATAGTATTTTAATAGCTATGGCTGGAAACAAAAGGAAAAATTGAATAAGCAAACTGAATGAATTTTTTAACTAAAATATTTTAATTATTCGATTATTTTGTATATTTCAATTAATTATAATCATTTTAGTTTCTAGTGTTCTGGTTCTGATTTTTGAAATTTTGTTAATCGATTAACCGAATTACATATTAAAAAAAAAACTTAAAAGTTAAGACTTATGTTGCTGCTGCTGTGCTACATGTTGGATTATTACATTAATTAGTTTTTGTGAAATTATGGATTATGCATTATTAATTTTAAATCATTAAACTTTGTTAGGGTTTTGAATTATTATTGTTATTGATTGTTTTAATTATTGATTGGAAACTCTAGTATTAAAAAAAAATTGAAATTATGAATTTTTTTGTTTGATAAAAATGAAACTTAATTTTAATTATTAACCGAATAGTTAAATCAGTTATTCGATTAACTCATAATTCAGATAGTTACTCAAATAACTAAATTACGTAATATTTCAATTATAATTGAATAGACTATTCGATTTAGTAATAGTAAGTTTGTAACAATTAGCATCAAATCGAATAAAATCATATATATTTTACCAAAATGCTTTCAAAAAAAAATGTTGTAATTTAAAATATTTAATAGTAAATTTTAATTTAGTTAGATTACGAATGAGGGGAGTATTTAACTTCATTACTTACGAACATAAATTAAACTTTTAAATAATAGAAATACAATAATATTGGACCAATTATTACTTAATGACTAGCTTCATTTTTATAAAGTAAAAAACAAAGACAAAAAATGAAACAAAAAGCAGAAAGAAAAATATATTGGAAAGCAACCATGAATTCCTCAAGCCACAAGGGCTTATTAGCAAAACCGGGAAAATTTTCGACTCTTTGGCATTTTGACTAAACCCCTTCAATATAGGGTTTATCACAGAGGCCAGAGCCGTTTGAATTGAGTACCCATACTCGTACTACTTCCCCTCCAAAATCCCACCAAAACTTTTGGGTAAATTTATCATACATAGACTATAAATGGAGAGCTCAGTTGATTCTTTGTCGGAAAGTTTCCGGCGAGTTACTCCGGCGGCCATTCGGGCGATGCTAGACTGTATTATGGCTATACCGGCCTCATCTTCAACTCAGCTCCTCCTCGCTTCTCGGTGCTTTTCCAAAACTCACCAAGGTAATTGAGAAGCCCATTTTCTAAAATCATTGATATTTAGTTTGGTTACTGAGAAATTCACATAACACATATATGTTGTTTGCAATTTTGCATTTCCAGTACCCAATCAAGCTAAAAAAGATAAGGGAATTTTTTTTCTGGGTTGTAAATAATTATAATGGAAGACAAGCTTCATGAATAGCACTTGATGTTTCTTTGCCAATAATGGAGGTGTTAATATTAACTTGCATTATTTTTTTAATAGGAAATTGATTGGAGTGAGAAGTTGGATTTGGAGCACAGTAATTATGTTGGATCATATGTGGGTGCACTCTGTCACCTTCTGAAGAAGTCAGGTGAGTTGTGTTATTAGAGATCTCATACTAATGTTGTCATGCAAGCTTTATTTTCATTTTTAAAGTAGCTGGCTTTCTCCATATACTTGTTTCTTGGTAAACTATGTTTGAGGGTGTGTTTTTGGGTTGATAGGGAGTTTTTTCCATGTTTAGGCTGTTATACGTTGACAGCTGAGCTAGAAAAGATAATTGAATTAAGGAAAATTAAAAGTAGAATTAAATCACTTAAGAAAAAGCAATTAATTAAACGATCAAAGTACTTTTGTCAGTTTTACTCAAATGGGAGATGATAATGATAATCATGATGGAAATTCAGTTTTTTGGAAAGAAAATTTATTTGTCTTACCTACCTTATTTGCTGAAAATGTTCTCATATGTATTCATAATAAGCAAGGGGAACTAGCTATAGCTTATAATGAGAATCTCCTATGGATAATTAATCAGTGTGTGCGTCTTTAAAAGAATAGCTTTGTAATGATTTGAATTTAAAAGCTCAATTAAAAATTAAAAAGACAATAAATGACTGGTAGGATGTAATAAAAAGAAGAAGAAGAAAGAAATAAAAAATCTTGCTAGCTATTGTATGTGAATATTAATTTTCTTTTATAAGTTCTTATCGCAGACATGTACATAATATATACACATGTATATACTTTTTCAAATATCTTATACTGGTAAGTACCTAAAAAAGCAGACCATGCTTAGTCCTGGGGGAATTAAAAATCTGGTTCCAACATAATTTGCCCAAAAAACTGGTTCCAACATGTCATAAAGTCGTAATTTCCACACTTTGTTTGTTTTTGGTTTCTTTGGGCTATATTTGTCATATCTTTGTTTCCTCATTTGTTTTGGTCAATAAGGTTCCTCGTGATTGCATTATTTGACGTTTCATTTCAAGTATGAGCTCTGCTTATTTCTTCTAGTCATGGTGATTTTTGTTTGTAATATCCCTAGATTTTTTGGATGTTATTAAGAGAAGAAAAACTGCGAATATTTAAAGCATTAGACTTATCACCCAAAAAAAAAAGAGAGAGAGAGAAGGAATGCAAGGATGCTTATTTAGTTTGGAACATAATACTTGTGCTAAGTACAATATTTGTTTTGTTGGAACTTGGTTGTTTACTGACTTTCCTTTTCAGGGGCTAATGTTGCTGCATTGCAATCTTTTATATGGAGAATTTTAATTCCATTGATAAAGTTGGGGCATGATAATGATCATGAAAATGTTAAAGAGGTATTCGAACAAAAATATGCTCATGATGTGATGTCTGTCTTGTATACTAAAGTATGTAGTATATACTAAGTTCTTCAATGCATTATCTCTATACTCACTGCCTTTTCATGCTTTTCTTTGCATAATCTTGATTTTAGGCTGTAGGTTCATTCTTTGATCTTGTAATTGAAACAAGCAGCTGGGGAGTCGTAGAAGCAACCATTGTGCCCTATCTTCTAAGATTGGTTGGTTTATCTATTGGGATGCCTCAAAGTGAAGAATTGGCTATTTATAAATGGAGTATGCAGCTAGTTGAGAATCACGATGACACGCTAGCTGATTTGGATATGTGTGAAGACTCCATGCCTTCTCAATCTAAGTCGCTTCCCTTGCCTTTGGCATGCTATCTTTTAACCTCACTATTGGATGCTGCTATGCACTGTAATGATGTTACCTCTGGATTGCTTTTGGCTAATGGGCACTGTGCACAAATATTTGCTGTGAATTTGCTCTGGGATCTTTGTAATATAACTGTTCGAATGCTTTTACATAGTTCGGAACATCGTTCTTGTGCAATTAACTTTTTCCTTCCATTCATATTCAAGGCATACGTTTCGGACTGTGCTTTTGAAATCTCAGTTCGCGGGCAGAGTCATATGCTTTCAAGGTAAAAAGACCACCGATCAAACTGCATAAGCCTCCTGACATTATCACATGAAGGCTGTCTTGTGTTCTTGTGATCCACTTTCCTGCACTAATAGTTTTCCATCGGTTTTCCAGGAAGCGTTTTCTTATGAAAATATGGAAGTGTTGCAAGACACTGTTTTCTCTGGGGCCTTTAGAGAGAAGAGATGCATACACTATACTGTCCCTGTATTTATCTTTTTTCTCTTGTATTGATGGATGTGAAAATGCTGATTTAGGGGTGGGAGAGGAAGTGTTTGACTTGAGAGCAGAGAAGGAATTCTGGGGTGAAATAAAGAAAGGCTTGGTATTTGAGCTGTCTCTTGATTTATACTGATGCCCAGATTGACTAATAGATATAGCACTTCAAATTACTATAACATGTCTCTATTCGTCTTTATAAATTTAAAATTTGGGTCTTTGTAGGTGGATAAGGAGAGCTTAGTAAGGAAGCAGTCGTTGCATATATTGAAGGTTACGGTGTTCACAAGTGAGGAAAATCAGCGTTACTCTGATGTTACAGAGAATATATCAAGTGAGAAAAGTTCAGTCCCTCAAAATATGACAAAAAAGGGGCTGTGGGCTGACAAGGAAGCAAAGTCACTGGGTGTAGGGAAAATATGCAATTCAGTTGATTTTGGTTCGGACAGTCAACAGAAATGGGGTGCATTCTTTCTTCTGTATGAAATGCTTGAAGAGTATGGTACTTACTTGGTTGAAGCAGCATGGAATCACCAGGTTTGACATCATTCATAAATCATAATTTGATTGTTCCTGAATTTCACAGAATGATTTTGATAGAGAAGGGTGCTGATGAACTAGTGCAAAGATTATAAAACAGGGTATGATAAATTATTTGGTGTGTGCCCTTGCAAGTGTTGATCATGCTTAGGCTTCAAATAAGTTATCTTAATTTCACTTTGACATTTGTATTGATTTTTATTCTAGTTATTTATAGGTTCACTAAATACTAGTTTGATGGCTTAACCATTGTCCACATTTTACCATCATCTTTTGTTTTAAAAATCAATATCTAATTTGAGATCCTTTGCAGATAACCTTGTTGCTCCATATTTCTTTGCCATGTATCAATTCTTCGAACCCTATTACTGGAAGGGTTGTTCCGGATCAGATGGAGACATTGGAAGGAAAATTTAATTGGTTGGGTGTCTTATGGGAACAGGGCTTTTATCATGAGAACCCGCAAGGTGCATTGACAACTCTGAATACCTATTGATCATTATTATAATGTTAGCTGGTTCCTGAGTTCCATATTGGTATTCTTTACACTATCAATGCTTACTATTAAGGTTGTTTTAACATTAAGTTCCTTTTTTTTTTTTGCAGTAAGGTGTTTGATCATGGAGTCCTTTTTGGGCATCGAGTGGAAGAACTATGGAAACTGTGCAAAATTAGTGCCAGAAGATTTTATATATGGTTCATTCATACAAGGGTTGAATGATCCTGTACACCACAAAGAGTTTGGTTTGTTCTTTACTAACTTTCAACTAGCAAATATTGCATTATTATTAATATTTGTTAAAATTTTATGTGTGACTGATGTTAATTATATCTCAGATGCTTTGATTATACACATTTTACTAATTGACTCGTGAAATAATGTTGTATGAATGTATCTTCTTGGTCTAAATATTCAAAAGGTTGAATGATTCTGTGCACCTCAAATATTTTGTTATGTCCTCGGTTTGTTTGGTAGCAGTGTCCGTGTATCTTGTTTCCATCGTCTTTTCTTCTTTTTATAATCCCTTGTATTTCCGTGTTCTATTCATTTGGGAGGGGATGCTTTAGTGGAATCTTTTCTAGATATCTTACTGTTGAGAGGCATGACTTCAAATGCTATTCCTTATACAATTGTTATAAACTCTTGAGGAGAACTTTGGACTGCTGGTATGTGTCCTTTTAATATTTTCAAGTGGAACTTGTCCGCATTCATAATTAAAATTGTTTCTTATGACCTACTAACAATGGAAATTAAAAGTTCCTTCAAGGTAAAAACTTTGTCTGGTATAGGTCCTTCATAAACTCGGCACAAACTACCTGGTACAGTTGTTTAATTTTTATGATTAAATACAAGCTTTGTCCTCGAAGGGATGTGTTAGGTGTGAAGTGAATTATGGGAAGTATGCTCATCTTGTTATGCAATTTCCCAAGTTAATGGTGTAATCTGTTCTGGGTCTAAGGTGAAACATCTCTTCTGCATTGATCCTCTGAGGGATTGTTTTCGTTTTCACTTTTTCTGAATTTTTATTGGTGGATAGGCTGATTCTCCTCTAACTCAATATTTGCTCTATTCTCTTATAAAACAAAAAATTAATAAAACTATTATACATTCTTAAATGTATCCATTCATTTTATTTTTTTTGATAAGTAAATGTGTCTGTTCATTTTTTACTGTACATGGGAGATCCAATATTAGTTTGTCATGTATATGCATTGCAGTAAAAGAAGCAGAGCTGTAATGTCTTCTACAATTGGTGCTGGATTACTGCCGGTTTTCTCTATTTTGTAATGCTTTGTTTTCATTCCTTTATACAAGTATGTCAAAATTTGTAGTCCCTTTATGGAATTCCAGCTTTGTATTTGAAAAGAGCTTATGATGCACTAAAATAGAGTACAAAGCATTTATTCTAGTAGTCCTTCTCAGTTTTGTCTCAGAAGTTCAAGAATTCATTAAACATATTCCAGTAAATCGAATTTATGACAGTCTTTTCTTCCTTACTTCTTCAAAATACTACAAATTGATTGAAAAGATGCCTATATACTCTGTTGTTGCAATGCCACATGATTTAAGGACATTTGTTTAATAGTTATGATTTCTGAAATATGTGTTCTTATCTGTTCTAGGTATAAAAGGAATATATTCTTCAGGGACAATTGAAGGTGCTGCCAAATTTTTACACCAGTATACTAGTTACCTAAGTTTGAGGTAAACTATCATATTCATATGCTTGATCAGTTTCCTTTCTAACTTGATTCTTTTTGAGTGGAAGACCTGAGAAGAAATTTTATACGTTTGCATGGAATATCTGAAATGATGCCAGACTGACTGGCTGACTGCATTTTGCAATTCTTCTAGTCAGGACAATGAAGGTTTTCTCTTCTATATAAATTTGTGGTCATGGTTCCAGAGACTCTGATTCGCACTTATTAAAACAAGATCCAATTGAATTATTAATGTTCTTGATTCCTAGATAGTTCATTGTGTATACTCGTTGTGCACAAGGGTTCGTTCCCCTATTTGTGATTTTTTGCGATAAATCCTTGTAGAAAAACAAAAAAAGGATGATCATGAACTTCTTTGCCTTTTTAATTCTTCATTTGATAGTAGATTTCCGGAATTTTTTATTAGTTATCATTAGCTCAATGAATTGCACCACGGTGAGCAGGTTAGCATGGGGCTAGCAGAACTCTTTGTCCAATCCATCCATTAGTTTAAGCCATAAATATTGAATGACGCAAGGTGCAATAATGTGCAAAAGTCTCTCAGACCTAGGCTAGTAAGTTGGTTGTGCAATTAAGTGATTTGATTTAATTACAGGAGAAAGATCACATTTTTGAGCAATTTAGCATCTGTCGCTAAGAAGCATTCATTTGGACGACCTGGATTAATGGGGCTAGCAGAATGCATTGCTTCCGCTGCTTGTGGAGGTCAGATATGTGACAACAATGAAATTGAAAATTGTGTAAATGATATGTCGGAGATCGTCCAAGTGGAATCTGCACTAGAAAGTTATTCTTACAATAATAAAGAAGAGTTATTGGATGTGTTGAGATTTGTTATTGAGAGCAGCAGACAACATTTCAATCCTAATTATCGTCTTAAAGGTATCCTATTAGTTTAAGTATTAAATTCTAATTTCGTTTTCAAGACTTTGGATATATAATTTAGCAATCGGTAAGTACGCTTGATAACATTTATCTAAACCCTTTTTATGCTTACCAGTTTGCGATAAAATCCTGCATGCTGCTGCTTCAGTGCTGTCTATCTTTGATGTGTCTCTTGAGCTCCTTCTTCACTTCATTTCAAGTCTGCCACAGGACTCTACTGATTATGGTGGTATGTCTTACATTAACGTATGCGATGCCAGCTCTTGGATTTAAATCCCCATCTATGGGATTAACATTCTTCCTTTTGTTTCGCTCTTTCTGTCACTTCCCATATTTGTCTATCCGTCTATCGATCTCTGCTTTCTCTTTCATTCACACACTAGGTCCATTAAGAATGAAAGTACAAGAATGGCTTTGGGCGTGTGAGGACAAGCATTATTCTTCTACTTATGGGAGTACCAGTGTGCGAATTTTGAAGAATTTGGATAGTTTCCCAACTAGATTTATTAATCATCATCATCTAGAGAATGGTTTTATTACTTATGATGACGAAGACTTGGAAATGTGGGAATTTGAAGTAAAAAGATGGACAAGAGTGCTCTTTCTCGTAATCAAAGAGGAACACCACCTTGATCCTACACTGATGGTTTGCTTTCTTATCTTTGCATCATTTATAAAATTATTAGTTTGTATTGCTTAATTACACGTCACAATTCTATACAATTTATCACAAAAATATCATATAATCGTATCTGTAGTTCTTATCTATTAAGTTCTCTCTGGGAATTAGTCTCTTCTTAGTGAGGTTTATTATGCACTACTTTCATTATTTTAGCTATGACTGGGTGTTTGGGCAATATGTGGTTTAATGCTCCAGTACCACTGGTTGTAAAGGTATTATGTCTCTACTTCATTCATATCCCTGGGGGTTATAGCCCCTTATCTTGCCAAATCAAATGTGAACTGCTCTTATTAAGTGACCTATACTATTCTAGAATTCGGACGCACACACTTGAATTCTTCTTCATATACTTTGTCTGATTATGTAAATCCTTCGAGCATTCTCTGCCTAGGGACACATTAGAATCGTAGGCCATCATAGAATTTCTCACAGCTTTAATCCAAATTCACTTTGCATTCGTTTTACCCAGTGATGTCAGCTTGATCTAGATCAGTACCGAGTACTGACTTAGCAGTTGGTGATACTTACTGCACCGGACTGAGTCATTGTTGCTGACCTCCACATCTTGTATTCATGATGTATATTGCAGGTGAGGTGCTTTTGGCTCAAACAAGTTCTTATTTAGCAAGGGTATAAATGAAAACATGAAAAAATCATTATTGATGGGATTTTAAGATCTTATGGAGATGTGGGTGTTTCATGATTCCTTGGGGTGTGTGAACGGAGCAGAATGCTCGAATTCTTAGCACACAGTTTATGTGTCTTGATATGTTGTGGGGTATGATTTCTTTTCTTGGCTTGCTCGTTTTGGGCTTTGGCTATGGGTCCTTTTCGGGGAATAGGCTTGTTGGTTCTTCATAGCTACTGGAGTGGAGTTCTTCCATTGTAGACTTCATTTTATTCCTCTTTCGTTAATAGAGGACCTCTTGTCCTCTCTTATTTTTTGTATTTTTGTTTCTCTCTGCAACATTTTTTTTAAAATTAAAAAATAACTAACAGAAATATAGGAATAATATAAGTAACATGAATAAATATTCATGAATTCTTTTAATCCTGCATCTTCAAGTGACTGAATAATTTTATCCAAAAAAACGTGATATCACTGTATGTGTCTGCAATATGTTTATATCTTTATACACTATATTCACATATCACATACACCTGATGGTTTTCCTTCTTTATCACTATATCATCCCTTTTGGATGGATCGTCATGCAACATGGTTGGTCGTTATTCTATTTGGTAATTTTATTATATTCTTTATTATGTGTATGGGCTGCTACATTATTAGGTACAGTTACTAGTTATGCATAATTTATAATTTTGTATGTATTTAGTTACCTCACAGCATGTTCAGTTCTTTCCAAGTAGGAGTCTTTTTTATTCTTTGAATATTGATTACCTAATGAATCAGATGTTGATTTTATTTGTTCATTTCTCTATTCTGGAGATATTCACTCTTCATGAAACCTGGTTGTGCAGTTTATTCGAAATCATGGCATGGACCTCTGCAAACAGAACAATCACTTGGCATGGGTACCTGTGAAGTTTCTCATCCTCATCTTGACTGTGGTTCAGGAATTCCAAGTTATGAATGACAGAACAGCTGACAGTGGTATGAAAGGAAAAACCAAACCTGATCTTTCCTTGCTTGAGATATTGGGTGCTCCAAGTTCTAAACAAGCTTCAATATTAAGTGGGAAGTTTGTCAAATCATTAACTTCTACATTGGTATGGGTCATATACTGCACTGCATGCTTTCTTTTCTTCTTACTATGTGTATTGATGTTCTGTACTCCCTTCACCCCAAGCTGAGTGAATGAATTGGACTGGCACATAGTTTAAAGAAGAGCATATTTGACCAAGCCAAAATATAACTCCATTATGCTCTTTGAATAAAACAACATTTCTGTCATTTCAAATCAAAAGGTAGTACTCTCCATGTTTAGGACCCACTGAGGGTTAAATTACTAGGGTAAAATATTAAAATGCACATGGGTACTATTAACTAGGATCAAGTCCATAGTTGTCAAGGCGTCGCCTAGGCGTCCAGGCGTTGGGAAATCTGCAAAGCAAGGCTCGACTTGGGAAATAGTCGCTAAGGCGACCTTCGACAGCTTCGACGGCTTCTCCGACCTCATCGCGCGACTGCTCCGACCTCGCGACTGCTTCAACAGCTTCTCCGACCTCATCGCACGACCTTCTTCTCCGATCGCCGACCTCGCGACCTCATCGCGAACCTCGCGACCATCTTCTCGATTACTCCGACCTCGCGACCTCATCATGAACCCTCGCGACCTTCTTCTCCGACCTCATCGCGAACCCTCGAAGTCGCGATCGCTGTCGCCGACTTCTCCTCGCTCGTCTGCTTTCGACTTAGCTGGGAACAAGCTTTGTTGTTGGGTCTGTGTCTCTAATCTCTATATATAATATAAATTTATATATGTATAAATTTATACATATATATATATAAATTTATATATATATATATTTATATCGTATAAATTTATTTATATATATATAATAAAATAAATAAAATAAAAATAAAAAATATTATATTTAATATATATCATATATATTAAAAAGAAATTAATATATATTTAAATAAACAAAATAATAAAAATAAAATAAATATGAAAAAATAATTTTAATGATAATGAAATAAATACATAAAAAATAACTATGATATTGTCATTGCATAAATATTATATACACTTAACTATTAACTATATATAATATTTTCAATAAAATATAATATTTAATTAAATATGTATATTTTAATTTTAAAAATAAATATATTTAATATGTAGTATAGTTGCATGAAATAATTTGAAAATAAATACTATATACACTTAATTATTAATTTAATAATACACTATATATTTATATATATACATATATATATTATATAACACTATCAATGGGATTTAAAAATATATTTAATGTTATTCCATAGTGTTATGTTTTGAGTTTTAATATATATGAAATTTTATTGCTAATATAGTTGTTATGTAAAATAAATAATATATAAATTGTACATTGTAAACAACTTGTCGCCGTACGGACGCCATGGCGGTCGCCTTGTCGCCTAGGCGTCCAGGCAGTCGGCTACCGCCATGACTCGCTGTGGCGCCGTGACAACTATGATCAAGTCACTAAATCGGAACATTCCAAAAGTGGGCCATAGGTAGTACTAATTATGGAGATGGTTCTAAAAACTGTATCTGTTTTCATGCAGGAGGGCCTAGTTTCATTTGCACAATTGTCTTGTTCCGTTTTCTGGTCCCGTAAGGTTATGGAGGACACAGATCTGCCATATTCGGTTAGAGGAAAGCTAGGAGGCCCGAGTCAACGCCGATTATCACTTTCTACCATGACTGTTATCTTGCAGGCTGTATGATCTTTTTGCTATTTAAGCGTGCTAACAATTTTGGTTTACTTTTGAACACATTGTTGAATAAGATACATATTTTCTTTTTTAATGACTGGTAGTAATTTTCTTTCTTTGTGTGCAAATTCGAGTGAGGTCACACTATAAACCTTTTGGTGGTCATGATACTTGCTACTGGGGTCAGAGGAAGATAATTTTCTGATCTCTAGGGGTACAATCACAATTTCATTTCATATTGCAAGCTATATACTCTCTTTGCTATTCAATCATCCACTGTTAAAAATGTATATACATATATGTGTGTGTGTATTCGTATTCATGTCTTAATGACTTGTAGTAATTTCCTCTCTTTGCATGTAAATTCTAGTTTGGTCAGTGTTCATACACCTTTTGGAGGTCATATGATACTTGCTGATGGAGTTAGAGAAAGAAAATTTACTGATCTCTAGGGTATCATTATTTCATGACACTCTTTTCAGAGGGCTTATAGTGGTCTTGCAGCATATTTAATGCGAAAACAAGCTTAATTCAATCCATTTCTCATAGTTAATACATTTATTAGCTAGTATGTATGGTTGAAACGAATGAAGTGATAGTGTCTTAGCAGATGACTCAAATATATCACATGCTATTTATTTACTGATGAACTATCATAATTGCATAACTGTACTACAACTTTATCTTCGTTTCTGTTTTATATGGGAGACGGTGCCTTTCTTGCTTTTCTTTGGGCTTTCGCCTTGAAGCGTTTCGGGGTACACTAACTTCACTACAGATATTCATAGAAATTGGTGGATTGTCCTTCATTAAGTACTTGTACCTTTTCCCACTTTTTGCTGTTTCCTGGGATTCTCAGAACTACTTTGATGTTCCTGTCTTACTTCTAATAAGATTATTTTTAATTAAGAAAAGTTAGTACTTCAATGTATTTTATCTGTTCGTCTTTTGTTAAAGTGCTACACAAAATTTAGTTTGGATCTGTTTTTCTAGTCATGTATAGTATTAAATAACTTAAACTTTTAACTGTTTGCATATTTCTGCATATGTATAAGTATGCATCTATATGTTTTTTAGCCTTCTAGGTTTATGAATTGTAGTATTTGTTTCCTGTGATTATCATTGTTTAGATCACTTTAATTGATGAGGTTTCATTGTTGTCATAACCAATGCTTTATTAATTTTCAGTTATGAGACACGTGCTTCTTCATGTTCATCTTATTTTCAAATTAGTCAACGGAGTCGGAGATCAAACCTAGTGCTATGTTTGATACTTACTCCTTGTATTGATACCACCACATGTCATAATATGTTTGTCTTTCTGCCATATCAATGATCAGATAACATCTGTGAAGTCTCTTGCATCTGTTTCATCATGGTGTGCCCAGTTTGGAAGTGATAATTCTCTCAACTCTGCTTTTACTTTTCTCTGGCAACTCTCGTGGAAAATTATTCAATCTCCAACTTGTAGTTCAGAGGTATGTTCAAGATGTGTGATTTAACTTGAGGAAGTTTGATGGCTTTGTTGTCACTAAAAACTTCTGAATTTTCTTTTGACTTGTAGTTTCCTTATGCATCTTTCACTTATTGGTTTATATTTCCTAAAGCAGAGTGAAGCAGAAATTTGTATAGGAGCGTTTGAAGCATTAGCTTATGTCCTGAAAGCAATAGCATTTACCTCTTCTCCTTTAGCTTTGGATTTTCTGGTGGAAAATTATAAATCTTCGTCCCCAAAAGCTGAACACGAACCTCTGTTAGATTCTCTTCTTCAGGCTTTTCTTCAGGGCATCAATAATGTTATTGCCGTCGGAGATTTGGTGAGAAGTCGTCGAGCAATTTTGATGAACTGGAAGGTGATTGATTATATATCTGACTCTTTTGCATGCATAGTTTATATTAAAATATATAGTATATTGCACTCCTTGCACTGTCTACTGAAGCACACAAAACTTGAATTCTTGATTACCAAGTGGCATAGTGGGCATGATTTGTGTGTCAGGTTGACAAATTAACAGTATCTGTGTCTTCGTTTTATAATTGTTAATGTGAAGATATTTTATTCCTATTTTCAGTAGCATGTGTGTCCTAGATGCTATGGTTTGGTATGACCCTTGAAAGTTGGATGTATTATAGACTTGTGTGCACTCTTTTTAATAGACGTGAGCCAATTATTACCATATTTGTTTATAATGATTCTTTAATCACATAAAATATTCTATGGTAAGAGCTTTGTATTTTTACACCGTTTTCTTTTGTTGTATTTCACCTACTCATCCTTTGTATATTTTCTTTCTTCTGATAAAACCTTCTGCTTTTATCTAAACAAAACTAAAGATTTCTATATTATATCTTGCGATTGATTCAGTGGATCTGCCTAGAATCTTTGCTGTCAATTCCAGAATATGCTCTTCAGAATGGAGTTTATTTACCCAGTTCCAATTTTCTCTTCTCGGATACCATGGTCAGGTGGATTTTTGGTGATCTTGTTGAGAGGTATGACACTGGTTTAGTTAGTTGTACATATGAAACTGTTTATGTTATTGATGATATGAAATATGTTTAAACCAGAAAGTAATTACTGGGATCATTCAGCAGTTTCGGTTTGTGTTCTAATATAAAAGATAAAACTTTTTTGTAATTCTTCCATTTAAAAGATCAAATTTATTACCTTATTTTAGATGTGTAGACTTGATCCTTTTAGTTAGTTAGATTTGCTTTTACTTTCTCATCACACATTCTAAAAAATTAAATATAATTTACAGAAAATGGTTTAGTTACGCCGATTAATTGATCATTTTCTTCCGTCTGTTGACATGGTCATGAATGTATATCTCAAATGATATGCTATTTGTCTGGTTTTCCCCTTTTATCTTTGTGTTTCTAACGAGTTAACTGCTACTGTTGGTTTTATCACCTGACCACTTCCGTAATGAATTTGCAGCCTTGAGAATGCAGGTGAAGGTTCTGTTTTACCCATGTTAAGATCTGTCAGATTGGTCTTGCAGCTATTTGCTCTAGGACGGATGGGTTCTGTTGTTTTCTCGTGTAATGGAGTGGATGTCCAGGTTCCTAAAGTATTTTCTAGATTAACTTTGTGTGTGCATGTGCTTATGAATATTCCTATTGTCTTGGTCTTGGTGAAGAGGAGGATAGCTGAACACGTATGACATTAAAAATATTAAGTGGTGATGGTGACTGTTGTGCTAATTTCTTGATATTGGTTAGCTTAAACTTTTTAGTGGGAAGTGATTGAAACCGCTATTCTTGTTAGGTCTAAGATGTCCAAGAATGAAGAGTGGAATGGAGGAAATGGGAGGGACAGTGTAAGAAAATGAGTGCCTGTGTGAGGAGAAGAGATAGAGAGATAAAATGCTGTAAAACCATTAGCATAAAAGAACGAATATACAGGCAAGCCCTTATTTGACATCATATACTACCCACCTTGATATTTTGGGCTGTCTCAAAATGTTGACCACTTTTTCCACCAATGTACTTTTTGGTAGGAATAGCCTATCCATAGTACAAAATGATTAAAATAAACATCTAGCCATTTGGAGTTGCCACATGAAATGTGGCAGACGAAGGAACACTTAACTACTATTTTTGGACAGACAATAATAATACCATTATACTTGTAGTCCCTCTCAAAACAATATGCGAGAGCAGAGAGCGTCTTGAGTTTGCCAAGCAAGAACTGGAAAAAGTGTAGCATTAGTGAGACTCCATTGAATTAATTGGCAAAAAGAACAACTTTTTTTATAAAACCTGATGCAAATTTTCAATGGTAGGCTTTTTGTAAACTGATCATGCGAAGCAAATTCTCCCTATTGTTAGTAAAGTAAAGGGGAAGGCAAGTTAATCTGTCCTTGGAATTTCCACTTCATATAGTTAGACTTAGAGCCCTTTACGACTTATTTTAAAATGACTTAAAGTTAAAATATAAGTTGACTTATAAGTTGTGACTTATAAGCAAAAGTGTTCGGCATCAATTCGACTTATAAGTCAGAAATTAAGTAAAAACAAGTTACGAAGGTGTTTGGCTCATAATGACTTATAAGTTATAATCAAATGTAAAGATTACTAAAAATGACATTAATAAAAAGAGGGGCAAAATTGACATTACATATCAGCTGTAACAGATAAGTAGGAAAATAAGTCATTGCCAAACAGAGGAATAGTGGCAAATGACTTATAAGTTGGTTTAAGTCAATGCCGAGCAGGCTCTTAATGTATTAAAACTAATATTTCTTTGATATTACCTGTCACAAATAATATTATAATTTTCTTTTTTAAAGTTTGCTCAAGGGGGCCATTGCTTGGTGCAGTGGTAATACCTTGGCCGGACAACCCTGAGGTTGCCGTTCAAATTTTAACGCCCACTTCCACTTCGTTGAACAATCCCAAAGTTTGGCTGTTCAAATGTTAAATCTCCAAGCATTTTCCTGCTAACATCTTCCAGTTTGAATGCAGATGATGTGGCATTTGGTTCGTTCTTCTTGGATATTACATATCAGCTGTAACAAGCGAAGGGTTGCACCCATTGCTGCTCTTTTATCTTCTGTCTTGCATTATTCAGTGTTTAACGATGAGGCCATGCATGAACTTGACAATGCACCAGGACCTTTGAAGTGGTTTGTTGAGAAAATTCTTGAAGAAGGTGCAAGAAGTCCACGAACTATTCGGCTTGCGGCATTACATTTAACTGGCCTATGGCTCTTAAATCCCAATACAATAAAGTATTACATGAAAGAGTTGAAGATATTAACACTTTACGGATCTGTTGCATTTGATGAGGATTTTAAAGGTGAATTGGCCGACAATCTTGATGCAAAAAGTGAAGTATCAGTGTTGGCTAAAAGCCCAGATCCTGAGCTGACTGAAGAATTCATTAATACAGAGCTGTATGCACGCGTGTCGGTTGCTGTATTATTCTACAAGCTAGCAGACTTGGCTGATATGGTGGGATCAAAAGGCGAACATGGAAACAGTCGCGCTGCCCGCCAAGCTGGCAAAATGTTTTTGGTAGAGCTTCTTGATTCTGCGATAAATGACAAGGATCTTGGAAAGGAGTTGTACAAGAAGTACAGTGCAATTCACAGGCGCAAAGTTCGTGTGTGGCAAATGATATGCATATTGTCTCGGTTTATTGATCAAGACATTGTCCATAAAGTTACATGTAACCTGCACATTGCCCTGCACAGAAACAATTTGCCTGCTGTTCGACAGTACTTAGAAACATTTGCAATCTATATATACTTGAAGTTTCCGTTACTGGTTGGTGAGGAATTGGCTCCGTTGCTTCGTGATTATGATATGAGAAGTCAGGCACTCTCTTCGTACGTGTTTATATCTGCAAATGTCATCCTCCATGCGACTGAAGCGGTTCAATACAGGAATTTGAACGAATTATTTCCTCCTATAATTCCGTTATTGACTTCACATCACCACACTTTGTGTGGCTTTACACAGTTGTTGGTTCACCAAGTCCTTTCCAAATTATTGCCTGCCCTGGATTCTACTACCACTGAAACCCTTTCATTAGAGAAAAAGTGCTTTGTGGATTTGAAATCTTTCTTAGAAGGTAACACTGATTGCTCAAAGTTGCGAGCATCAATGGAAGGTTATCTTAGTGATTTTAATCCAGAGAACTCTATTTCTCCGTACGGGATTTTCAGTAATCGGGTGGAGGAACTGGAATTTGAATGTGTTCCAACATCCCTTATCGAGCGGGTAATTGACTTTCTAAACAATATTAGGGAAGACCTCAGATTTTCATTGGCAAAGGATGCAGCAACTTTGAAGAATGAACACTTTCAGGTTAATGAAGATCCCAAGTACAAGGAAATGCCAGTAAATGTGAACAAAGAAGAATTGCTTGCCCAGCTGCCTAAAGATATATCACTGGATTTCCAGAAGAAGGTGACCTTCCCAAAGCACGAAATGCAAGACACTAATTCCAGCTTCTTCTTTGGCAGCCACCAAAGTCACAAATCACTTGCAGACATGGAAAAAGAAGATCATCTCCTTGATCAAGTGCTGCGTTCGAGAGGTTTAGCTGTGGAGAAATCAAGAGCAGATCGACAACATATTATCCTTGTGGCGTCACTTCTTGATCGCATACCTAACCTTGCTGGATTAGCACGGACATGCGAGGTATTTAAAGCAGCTGCTTTAGCCATTGCTGATACAAATGTACTGCATGACAAGCAGTTCCAACTCATCAGTGTGACAGCAGAGAAGTGGGTCCCCATTATCGAAGTACCAACAAGTAGTGTCAAATTTTTCTTGGAGAAGAAGAAGCAAGAGGGGTTTTCTATATTGGGTCTAGAGCAAACTGCCAACAGCATACCTCTCGACTAGTATGTCTTTCCAAAAAAGTCTGTCCTAGTTCTTGGTCGTGAAAAAGAAGGTATACCTGTGGAATTGATTCATATTCTGGATGCTTGCATTGAAATCCCGCAGTTGGGAATTGTTAGATCACTCAATGTTCATGTTAGTGGTGCCATTGAGCTCTGGGAGTATACTCAACAGCAAAGATCCCAATAATTTATATCTACAGATACGATTGTTTCTCAATCAATTCGTTTTATTGTACCATGTTATAGTTATGAATCACAACAATAATTTAGTTACTTTGTGATTCATTTACGCATTCATATATAATAAATACTAAGGCACTGGTTTAGGCTAAGATCTGTCCTGATTGCTCCTACAAGGGAGAAGCCGGATTTTAGTCTCATTCCTCTCTGGAAATTGATTTTGAACCGGAGTTGATCCATATTCCGGATGATTAATGCTTGTTTGCCGGTTTTTTTTTTTTTTTTTGGTGCTCAGAAATTCAAGACAATATATATATATATATATATATATATATATATATATATATATATATATATATATAGCACGGATTTGAAGATGTGGTAAAGGAACTTAGATATCATTATTTTTCGTGAGTATACATTTTAGCAGAAGACTATTTGTGAAAAAATAATATTGAACAATCTTATGTGGACATTTTGTTCCTGAGCTGTGTAGGCTAGCTTTTCAATTTATGAGATTTAGACGACAAGATTACAATCAGAAGATAGTGTATATATATATAAATTAGCTTTTGCTGAAAACAGAGGATAAAAACACGGGATAAGCAACTAGAATCGGGCGGGCATGAGGCATCTTCATCTCTCATGGAATACCTTGACCGTTGAGTTCACCTTTATCACACCACCAGTAGCCAGTGAGCCAGTGAGCCAGTGAGCCAGTTTGAAAAAATTATACATAAGCAACCACTAAAATTATTCATTCATTCCATATGGAAAAACAATAAGAAACGACTAATGAGGGAGAGGGACTGCTTGTGTAGATCGAATTATCATGTAAATGGCAGAATTTAATTGTTTACCTATATTTTTGTATTACTGCCAAAATTTTAGCAACGAATCCTTTCTTTTTTTGTGCCTGAAAATCCATATTCAAATTTTTTGAATAACATGTGAAAATATCATATCAGTTTCCTTAAATTAATTAACCCATCACCTGAAAGCTTTGCATTATAGCTTTGGCCTTGGTGGCTGTGGTGGATTCAGTACTACTACTGCTTCTCTTCTTCTTTTTCTTCCTGCCTCTTGACATTGTCAAAGATCTGAGAAACCCTGGTATCATAACTTTCCACTTCCCCATACGAGTTGGATCATGTTTTGCCTTGCTTTGAACAGCAATAATCTATTAACAATATATATATATATATATATATATAATGAAATTTTCAGAATTAATATTATATATATAAATGATCCAATATTAATTGTTTTTGGCCAAATTATGCCCATCATATATAATGTTGGAACGGATTAATAAGAAATATATATATATATATATATATATCAATAAACTGATCACCTGGTTAATAGGTTGTTGGATGTAAGAAGAAAGTGGGTTATTCTGATGGTGGGATGATCTAGCTGCAGACTCCCGAAGGCGGCGTGAGTAGTTAAGGAGCTCGGCTCTCCGGTTGCCGCTAGTAGCAGTACCACCGTCCTTGTTAACTGGGTGAAGATGAAGATGGTGGTGGTGATGGTGGTTAGCCGATGGTAGCAGCGTTGTTCTTCTCCTCCTTGGTCTTTCCACATATACAGCCACTAACACAGACTTCTCTCTGCAGATTGTAGCCTGTGACTGCAGTATATATTAGTTAACAACAAATTAATCAACTAATTCAACCCACATAATAATATCTACTAACAATATTAACAGATCAAAAGATTAATTACCACCTTTTTTGGCATAATTTTGAGCAGAAGTAATAAATGGATTTCGAGACAAAAGAGCAATATATAAAATTAAAATTAAAAATTTAAGATAGAGAGAGAGTGAGAGAGAAAACTTGGTTAAATAGTAGACGTAGGTGTGAGATTGCAGGCTTGAATTTGATAGAAACAAATGCCGGAGGCATATATAGTATAGGTAGTTAATAGTTATTGGTTTAATCGAAACCGCACCCATTAAATTTTATGTACACACTCCCTCCCAAATATGAAAATCCAAATCAACATTTTATTTTTATTTACAAGTCTAATGAATAAAACCATAACACGTACAATCCTTCATATATTTTAAAATAGCTATACATAATTAATTAAAGAAGCAGATTTTAATATTGACCTGTTTAACACGTAGCTTGCTAATAACTCTTTTTTAAAATAAAAATATTTTTTTATGGGATATAATATAATAGAATCATTACCAAGTAAATCCATTTGGCACTCCAACGACCAGCTGAAGCTGAATAATAGATTATTAAATGTCTCAAATTTTTTCACTCTTTTATATTGTTTAATAATTTACATTGAACATAATATTTTTGCAACTATTGAAATGAAACTATCATTGCAACAATTTCATGCAATGTAGTCTCGAAAAATAAAAATATTATTATAAATAATATTTTAACAATATTATTTAGTAATTTATTTTAGAGGGCACAGAAGGTGAAGGATGTGACGCCCCCAAAATTTGGTATACGTCACTTATCTTGAGTCGCCACACTCATACTAATACATAAATTCAAATACAAACTTAATTATATATCCGTCAGTGTAACATACGACAATACATAAACCGAGAAGTTTAATAGGAATATTGTCATTTAGACAATATTCATACTGCGAAGTCCTCATTACATTTATTATCGTAATTATTTAATGTAATAATGGGACTACTAACGCTTATCTTGGGACCATCACTCTTTTCCCGACTCGTCTAAAATTTATATTCTCATTTTCAAGAGAAAAAGTGAAAAGAAAGGGTGAAATTTCAATCTAAATTTCAAAGAAGAAATATTATAACCAAGATAATGCAGAATAAATTATCAATAGTCTTCAACAATGTTAAACCGATAAAATACAATAGACAATGGGTTTAATCTAATGAATACGTAATCCATTAAAAGAGTCAAGTAGAAAACAAAGTCTACATCTTTTAGGTTTTAAAGGTTTTCATCAATTTTATCACTAAAACTCGGTTTAATGAATAAACCACAATATCTAATCATCCCTGTCTGCGGTCAAGAATTTTCATCAAATTATCAATGGTCATGACTATACCGAATCACCCCCTGGTCATAATCATACCAAAAATTATCCATCACCGCATTACAGTGTTAATCGGAGGACTTTTGTCACATCATTTATATCAATGCCACGATTATACCGAATGATCCTGGTCATAATCATACTAAGTTCATCGATGTGACGTAGCCAAAAGATAACATAATATAACATGAGGATGATGATATAATGACATAATAATTCAATAAAACAAGTTCATTTGAATTAATTTATTCAGAACTAATAATGTCCAAATTATCAACACGACATCTTTTTTAGAAGTAAAATTCAAGAACGCTTCGGAAAAATATTTTCATTAAAATCTTTGGATGAAGCGAAAATATCGAGGATATTCCACTAAATTCATGGAGTATAGAAGTCAAAATTTTAACCAACCTGAGTATAATAGCAAATGAAATAACAAAAGAAATTACCACGCATGCAGTCTTGGATGACAAGTTATTCCAATGAGAATAATAAAATCGAATGGTCCGGTGTAAAACACATGCATTGGGATATTCCAATAGAATAATAAAGCAGAGAATAATAAAGGCGGGAACCGCGTCCCACAGAAAGATGACAGGATGTTCCAACGGAATAATAAAATAATAAGAATGTCACCAAGTATAGGGATTAAGATATACTGAGTTATTCCAATGTAATAAATAAGAATGGAATAATATAAGGATTTCACCAAGATAGGGTATTCAAGCATATCTGGTCATGTATCTAGATGCCATTTTCTGAGTTATTCCAATGTAATAATAAAGAATGGAATAATGTAAGTTCTCTTCGTGAATAAAAATAACACCCCTTACTAAAGACAACAAATAATATTCCCTACCTTAGAAGAAATGAATATTGGAAAAGTGAAGTAGCGAGAATCTTTCCTTCTTTCTCTATAGTTTCTCTCAGAGTTTCAATGAATTAAGTAAGAAATAATGAAGGAATGAAACTTTTCTATTTATAAAAACCGAGGGTGGCTTTTTAGTCTTAACGGAAGGTCAAAACGACTCTTGGTAATATGAAGAGACAACTACTATTCATGGCGAAGGGGTAATTAACCTTTGGAACAATCAAGAAAGGCGAGCTTAACTCTTGGTAATATTGAAGGACAACTACTTATTTCGAAGGGGTAATTACTATCGACGAAGGTAAATACTATCGACGAAGGTAAATACTATGAAGAATGTAATTACTATTCGACGAAGGTAAATACTATCGACGAAGGTAAATACTATTGAAGAAGGTAATTACTATCGATTTGAAGGTAAATACTATTCGACGAAGGTAATTATTATTCACAAAGGTAATTACTATTCATAAAGGTAATTACTATCGACGTAAGAGACTTCTAGAGATGATGACATATGGGCCCCCATAAAATAATCAAACTTACCACAAACGTCCCCATAACAATTTCTTTTATATACATCGAGGATTGAATAAATATTACCACAAATCATTTTATTTTTAATCAACACATTTTAATCTTTCAACAATTATTAATCATTTATAACTTGTCGTCTCAATTAATAATTTAATACTATAACATATTATATGAGATGATAATCGTGACAATAATTGAATCAATAATATAAGAGATATGATGACACGAATTATCGTGAAGAATAATCGAAGATATATTGAGTGACTTCTCACATAAAGATCAATAATCAATATCGCGGCGCTACTATACAATTCTGGCAGACATCGTACTTTTACTCTGGGTTAATTCACGGTTTTGACAGAATAACACCTCCTGCCGTTATTTTTATAGAAAAATAATTTTGTCGCTTTTCTAACTACGATAATACTTCCGTTAATGGGGTCCACTAATGATTGGTAGTCGTCGACAAATATTCCCCAAGAAAAAGAATATTCTAAACCAAACGATAATATTTTTTATGACAACTTGTTTACTTTTGCAAAATTTATAAATATTACCCACAACTATAATATTATATCAAATTTATTCCATAATATTCAAAATAATATTTATAAAAAAATTCATCTTTATTTATAAAAATTTGAAAGGCCTTAAAGGATAACCTCACGTTATTGCACTAGAGTGTCTCTTACAATAACACTATTTTGAAAAATTATAAAACATCATTTTATACATAACACCTAATAAAAGTGTATTCAATTATATAAAACGACATCGGATTTTATATGATTTTGCCTAATACCTAAATAAACAATTTAAGGTACTCTTACTTCACAAGAGTCCAATTATAAAATCAACAAATGTAGAAAAGAAATTAAAAAAAAATAGATAGGATTTTTGGGGTGCAATACCTATAAATCTAAATTGTATCATTTGTTAGACAAAAGTAAAAAATTATTGCACATAGTTTGCTTTTTAATATTGGATTTTCGTTAATATGAAAATAAATAAATAACTATCTCAAATGTATTTCAAATTATGTGACATTGATTGAGATACGTTGTATTTTATGATATATATATATATATATATATATAATCAATCACAAAAAAAAATAACTAATGTAATAATAACACATTTTTTTGTATACGTTATTTAAAACAAAAAAAAAAAAAAATTACTCTTTCTCAAGAGCCTTGAGACACCATCTCTAACTATTTGTTTGCTTCTTGACTGTTACATAAAGCACACTCACTGGATCATGTTATCCTATAGTGATTGGCAAATATTATATTGTTTGTCATCGAACTAGGTCCTATCATTTTTCCTTTTTTTTGGTAAATACCAAATATGGATGTAGCATGTAAGCACCACCATAGATAAGAACATCCCATAGAATAGATAATACAAGTGTTATAATTCTACCAATCATTTCACACTGTAAGAACCAGCAGATCAAGGTTTTCTAATGTATCCCAAGTGATAATGATGCTCTGGGATCCTTAAACTAGATAAGCAATCCGATTTTTTCAACTCTCAACTAGGAAAGAAGAAATAATTCAATCCAAATTTCCCAAGGAATACAACATCTAGAGATCAAAAGGACGTACTTAAAAGCTGAACGTTACTAATCTTTTTTTGAACTGCCGGGTGTCTCATCTTGCCAAGTTGCTTGCCACTGCTTGTCATAAAATGTTGTCTCTTCGATCAACCTTTTCAGATTATCAATATCTTCATTCTTTCGGATCAAAAGTACACCAGCTACAGCTACAAATAGTAGAGTTTTGCAGAAGAAGTTGCCCATTTGGTCAACGAGACCTACCCCGGTCAAGCTGTCCACAAAATAAGCCATAAAGAACCCTACCATTGCAGCACGACCTGCAAATTAATTGAAAAACACCAACACATTAAACCAGCATTGGCCAGATATGAGCTGTTTCAAATTCTAATTTCAGGACAAAAAATTCTGGACAAACCATTGAGTAATTCAGCTTCTGGAAGATGGAACCTCTTCACCCATGCCCACCAAGGAATGATGGAGGTGTCAAAAACTACAGGGTTATCATTATTGGATGATTCTGGGTTATCTTCTAGCCATTTCCTCCTCTTAACCTCTGGAAAGATTAGCCAAGAAGGCCAACTTAGGAGTTAGCTATTAAGTAGAGGAAAAATTACAACAATAGACAAGTATATAGCAATCCTGATATGCACCCAGCATTTAGTACTACCACCAAGTGACATTGGCCCCAAATGTACAGAGAATAACTAAAATAAGCCAATCACTTTTAGTCTCTTTTACTTTATGAGAAATAGAAAACCACTTTCTTGAAGTTCTAATGATCTGTGTTTTGTCATTCATCTTTATGAACGACAAAACACAGATCATTAGAACTTCAAGAAAGTGCATCATATATCAAATTTAAAAAAAAGTAAGGGTATAATTGTGAGAGAGAGGACATCTTCTCAAATTTCAATTACCAATCCAATCATACTTGTTCTATCTGGTACATTTTCTTGATAAGAACTTGAGAAGAACCAACTGTAGCAAAAAAGGGGGGGGAGGATTTCTGATAATATAGAATTAACAAAGCAAGCCTTTCCTGTAACACATACCACAAAATATGAAATTACTAAACAAATGTGTCCTACCAAGTCATCTGCATGCATAACCTCTAGTCCTGGTTACATTCATAATGTAAAATCACATATTATAAACTAGCCGTAATTGAGTTTTTGAAATGTGCAACTTTTGAACTATATATACTAGATGATGCCATTCCTGGTTATAGAAAAAATCTGCTAGGGGGTCAAAAGAGTACACAAAATTTCTTGTTAGCCTTTTGTTGAATACTGAAGTATTCTTGGTTTGCTCCTGAATACTGAATAGATTCAGTCACTAAGCCTAATACATACTCAGCATGAATACTCTTGTCCTGTTTTATGAAGTACCACATTTAAAATGAAGATATCCATTATACTGATTCAATATAGCCCATAAGGATACTTAAACCGAATAGTACCCATATCATATATTTCTTGTCTAAAATGCTCCTATCCATTATCCATATATACAATCTCATCCATATATATTTTCGTCCAATACTATACACTCTAGCTTTGATGGTTCCAGTTCATAATGGTGATCGTTTGAATTTCTAATATCTAGAACCAAGATGCAATATTTCATCAATAAATCCAATTTATCCATTCCTGGCTCAATTCCCAAACAAGTAAATGTTGCACAAATTAGGCAGAGAAAGATAGGTCAATGTCAAACAAATTAAAACAAGAATTCTAAATTTATAACCAACTACAAAATGAATAACTATATGCATGCAGAATAGAGGGAGTCACCACACCAGCATCAATAACAGCATCCCAATCAGTTGTTCCATCTTTCTGAAACTGCTTCAAGTCCCAAGTCCCTCCAACCCACTTGGGGTTCTCATACTTAGCCACCAAAATCTCCACCGGAGCTCCGGTGGCCGCCGGCGACCCGTTGGCCTCTAAAGAACCCTCTCTGGACTCCGATTTAGGCTGAGATTCAGTCACAGAAGCTTCGGGAGCCTTGTTCTCATCCTCCAAAGTGACAGCAGAGGCAAGAACACCGGACCCATTATCAGTAGCTCTGGTGGACAGCAAAAGGAGGTGTCTTTTGGGTCTGAGGAAGAAATAAGGCTGAAGGGTCAACTGGGTTTTTGAGGGAGAGTTAGGAGAGAGAGTAGGAAAGTGGGTTGGAGGAGATGATAGCAAAGCCATGGACATTGTTTCTTTTTTTGAGGTTTTGGAGATGTTAGAACATGATGGTGATTTTCTTTTGAGCTATTCTGAACCTCATAATTGGGGGTGCCTTTGGGAAGTATTAAATAGTACTACTGCAATAAATACATGACTGGTGACAGTCTCACAGTAGTATTTAATAAAGGAAAAACTATAGCTATTACGAATCCGATTAGCATGGAATTTATTTTTTGATAAGTTGGTCAATTAGTTAATAGAATATTAATACACATAGAGTCTCATTTGCATGTCAATACTTTTTGATCAATTGACCAACTTACCTAAAAATCAATTTCATGCTAACCACTTTCAGCTATTACCCACAAATAAAAAAATTATCTTTTATATAAAATAGTTGTGTCCCGTGCATTCTATACTAAAAAAATGATATGATTTAAATTAATTATATTTTATTAAATAGATATCTTTTAATGGGTGATATTTTTCTATTACCCATGGTATAACGAGTAATATTTTGATGACAAATGATTAGATACAAAAAAAATATATAAAAATAATGTATGATATTTCAATAGTTTAATGATTTTAATAAGTGTTTTGTATATTGTGAAAGCTTAAATTATTGTACTCTTTTGATAATAACAAAATAATAATGGTCAACGATGACATGAAAATAATAAATGTTTTGTGCATCGTAGAGTGATTTCAACTTTCTCTCAACGATTGTTAAGTTTATTTTGAATAATTCACTCTACCATAATAAAATGACTTTAACCTTTACTCAACGATCATAAAATTTTCATTTAGCACTTTATATTTTTTGAGATGTTATGTTTTGCTTTAATGAATACTCTATTTTTTGCTCTAAAAATCAATAATAACCTTTAAGTAACTTGTAACAAGACATTTATACAATTATAATATTAAAAGGAAAACATAAATTTATTTGGATTTCCTTTTACTCCTTTTTTTCGTTTTTAGTTTTTTTTTTTTAAAAAAATTATGTTTCCCCTTTTAATTTATTATGCTCTTTTTTTTCTCCATTATATCACTAACAAGCAACATTACAAAATAAATTACAAAAATTTTAAAAAAGTAAAAATATTATAGAACATATACTTGAAGACCCAAAATTTTAACCGATTAAACCATTCAAACTATTTTTATTAAAAACAAACGTATTGAATGACTGACCGATTCAGTCATTCAATTTCATTCCGCTATAAACAAACATCCCCTACAACTACTAGTGGAGTAGTGAGAATTGGGATAATGAAATTGGACTTAGTATCGTCCAAACTGTTAATATCCCTTGTTTTAAATGTGATAATGGGATTGTTAATCTTGTTTATAGATAATGAGATTGTTTTTAAAATTATTTTATGGAGCAGTGGGAATTGGGAGTACTTTATTTAAGTATTTTAATAGTTTTTACTTTTTTAATCAAACATAACAATTTTATTTAACATTACCTCAATATATTTTTTTTTAAATTGACTTCCATACCCATTGAATTTTCAGTGGTGGCAGGTGCCTCCTGCCCCATTCTTGGGTCCGCCACTGATTGGAGGCCATTAGATCTGTTATTAGAATAAAAAATCTGTTTATATATCTTTTGTGTTTATTGAATATGGAGGAAAATGAAATACATATACGTTTTTTTAAAAGGAATTAGGTGTATATTGCTACAATACGTCAATGGAAGTCAAACCATATTTCAGGCTACTAATTGGTCGGAACCGGCAAAAAAGAATGTATTTTTAAATTTATTGAGGTGTTGATTGTTTATTCGCAAACACGTAGGTTAAAAACGAAGAAGTTGACAACTTCAGGGTAAATTTTTGTCATTTGCCCATTTCATAAATGAGTCATGTCCAGCTCCCGGTTTGGTGCAAGATGTCCAGAACCCGAAACCGAAACCATTGCCCATTACCGTTCCAAACCCCTCTCTGATCCATTTACTTTCACTGACATTTTCCTCTCTCTCCCCCTCTCCCCCTCTCCCCTTTCTCTCTGCGGCTATGGAGGTCGCAACAATGGCTACGCACTTCTTACCCACCACGCGCATGCTATCTTCAACCACCAGTTCACGAGCCACAAATTCAAAACGAACCCTAACTTCTGCTTCCAGGGCGTCCTTATCTACCAATTTTATCTCTCCTTTTATTGGCGGTAGCGTTTCCGGTGAATTTTCCGGCCAGAAGATTCGACCAGATTCTCTCAATCCGTATTCCACTTCTTCTCCATCAGGCTCTCGTGGCAAACGAGGTGTCGTGACCATGGTACTCTTCCTCATTTGTATTTGTACAATTTCTTTCATCTTAAATTTAGAATATTTTTATATATTTTTGGTGGATTATCATGATTAAAGTTTTATTTATATTGTATACGAATTGTTATATAAATATAGGACTTTCTAAGGGATAACATTTTCTTTGATTTTTATCTTAAAATTTTATTTAAAGTTTATCCCCTAAACCTTAACTGAAAAACTATAACTTTCTGTTTTATTCCTAAGAATTGGGAAATACCTGTTGGTAGATATTTTGGTAAAACCCATTAATTTATGCCATTGATTGCATTTTGTAGGACTACATGTATTGAAAAGTTTTACAGTAAGAATTTTTATGAACTTTGTGTTTGATTACATAGAAGTGCCTAAAGTCTATTAAAAACTCATATACAAGTGTTACTTAAGTGAAATAATAAGTGAGGCCTAATTTTTAATGAGGTTACGATTCTGAAAACAAAATTCAGCCTCTGTTGCCCCAGTTGTTAAACAATGTCCTCTGCATGCGACTCCAGCATTACTGTTATTTAAAACTATGACCACTAGTTCTAATTTCCTCGACCTAGTGCGCCGGTGTGCCCCCTAATAGTAGTATATACTTCCTCCGTTTCAAACTATATGATCATTATTGATTTTTAAAAAATCAATTTGAAACATTTTCAAACTGATGAATTCATTTAATTTATGTCAATATCATAAACTGCCTAAAAATTACTAGTAGTTATAAGATTTATTATTTTGAAAATTTAAATAAATCATATCAATTTTAAATTTGAAAATGTCTAAAATTGACTTTTAGAAAGTCAATAGTGATCTTATAATTCGGAACAAAGGTAGTATAATGTATATCATCATTCAACAAATGTACAAAATTAAATACGGAGAAAGTTTATCGTTCAGGTGTTCAGAATATTGCACCTCTTCTCTTATAATTTTGTTTCCATTGGTATTGTCTTAAACTGTACTGGTAGAAAATATTTTTCTTCCTTTTAATTTTTGTTATGGCATTGCATTTTTCTTGCACGGTGTTTATAATGCCCGCAGTTGTCATTGTCTGTTCTCTCAGATGGTGTTTGCCATGCTTCTGTTCACAGGTCATTCCCTTTTCAAGGGGAAGTGCATGGGAGCAACCTCCTCCAGATTTAGCGTCTTACTTGTATAAGAATCGAATTGTTTACTTGGGCATGTCTCTAGTACCATCAGTCACTGAGTTGATACTAGCAGAGTTTCTTTACCTTCAGTATGAGGATGAGGAAAAGCCAATTTACCTTTACATAAATTCCACAGGGACAACCAAGGTAAACCGTTACTCTTTTCAAATTTCTTCTTTGTTTTCTGTTTTATTTTTTTAACGTAATATCTGGCCATTGGAAACACGGAACAAAGAAAAAGATGTAAAATCCATGAAATTTGGAGGCTGCTTTAATCGACCTAGCAGGGATACATATTCAATTTCAATTACTTGAATATATCTTCTTACACATGTTCTGTTTTGAATGATCGTAGATCTATGAAGATCAATGTGAATTATCATATTTGGCTTAGAAAGAACATTATTACTATAGTCAAAGTATACTATCATAGGCTACACATCGTAGTGCTGTTCGAAATTTATAAGATTGTGATTGACAGTGTAGCTGTATACCTATCTTTTCATGTCTGTATACAACAATTTAGAGTTTTTTTTCTATTTTAATTGGGATTCTGATGTAGTCTCACTTTTTGCAGGATGGAGAGAAGTTGGGTTATGAAACGGAGGCTTTTGCGATTTATGATGTTATGAGGTTATAAATCTTCATGGAATTTATCATTTTAAGTTTTGAACATGATGTCGAGCAAGTCATGCTTAGCAATCAGTGAATTACAGAATGATGCTCTTGCGCGCGCACATAAAAATAAAATAAAAAATTGTTTGGTGCAAATTTTTTGGCATGTATGACCACAATTTTCTCTCATGTTTAAATGGGTTTGTCAAATGTCTGCAATAATAGCTATAAAATTAATGCAAATGTCTTTTCATATATTTTGGACCTAAGCAACGGATGACGGATCCCTGAATTTGTACATCTGAACAACAGAGCTATCACCAATATTTGGGGTATTTGTCAAACCTGTCCAGGCAAAAAGTGATTAAAAGAATACCCGCAGTGCTCACGAAATTTAGATATCTATAGCCTATAGGCCTAGAACTTCAAGTTCATAAGACATTTGTATGTATCCTCCTCCGTAGTCGCAAAATTTTACTAACCAGCATTCCTTGAATGAGGCAAAGGTGTCATTTTGCTAATATTTTATACAATGTATTTTGGCAGATCCATGATTTACTTATGGGAGATTGATTTGGGATAAACAGATAAATCACTATACTTGTTTTATGATATGAGTTGGTTTATTTATTTTATTTGATCTTGTATTCTAATAGAAGAGTGTTTTTTTTTTCCACTGCAGATATGTTAAGCCACCTATTTTTACATTATGTGTGGGCAATGCTTGGGGAGAAGCTGCCTTACTTTTAGCTGCTGGCGCTAAAGGAAACCGTTCTGCCTTGCCCTCATCAACAATAATGATAAAGCAGGTATTTTTAGTTTATGATTTTAGTTTTTTTTTACATGCGGTTCTATGTTCTTTTTGGATCTCTTGCGTTGTTGTTGACAATGCAAGTTTTACAATTGTATTAGTATCCATGATCCATTAACTTCGTCCCACTATTTTGTTTTACTAATCATATATTTTACGTAACTGCAGCCAATTGGAAGGTTTCAAGGTCAAGCCACAGATGTTGAACTTATGAGGAAAGAAGTGAATAATGTGAAGACAGAATTGGTAATATAAAAGACTATTTATGTTAATTTTCTCCCATCATAACCCCAAGGAGTGAGAGAAATGGCAGATGCCTTGAGGATATTCCTCAAGGTCATAATTGGGGCCAAAATTCCCTATTGGGAAAATAAATTAATAAATAAATTTCTCTCGTCATCACTCTCTGCTACTAAGTTCTGAAAAATTGGAATTGAAGAGGGAAAAAGTTGTTACTTCTGTCCGTCTGTGTAGTCTGCTCAAGCTTATGTATGTATGAAGTGCAGCTGGATATGCATTCACAGATCTTAATTTAAAATGTTCCTTATCTTATTATCGCTGAAGGTGAATCTCTATTCAAAGCATATGGGAAAATCACCAGAGCAGATTGAAGAGGACATTAGGCGTCCAAAATATTTCAGTCCTAGCGAAGCAGTTGAATATGGGATTATTGATAAGGTACCCATTGTCAGAAAAAGTAAACTTAAATTCTACATGGGCTTTTGGGTGTCATGTAGGTTATGTTTGTCTTGGTTACCTGCAGGTTATTTACAATGAGAGAGGAAGTGAAGATAGAGGAGTTCTTTCTGACCTAAAAAAGGCGCAACTTATCTGATTGTGTGAAAGTAGGACCAGTTACTTTAACAAGGTTCAGGTATAACAATGATTACTCTCAAGTCATCAGCATCTTGTAATATATTTGAAGTTGAACTGCTTTCATCTATGATAGAAACATTCATTTTATTGGTACAGGGTTACAATCAGCAACCGCTTTTTCCAGCAATTTGCCCAAAAGTCCATTCATGCTTTTTGGTCAACTCCTTGGCTGCAGCTATTGCCAATCTTCATGTGTTGTTAATGCTGTTGATTAATTGATGGCAATTGTACTTATTTTGTGTATTGTTGCTTGCACCACAAAATCTTTAGAACCCTTTTGGTCGGTAGAAAATAGTACCAAGTTTATTGAAAATATAAAGGTTTTAGACGGCTGAATTTCACCAATAGTTTGAGCTACCTCTTTCTTTGTACTGATATATTTTTTTGTTGTTGAGAAGGGGATTTTTTTAAACTCTAGTAGTAAAATGCTCATCTCTTCTTTGGTTGAATGATGATACTACGACGGAAGAGGCTCTTAGGTGGAAACTGAACCTTTGACACATCTTCAATGCTATATCAATATTTTGTTTTCTCTATTCACAGTAGACCAGTTCATTCCATTTTTAGATTGATGATCACTTCCCATGTTTTACTTTAAACTGATCCATCACTATAGTATGAGGATACGTGGACTCTGATGTTGCAATTTCTTGTTCTTCATTTATCATTTCACTACTAAAACACACACACACACACAACACACTGTAAAACAGCTTGGGCGAATGAATACGCACGGGGAAGGGGGAAGGGGGAAGGAGATGAAGTGGCTTGACTTGAGATTGCATTGTGCTTTACACCTTGCCCCAACAATTTGATTGTTCTGGTTGTGGTTGCAATGGTGATTCAGCGACAAAAAGCACATTAGTGTTGCTAGGTTTGGTATAATTGTTGTTGTTCTCTCTCTCTCTATATATATATTTGGTACCCAACCACCTACTTATGCACTATGAAACTATATGCTCTTCTCTCATCCTAATTACACTAGTGTCCCAAGGGGGTGTATAGGAGCATCAGCTTAGAAAAGGGTTAATCATTTTCCCCAGTAACTAGGGCCCTTTATGGAAAGAGTAATGTTATGATTCTAACCCATTGAAGTCATTGTCCTTAGACTAGAGTTGGGGAACTCTCTTTCTATCTGTTTGACACATACGCGTAACTGGTGACTTGTGCAAGCGTGTTAAAAATTACGAGGTTGTAAATTAGTTTGAAACATCTTCAAAGTTGGATGTTTTTAAGTATAAATTTTAGTCTTGGTTCTCCTACATCTTCAAAGTGCCCTTAAATGCCATGATGTTCTTCGGTTCACCTTAGCAGCAGAGGCACTTGGTGGAACTATTTCATTTACCAAGTCTAAAACTATGTTTTGATTACATGTTTAATTTAGTAGTGATCACATGATAATGAAATATTTAAGAGAAACTTGAGTTTATATTACTATTAAATATAAAATGATTTTTTTTTTATTTGATTTTTTTTTAGAAATAAAAATCGCATTGGCAAGAAGGCATCTAAATTTTGGTTCTGGCTGATATAATTTGACAGCTTAATTATATATATATATATATATATATATATCAAGAATATGGTATTGATCATATAATTCATAAATTCCAAGAGATTCACTCATACTCAAACTCCAATTAATATAGTGTTGAGTTTTATTTAATTTGAGAGGAAAGGGAGAAAAAGTTGACTGAATTTTAACTTAACTTTCCTCGTCTTGCCTTGCTCCGACTGATCAGCCCCATTACAATACAACTCACTTGATTGAATCTGGTATTCTATTTTACAATTTTTTTTTGAAAGTCATTGTTCACTATACCAATTGGCTTCTCAGATCGAAACTAATAATTCTTTTTCAGTAGTATATTTGTTTGGCGCCGTTTAAATGGCTGGATCAGAATTCACCAGACCTTGATTGTGACATATAAATGGTTTTAGACCAGTTTTCCCTGTACAAAATGTGCTGCTGCCTGCTGGTCCGTTAATTATTCTTCCAACTATCAGGAAATAATAAAAACTAACACAATGGAGTGGATGCACTTTTTTTCTCTGCATGCCCCTTGGCATTCAAAATTTTTTTTTCCCTCAAGGCCCACATAAAAAAACAAAAAAAGAGGAGGAAACTAGCAGCTAGAGCTAGGCTTCTATACTAAATAAGTGTGGTGAAATAGAAAAAAAAATTATTGAGTGCTTTTGCCCCCAAATTTTAGATATGGTTTTCCAGTGATAAGCATAAGCTAATAGCCTATCAACAACTTCTTGACACTGCATTGACAGGATTTGTAGTGCGTTGCTACCAAACACAACTTCTTGTTGGTGGGTTAGTAATAATCCAGTTGAGTTGTTGATAGTCCATAGATTTTATCTGACATTAATGAATGCAAATGCAATTAGGATACCACATGCGCCCTTGTTCTACAATAATTTCAATTACAGGGGCATGGTATTAAGACAACTTTTTGGCCATTGAATATACTATAAGAGTTAATAAGCTAACAATATTTAAAGTTGGTACTCAGTACACAAAGCTCGTGCAAATAACAACGTATAAAGAAAGTTGTACTTATTACTTAAAAACTATGGGATTATCTTATAAAGTCAATTAAAGTGTCCTTTTGTTCACATATATGTAATATAATCCCAGCATCCACTAGGCCTCTTAAACTCTTGGTGGAAGAGGAAGGTGGCATTGGCCAAATATGACACCCAGCCCAGCAGCCCCTCACAACTACAACTATAAATATAAGATTTCCATTTCTTAACTTCCCATCTCACAACCATCTTACTTCTCCTTATTCATCTTCTTATTGTCTTTTCCCTATTAAGTACTAGTGTTAATAAAGTTCTTATTAACCATAACCAAGACATGGGTTATGCAATTACTCATTGTTTTATTCCCTTTCTCATTGTGTTTTTGCTTGCACTGTGCTATTGCCAAGACACTTATACTTGCTCTAGGGCAACCTATTATGGCAGCCCTGATTGCTTAGGGACCCCAAGTATATATTCTCTCCTCCTGCTTCTCCTTCTCCCTCCCTCCCTCTCTCTCTCTATATTTATATGTACACAGACACACACACACACATACATACATATACATTCCCACACATAAAACACATTCTTGCATGCACTTATTCATAGACCTGATTTGTGCACCCATAAATGCTGTACGTCGCCTATAACCTTTTAGTAATTCAACACCACCTTGACACAATCAATGGGTCTGAACAATGCACAGAGCATAGATGCATACCATATTTCTATATATATATATATATATATATATATATATATATATATATAGAAATATATGCATGCATGACATGTAAATTGCACACCAATATATACTAATATGCATGTACATTTTACATGAATTCATAATGTAATTAATTAATTTTTAAAAAAATGAACTAATGATGCATGGATATCAGCTGGAGCTTGTGGTTTGGCTGGATATGGAAGGACTGTCAATGGTGGTGAGGTGAGTGGAGTCTCTAGGCTCTACAGGAACGGTACTGGCTGCGGTGCATGCTATCAGGTAAACTCTAAGCCACTTCAACATTTTCAATCAAAACTAATTAACTAGGAATTAAAGGGAAGTAAACTTGTACATTAAAAGATAATGGAAATTAATTTAAAAGGAATCAAAACTCCAAGCAGAGAATGCGCTTTTAAAAACACATGAAAATGACAGCCATAAGGTAATCATCATTGAAGTTTCTCTACAAAAAAAATTCTAAAATATTTATTATGAAGTGGAAAATCAGTGATTAAGTAAAGCACTACCAAACAAAATGAGCCCTGTTCCAACTCTATCCACATTCACCAATGTTGAATTATTTATCAATACTCCCAGGTTAGGTGCAAATCGCCAAAACATTGCACTGATGAAGGGGTGAAGCTAGTGGTGACTGACTACGGTGAAGGAGACAACACAGACTTCATCCTCAGTCAACGTGCCTACTCAAAACTGGCTCTTCCAAACATGGCTGCAGAGCTTTTCGCGTACGGTGTAGTTGACATAGAGTACCGGAGAATTTCTTGCGAATATTCAGGTTACAATCTCATGTTTAAAGTCCATGAGCATAGCAGGTTTCCAGAGTACTTAGCCATACTACCAATATACCAGGCTGGTGTAAATGACATCACAGCCATCGAATTGTGGCAGGTAATTCTTTCAACTGGGATCTTCTAACACTAAACCCTTCTTTTATTATCTAAAACATGGTTTTAACTAATTTGATATATCTTGTGTCTTATTTTCATGCATGCAGGAGGATTGCCAGGAATGGAGGGCCATGCGTCATGCTTATGGCGCAGTATGGGATATGCCTAACCCACCAAAGGGAGCTCTAAACTTGAGATTCCAAGTGAGTGGGAGCTATGGGGCAAAGTGGGTGCAGCTGAGAAGTGTGATCCCCAGTGATTGGAAGGCTGGAGTTGCTTATGACACAGCCATTCAGCTTAACTAATTAAGTTAATTCAAAGATCCCCATATATCACTAGGTGATAAAGTAGTACTAGTTATATTTCCCACATGCATGTACCTTCTTTTTCTAGTTAATTATGTTCACAGCAGAGTGTCTTTTGAGTTGGTGGTGCTGAATAAAAGATTGGCTTATGTACTTTGTTCATTGAATTTGAGGATATGTATGTCCTAATAAAGATTTTTAGTTCAGATCTTTAGCTATTGTTTATGGGTGCAAGTGTGCAGATATGATATTAACCAAAGGCACAATGAGTTTAATAATTCATGCAACTTGGACTCACTATATTTGAAAACCAATTAAGGAAACTACTAGAGGTAAGCAAGGGTACATTTTGTACTTTGCTTAGTTATACTCGGTGAGGAACTTTCTTTGCTTCAAAACATCTTCTTCTAATGACAACGTGAATTGGACTGAGAATGACTGAATATGATACTATAATTTTCTGAAGAGATGAAGAAAGTAATATTAATAAAAAAATTGAAGAAATTTTGTTATGTAAAACATCCTTTCATTGAAATAAGCTCAAAGAAACATATTCACATTGGAAAAACAATTAAACATGTACTCATCAGTCTGGTGAAGGGCATCTGGTGTCTAGATTAGGCAATAAAAAATAGAAAAGGTTCCCCATTGTTCTTATACATTCAACAAGGCATTTCAATACCGGGTGCCTTTTCCATTCAATTAAATGAGATCATTTACGACCACAACAACATTTTTTTTATATTTCTCCTTCATAAATTTTCTATGGTTCACAGACCACTTTATAATCCCACGGGTCAGGATAGTTCTTTCATACTCACCCCTAATAGCTGGAATCCACTTGAATATTCAATTGTGCTGCACATTGCTCATTTAATTTCTTGAATGTTGTTATAGTGTACTATAGTACTTCATAAGTATCACTTGAATATGCTTGTCAAACTCAGAAATATTTCTTTTTTATTAGAGCTATTTTGTAACAATTGACCACCATAATCACAATCGTACAAATAAAGAGAAGCACCAATCTCGTGTGATGAATTTCTATCATGGTGACATCCGAACACATGGTTTTATGTTTTATTCTTGTTGTAAATTATTGGGTTATTTTAGATCTTTCTTTCTTGTTTGAAATTATTTACTCTAGTGTTCAACGGATTCTCACATTGACTTCTCCAATATATCCTATTTTCATATCTAAATATATTTTTCACTTTACACCCTAAATTAGTTAAAGAGCATAGCTAGCGCTAAGATAGCGTCACTCGTGACACAACTCAGGGAACAAAAAGAAAAAGAGTAAGGATAACATCTGTTAGATCTTTGACCATCCTTAACAATTCTGCTAGAAAATGCATAATACTCTTCAGAATCAACTAAAAAAATGAAGGGTTAAGTTCAGATGACCACCTGGGTTTAAGCGCTTTCCCACTTAACCACCTGTAGTCAATAAAGCTACATTTAAACTCCCGACTTTTTAAGTTGAAGTGAAAAAATGCTTTCCGTCTTAACTCCGTTAAATGATTTGGCTAAAGACTTAATTACCCTTCATGAATTTGTATTGTAACATAAGCCGGTGGTATTATATAAACAATACTCCATTCCGTTCCATTTAATTCAATCTTAAGTTACTTAGATAAGAGCTTTTCTATTTCTCTCAAAGCAGAAACCCAATAGAGTGAAGACAAGTCATCTCCCTTAAAACTCTGTGAAGACAAGTCATCTCCCTTAAAATACATGCTGCTGAACATAGAGGAAACTACACTGATGCATAGTCAGCTCAGAACTCCTAATGAAGAAATTACTGATTTCTATATTGCAGCATCATATATAAGCAGTAAAAGTTATTCATCTACATAGTTACAAACATTGAAGGATCAATGTTCATAATTACTCCTAATCATACCAAGTAGAAAATATACCACTACTACAATCCCTGAGATGTTATGTTCAGTGTTAGCATAGTAATAATCAAAGTGAAACTCTATATTGAAGTTCAATTGGACACTACTTAAATAACAAAGGTAAAAAGATACTCAGATGATTCTAATCTAAACAATTAAATTGCCAACCATATTGGTCACCTAGACATACCATATTGGAAGATGTCAAGGCGGAGAAAGAATAATAACTGATCGACAGTACATGTGATTAGAAAGAAGAAGAGAAAGGGAAAAAGGAAGAGTGAGAAAAAAAATAATTGATTCCAGTACGCTGTTATTTTGTCTCAATTTCTCCATTATGCCATTATTTTTCATCCCTAACTTTCCCCAATTATTGCTAAATCTTGCAATCAAAATATTTAAGGGAGGCCCAAAATAGAGCAAATAAAATCTAATACCAATTGAATAGCTCTAAGGTATAGTCAATTACCCTTCTGATAAGAAATTATATCCCAAAGTTTGTCTCCACAAACTTTTGCTTCCACAAATCATCACTAGAGGTCAAGTATCGCAACTCTGAGCAAACACACCCAACCTTTGCTACATCAACACCAGAGAGACACATCAAAATTTGCTAGATCCAAACCAGCTTTCTCACACAAATCAATCAATAGGGGCAATGCAAGTCTGTCCTTCACAGTTCTCCAAAATGCAAAAACTTCTCTTTCAGGGGAAGTACTAAAAGCTTCATCATGGTTTCAGTAACAGAACCACAATTAGCCCAGATAACATTCAAGAATGGCACTAATCGATCTTCATTCACACGCACCCAATGTGTCCCGGAACCAGTAGAAAGAGACCCATAAACATTAAAAAACTTGCCAATGCTCTGAAATTTCAATACAACAGTATCAACCCCATCACCTTTGACAGAATCATGACCAATAATCTCAGGCAGAGTGTAGCATAGAGACATCTTGAAAGCAGCCGAAGGCCACTCCTCAGGAAAGTGAAACCCATTTATCACCAAATTTGAAACAGGGTCAAACCCAACAAATCAAACACGTTTGATGCTTCTCCTTTCTGGGTATTCAAATTCAAACCCCCACCCTCCTCTTTTCGGGAATTGAAATTCAAAATATCCTCTTTCTGGGTACAAATTTGGCTATCCGGGTCTAGGGTTGGGCTCCCTTGGGAATTCTGAGGTACAAATATCCTCTTTCTGGGTTCTGACATGGGTATTTGAAAGGCGTTGAATCGGAGTGCTAGGCTTTGACAGGAAAATGAATTCGGATTCACAGAGAAGAAAACAAGGTCACCTGAGATGACACCAAGGGATTGAAGAGTCTCTTCAGACGAAGAACTGAGAAGCTCTTCTTTACGATTGAGGGATAGACGAAGAAGACGAAGCATAATGATGGTGGGAATCATCAAATTAGAGAGCACCATAATTTTGATACGCACCAAAATCGGAGCAAAGATTTTGGGGGTAGCCATGAGAGGATTTGTACCACCAGAATCCGTTGGAAGAAGAAGGGGGTATTTTGGGTATTTACCCGTCGTTTTTGATTGTTATACTCTTCTCACGCGCTTTTAGCATCTGATATACACGCACAGTTAAATTGGATGGAAAATGTGACGTTTTCACTTCAACTCAAAAAGTCAGGAGTTTAAATGTAGCTTTACTGACTATAGGTGGTTAAGTGGGAAAGACCCCAAACCCCAGGTGGTGATCTGAACTTAACCCAAAAATGAATATGACAAGCTACAAACGAAGTTGGTCAGAAAAACTTATGTACGGATATACCAATTGCTAGGGCCATTCATGCAAAAAATGACCTTGCTTGCCACCAAAAATTGAAAACAATCGATCAACCACATTCAGAGATAAACTTGGTTTAAAATTTTAAGGTTGCCTACTATTTGCCTTAGAAACATGTATGACCATTACAAAAACTAGGCAAGAACATAAACATGTCATTTACAAACAAGAGGTAGTCATAAGCTATACTCTTTACTAAAAATATAAAAATATCTAGTAAAGTAACTATCATATACAAAATGAGGAGTAGCAGGTGAACCATATCTATTTTTTGAAAAGATACCTTCAAGCAGCAAATTGAAGCTTTACCATCCAAGCAAAAACCCATAAGCAAATCCCAAAAAATAAAGGTTGAGCAACAAAGTCCCTGCAAACAACCACCAAATCATACATGTCATCATTACATTCCATAGTAAGCACAACCACCACAAACAGAGTTATGAAAGACTTAATATCATTTTAAAGACATGATGAAAATTTCTGCCATTTTCCAGCATATATGTTTACCAGCAAAACTAACTCTAACGAATTGACCGTTAGCCAGAGCACTTTGAGATGAATAAAAATAATTTTAAATTAAAAAATTGAGTTTAAAAGTGTTTGATAACATAAAAAAAATACTCCCTCCATTCCATTATAATTGACGATTTAGCTTATTTTATATATTCCAAAATAATTGTCGTTTGCATATATCTAGGAGAATCTTAAATTCTCTTTCCTATAATACCCATATTTATATTCTCTTTTCAAGGATATTTAATACAATCAAACAACTACTCTTTTTTCTGTCCTTTTCTCAATAAAGGATAATAGAGTCATTTTCTTCTAAAAACTAAGCTATTAATTGTTATCCTTAATAAAGCTTGCAGATTCTTTTAGTGACAGATAATCTGGAATGGAGGGAGTACCTTGGATGGTAGATGTTTCGAGTGTAAAAGCACTTTTAGGAGAGTGCTTTTGAAACTACGATCATTTCAAGAAAACTTGTAACTTTTTTTCATAAACTTTTGAAAATTATTTGCAATTTTTAGAAGAAATGAATACCTATTAGCTCTACTAGTGAAAGTGCTAACATGTATACAATGGCTATTCTTCAAAGGCTGCTTCTTTTAAAACACCATATTCAATCCAAACCTTGACCACCAAAACCCTCTGGTGGCCACCACCTAGGGCGAGGAAAAATTATGCCCCGTTCCTTAGCAATTTCAAGGAAATCTGTATCTTTAGAATCATCAACAACTATTCCCCCAACATCAAAAAGATCTTTGAAAGGTTTTTTATTACGTGAAGAAACGCGAGGAACCCACAACCCTTCATTCTTTTCCGGCTCCTTAAAAGAGCGCGGTAATTCACGCTTCCCTGAAACACCTCCCTCCATTCCACATTTATCGGTTCCTCCACAAGGCACATATTTAAATTTATCAAGATCTTCAATATTCTTGCTAGCCGAATGCACTCCACCATTTGCTCCTGCATTACAACTATTACCACCCCCACAGCCTACTATGGTTTCTTTCACCCTTTTATCCACATTAATAGTGTTTTCAGTCAAGAATTCTTCACAATTCCTTTCAAAATCTAAATCAACAACTTCTGTGGCCCCAATTTCAATACTTTCAGTTTCAATCACAATTGGCTCAGTGTCACCTAAATTAACATTTGGACTTTCAGAATGCAAACTTTCCACAGAAACTCTATTTTTTTTGGAAACAGTAAAACCGTCAATACTACCAAAAAACACTAGAGTATCAGAATCCTCACCTAAATCAACAGTCCTCTCCGCGTCCTTACAACCAATATCCACGTCCACCATCTCAACATGATGTCCACGGTCCTTTTTATTGACCGCTTGAGGATTTACGGCTCCAGGCCTTTGATCGTCGGAGCTGCACTGAGAGCGAGGGTGCTCGGGAGGGGTATGGAAGGCTTCTTCTTCCTCTACTTCTCCTCCTTCAGGGTCCTTAAAACTTTCCGGCGGAGAGACCATGACAATTCCGGTGGGTTGCACCGAACACTGCGAAATTTTTCTCTTATCCGATTTGCGGAACAAAGGGAAGTTTTCGAGCTTCTCTTCTTGGGAAGAAGTGATTTGACACTGTATTATGATCGATTCATAAGGGTCTTCATCCATTTCCGAAGAATCGACGTGGGTGTTCGATCAATTTGATTTGTAGCTGGAGCTTTTGAAGTTTTAGTGATGGGCAAATATTTTTAGGGCTTATGTTTTTGCCTTGATGGGGTTTAGTTAACATTCCCGCCCTTCTACGTTGATTTTGACGGTTATGGAACCTTCCCGCCTTTTAAATCAACGGTGTATGATAATTGGGCCACTCTCAATACATAAGTTGTCGTACAATCTACCACAAAAGGAGTTATGACAGAAAATTCGAAATTAGAGACTTAGCATAATATTCAATATTGTGGCAGATGAGGCATGGTAGCAGCTGATCCAAGTTAATAATAGTTAGTCTAATCAATATTTTTGTCCCTTTTTTGGATGAAATAATTGACCATTTAGTAAGTTTTTCGACTAGTTACGTAATTGTAATAAAAAAAAAATCGATAACCACAATGAAAATCAAGTCTTAGTACAATGATCAAAAAATCAATTATTCCTTAAATATGACAAGTCCAAAAATAATGATGTTAACGCCAAGTTTCGCCGGTGCGTCTAATCACAGAATTCACGCGCTATAACCTGCACAATAACAGATCAAACAGAAGCTTGTGTCGCCGGGGGATAACTCCGGTGTGAGAATAAGTACAGACCGTTACAAAGTTTAACAATGGAGGCTAAGTGTTTAGTGCTCAAAAATAGGTATTACCTGTTAATTGTAACATTGGCCTTGTATTTATAGTGCTCACCACCTTTAGAATCCTTCTCCGAGTCGGATTAGGACTCCTAGTTATGGTGGTTACCATAACTTGGGTCCAACACAATCTCCTTAAAAGGTACAGGTGGAATCCAATCCAACCACTATCTTTGGAGTTACCTTATTCAATTATGATTAGGATCCTGAACTATGCACGCAGGAGAGCCCACTGTGCAGGCCCAAACAATCACACCATCAAGTCCAGGGCCCGGCCCAAAGGACTCAAGGGCCGACCCGAACTCCCACGACAGGGTTACGATCCTACCTAAAGGACTCGAACACCGAACCCCAAGAAGTATCCCCTAAGGTAAGGTTTTTCCCCGAAAAGGACTCGGACGCCGACCTGATCAGCTCCAACCTCTTCATGGGCTTCAGCCCGGTAGTCTCCCAAAGCCCTTCTAATGTCAGGCCTTCGGCCCACATGAAGGTCGGTAAAATACTGCCGAACATTGCCCCCCAGTCTCTGATTGTAAGATAATTATAATCGGAGACTTGAGAGGTCAGGTATACGAAAGGTCACGACAACTAATGATGAGTTGTCTGGGGAAGCCAAACGGTATGTCCTCGTTTCTTGAAACGTTACACGCCTTTTCATGCCGGGTCCCACCTTGGGCGTTTAATAACCGCCCTTGGGTGGCGTGCAGTTGCACCTATAAAACCCTCGCCTCACCCATCACTGTCACTTTTTCCAAACTCCTTCAATTCAAAAAGTTCTGTTTTGAAATTTTCCGGCAAGGGCGATTTCTGGCGAGTTCTCCATTCCACCTTATTCTTCGATTCCAAGCTCATTTATACGGATTTCAAACTTCTTTCAACTAATATTTTAATCGATGGCTGATTCCGGCACTGAACAAGCCCTAAACATCACCGATACCATTACTCTTATGCCCATTTTGACCGTCGATTTAGTTCCGGTGGATTTGCCGGCACCTTCAACCGAAGCCCCTTCTTCCTCCACTCTGTCTGCTCCGATTAGCACCGAAGCTAGGATCCGGAATGCCTACCACTCCGAAACAGAATTTTCCCATCTCGACACCATATCAACTGTCTCCCCCTCCCAAATTTCTGATATCCGAACCCTATTTAGAATCCCTAAAGAGTACAAGCTTCGGGTACCCAACTCCGGGGAAAAGATGTTCTAGAGACCCGATGGAGAATGGGTAGCCGTCCCCTTGTACGTCTTGAAGTATGGGGTTCGATTCCCTCTTCACGAATTCATTTCATCATTTCTTGGCTTCTTTGGAATCGGGTTCGCACAGCTCTTGCCGAACTCGTACATCCACTTGGTGTCGTTCATCGCTTTGTGTCAAGAGATCGGAATCACCCCTGGTCTCGACTTCTTTTTTGCCCTGTTCACGGTCGGCGGATTGAAAGAACTGGGCCTGCGGCAATTAAACAGACGAGCCAACCGTTCTGTCCTCATCAAGACTCCTTCGAGCAACAAGGGGTGGCATGAGTAATGGATCTTTGTGAAGGGAACCGACCTCCGACTCTTGTCCAACTGGGCTCATCCTAAAGACCCTATTTCCAAGGTGTCCTAATTCCCGAAGGACCGAGCAGACGCCTTCAAATTATTTTACAAGAGGTTGAGCAAGACCGAATGGAAGTTGTATGTTTTGTCCAGCGAAGCCTGGTTATACAAGCATGGGCGTAAGTTTTCAATCTCCAACTTATCCCCAATTTGTAAGATTTCCTTCTATCTTGCCCTAATAGCTTTGTCTTGACCGCTCTCTCCTTGTGCAGTGACAATTTTCAAGCCCGAAGGGACCTCTGATCCCATAGTCCCATATCCTATCTCAAACGAGCCAATCCATCTTCCCATCACTGATGAGGATGCTAAGGAAGAAACCATCCCGATCGCAGAACTCTCCACCGGTTCAACCTCGAGCGCTGCTCCTCCATCTTCTAATACCGAGCCTGCTGTAAAACTTGCTTTGAAAATGAGTCGAACTGAGAAGATTTCCCAGTTGAAGAAGATTAAGAGGCCTTCTAAACAATCGACAAAGCTCCCGATCAAAACCCCTTCTGAAGTTATACCGAAGCCGACTCTTCTACCCCCTGATCAGGTCCCGGTAATCGAGGACTCGGAGGAAATCGAGGAGGTTCCTCTCGAACCCCGACCAAAGAAACCGCGACTCACCGAGGAACCTGAGCAACCGTGTTCGGAACAACAAGTTGTCGGGGCCGATCCTGTTATCACTTCCACCCCCTCTTCAAAACCAAGCTCCTCCCATGGGTCGCCGACTACCTGTTGGCCGAGGAGTCCTTCTAAAGTCTTTCCTTTCCAGTTGTTCGATCACTTCAAGCTTTCTGGAGATGATGATCGCTTTAAAGGGTTCACTTCCGAAGAATATCTGGTGGCCTACGTCAGGGCTCAGTGCCAGGTAACTTTAGGACTGTTTAACTTCTTGTTGTAAACTTATATTTTTACTTCGATTGCTGATGCATGTGCTTGCTGTAGGCCAACACCATTCTTGCACGAGCCATTCCTCCCCTTGCCCGAACCATAAAAAAGGAGGTTCAGCTAAGAACGGACGTGCAGTTGCTCGAAGCTGAGGTCGGTGGCCTGCGAGCTAACCTGAAGAAGGAACGGGATCTCCATGCGGAAACCCGAAATAAGGCGTCCCGAGCCGAACTCCATTCTGACGAGCTCGAGAAGAAGTACGCCTCGCTCGATGGAGAGGATCATCCTTTCAAGGAGGTCGAGGGCCAGGGAGAATTTGTTGACATCATCACCAAGAAGTACTCCGAGATGCATGATAAGATGATGCAAGTGATCGGGGTCGAACACCACTTTAACCGCAACTGTCAACGCATTTCCCGAAAAGATCGTCGAGGCCCAGCAGCGAGTTGTCGCTGAATATGAAGAGTCCGATGCCTTGAACGAGAAGGTCATGGCCCAGTTTGGTGATGGGTATGAAGCTTATCGTGAAAAGGCTCGTGCCAAATTAACTGCTGCTGGGCTCGACGCCTCTATCCTTGATTCTTCCGACGAAGAATCTGATGCCGAAGATGATCTTCCTCCCGAATAGATATTGTTAGGACTTGTAAAAAAATTTGTTGTACTTTGCCCGAATCGTAAGCGATCGGGTTTGTAAAAAATTCAAAGTATGAATGAATTAGAACATCCTTGCTTAAATTTTTGTTATCAGTTATACTCGTGACTAATCTCGATCGGTTATTTCTTCCCGAACCTTTTGATCGGATTGTGCTTGAAGTTTGTCTAATTTAAAAAATTTACAGTTTTCTCGATCAGTTATACTCGTGACGTATCTTTATCAGTGGTATCTTTTCGAACCTCTTGATCGGATTGTGTCCGAAGTTTGTCCGTTTGAGTATTAAAAATCATATGAATATAGATGAAGTTAAGCATCTCTAAAGAAAACTTTCACTTATTTCATTTAAGACTGAAAGGTTACATGGATAAAGAAAAGAATGACATAACTATTACTGGTAAAATTTTCTAAGTCTTCTAGCATGCCATGTATTCTTTACTTCTGAACCATCCATTGCTCGAAGCCGGTATGTACCTGGCTTCGGCACCTCTACCACCTCATAACGTCCCTCCCAGTTAGGCATTAACTTGCCAGTGTTCTGGGGGGTTGATGCCTCCGACTCCCGGAGGACCAAATCGCCTACTGCAAACCTCCTCGGCTTCACATTCTGATTATAGTGTCGAGCTGTTCGCTGTTGATAGATAGCCAACCTCATCACAGCTGAATCCTGAACTTCCTCCAACAGATCAATGTGGCGCCCCAAAATTAGGTATACATCACCCATCTTGGGTAGTCGGATATGGTAGTGTAATTTAAATACAACTTACTAATATAACTATCGTGTACAATCGACATAAAGCGTGAGTTTGAATACAAATATTGTCTACTAGATATTATACAAACTCAAAAGGAGTCCTCATTACAATTATTATCACACTATTTCACGAGAATAGTGAGGACTACTAATGCTATCCTCTCGGACCATACTCTCAGTTCCCAGGCTCGTCCAATTTATATTCTCATTTCACGAAAAGAAACGGTGAAAGAAAGGGTGAGCTCAACTAGCTCGAGAAGAAATATTATGACTAAGATAATGCGAATAAATTATCATTAGCCTCACAATGATGTTAAAGCGATAAAATATAATGAACATCAAGTTTAACTACAATGAACCAAAGAATCCATTAAAAGAGTCAAGTAGAAAATAAAATCTACTATCTTTTATGATTTAAAAGGTTTTTCATCATTTGTTATAAATTTGAGACTCGACTTTAATAAATATTCCACATCATTGAATCACCCCCACTCATCGCGAGGATATTCTTTAGTATCACGACCACAATTATTCATGCACTACGGGCCAAGAATATTTGTGTATTCATTAATGGTCGTGATCATGCCAACAATCGGCATCCATCAATGCACTACTACCATCGAGGATTTTTACCACATCATTTGTAACATTACGATCATGATTACACCGAATAGTCACGGTCATAATCATACCAAGTCCATCTATGCACTACTGAGCCATGAGATGACTTTCAACATAATATAAACATGAGGATGATGACAATGATATTCAATAAAACAAGTTCAAGAATTAATTTATCTAAGAACCAATAACATCCAAGCTATCAACATGATCTTTGCTTTGTAGAGTAAAATTCAAGAATCTCGAGAAGAATATTTCCATGAAAGGATCTTTGGATGAAGCCTTGAAATATCAAGGATATTCCACTAATTTCATGGAGTATAGAAGTCAAAGTTTTAACCATTTGGGTATAATAAAGAATGGAATAATAAAAGAAATCACCATACATGCGCAGATTGCCGATGTATAAAGTTATTCAATGAGAATAATAATAACGGAACCGGTCGGTGAAATTCACCGCAAGCGAGGATGTTCACAGAATAATAAAGATGGAACCGGATCCGATTGTAAAACACATGATAGGATATTCCAGCGTGAGAATGATAAAAGGCGGAACCGGGTTAGGTGTAAAACACACGATGAGGATGTTCCAATGAGAATAATAAAGAGCGGAACCAGTCCGGTGTAAAACACACGAGACAGGATGTTCAACAGAATAATAAAAAGGCAGAATAATAGAAGAATGTCACCAAGTATAGGGTAAACCACGTATAAAGTTATTCTAACAGAATAAATAAGAATGGAATAATATAAGGATTTCACCAAGTATAGGGTACGCCGCATATACAAGTTATGTATAGGGTATGCCACTTTTACGAGTTATTCAATGCGAGAATAATAAAGAATGGAATAATGAAGTTCTCTTCATGAATAAGAAAGAATAACACCTTTTACAGGTACAACAAATAATATTCCTACCTCGGAAGAGCTGAATATTGGAAAAGTGAAGTAGCGAGAATACTTTTCTTCTTTCTCTCTATAGTTTTCTCTCTAGAGTTTCAATGAATTAAGTAAGAAATAATGAAGGAATGAGCTTTCTATTTATAGAAAAAGCGAGGGTGGCTCTTGTGTCTTAATGAAGTGTCAAAATGACTCTTGGTAATATTGAAGAGACAACTACTATTTGCGAAGGGTAATTAACCCTTGGAACAGAAGAAGCGATTAACTCTTGGTAATATTGAAGGGACAACTACTATTGAAGAAGGTAATTACTATCGATTGTGAAGGTAAATACTATTGTGAAGGTAATTACTATCGACGAAGGTAAATACTATCGATGCGAAGGTAAATACTATCGACGAAGGTAATTACTATTGACGAAGGTAATTACTATCGATTGAAGAGACTCTTAGATGATGACATATGGGCCCCCATAAAATAATCAAACTTACCACAAACGTCTCATAATGGACTCTTTATATACATCAAGGATTGAATAAATATTACCACAAATCATTTTATTTTTAATCAACACATTTTTAATCTTTCAACAATTATTAATCATTTATAACTTGTCGTCTCAATTAATAATAAATAACATATTATACTGAGATGATCTTGTGACAATAATTGAATCAATAATATAAGAGATATGATGCAAAGAATTATTGTGAAGAATAATTGAGTATAGCTAAGTGACTTCTCACGTAAGCATCAATAATCAATACTAGTGTGCTACTTATGCAACCACGCCAGACATCTGTATTTTTTACCACGGGTAGTTCAACAGCTTTTTAACGGTAACACTCCTCGTTATTATTTTTATAGAAAGATAATTTTGTCGCTTTTCTAACTACGACAATACTTCCGTTATGGGTTCTACTAATGATTGGAGTCGTCAATGAATATTCCCCGACAAAAAGAATATTCCCCGACCAAACGAATATTTTATAACAACTTGCTTACTTTGCAAAATTTATAAATATTACCCACAACTATAACATTATATCAAATTTATTCCATAATATTCAAAAATAATATTTATAGAAAATTCATCTTTATTTATAAAAGTTGGGGTCTTACAACCCCCCCTTCTTATGAAATTTCGCCCTCGAAATTAGGTTACGTACCTGGTATGTCGAAGAGGTAAGGATACCTTGATTTCATTTCAGATTCTAACTCCCAAGTCATTTTCTCAACATCGTGGTTCCTCCACAAAACTTTGACTTGAGGTATAACCTTGGAGCGTAAAATATGTTCCTTCTTATCCAAAATTTGAACAGGAACCTCTTCATACGTCAAATCTTCCGCTATTTCGTCCGGTTCTAACTCAATAATATGGTCTGGGTCTTTCACATATTTACGTAACATGGATATGTGAAAAACGTTATGAACACGAGACATATTTGGCGGTAAAGCGAGTCTATAGGCCACAGTTCCTACTCGATCGAGGATTAAAAATGGACCGATGAATCGAGGATTAAGTTTTCCTCTCTTTCTAAATCTTGTAACTCCTTTCCATGGAGCAACTCTTAACAACACATGATCTCCTATATCGAATTCCACGTTCTTTCGATGAAGATCAGCATAACTCTTTTGTCGATTTTGTGAGGTTTTTATACGTTGTCGGATCGTTTGTATCTTTTCTTTAGTCATACGTACCAACTACGGTCCCAACAACGTTGCTTCACCCACCTCATCCCAAAGATATCTTTGGAAACGACACTTTCTTCCATACAACGCCTTGAATGGAGCCATGCCAATACTTGTTTGATAAGCTGTTGTTGTAGGAAAACTCCACCAATGGTAAGAACTTGTCCCAACTCCCTTGAAATCAAGGACACGAGTCTTAATAGATCTTCAAGAGTTTGAATAGTCCTCTCCGATCGTGTCGTCTCGGATCGAGGATGATATGCCGAAAGCTAAATCGTAAGTCTGCGTGCCCATAGCTTTTTTGCAAACTAACCCAAAATCGTGAAGTGAATCTTGGGTCTCGATCGAAACTATGGATACCGGCGATACCATGCGATCTTACAATCTCGTTTATGTATATATAAAGCAAGGCGTTCAAGTGTATAAGTTTCTCGATCGGTAAGAAATGAGCGTGACTTGGTCAATCTATCAACAATGACCCAAATCGCATCAATGCCTTGAGAAACCTTAGGAAGGCCCAGAACGAAATCCATGGTAATGTGCTCCCACTTCCATTACGGAATTTCAAGTGGTTGCAATGGACCTTTTGGTACTTGATGCTCCGCTTTAACTCGTTGACAAGTTAGACACCTTGAGATAAACAATGGCTATCTCTCTTCATATTGCTCCACCAAAATGTATGACGAATATCATGATACATTTTGGTACTCCCGAGATGGATTGCAAATGGTGTGTCATGCGCTCCATCATGATATTATACTTTAAATCGTGGTCGTTAGGAACACAAAGTCGGAGTTGACTCAAGTATTCCTTCTTCATCGATTCTTGCTTCCTAAGATAGCACCTTCTTGCACTTTCTTCCTCATACGCATCGCCTCCGTGTGTCTCAGTAGCTTCGAAAGCGGCTTTAACTTTATCAATTAAAGTCGGTTTTACTCAGATACTCGCTTATCATCACATGCGTCCCTAGAGTCTTTAACTCTATCTCCATCCTTTGCAAGTCACACAAAATGGGCTTTCTTTGCGTTGACAATAACGCTTTTCAGCTTGCATATATGATCTTTCACTCAATGCGTCACGCCTACCACGTTCGCTTTTTCGAGGATGGTATTGGATAGTATGATCATAATCTTTCAACAGTTCAAGCCAACGTCGCTGTCGCATGTTGAGTTCCTTTTGAGTGAAGAAATATTTGAGGCTTTTATGATCCGTAAAGATCTCCATTTTCTCCCCATACAAGTAATGCCTCCAAATTTTAAGTGTGAAGACAACAGCTGCCAACTCTAGATCATGAGTAGGATAATTCCTCTCATATTCTTTGAGTTGTCATGAGGCATAAAGGCTATAACTTTTCCATGTTGCATGAAAACACATCCCAACCCTTTGCCCGAAGCATCATCAGATGACAAATCCTCCGAGCAGGATGGTATTGTTAGAGCAGTCTTTGAAATAAGTCTCCTCTGAGTTCTTGAAAACTCTTCTCACATTCTTAGCTCCAACCGAACTTTGTATCTTTTCGAGTCAATTTGAGTCGATGGAGTAGCGATTCGAGAAAATCCTTCCACGAATCTCCGATAATAACCAATTTAAACCGAGAAAGCTACGACTTGGTCATCGATTTAAGTTGTTCCCGACTTTGAATAGCTTCAATCTTTCTTTGGGTCAACAGATATTCCATGACTTGATACCACGTGCCCAAGGAATGCTACTTCTTCAAGCCGAACTCGCATTTCTTCAACTTGGCATAAAGCTTATATTCACGAAGCTTTTGGAGTGTCACCTCAAGTGTTGCTTTCATGATCTTCACGCGGCTTTTGGAATAAATAAGGATGTCATCAATAAAGACGACCACAAAGTGATCTAAATATTCCTTGAATACTCGGTTCATCATACATGACTAGGAATTCATAATGCCCGTACCGAGTTCTGAAAGCCGTCTTTGGAATGTCAGCGGTTCTAATCTTCAATTGGTGATATCCGGAACGAAGATCAATCTTTGAAAAGAATTTGGCTCCTTGCAACTGGTCAAACAGGTCATCAATACGTGGTAATGGATACCTATTTTTGATGGTGACATGATTCAACTCCCGATAATCAATACAAAGTCGCATACTCCCATCTTTCTTCTTCATGAATAGAACAGGAGCACCCTAAGGAGAAGTACTAGGACGAATAAAGCCAATGTCTAACAATTCCTCGCGGTTGGGTCTTTAACTCACGAAGTTCAATAGAGCCATTCGATATGGGGCTTTGGAAATAGGTTTTATCACGGGTTCAAGGTTGATACAAAATTCAATTTCACGCCTGGGGTAGGCGAGGAAGTTCTTGGGAATACGTCAGAAATTTATTAACAATAGAAATATCGTTCAAAACCGATATATTTTTGTTTAAATCGTGACATGAGCTAAGAAAGCTCGACATCCGTTTTTCAATAAACGAATAGCTTTATGGCTTGAGATGACCGTGATTGATTTTAATGGTTTGGTCGTTTGAATTCGCATAATAGGTTGATTAGGAATATGAAAGCTAACAACCTTACGAAAACAATCAATTTTTGCATGATAAGTAGTTAACCAATCAATCCCTAGAATCACGTCAAATGCAAGTATTTTTAATGAAATAAGATCGACGGTAATGTGAGGGTACCGATTTGAACCAAACAAGACTTATAAACAAGTGGATGTAATGAAGGTTTCTCCCAACGGAGTTTCCACAGATAAGTCAAAGTCTAATTTCTCCTGAGTCAAATTTAATCGATGGCGCAAGTAGGAGAAATAAAAGAATGGGTAGAACCTAGTATCAAATAAAGTATAGACTTCATTAGAGTTTATGATAAGCTTACCCGTGATGACCTCATTCGGGTTCCTTCTATATCTGGGAGGTCACAACAAACGCTTCTTCCTTGACTCTACGGTTTTGACTTTTTTCGAACGGCCTTTGGTGCCTCCATCCTAGTTGAATTTGTCTTGATAGAACGACAAAATTGAGCTAAGTGACCTTCTCTTCCATAATTATAACATGCTTTGACGGCATGGGCGCGATTCGGATCGATGTGTTCCCTCTCCTCGCATTTGAAGCATATGATAGGTGGTCTTTCTCCTTCCTTAACAATTGGTCTTTGATCTTGACGTCTTTCCATCATTGTTGAATCTCCTTTTCTTGAAATGTCCATTCTTATTATTTTGGTACGATTACCACCGAAGTGGTTACCATATCCGCCTGTTGATTCCCTCCACGCTTGTTGTCACCACTTCGATGACTACTCTCATTTGGTATTATAATTTTGCCGTACGCTCTCTTTTAGTTCGTTGACTCGTTATCGCGCTCCAATAATCGAGCCCTATTTACAACATCTGAATACAAACACAGTTTATGAGAAATAAGATGTTGACATATCTCCGGCTTCAAAGCTCTTAAAAACATTCGCGTCATTCTCTCTTCATTATCCACCAAGTGGGACGCAAACCGTGATAACTTCGCAAATTTTGCCTCGTACGCGACATGGTCATATTGTTTTGTTCCAACTTGATAAACTCCACCTCCTTCATATGGCGAATACTTTCGTGAAAGTATTTGTCGTTGAACGACTCTGGAACTTCTCCCAAGATATCTTGAGACAAAGAAGTTGAGTACGTTTTACCGATTCCACCGATGAATCGCCTCTCCGCGAACATAAAGGTGGCAAAGGAACCTTTTGCTCCTCGGAGCATCCTAAGACATCAAATATCTTGGTAATCTGTTTTATCCATGCTTCCGCGAAGTGGTTTTGGCTCTCCCTTAAACTCCGGTGGTCCCAGCTCCTTGAATTGTTTATGCGGTGACCGCCGAGAGTTTTCCGTGTTTCCACCCACGTTTTGGACAGAGTCGCCTGCCTCAATTGCTGTTATAAATTGCATAAAGCCTCTGAACATTTGATCATTCATCATTTGGTCAGTGTTGTTGTTTGCATGAGGATTGTCGCCTTTCTGATGCACATTATCCTGATTATTGATATGTGGTGAATCAACGATCGCCTGTGCTCCATTGCTATTCTCAACATTCTCAGATGTCATTTTCAGATACCGCCACAAAACAAAAGGTTAATTGACATGTAACAAATTATCTCTATATTCTGACCGACCAATAAAATAGCACATAAACTTAGGTAGGTCATACTAGCGAAGGTATTCCCCGTCTCTCCCCTCCTAGTACTATTCTCACATCTTAGCCAGGGATCATATCCCTAAGCTCTGATACCAACTGTGACGCCCCCAAAATTAGGTATACATCACCCATCTTGGGTAGTCAGATACATGGTACAGAATTTAAATACAACTTACTAATATAACTGTCGTGTACAATACGACATAAACTGTGAGTTTGAATACAAATATTGTCTACTAGATATTATACAAACTCAAAAGGAGTCCTCATTACAATTATTATCACACTATTTCACAGAATAGTGAGGACTACTAATGATATCCTCTGGACCATTACTCCGTTCCCCGACTCGTCCCAGCTATATTCTCATTTCACGAATAGAAAAAGTTGAAAGATAGGGTGAGCTCAACTAGCTCAAGAAGAAATATTATGACTAAGATAATGCAGAATAAATTATCATTAGCTTCTACAACAATGTTAAACCGATAAAATGTAATGAACATCAAGTTTAACTACGGTGAACAAAGAATCCATTAAAAGAGTCAAGTAGAAAATAAAATCTACTATCTTTTATGATTTAAAAGGTTTTTCATCATTTGTTATAAATTTGAGACTCGCCTTTAATAAATATTCCACATCATCGAATCACCCCCGCACTCATCGCCGAGGATATTCTTTAATATCACGACCACAATTATTCATGCACTACGGCCGAGAATAGTTGTGTATTCATTAATGGTCATGATCATGCCAACAACTATCCATCAATGCACTACTACCATCGAGGATTTTTACCACATCATTTGTAACATTACGGTCATGATTACAACCGAATAGTCCCTCGGTCATAATCATACCAAGTCCATCTACGCACTCTGAGCCACGTAGATGACTTTCAACATAATATAAACATGAGGATGATGACAATGATATTCAATAAAACAAGTTCAAGAATTAATTTATCTAAGAACCAATAACATCCAAACTATCAACATGACATTGCTTTGTAGAGTAAAATTCAAGAATATCGAGAAGAATATTTCCATGAAAGGATCTTGGATGAAGCACAAATATCAAGGATATTCCACTAATTTCATGGAGTATAAGTCAAAGTTTTAACCAATGGGTATAATAAAGAATGGAATAACAAAAGAAATCACCATGCATGCAGATTGTGATGGCAAAAGTTATTCCAATGTAATAATAATAACGGAATCAGTGTCGTGAAATTCACACCAAGCAGGATGTTCCAAATGAATAATAAAGATGGAACCGGATCGGTGTAAAACACACAGATAGGATATTCCAACAGAATGATAAAGCGGAACCAGTCAGGTGTAAAACACATGCACAGGATGTTCCAACGAGAATAATAAAGAGCGGAACCAGTCAGGTGTAAAACACATGCAGACGGGATGTTCCAAATGTAATAATAAAGATGTAATAATGAAGAATGTCACCAAGTATAGGGTAAACCACGATACAAAAGTTATTCTAATGAATAAATAAGAATGGAATAACATAAGGATTTCACCAAGTATAGGGTACGCCGCATATACAAGTTATGTATAGGGTATGCCACTTTTTTACAAAGTTATTCCAATGTAATAATAAAGAATGGAATATGTGAAGTTCTCTTCATGAATAAGAAAGAATAACACCCTTACACGGGTACAACAAATAATATTCCCTACCTTAGAAGAACCTGAATATTGGAAAAGTGAAGTAGCAAAATACTTTTCTTCTTTCTCTCTATAGTTTTCTCTTTAGTAGTTTCAATGAATTCGTAAGAAATAATGAAGGAATGAGCTTTTATTTATAGAAAAAGCGAGGGTGGCTCTTGGTCTTAACGAAGGGTTAAAATGACTCTTGGTAATATTCAAGAGACAACTACTATTTCATGAAGGGTAATTAACCCTCGAACAATCAAGAAAGCGATTAACTCTTGGTAATATTGAAGGACAACTACTATCAAGAAGGTAATTACTATTGATGAAGGTAAATACTATCGATGAAGGTAAATACTATTGACGAAGGTAATTACTATTGACGAAGGTAATTACTTTGATGAAGAGACTCTTAGATGATGACATATGGGCCCCCCATAAAATAATCAAACTTACCACAAACGTCTCATAATGAGACTCTTTATATACATCAAGGATTGAATAAATATTATCACAAATCATTTTATTTTTAATCAACACATTTTAATCTTTCAACAATTATTAATCATTTATAACTTGTCGCCTCAATTAATAATATAACATATTATATGATGATAATCTTGTGACAATAATTGAATCAATAATATAAGAGATATGATGCGTAATTCAGTAGCAATAATAATTGAGTATAGCTAAGTGACTTCTCACGTAAGCATCAATAATCAATCGTGGTGCTACTACGCAACCATGCCAGACATCTTGTACTTTTACCACCGGGTAGTTCAACAGCTTTTAACAGAATACCTCCGCCGTTATTTTATAGAAAGATAATTTTTTGTCGTTTTTTAACTACGACAATACTTCCGTTAATAGGGTCCATTAATGATTGAGACGTCGCATTTAATATTCCCCAAATAAAAAGAATATTCCCACCAAACGAATATTTTATAACAACTTGCTTACTTTTTGCAAAATTTATAAATATTACCCACAACTATAACATTATATCAAATTTATTCCATAATATTCAAAAATAATATTTATAGAAAATTCATCTTTATTTATAAAAGTGGGTCTTACATCCAAGTTTGTTTTCAAACCTTCATCATCAGACTGACTCTTTTTCAGATCGACCGACTCGAAGGCGGGGATCCGATCTCAACTGCTATGAGTGCATCGGTCCCGTATGCCAGTCTGAACGGAGAGTCCCCAGTTGTTGTCTTAGGAGTAGTCCGATATGCCCACAAAATAGACAGCAGCTCTTCGGGCCACCGACCCTTTAATTCATCCAACCTTCTTTTGATCTCGTTGAGCGGGGTTCAGTTGGTCACTTCTACTTGACCATTCGATTGAGGATGAGCGACCGAGGTCTTGCGATGCTGGATCCCCAACTCTTTCAGAAAACCCTCGAACTTTGATCCCACAAACTGCCTGCCATTATCTGAGACCACTGCCATCGGGATACCAAAGCGATAAACCACTCTTTCTTTGAAGAATTTCAAGCATTCTTGTTCGGTGATCTTCTGCAGTGGTTTGGCTTCGACCCATTTCATCATATAGTCGATAGCCATGATCACAAAACTAACTTGCCCTTGGCCTTGGCAAGCAGGTTCTAGGATGTCGATTCCCATATAGCAAAGGGAATCGGGGATAAGACCGATACAACTGACTCTTCAGGAGGTTGATGTGGAATAAGGTCTTTCAAATTTGTGACACTTTGGACATCTTCGATCGAATTCTTTCGCTAAAAGTGTAAAAAGTCGGCCAGTAATACCCCTGCCTTAAAATCTTATGTGTCAGTGACTTTGCTCCCATGTGATCCCCACAGATCCTTTCATGTATCTCCCGAAGAGTATAGTCTGCCTCTGATGGAGTTAGGCATTTGAGCAGTGGGGAGCTAAAGGCCTTTCGGTAAAGATCCCCATCAATGAGGATGAAGTTTGAGCTTCGGTGTTTGATTTATTTTGCTAGGATTCGGTCCGAAGGGAGGGTCCCATCTTCCAAATAGGAGATATACGGCGTGAGCCAGCAGTCAAGTCGGTCTAAAGCTAGCACTTCTGTCTTCGGAACACTGGGCCTTTCTAGAACCTCCAGGTATACCGATCCGTTGAAGGAGCTCGCTTCAGTGGTTGCCAATCTCGCTAGGGCATCTGCTATTGTATTATCTGATCGATCCACCCCCTGACAACTGTGCGATGTGAAGTATGCGAGCTTATCCTTTACTTCGGCCAGATACTTTGACATTCTTGCCCCCCGAGCCTCATACTCACCCGATAACTGCTTGACCACCAGCTGCGAATCATTGTAGATGACCAACTTCTGTACCTCCAAGCTCCGGGCTAACCGTATTCCTGTTAGGATGGCCTCATACTCTACTTCGTTGTTCGTGGCCTTAAACCCAAATCGAATAGCCTGCTGTACCTTGAACCCTTCGGGACTTGTCAGAATGACCCCTGCCCCACTGACGTCTGAAGTTGCTGATCCATCCACGTATAAGGTCCATGAGGTCTGCCCTTGTTGGGTTTCGGGCACTATACTTATGTCTGACTCTGTAAAGGAACACTCTACCACGAAATCTGCTAAGGCCTGCCCTTTGATTGCCGTCCGGGGATGGTATTCTATTGCAAACTGTGTTAATTCCATCGCCCAAGCGGCTAATCGACCTGATACCTCTGACTTATGCAAGATCTTCTTTAATGGCTGATCCGTGTATACCACTATTAGCCGACTCTGGAAATAGTGCCTGAGCTTTCTGTTGGCAATTATTAAGGCATAGGCGAACTTTTCCAGGTTCGGGTATCTGATTTCTGCATCCCAAAATACGTGGCTGACGTAGTACACCGGGAACTGCTTTCCTCCCTTATCACGTACCAGTGCTACCCCTACTGCCATCGGGCTCGCAGCCAAATATAAATATAAAGGTTTCGAAGGGATCGATTTCATCAATAGCGATGTCGAACTCAGATATTTCTTGATCCTTTGGAACGCGTCTTCGTATTCTGAAGTTCACCGGAAGCTCTTATCATTCTTCGAACCCTTGAGAGTGTCAAAAAAGGGTAGACATCTTTCGGCTGATCTTGACACGAATCTCCGAAGGGCAGCTATCCGGCCTGTCAGCCTTTGTACATCTTTGTATGTCTTTGGAGATTTCATGTCTAAGATCGCCGCAATTTTTTCCGGGTTGGCTTCGATTCCCCTTTTGCTGACCAAGTATCCCAGAAATTTTCTTGAACCCAAACCGAAGGTACATTTGGTCGGGTTCAGTCTCAATTTATGCTTCCTTACCGTTTCGAAGCAGTCTTCTAGGTCTTCCAAATGATCCCGGACTGACATGCTTTTCACGATCATGTCGTTCACGTACACTTCCATACTCCGGCCCAGCTGCTTTCTGAATACAAAGTTCATCATCCGTTGATAAGTTGCCCCTACGTTCAGCAATCCGAATGTCATCTTCCGATACGCATATATAGCCCGATGAGTGATGAAGTTTATCTTCGGGATGTCATCCTTGCACATCGAAATTTGGTGGTATCCCGAGAAAGCGTCCATGAAACTTAATATACCATACCCCGAAGTGGCATCAATCTGCTGGTCTATGTTGGGTAGAGGGTAGAAATCTTTTGGGCATGCCTTGTTCAGATCCGTGTAGTTGATGCACAACCTCCACTTCCCATTTTGCTTTTGAACCAATACCACATTCGCCAGCCATTCGGGATAGTCGATCTCGAAGATGAACCCCGCCTCCAGTAGTTTAGTGATCTCTTCATCTATGATCTTCTGCCTTTTCGGGGCGAAGATCCTTCTTTTCTCAGATCTTTGGTTTCCTCTTTGGTCCGTAGATGTAGCCTATACAAGACACCGATTCACTTACCCTGGGCATGTCGCTAGGTTCCCATGCGAAGATATCAGTGTAAACCCGGAGTAAATCCACCATACCAGTTCGCAGTGGTTTCGTTAATCCTACCCCAATTTTGATCAATTTTTCTGGATTCCCAGGTAACAACTCCACGTCTTCTGTCTCTTCACGCAAGTACCATCGGTTCAAGATCGCTTCCTCGATGAATGGCTCTATCTCGATGGCCATTGTCTGCTTTTCGCTATTTCTTGACCACGACCCGAGGAAATCAAAGTATTTCGATAACACCTTCTGCAATGTCCAAATCACCTTTTACCTCCCCAATCCCGTTCGGTGTAGGAAACTTGATTTTGAAGTGAGGTATAGACGTCACTGCCTGTAATGTTGCCAATGTCGGTCTCCCCAAAATGGCGTTATAGGCCGAATCCACTTGTACTACAAAAAATTTCACCATTATTCCTCGCTCATCGAGAGGGTCGTACGAAACTCGACCGGTAGCTCTATTGTTCCTGACACATGCACCGGGTCGCCACTGAAACCATATAACGGGCCATCTCCTCCTAAATCCATCTTCTTTCCCTCCAGATCCATCCTCTGATAGGCATGCGTGTAGAGTATATCGACCGAGGACCCGTTATCGATCATCATCCTTTTCATGTCTACTGGCCCGGCCTTTGCAGTTATTACCAGTGCCCCGTCATGTGGTTCAATATGATCGGTAGGATAATCTTTATCCGAAAATGATATGGACACCCCTGAATAGGCACTATCCTTTCGGGGTGATGAACTGGCTACCGATAATACGACTTCGAGATGACCGCTCCTCTTCCTTCCGGTTACACGCCCTACCAACCCGCCCGAAATCACATCAATCACCCCTCGAGCTTGTGGGTGCGGTTGCGGCTGTGTTTCCCGTGTTGGTTCCCTGTTCTCCTCCCGGGGGCTTCCGAACCTTCTCGTCCGACGACATACTGTACCAGTTGCCCATTCTGGACGTTATTCTCTATCAGATCTTTCAGGTTGTTGCACTCCTCCGTCGTATACCCCCGAGACTGATGATATGCACAATATTTGTTTCGACCCCCTCTTCCTGCTTTCGGATTGTTTGCACCTGTTGAAAAAGGGCTTGTTTCGCATCTCCTCCAGTATTTTAGCCCGATCCGTGTTGAGTGCGGTGTAGACTTTGTTGACATTTTTGTTGGGGAAAGGTGGTCGTCCACTGCCCGAACCTCCCCCAGTATAGCTTTTCTTACCATAGTTATCTGACCTCCCCTGACTGTCTGACTTCTGAAAATTATGTTTATCCCGATCCCTGGGTTTCTCGTAGGATTGGGAGTGGGGTTTAAAGTTTCCCATCGCCTCCTCTATCGCTATATGTCCCTTGGTTCGGTGGAAAGCTTCTATCAAGTCTGCCGGAGGGTTGATCACCAAATCCTTCATCAACTTTTTTGACTTCCCAATGTCTAAGCCAGTCGTGAAGAAACCCAGGGCTTGTGGGGAGTTTAATTCTGCCACCGACCCCACAGCCTCTCGGAACCTCTTGACGTATTGTCCCAGACTGCCCTCGCCTCGGCTTTTTCCATGCACCTTAAGCGTCCGTGAGTGATTCTCGTCAGCCCGACTAGCCTGGTTGGGGGTACGCTGGCCGTCGTGGAAGAGTCTTCGCCGAGGGGAAAGAGGCGGTTCCACCTAATCTCCCTGGATTCTGGAACACAATCTGTCCTTGACCGACCCCCTCACCTGGGTAGTCTGGTGTATTTTAGCCTTTTCATGGTCAGAAACCGTGTTCTCCACGCTCGCCATAGCTTCTTACCGGAAAAGGCTGGCTGTGATTGATTAAGCACTAAAAAAGCCCCTCCTTCTAGCGCCAATGTTAACGCTTAAGTTTCACGGCAGCGTCCAATCACGTAATCCACGCCGCTTATAACTCCGCACAATAACAGATCACACACGTTTTGACTTGGCCAGGCCGCCAGAGGATAGCTCTCGGTGTGAGAATAAGATCAAATAATTACAAGGTTTAACAATGGAGGCTAAGTGTTTAGTGCTCAAAAGTAGGTATTACGTGTTAATTATAACCTTGGCCTTGTATTTATAGTGTTCACCACCTTTAGAATCCTTCTCCGAGTCGGATTAGGACTCCTAGTTATGGTGGTTACCATAACTTGGGTCCAACACAATCTCCTTAAAAGGTGCAGGTGGAATCCAATCCAACCACTACCTTTGGAGTTACCTTATTCAATTATGATTAGGATCCTGAACTCTGCACGCAGGAGAGCCCATTGTGCAGGCCCAAACAATCACACCATCAAGTCTAGGCTTCGGCCCAAAGGACTCGAAGGGTCGACCCCGAACTCCACACGACAGGGTTACGTATCCGGCCCAAAGGACTCGGACACCGAACCCGAAGAGTATCCCCTAAGGTAAGGTTCCGGCCCAAAAGGACTCAGACGCCGACCCGATCAGCTTCCAACCTTTTCATGGGCTTCAGCCCGGTAGTCTCCCAAAGTCCTTCTAATGTCAGGCCTTCGGCCCACATGAATGTCGGTAAAATACTGCCGAACAAATGAGTTTTAAAGGAATATTTAATATTTGAGAGCTAAAAATGTTTATTTAGGTGATATTAAGCCAATTGTGATTAAAATGAATGTATTGAAATTATGGCAAAATAGAATCCATCAACGCTGTCGTATAACTCAAAATTTAGATTGATAAATAATTTTTTTTATATGCTGTCACTTTTTCTTTGTTAATACCCTCTACTATAAATGATAGATGAATCAAAGCTTTTAGCTCATTCTTTCAATTGGTATTTTTGTTTATCTATTTGTATGGGATAATAAAGTATTTAATGAAAACTTTTTTTTTTTTTTTTTTTTTTGTGGTGAATAATCTTCCCAAAGAGCGATTGAAAAAACTAATGCAACACGTAGCATGGCTAAGCAACAGAAGGGTATCTCATAGTGATTTGCAACACAAATACAAAAAAGTCTAGAGATTAGCACAACCTGTATATGTTGCGGTATATAATATATATTACAATCTTTGTCAACCTATACAAAAATAACAGTGTCATATTCATCCCTTGGCATTCCAAGCTTAATATAGGTCAAATTTAAAACAAAGCAATAGGAAAAGGCATTAAACAAAGCCTATTTCACAGACTTATGTGTGTTTGACATGCAAAATTTTACAAGCCAATCCAAGGGTTTTAGCAGAAGTGGCACTTCAAACACTTGTGAGAAAATTAGTTATTGTTGGGGCCGGACATGATTTTGGTATATTGAGCTACTGCTAGTGCTGGCTTGAGCACCAAAACTTGACGTCGGCAGGAGGAGTTCTGCCTGGGGGAAGGAACCATGGGATGGAACTTTTAGCAAAAGATCTTGATCAGAACTTTCATCTGCGAATTGGAAAGAGTCCAGCATAAGAGAGGTACTATCAGGAGGTAAGGCAAATAGGCTTTTTGGACAGAAGCAATTGGCATCGTTGTCCACGAGTTCCTTGCGTTCATAGTTGGTCTTCATCATAATTCTTTTTGGGCTCTTCATTTTAGTCTTTGCTCCTGAGAATTGAACAAAATATTTTTGTTAAAAGCCTATTTCCATATACATCAGATATATAATAAATCACGGCAGGAACAATGTTGTCATTCTATCTGAATTAATGATTACAAGTACATAGGGTTAGTTAATATTCTAGAATATACTTCAATTATAATTCCAACAGGATTTCAGTTTGAATCTGTGAATGCAGGTATCCTTCCATCTCCAGGTCCAACATTTTTTAAAATATGATGCCTTGTATATTATTCATGAAGGATGCATTGCCACATGCTATGTGCAAAATTTTGCAAATATACAGTTTTTCAGGTTTAAAAGAATGACCAGATACATGGCTAATGACAAAAACCCATATGATATGTTTGGACTGAATAATGGAATTAAGGTAAAAATGGAATACTTGTGGAATTGAATGAGTCGTTCCACAACCCCCTAAGAATGAAAATCATCATTCAATGTCACGAGCAATTTGACACATGATAAACTTCGTATATTTATATGTTACAAGGAAAATTTTAATTTACACCATGGTACGGAAAAGATGAACTAGAACAGAGAAGTCTCGTGTACTTGTGTTCAAAGACTTTTACATTCACAAAGCTAAACCTAGATGCATCTCCATGCTCAACAACATCCATGTAAATTACTATGGAAAAATCCACGAGTTTTTGTGACCTCTTTTTATCAGGCTTGTAATGCGTTACTTTATCCATCAAATAAGACAGTGAGTTCGAATATGTATTATTCCATCTTTCCCATGCACTGGCTGCCTTATTGTTTACAATAGCAAGATTTATGCACATATTAATAACAATCCAAAAATATCTCCTAAAGAAGGCTACAGCTGACCTGGAAAATTTCGAAATTGGCCATCACGCGATCTTTTTATTTTCAATGATTGAGCAGATGCAACGGCTGCATGTCCTTCTGCTACTAATGAACTGCCAACACTACTTTTACATTTTAAATCCTACAGTCAGAATAGAATTATAATCACCAAAATTATACATTTTATAAAAAAAACAATCCATTATATTCATGGAATTAAAGCTGTTCTTTTGTTTAGACCTTCAGTAGATTATATTGTTCCACCCAATTGGATTTTGTTAAATTGCTAAGTGTGAGCCTCTTCAAGGTTCTATTGCATTCACTTTTAACCCCGGATGAAGATACATCAAAAACACCTTCTGCAAGAAGTTTCTGGAAGGCAAATAAGTCTTCCTTGAACTGAGGGCTATCAAACATGCTTTTAATGCTGCATGTGATTACAAAGAAGTGAATGCTAGCTTCTCAAAACGCTTCAACGGTTGAATATAATCATAGTAGCAATAAATACGAACCTATCTGGACTTAGAGTATCAATAGAAGGTAAATACTTAAGTAATTGCTGCTGCTCATCATTTGTTATGTGTCTCCCAAACTCCTCAAAGTTGAGAACATCCTGCAAAAAATATACACAACGATGTAAGTACTTAAGCTGCCTAACACCAAATACAGCATGAACCTGAAGGTCTGGATCACTCCATAGAGCAAACAAGAACCTCAATTAGCTAGCATTTAAAAGTAAAAGTCAGTTTAACACAATTCAGGACCAATAAATCATAAAAAGGAGTATAGATGGTTGTATAAGACATCAAGAATTTGTGAGAAAGTAGAGATATTTTTTCACAACAATAGTTACAAGTTGACACTCTTTCAAGTCTAGGATCCATGTTTGCAGTTAAGTCCCGGAAGGCTAGAATCTTAAGGGCATTTTAAAAGGTGTGGAAAACCATGTCATACAACTCAAATGGGAACAATAAGTGCCCTACCACAACATATGATGAAGATGTGTTTATGTTTTAAGAACATCAATGCAACTAAATTTAGCTAACACCCAAGTTTCATCCAACATCCTTCTATTTCTTAACACAAAGTAAGAACATGAAAAATATTGTTTTAGGAGAAAAGAAGCTATTAAAGCATATATATGTGTACACACAGACACATACACACATATATAGGGCTATATGTATATATATAGCTGTGTATTACACAGTTGGGCTATGGTGACGGGTTTTTTGGGCTATGGCGACGGTTCACCAATCGCCGTAGCCCATAATAGATATGTTGACAGGTGAAATTGTCGCTATAGCCCAAAAAACAGTCGCCATAGTCGACTGTGTATTACACAACTGTGTACATACACTTTTCTCATATATATATATATATATATATATATAGAGAGAGAGAGAGAGAGAGAGAGAGAGAGAGAGAGAGTTCACTCCAACTCCAAGTATGCAGTCCTGTTGTTTGCACGAATGATGGGGTAAGAATAAATTAAAAAGAAACAGAACATGTCAATTGAAGAAGCATGATTCTTGGAACTAGGTGTCTCATCTATCATCTTCCTTCTTGAAGTTTTTACAATCTTGAACACGCACATGTGCTTGGACTCTAGTCAAGAAGTAAAAATGAAGAGACTTGGAGTTTTTTTTTTTCAACTTTTTTAAGGGGGGAAAAACACTTGGAACTTACTTTTAGTTCTATGTTACATAGCGGTGAGTTATGATTCCCAAGAATCTGTAGTTTTTCTTGCTGGGCCTTCTCTCTGCAATTCCAAAACAAGTTAGTAAATAGGCACTTATAACAAGTAAACTAACTATTTCCCATTTCTCCACATAATATAAGGAATTAAGTCTCTCTAAATTATGTGCCACTATCATTTTCTCTCCAAACCACCAAAAAACTACTGCAGTTGACTATAAGAAAATATATGGAATTATGATGAAATAAACAGAAGGGGGGAAAATGTTTTCCAATTTACACTCCACTCTCTGTGTGATTACTTTTCCCTCCAACCAAAAATTAAGCAGTTCATGGTGATGGAATTACTTAATTTCCTTTATGTCTCTTTGCTAATGTAGCTAGTTGCCCAAGTCTTACTTTGGTTGTATTTTCCCTTTCTCTTAATGAAGTTCTGCAACTTTGGTACAGAAGAAGAAAAGGTACTAGCATGTTCTAAATATAATGTAAATCCTACATACTGGCTAATATGCATACAAGGACTGCAGGACCCGCCTTGAAATTGAAGTCAAGTGCTATCGGAAACTGCATAACGTAGTAGACTGTTCTAAATTTCGAAATTTTTTGTGTTGAAGACCTTTTATCGATGTCACTTTACCAATATGTCTTCATAGTTGCATCACATCGCAGGTTTGTTCATGTCGCTGCATCTAAAACCTTATAATCCATGTATCCTTGCCACAGAATGGGGAAACAATCATCGCATATTCTAAAGAGGATTTCGACTTTTGCAAGTCAAGATCAATAGAGGAAATACCTTTTAGAATGTTGTTCCATTTCCTGTCCAGGCTTTTTCGTTCTCTCGATTCCAGGACAAGAAAAATTGACACCCTTGTTAAAAGTATGTACAGGAAGGGAAGTCAAATGTGAATAAGCCTCATTGACACGATGTGGCTTGTTATCAACTGAAAGGGAGCTTGCTTCAGATTCCTCTTCTCGAGCTATTGAGCTTGGATGCCTAATAAGTACACTTCCATGTCCTATCTCCACTGAGACCATTGGAGTGTCACTCTCAAAGAGCAAATCCTCCTCAGAGGATCCAGAGAAGTATGAATGTTGTTCATGTAAGATGGTATATAAATCTTTAGTAAGCTTCTCAACTGAAGATGGCTTCGGGCGACTGACACAGGTCCTCTTCCTTGAGGGTACCATTGTGTCCCATACAATGGATTGGGCTGGGCCTGCATGGATAAACAGTGAGAAATAACTTAATGAGTCAGTGCATATAGCTATATTGCTGCATAAATTTTGATAACATCTTCGTAATATACAGTCAGCAAGAATTAGCAACTAGACATATGTATCAAAACATTCAAGGAACAAAAACTAAAGAAAGAAAGAAAGAAAGAAAGAAAAAGAAAAACAAGCAGCAGCAAAATAGTGATTGCAACTCTCGAACAAAAAGTAGATATTTTATTTGGGGGAAGGTTATATAAGTACATTATGCCACTGGATGATGTGTATTATTGACTCATTTTGTCAAAACTATCGGTTCTTCAAAAAATGTTGAACATCAAACTATAAAAATGCTACCATCAAATCCAGGTTTGTGGGAAGTGGTAAGCAAAAGACTTGAGGAGAAATTGTTTAATGTAATCACTTCTCTGCTCATGCCAACCATAAATTAATGTGAGCATTTAGAATCCATTTTCCTGATATCAACATAGACACATAGTATAATGTACCAGTAATTTGCATGAAAACTAGAAGTGATTTCCTCTTGTCATGCTATAAAGGATCTTTACAAAAATTAATTTTAAAAAATAAATTTAAACTCTCAAAGTTGTTGGCAAAACAAAAGTCTTTTCCATTTTTAACAAAGAGGTAAGAAGGTGAAAGTTGATAATGAGTATGGATATTTAGATAAAACCATGCAAATTACTGGCCAACCAACCTGTCAAATCACTTGCATCAGCACTGCCAAGCTGCAAACAACTTTCAGAATTAGATATGGCAGAGCCAGAACTTGATCTATTACTTGTATCTTCATCGAGACCCTTCCGGAAACCCTGATTATATTGGGAGGCAACCCCACCGCCCTTCTGGAAACCATGGTTATAATCAGGGGCAACCCCTCTAACTACATCATTGTCATGATTTTGCTTTCTTTTGAGCACCTTAGCCTCTTTGTTTTTAATGGATATGGTCTTCACTCTTTGAACCCTGTACTCCTCAAATTCATCTGGTTCTGCCCTAGCATGAAGAGGGGTGTAATTTGCAAGTGTTCCTTTTGTTCTCCACCGGGATCCACATGCATTGCATAGTATAGGCTTCTCTGGAGGCCCGTTACGCCAAAGAGGAGTACCTGTATCACAACTTAATTGTTAGAAAACAATATTCAATCCACCAGCATGATTGCTAAAGGCATAAAGCAAATAGAAGCCAACTAGAAACTACCAAAATTTCTACAAAGTGCCACACAAACAAGAGTAGAATAGCTAATTCCATGTTCACAATAAAAAGATAGAGCATCGAAGAAAAGATAAGTCATGACATCAAGTAAAAATTTGTATGCCATGACATAACCCATCATGTTAAGTTCTACGAGTATATAACTGGTCACCGGGATCATATAATTTCAAAAAACTTCAGATATAATTTGAAATGTATTTTTAAACTTCAATAATTTCTCTAATAATGAGCATGCTTGCAAGAATAACAGAAAAGCATCTCATGAATGTATGAAGCAAACAGTAGCTGATGAATTATACTTACTGTCAGGACATCATAGGCTTAAACTGTCAATTAGAATACAGTTGCGGGAACTAGTGGAGTGTCTAGAGGGTTTTTTACATGACAGATTAAAACAATGTTGATGTTATTAGGAGTAGCCAGACAGTCGTTTAAGCAAAGGATAATTCAATATATAATTGAACTCAGAAGGAAAGATCTTAGGAAGAAATAACTTAAAAGGCTCAGAATGGGAAGGGGGGATTGGGGGGGGGGGGGAATGAGACATGACCAGAAGAAGTAAATAAGAAGAATAATAAAAGATGCAATAGATACATAAACAGATAACGAATACTCTTAGGTGTCACTTGCAAGGCTTTGTTCAGATTGAGAGTCTTTGTCTAAAAAGGATGACTTTTTATGAAGTTGTCACATTACAATGCAGTAGCATTTCTTCATTTCTTTTGGAACATGACTAACCAGAAGTTTATCAGTAGTATTCGCAATGAAATGAAATACTAATGTGATATGAAGCTAGTGACCAGAGAAGATGTAGCCACTGCTCTCTCACAGAAGGATAACACAACAAACAAAAAAAGGAACTATGTAAAGAACACATAGATGGTTGGGCGGAGCCGAGTGGAGGCCATAATCCTAAGCTGATAAGACCAAAGCAGTGGTAGCATAGTTTGTAAATTCGCAATGAATTTGGAAATCTTAGTTCTGAAAAATCAGCTAAGACCCAATCTAGTGTTTTGAGATTGAGAAATGCGACACCATGTGAACTACAAACAAAATTGTGGTCTCAAACACTTTCTATTGCCAATGTTTGGGGTATTTCCTACGAAAAAGTTTATTGCAAACCCCACTGGCATTACCGAACCTTAACCTGATTCCAAGCTCAGAGCCCTAAGAAAAGGTTTTTGTAGTGAAGTTTTGGCGAAAGGAGCTAGCACTATCTTATTCTTTCCTCACTGCTCATTCTACAATAAGTTCAGGGAGAACAAACGGATGGTCCAACCCCTCCAGCTGCAGCAAAGTGCAAAAATGCCTAGCCAAACTCAAATGAAGATCAGCTGGGTGAAAAAGTCCCAGCAAACTAAAGAAACTCTAAACCTTCTTGAAGCCATCAGAGTGGAATTTCAGCAACTGCAAAGTTTTTGACCAACAAACTATGTTATGTGAGATGAACAAAGTAATGCCACAAATTTTGAATGCTGATAACAACATTTGAAGTGCTACAAAAAAGGAGACCTATTAGCAACTAAATTTCATAAGGATTAAGGTAAATGCTCCGCAAGTCTGGATAGCTTGAGAATATGATAGAACAGGAACAACTTTCGTATGTGACAAATTTAGAATGAACTAAGACAAGATGACTCGATGCTTTTTATACTTTTAAGCCACAACAGAAGGTATGAAATTCAAAGACATGGGTTGAGAAAACTAATTTGAGTAAACATCAGTCATTGTTTGGCATTAGAGAGAAAAATAGTAAGCAAAGCATCTAGCAAAGGCTAAATTTGACCCAAATGGAATACACACCATGAATGCTAAAATCAGTACATTTCCCCAATTGAATCATGAATTTCAAAAGTAAGGCAACAATCCTATTGATAAGGACTTCAGAAAATAAAATTCTACAAGGAACCAATTCAAACTGAAACACCTCTAAAGCTTTGGGGGAAAGAAAGTAAATGGAATACAGATTCAGCAATTTCCCAGTAATGTAATAGTTTATGCCAAATTTTCACCAGTCAAGTAGAGTCAAAGGGACAATAACAAGAAAAAAAGGTTGAACTGAAGAAAGAAAACCCAATTTCATAAACAAACACAAAACTTTCAAACAATATTCACTCGGAGATTCTAAGGGGAGCTGAAAGCTGTTCAACAACCCAATAATACAAACTAAAACTTCTTAATGATTTGCTGAAAACCATAGATGTGTCATTAATTTTCATTGTCAAGGTAATCCTTCCCTTTCAAGACAAACCAACATCTGTGTATGCTCTTACATGTTTGAACAACTAATCTAAGCATATGAAACAATTTAGAGAATATAAAGAAAATTATTGGAAGACAGTGCATAAAACAACACTTTTTTTTGGTTGAATATTCAAAATTTAAGAGGACAAAAAGAATTGAACACCACAAAAACTCACTTGTAACTCCACAGTGATGGCAAGGTCCTTGCTTCCCCATGTCTATTTTTTTCCTTACTTAAAAGAAGAAAATTTCGAAAAATTGGGGAAATAAACTATTTTCTGGAGAAAAAGATGAGCAAAAAAGAAAGATTATATTTTTTTCAAAAAAACACAAATATGTATAATATGATTGTTCTTTTCAACCCTTTTACAGTATATATTGAACTGGTAAAAGAAGTCTTCTTCTCTGCAATAAACTCGTTTATGCAGAAAGAAAGAAAGAAACCAAAAACCCAAGAAGACCCAAAACAGTTTGTATCTTAAAGTCTCAAAAAACACACTGAAAACAGCAAATAGATCAAAAAAACAGGAGAAGGAATTGAGATGGGTATTCTCAACTGGGCATCTGTACAATACAATGGAAAAAGGAAAGACTCATTGGAGGAATCTAATACATGGTTGGGAAAAGATGGTGAAATGGGAAAGGGGGTGTTGTGTTTGTGTATGACCTCTTCTTGTTGTATTGTATATGAAGTAAAATGTTTCAGCTTTCTATTGCTTTTATTAATCTCTTAACTCTCTTTTTTATTTATTGATATAATTTTCTATAACTTATAATGGACAGAGAGGTACAGGAAGTTATTGCTATATACTGTTTACCATAAAGTTTTTTGCTATTTAAAAAACAGAAATTAAATAAATAAAGATTGGTTCTAAAGAAAAATTAAAATTTTGAGAAGGAATGGAGAGAGAACAAGAAAAAAGGTGAAAGAAACAAGAGAGTTTGTTTGGCCCTTCTTTTCTTTTGGTTCCTCTCAAACATACATTATTAGTTATTTTCTAGTTTTTCTTTTGGTTCACCCACAGATTAAAAAAATAAAAATTATCCTTGTGTGTATATGATGTCATGATGTTGATAAATAAATTTATCCAGTGGGTTTGTTTTTTTTTCCAAAAGAAAAGAAGAGAGTAATTCTAGTGTAACATGGGAAGCCTGTTATTGGTTGTCAAAGCCTCATTCTTCCCCAGTGATGTGGCAATGTGGCCCAATGAATGTTTTACTTTTGGGGCCCACGTGATGTGTTATGCACTGACCTTGGATTAGTTGTTGTTATATTTGAGGGTAATATGAAATAAACTCAAAAAGGTAATCTTTTGATAAGATTTCCTCCATTCCACATTTATGTGAGTCTTATTTATTTTTAATAGTTTTTTTTAATTTATCAAAAATATTTTTGACATATAAATCTTAATAATAAATATATAAAATATAAAAATCAAATGAGAAACATATTTTCAAACTAAGGATTTATAATAAAAGAAATATTAAGATAAAATTAAATTGTGACATAAACTTGTCGCAAGTAAATTATAGAAAAATAATAATCCAATAAAAAGAAAGGTATGCTACAAATAGTAAATTTATATACTGTGTACTTATGTTGCCACCTGGCATGAAGTTCACCTTCCCCATAGATTATTGGTCGCAAATTCCCCCCATCCTGATTAGGGGCATTCTGGCCATTTAATAAGCATATTTTCTTTTTACCTAAAGTAAAATAGAAGGAAAAAATAAAAAGAAAGTCTATTTCATGAATGGAATGTTTTCAAATTGGACGGCTAAGAATCATCAAATCATTTAGAACAACTAGCATTTGGTCTTTTTATACAATTATTACAACAATAGCGTAATTAAACTTTTTTAAATCTTAAAAAAGATTATTTCATGTCAAGCAAATAAATAATAAATTGAAAAGGTCAACATACCTAATCCGACTCATGGTGGGCCCAAAACATTTTGTCCTCCACTCCTCTTAGACTAGACTGAAGGAAGATATCTCCATAAATAGGTAAAATTACTTTGTTAGTGACCACTCACTCATGTTTATATATTTAATTTAATATTTATTGTATCCATTTTGATGCATAGAATTGTAAATTAGTGAGTGGGATCCATAAGTGAGTTGAATACATACATATATAGTATAATCTTTGCTTTGCTTTTGTGCATGTTGGGTCCACTACCTCTACTATTGGTTGAGTTCCACGTGTACGGCTCAAAAGCTAGGCACTAGCCAAGGTGCATGGTGATGAGACACATGTGATTTAGTTAGACCTTGTGTTTGAATAAAGTAGTAGAGTAGTAATAATATAGAAACTAGGAGACGTCTAAATAAAGAAGACCTAATCTCCGGTACCGGTACAACCAATAAACAAGTGCCGGACAATAACTAAAAACATACTACTACCATTAATAATAGTGGAGTACTTAATAAAAAAGAGAGCCCAAATTTCAATGGATTTCATGAAACATCTAGTCACCCACAACCCCACTTTATATAAATTTTCCCTTCCTTTCTCATATGGACTTTATTTTTTAACTTCTTCTTAATAACACACAAATTATTAAATAAATAAATAAATAATTGAGTACACGTAATATTTTTATAAATTATATACATAAAAATTTATTGAGACTCATGTGCTTTCCTTCCCATGAGGATGAGGATGAGGATGAGGATGAGGTTAACCAAAAGTCAATTTAGTTTGATGCCATTGTCTTAAGCTTAGGTGTGTCCGTCCATCATTTAATGAAAAATAGGGTATAGTTGTATGGTTTTAAAACATCACAAATAGATTAGATAGATGATCCTTAAAAAATTGTTTTCTTATGAACAAATCATATAGATTCAAAATTTCTTATAGTGGCATGGCATACTAAAATGAAGTTGGTTTGGTGGGGTGGGGGATAATAGTGGCAAAGGAAGCGTAGAAATTAGGTGATTTGTTTTGGCTGGTCACATTTCATCTAATTTGTCATGTCCCAAAAAAATATAAATCACAATAAAACCCTACTTAATTGTACAATGTTCTAGTCTAACTAGCTAGAGAATTAATCGAATAGATATATCATGGGCATTGTCTCCAACAATATTATTAAAAAGTTTTTTTTATGGTCCTATATAAAAAGAAATTTGATATGTTCACATAATTCTCTCTCACATAGATCGAGGTGAGACTCACTCGAGAGATCATGTAGAAATATCAAATTTTTATATAAAAATATGAGTACCTCATAAAAATTAGAGATAACACGAGAAACATTATAAAATTATGTAAAATGGTAGATGGTGTCCTTAATAGTAGTACATGTTTGGTGAGCACATTAATGATTTGATTAAACCCAATTTACAACACAAGATTTGCGCTACAAAACGGGTTAAATGTTTCCTAAGTCACTGTACTATAGGTTGTGTGAGACCCCATATTTTATGGGTAATATTTATAAATTTTGCAAAGATGCGAGTTGTTATAAAATATTCGTTTAGGGGAATATTCTTTTTTGTTAGAGAATATTAAATCATGCGTAATTTGTGAGACCCAGATTTTATCAATAAAGATTTAAATTTTGTCGAAATAAATTTTTAATATTATGGTGTGAATTTGAGATAATATTATAGTTGTGGGTAGTATTTATAAATTTTGCAAAAGTATGCAAGTGGTTATATTATATTCGATTGGTGGGGAATATTCGGTTTAGTTAGGGAATATTCGTACAACTACTCAATCATTAGTGGACCCCATTAATGTAATTATTGTCGGATCGAGAAAAACGACAAAAATATTTTATTGAAATAACGGCGGAAGTTTTACTGGTTGATCTTGTTGAACTCTTCGGTAGTAAAAAGTACGATGAATCACGTGTGGTTGCGACAAGAAAGTACACGGTATTGATTATTGATGCTTATGTGAGAAGTCACCGGTTTGATTCCATTATTGCCGATTAATAATATGAATTATTATAAGCGATAATGACGTTTTGTTTTATTCAGTATTATTAACGTAATAAAAGCGAAACATCTTTTTATATAAAATAGAATACTTTATTAAAGTTATTCTATAAATATAATATATTATATTTTATTACGATAGTGTTCAGTAGTGTTTTGCGTAGTGTTTTTGCGTAGTATTGCGTAGTGTTTGCATAGTAAAATGTTTTTATATAAATAGAATATATTATATTTTATTTAAAAGATTTTTCTTTAAATATGGACCGTCAGATTAAAGTAAATCAATCCTGACTGTTCATGGATTAGATTACTATGCATTCCATTTTCCTATAAATAAGCTCATTCCTTCATTATTTTCATTTAATTCATTGAAACTCTAGAGAGAGAAATTATAGAGAGAAGTTTATATAGAGAAAATTATAGAAAGAAGAAGAGTATTCTCGCTTACTTCACTACTTTATATTAGGTTCTTTTTTTGGTAGAAGGATATTATTTGTTGTACCGTAAGAAGTGTTATTCTTTCTTCGAAGAGAACTTACATTATTCCATTCATTATTATTATTTGGAATAACTGTAAAAGTGGCATACCCTATACATAACCTCAGATACATGGCAGTACCCTATACTTGGTGAAATCCTTATGTTATTCCATCGCTTATTATTACATTGGAATAACTTTTGCATCTGTGATTTACCCTATACTTGGTGACATTCTTCTATTATTCGCATTGGAACATCCTCATGCATGTGTTTTACACCGGACCTGGTTCCGCTTTTTATTATTCTGTTGGAACATCCTCGTCTGTGTGTTTTACACAGGACTGGTTAAAATCTTTATCATTACATTGGAATATCCTATCCGCATGTGTTTTACACGGATCCAGTTCCATCTTTATTATTACATTGGAACATCCCGCTTGCGATGTGAATTTCACGACACCGGTTCCGTTATTATTATTCATTGGAATAACCATATGTCTATGCCAAGCACTGCGCATTTATGGTGATTTCTTTTGTTATTCCATTCTTTATTGTACCCAAGTTGGTTAAAACTTTGACTTCTATACTCCATGAAATTAGTAGAATATCCTTGATATTTGCGTTTCATCCAAAGATCTTTTCATGGAAATATTCTTCCCGATCATTCTTGAATTTTACTCTCTTTAAACAAAGATCATGTTGACAATTTGGACGTTAATAATTCATGGATTAAATAATTCTTGAACTTGTTTTATTGAATTATTATGTCATTGTCATCATCCTCATGTTATATTATGTTATCTTTGGCTTACGATGCATAGATGAACTTAGTATGATTATGAATGGGGATCATTCGGTATAATCATGACTTGATATAAATGATGTGACAAAAGTCCTCGATGGCTGTAGAATGCAAGAATGGATAGTTGTTGGTATGATTATGACTGGGGTGATTCGGTATAGTCATGACCATTGATAATTTGATGAAAATCCTTGGCCGCGGGTACAGGGGATGATTAGATGTGGTGGTTTATTTATTGTCGAGTCTCAAATGATAAAAATTGATGAAAACCTTTTAAAACCTAAAAGATAGTAGACTTTATTCTCTACTTGACTCTTTTAATGGATTGCTAAATCCACCGCAGCTTAAACCGGTTGTCTATTGTATTTTATCGGTTTAACATCGTTGAAGGCTAATGATAATTTATTTCGCATTATCTTAGTCATAATATTTCTTATTGGGCTAGTTGAGCTCACCACTTTTTCACTCGCTCTTCGTGAAATGAGAACATAAATTGGGATTTAGATCGAGGAGCAGAGTAATGGTCCGAGAGGATAGCATTAGTAGTCCTCACTATTCTCGTGAAATAAGTGTGATAATAGTTGTAATGAGGACTCTTTTTGAGTTTGTATAATATCTAGTAGACAATATATGTATTCAAACTCACGGTTTATGTCAGATTGTATACACAGCAGTTAGGTTAGTAAGTTGTATTTGAATTTATGTACCATGTAAGTGGCGACTCAAGATGGGTGACGATACCTAATTTTGGGGCGCCACAATTAGTATCGAGCTAGAGGATATGATCCACGCTAAGATCTTGAGATAAGAACCAGGAGGGGAAACGGGAATTCCTTCGCTAAGTATGACCTACCTAAGTTTATTTGGTATTTGATTGGTCGATTCGTAATATAGGGATAATTTGTTAAATGTCAATTAACCCCTTTTTTGTGACAAGTGTTTGAGAATGGCATCCGAAAATCCGAGAGATAAGCAATGAAGCACATGAGAGTGTTGATTGATTCAAACAAAAAGGTAACGACCAACAACACGATAATAATCATCATTGGTGGCAATTTATCGTAACAATGATAACCATCGTGGGGAAATTATCATGTTAAGAATGGTAACCACTTTGGTGGTAATCACGGCAAAGATAATAAGTGGAAATTTCAAGAAGAGAAGGTCATTTAGCTCGATTTTGTCGATAGTGAAGTCAAGTCCAACTAGGATGGAGGCACCAAAGGTCATCCCTGCATAAACCAAAGCCGTAGTTTAAGAGAGAGCGTTTTTTCTCGTGACGAGGAACCCGAATAAGATTATCACGGGTAAGTAATCATAAGCTCTTGCATGAAGTCTATACCGTGTTGAACCGGTTCTACCCATTATTTTATCTCTCTTGCTTTGCGTTTAACGTTTAAATTTGACTCCGGAGAAATTAGACTTTGATTTATCTATTGAAACTTCGTTGGAAGAAACATTCGTTACCTCCAATCATTTATTAATCTTGTTGTTTCAAATAAACACTTTCACGTTACTGCCTATCTTATCTCTTGAAAATACTTGCCTTTGAGGTAATTTTTTGAAAACGATTGATTAACTACTCATTATTATTTTTTTGTAAGGTTGTTAGCTTTCATATTCCTAACCAACCCGTTATACTTAATTCAAAGTAACCAAACCCTAAATTTAATCATTGTTATATCAAGCCATAAGTAAAGAGCCCCGATCCTTTTCGTTGTTGACTTCCTTGTGTGGAATGCACTGAAGCCGGACTTTTTCGTAGGCGCATCGTGATTGAAGATGGCAAGTTAATAGGTATCATTGTGAGGTGTTATCTGAGGTTAAGGGATAGAAGTCACGATTGGTATTAATGTGACGTACTATCCAAGTCTTGGACGCGAGAGTAATGATTTTGAATGATATTTCTATTATTAATAAATTTCCTAGCGTATTTATGAAGACTTCTTAACCTACTTAGAGCGTGAAATCAATTTTGTATTGACCCCAAAGATAAAACCCATTTCTTAAACCCTCAAATAATTCTTCAACTAAAATAAACAGTTTACGTGGTTTATGATGAAAGTCATAATAAAAGCATAGGACTAATGAAAATCATGGGTATATGAGGTATTATTAGTAAGTTTTATGATGAGTTATGTTGGTTATTATGTGAAAACATGAAAGTTTCATAGAAATCACAAAGAGTTGAAAATCAGATTTTGGTGAAAAACGTAACATAAAATTCAATTGACCATATCTCCTATTATATTTTGAATTTTTGAATGTGGTCAAGTCCTAGAGTTAGATCTATGAGTTACCTAACTAATCCAAGTGGAATTACTGGAAAAGGTGTTGTAGATTTTTGTGTAGACTGATTTTAGCAAAGGAGTGCAAAGCTGCAAAAACCGAAAAAGCTTCTGCCATGATTTTAGAGAGGCTGTTTCGGCCACTTAAATTATGAGAAAAATTCTGGCCTTTTGGGACATGAAAGTATATGGTATAAAGTACCTCCTGTCCAAAAATGAGCTCATTCTGACTTAAAATGAGCAAGTTATGACTATTTCAATATTTAGGTTTTTCCGACGAAAAATGCTATAACCGGAGTTCTATAACTCCGATGACCATGAAATTTAAACTGGAGGCTCACGTTAACATGTGTAAGGTCCTGCCAAGATTTGGGAATTTTTGGAGTTAAACTTGAGGTAGCTAATTTCTTAAGGAATTAATTAGAAATTGATTTTTGAAAAATAGTAAATGAATTTTAAAATTTCTGAGAAAAATATATTTTCATCATGGGACTATATTATGCTAAATCCCAGAAAAGAAATATTTTTGGGACTGATTTGGTATTTTTCATGAAAATAGTTTAATTCTGAACATATGAGTTAAATATGTTATGTGAAGTAACAAAGTTGAAAATAGGATATTATATGAGAGAATCCTATATAGAGTATATGCATATTTTTTGAGAGATTTGATAATTGGTGATGATATCTTATGAGTATGGCATTTTGAATGATTAAATGCATTATATGGTAAAAACGTAAACAATTAAGAAAAATTGTTTATAAATTTAAGAAATGATTAAAATATTGTTATAATATTAATGATATTAGATTATGAGATTATTAAGTGATTGATAACATGGGGATATTCTTGAATCCTGGATAAATTATATTATAAATGTTTAATATTTATCCTTTATCTCATTTGATTGATTCTTTATATCATTATCCTCACGCTTATATTACGTTGAAAGTCATCTCGTAATCAGAAAGGTGCATAGATGGACTTGGTATGATTATGACCTGAGGATTGTTCGGTATAATCATAATCAGTAAATGAATACACAATTATCTTTGGCAGTAGTGCATGGATAATTTGTGGTCGTGATACTAATGAATATCCTTGGCACTGTAATGGTGGATGATTCGATGATGTGGATTAATTATTGAAGTGAGTCTCAAAGAATGAAATATTAATTCATGGATGTGTTCAAAGTCATCTCGTGGCTTACGTGCATAGATGGACTTGGTATGATTATGACTGAGGATTGTTGGCAAGATAATCATAATAGTAATTGAAAACACAATTATCTTTGGGTCAGAAGGCATGGATAATTTGTGGTCGTGATACTAATGAATATCCTCGGCACGTAGTCGCAGGATGATTCGATGATGTGGATTAATTATTGAGTTGAGTCTCAAAGAATGAAATATTAATTCATGGATGTGTTCAAAGTCATACGTGGCTTACGTGCATAGATGGACTTGGTATGATTATGACCAGTGGATTGTTCGGTATAATCATAATCAGTAATTGAAAACACAATTATCTTTGGTCAGTAGTGCATGGATAATTTGTGGTCGTGTGATACTAATGAATATCCTCGGCACGTAGTGCGGGGATGATTCGATGATGTGGATTAATTATTGAGTGAGTCTCAAGAATGAAATATTAATTCATGGATGCGCTCAAAGTCATCATGTGGCTTACGTAGCATAGATGGACTTGGTATGATTATGACCAAGGATTGTTTTCAGTATAATCATAACCGTAATTGAAAACACGAATATCCTTAGCCAAGAAGTGCATAGATAATTCATGGTTGTGATACTATTGTCGAGTCTCAAGATTATTGGTTTTCTGATTTGTATATCTTTGGCCCAGTAAGTGCAAAGATGAATTGTTAATGAATAGCTTTGGATGATTTCAAAGATGAATTTAATATTTTTAAACGATAAAGGTATTCAAGGTAACCTCATCTCTTTATCATACCGTATAATGCACGTACCCTAATTTCGAGGGCTTAAATTTCATAAGGAGGGAGATTGTGAGACCCCATATTTTATCAATAAAGATTTAAATTTTTGTCGAAATAAATTTTTAATATTATGGTGTGAATTTGAGATAATATTATAGTTGTGGGTAGTATTTATAAATTTTGCAAAGTATGCAAGTGGTTATATTATATTCGATTGGCTCTGGGAATATTCGGTTTAGAAGGGAATATTCAGACAACTACTCAATCATTGGTGGACCCATAATGTAATTATTCATCGGATTGAGAAAACGACAAAAATATTTTATTGAAATAACTGGCGGAAGTTTTCTGGTTGATCTTGTTGAACTACTTTCGGTAGTAAAAGTACAAGAATACGTGTGGTTGATAAGTAGCACACCAGTATTGATTATCGATCTTATGTGAGAAGTCACCGGTTTGATTCCATTATTGTCGATTAATAATATGAATTATTATAGCGATAATGACGTTTTGTTTTATTCGTATTATTAACGTAATAAAATGTAAACATCTTTTATATAAAATAGAATACTTTATTAAAGTTATTCTATAAATATAATATATTATATTTTATTACGATAGTGTTGCATGTAGTGTTTCAGATAGTGTTTTTGCATAAGATGCATATAGTGTTTGCATAGTAAAATGTTTTTATATAAATAGAATATATTATATTTTATTTAAAAGATTTTTCTTTAAATATGGACCGTCAGATTAAAGTAAATCAATCTGGACCGTTCATGGATTAATTCTTACGCATTCCATTTTCCTATAAATAGAAGCTCATTCCTTCATTATTTTCTTACTTAATTCATCAAACTCTAGAGAGAGAAATTATAGAGAGAAGCTATAGAGAGAAAATTATAGAAAGAAGAAGAGTATTCTCGCTACTTCACTACTTCTATATTCGGTTCTTTACTACCAGAAGGGATATTATTTGTTGTATGCCGTAAAGGGTGTTATTCTTTCTTCTTCGAAGAGAACTTCATTATTCCATTCATTATTATTACATTGGAATAACTCGTAAAAGTGGCATATACCCTATACATAACTTTGACATGGCAGATACCCTATACTTGGTGAAATCCTTATGTTATTCCATCGCTTATTATTCATTGGAATAACTTTGTATACGCAGTTTACCCTATACTTGGTGACATTCTTCTATTATTCATTTGGAACATCCATGCGTGTGTTTTACAGGACTGGTTCCGCTTTTTATTATTCTGTTGGAACATCACATACGTGTGTTTTACACCGGACCTGGTTAAAATCTTTATCATTCTCGTTGGAATATCCTATATCATGTGTTTTACACCGGATCCGGTTCCATCTTTATTATTCATTGGAACATCCCGCTTGGTGAATTTCACCGACCGGTTCCGTTATTATTATTACATTGGAATAACTCCGCCTACATCGGGCATCGCATGCATGGTGATTTCTTTTGTTATTCCATTCTTTATTGTACTCCGGTTGGTTAAAACTTTGACTTATATACTCCATGAAATTAGTAGAATATCCTCGATATTTGCGTTTCATCCAAAGATCTTTCATGGAAATATTCTTTCCGATCATTCTTGAATTTTACTCTCTGTAAACGAAGATCATGCCGACAATTTGGACGTTAATAATTCATGGATTAAATAATTCTTGAACTTGTTTTATTGAATTATTATGTCATTGTCATCATCCTCATGTTATATTATGTTATCTTTGGCTTACGTGCATAGATGAACTTAGTATGATTATGACCGAGGATCATTCGGTATAATAATGACTTGATATAAATGATGTGACAAAAGTCCTCGGTGGCACTGTAATGCAAGTAATGGATAGTTGTTGGTATGATTATGACAGGGGTGATTCGGTATAGTCGTGACCATTGATAATTTGATGAAAATCCTTGACCGTGGTATGTGGATGATTAGATGTGGTGGTTTATTTATTGTTTGAGTCTCGGCGATAAAAATTGATGAAAACCTTTTTAAAACCTAAAAGATAGTAGACTTTATTCTCTACTTGACTCTTTTAATGGATTGCTAATTCTCACTGCAGATTAAACCGGTTGTCTATTGTATTTTATCGGTTTAACATCATTGAAGGCTAATGATAATTTATTTCGCATTATCTTAGTCATAATATTTCTTCTTGGGCTAGTTGAGCTCACCCTTTCTTTCACCGTTTCTCTTGTGAAATGAGAACATACCGGGACGAGTCGAGAGCGGAGTAATGGTCGGAGGATAGCATTAGTAGTCCTCACTATTCGTGAAATAGTGTGATAATAGTTGTAATGAGGACTCTTTTGAGTTTGTATAATATCTAGTAGACAATATATGTATTCAAACTCACGGTTTACGTCGTATTGCATACCTACGAGTTAGGTTAAGTAAGTTGTATTTGAATTTATGTACCATGTAAGTGGCGACTCAAGATGGGTGACGATACCTAATTTTTGGGGCGCCACAACGGCTCAATCATTGGTGGACCCCACAATGTAATTATTGGCTCGGATTGAGAAAATGACAAAATATTTTATAAAAATAACTACGGAGGTGTTACCGTTAAAGCTGTTGAACTACCCGGTGGTAAAAAATAAGAATGTCTGGCGTGGTTGCATAGTAGACTACCGGTATTGATTATTGATGCTTACGTGAGAAGTCACTCACCTATATGCTCAATTATTACTACAAAGAATTGCTTTGATCATATCTCTTATATTATTGATTCAATTATTGTCACAGATTATCATCAGATAATATGTTATATTATTAATTGAGACGACAAGTTATAAATGATTAATAATTGTTGAAAGATTAAAAATGTGTTGATTAAAAATAAAATGATTTGTGGTAATATTTATTCAATCCTTAATGTATATAAAGAGTCATTATGAGACGTTTGTGGTAAGTTTGATTGTTTTATGGGGGCCCATATGTCATTATCTAAGAGTCTCTTCGTCAATAGTAATTACCTTTGTGAATAGTAATTACCTTCACAATAAGATTTTACCTTCACAATAGTATTTACCTTCTCAATCAATAGTAATTACCTTCGTCAATAGTAATTACCTTTGTGAATAAGTAATTACCTTCGTCAATAGTATTTACCTTCATTCAATAGTAATTACCTTCATCAATAAGTAATTACCCTCGTGAATAGTAATTACCTTCGTCAATAGTAATTACCTTTACCAGACGTCGAACCACTTGTCGCTTCACACAAAGCGCCGAACCACTTGTCGTTTCACATTACAAAGGCCGAACCACTTGTCGTTTCACATTACAAAGCGCCAAACCACTTTTCTTTTCACATCACCGGTACAAGCCACTTGCCTTTTCACATGCAAAAGTCTGTTAAGCTAGAAATCTTCTATAAATAGAGGCCTAGTGCTTCATTATTTTTCACTTAATTCATTCAAGCTATAGAGAGAAAGTATAGAGAGAAACTATAGAGAGAAAGAAGAAAAGTATTCGCTACTTCACCTTGCCAATATTCAGTTCTTCTAAAGGTAAGGGTATTATTTGTTGTACTGTAAGTAAGGGTGTTATTCTTTCTTATTCATGAAGAGAACTTCATTATTCCATTCGTTATTATTACATTGGAATAACTTTTGTAAAAGTGGTATACCCTATACATAACTTTTGTATATGCAGCATATACCTATACTTGGTGAAATCCTTATGTTATTCCATTCTTATTTATTCATTGGAATAACTCAGTATATGTGGAATCCCCTATACTTGGTGATCTTCTTCATTATTCCATTCTTTATTATTACATTTGGAATATCACATGCGTGTGTTTTACACCGGACTGGTTAAAATCTTTATCATTCATTGGAATATCCTATCGTGTGTTTTACACCGGATCCGGTTCCATCTTTATTATTCTGTTGGAACATCCCGCTAAATTGTGAATTTCACCTGATTTGGTTCCATTATTATTATTCTGTTGGAATAACTGCCATCCATGAAGTACCGCATGCATGGTGATTTTTTTGTTATTCCATTCTTTATTATACCCGGTTGGTTAAAACTTTGACTTCTATACTCCATGAAATTAGTAGAATATCCTTGATATTTTGCGTTTTATCCAAAGATCTTTTCATGGAAATATTCTTCCGATCATTCTTGAATTTTACTCTACAAAACAAAGATCATGTTGACAATTTGGACGTTAATAATTCCCTGGATTAAATAATTCTTGAACTTGTTTTATTGAATTATTATGTCATTATCATCATCCTCATGTTATATTATGTTATCTTTGGCTTACGTGCATAGATGAACTTAGTATGATTATGACAAAGGATCATTCTAAGTATAATCATGGTGAGCGACCCCAAAATAGGTCCATTCCACCCAACCCATTCTCGAAGTCGCCAAATACATGGTACGAAACAACTACAACTTTATTATCACAACAATAAAGCTGTGAGTTTAAATACAAATATTATCTTCAGACAATATTTATACTCAAATAAATCCTCATCACATTTATTGATACATTATTTTACAATAATGGTGAGGACTACTAAACAACTCTCTCTAGAACCTTCATTCCATACCCCACTAGTACTCGCTACATTCTCGCCTCCTTAGAAGAAAAATGGAACAACAAGGAAAAGGGTGAGCTCAACTAGCCCAAGAAGAATGTTATGACTAAGATAATATACAACAAATTATCGTTAGTCTCCAACAGGAAAAAATCGATAGAATACAATAGACAACAAGTTTCAGATCAATATTCGCATGTGAAATAATAATTCATGTAAGAGTTACGTAGAGAATGAAATCTACTATAATCTATGAATTTAACAAATCCATCATCAATATTTTATCCTGTAACATCAATCAATATTCATCTCAAATCAAATATTCATCTTTGCACTACAGTGCCAAAGATATTCATCAATCCATTATGTTCATCTCAACACTGCTCATCTTTGCACTAAAGGCCAAAGATATTCATCATTGGTCATGTTCATTTAAACACTGCTCATCTTTGCACTAAAGGCCAAAGATATTCATCGATCGGTCGTGTTCATTTAAACACCGCTCATCTTTGCACTACAGCCAAAGATATTCTTCTTGAAATCATTCATCTTTGCACTACAGGCCAAAGATATTCAATAATATCATCATTTAAGACTGAGGATGATGAAAAATATTTTTAAAGAACGAATCCAGTGAAACAAAATGACAAGGATTAAGGATTAAGGATTCGTACTTTGTTTTATCCATGTCCAACAATACCTCAAAAATAATCATAGTGGTGTAAAATTCAAGAATGATCAAAACATGGATACAATCAAAGCTAGTATCCAAAATAGATATTTTGGACAAAAAGAAGAAATTTTATTTTTCGATGAATAGTGCAGATATCGTGAATAGTGTCAGAGTATCGTGAATAGGGCAGATACGTGAATAGTAATCTCACACCAAAAGATAGAAATTCCACAAAAAAAACATTTTCACGCTTCATGAATAGTACTCGTGAATAGTAACTCGTGAATAAGTAACTAATGAATAGAACCCCGACATGAAAAAGTTCCAAATTTGATAAAAACTTCAGATCAACATTTCAAAGATAATGATATTGAAGAAATAATATCATTACTAAAAAAATAATATCCCTTACCTCAAAGATTCAAGATTTCGGAAGGAAAGGCTCAAGTGATCTTGAATGAAACTTGTCTTGAACAAAGAACTCTCAAAGTATCTAAATACTCACAAAATACGCTCAATAATATAGAGAGAAAAGAGAAAACTTTGTTTCGGTGTGATTTTCAATTCTAACTTAGCCCTCTATTTATAGGAAAATGTTAGCACGTACCAAGCAGACTTGACTGCCACACCGATGGCTTTTACTCGCTACTATTGCCACCCACCATATTTGAAATAAAATTCAGCACATTTCTTCACCAACCACAAGTGGGGCCCACTCAATTCTAGAATTTTCTACCAAAATCAATTATAACCCTAATTTCCGAATCCGGCACCTCTTAAAATTCACAACAAATCATTCGTGCATTTCTAACGGTTCAAAATTTGTGGACATATACTCAACTTATGTATGTATAACATATCCAAAAATTACAACGATCCAACGGTCGGATTAAAAATTATAACCCCCGCAATATATCGTAAAAATACTGATTTGATTTTTAATACCTCCATCCGATAAAATACTGATAAAACACCTCAACATTAATTCCTTCATTAATAACCACATAAATAAATCCATCATTTATATCCACATAAAATAAATATTTCCTTATCATATGAATCAATAATTAATTATTCACAAATAATATTACGAGAATCACAATTATGACAACCGGCTCCTCAGGAAAGAGGGCTTTCCAATAAGGATCTCTCTCCATCGGTGGCCGCAATTAGGTGACCAAACCTCTCCCTGAAGACGTAACTTTCTAGACATTGCCAATAATGTTATCTAATAATATTATTCAAATAATATGAATTATTGATCCGATAATGGGAAAATCTTTGTAAATGACAATTATTGAAACAAAGAATAATATAAAATACCATCGCATGCAATTATTGAATCAATAAAATAAACTATTGAACAAGAATTCATCTGTAATAATTATTGAGTAGTGCCTTCTACGTAAGGATCAATAATTCAACAAATTATGCAATACCGCAAAGTGTCATCGCGCAACGACGCCAGACATCAGTATTTTAACCACGGGTATTCCAACAGTCTTAATCTAGAATAACTACGCCGTTATTTTTAACCAACTTATATTTTGCGTTTTCCTCATCCAATCGCTTTCGTTATGGGCCCACACATGCATTTGCGCATTGTACACGAATATTCCCGAGAAAGACGAATATTCCACGCACCAAACGAATATTCCCAAACAACAATGAATATTTTATAACCACTGCTTATTTTGAAATATTTGCGTGATTTAACCCTTAACTATCCACATTAATCAAATCAACCCTTACTATTTCAAAATAATAAATAAAGGAAATTCCTTTTATTTAAAAAAATTGAGGGTCTTACACATGGCTTGTTATAAATGATGTGATAAAAGTCCTCAAAGTGGGTCTGTAATGCGATGATGAATAGTTTTTGGTATGATTATGACTAGGGGTGATTAAGATATGATCATGACCATTGATAATTTGATGAATATCATCGTCAGAGTGCGAGGGTGATTCGATGATGTGGATTATTTATTAAAGTTTGAGTCTCAAATATCGCAAATGATGAAAAACCTTTTAAAACCTAAAAGATAGTAGACTTTATTCTCTACTGACTCTTTTAATGGATTCGCTTATTCCATTGCAGCTTAAACTTGTTGTCTATTGTATTTTATCGGTTTAACATTGTTGAAGGCTAATGATAATTTATTCGCATTATCTTAGTCATAATATTTTCTTCTTCGGGCTAGTTGAGCTTACCTTTCTTTCACTTCATTCTTCTGTGAAATGAGAAACATATTTGGGGATTTAGTCGAGGAACGGAATAATGGTCCGGAGGATAAGCATTAGTAGTCCTCACTATTCGTGAAATAGTGTGATAATAGTTGTAATAAGGACTCCTTTTGAGTTTGTATAATATCTAAAGTAGACAATATTTGTATTCAAACTCACGGTTTATGTCGTATTATACGCACAGTTATGTTAGTAAGTTGTTTTTGAATTTATGTACCATGTAAGTGGCGACCCGAGATGGGTGACATATACACAATTTTAGAGGCGTCACGGGTTGACTTACAATTTGGGTCATTAAACTTTTTCTTCACGGTCGACTCATTTGAACTTTAATTTACTTAACACTCGTTAAAAAAGCCGAATTAAGCGAAAGTTGACTTTAACGGAAATGATGATAATGGCGTTGACATCTTAAAAAAACCTATGTGGCGGATTAGCGTGCGGCATTAAGCGTTGATGATGTGGATTTAGATGAAAATTTTGATGAGAAAATGGAAAAAAATATTTTAAAGTATAATAAAAATTATAAAAATCAAGAAAAAATAAGAAAATAAATAAATAAAAATAATTATTTTTAATAAAATTTAAAAAATAGTTTTTTTTCAATTTTTATAAAAAAAAATTAAAAGCATTTTTTAATAAAAATAATTGGTTTTTTTTATTTTTTTAAGAAAAAGTAAAACACAATTTTTTTTAAAAATGCAGCTTTTTTTAATAAAAATAAAAAATGCTATTTTTAAACTATTTTTTGTAAAATAATGCAGTTTTTTATTAAAATAAAATGCTATTTTTTAAAAGTAAAACACAATTTTTTTAAAAATGCAGTTTTTTAATAAAATTATTTTTTTATATAAAATGTTGTTTTTTTAATAAAATAAAAAATGTCGTTTTTTAAGCAGTTTTTTTTAAAATAATGCGTTTTTTATTAAAATAAAATGCGGTTTTTTAAAAAGCATTATTTTAATCAAAAAATCGCATTATTTAAAAAAAAAGCATTTAAAAAAAAGACATTTTTTTATTTTATTAAAAAAACGCATTTTATAAAAAATAATAATTTTAATAAAAAAAGCGCATTTTTAAAAAATTGTGTTTTACTTTTTAAAAAATAGCATTTTATTTTAATAAAAAACCGCATTATTTTAAAAAAAGCAGTTTAAAAATAGCATTTTTTATTTTTATTAAAAACTGCATTTATAAAAAATAATTTTATTAAAAAACTGCATTTTTTTAAAAAATTGTGTTTTACTTTTTCTTAAAAAATATAAAAAAAAACCAATTATTTTTATTAAAAAATGCTTTTTTATTTTTTTTTAATAAAATTAAAAAAAACTATTTTTTAATTTTTATTAAAAATAATTATTTTATTTATTTATTTTCTTATTTTTTATTTGATTTTTATAATTTTATTATACTTTAAAATATTTTTTTCCATTTTTCATCAAAATTTTCATCTAAATCCACATCATCATCGCCACGCCGCACGCTAACTCGCCACATAGGTTTTTTTAAGACAAGTCACCGCACGTTATCATTTCAAGTTGTCAACTTGGCTTAACGGCTTTTGTAAATTGAGTATTAGTAAATTAAAGTTCAAATGAAATGACTGTAAAAAAAAAAAGTTTTAATGATCCAAATGTAAAATCAACCCATAAGACAAATGATTTAGGGAATATTTAACCCTTATAAAATGCAGTTTTTTTAATAAAAATAAAAAAAATGCTGTTTTCTAAACTGATTTTTTTTTAAAATAATGCGGTTTTTTATTAAAATAAAATGCTATTTTTTTAAAAAGTAAACACAATTTTTTTAAAAAATGCATTTTTTAATAAAATTATTTTTTTTATAAAATGCAGTTTTTTAATAAAAATAAAAAATGCTGTTTTTAAACTGTTTTTTTTTAAAAATAATGCGGTTTTTTTATTAAAATAATGCTTTTTAAAAAAACCGCATTTTATTTTAATAAAAAACCGCATTATTTTAAAAAAAAACTGTTTAAAAACAGCATTTTTTATTTTTATTAAAAAACTGCATTTTATAAAAAAATAATAATTTTATTAAAAAAACTGCATTTTTTTTATAAAATTGTGTTTTACTTTTTAAAAAATAGCATTTTTATTTTAATAAAAACCGCATTATTTTAAAAAAAAAGCAGTTTAAAAATAGCATTTTTATTTTTATTAAAAAACTGCATTTTAAAAAAAAAATTTATTAAAAAACTGCATTTTTTTAAAAAATTGTGTTTTACTTTTTCTTAAAAAAATAAATAAAAAACCAATTATTTTTATTAAAAAATGCTTTTTTATTTTTTTTTTTAATAAAATTGAAAACTGTTTTTTTAAATTTTATTAAAAATAATTATCTTTATTTATTTATTTTCTTATTTTTTGCTGATTTTTATAATTTTATTATACTTTAAAATATTTTTTTCCATTTTTCATCAAAATTTTCATCTAAATCCACATCATCAACGCTTCACGCCGCATGCTAACCGCCACATAGGTTTTTTTTTAAGACAAGTCAATTGCACACGTCATCATTTCGTTAAGTCAACTTTGGCTTAACGGTTGCCAGAATCTGAGTGTTAGTAAATTAAAATACGATTGAGTTGATTGTAAGAAAAAAAAAGTTTAATGACTGGGTTGTAGAAGTAATCAATCTATAAAGACAGATGATGACTTAAGGAGCATTTAACCACTACAAAACTGCATAAACTAATCTCTTTGGGGTCATCTCCTCACTCAATAATACTAGCTAGTACTACTATGACTATGAGAGAGAGGGAGAGAACATGTCCTCTATATTGGTGAATTGTTCTTGGCTTTTTATATAGAAATTAAATTCTCTGTACAAACAATATAAATAGATATACACTTCACAAGATTAAATAAAATCATAATAAAGTATTATTTGCAGTGCAGGAGCATTCTTGACAAATAAAACGGCAACAATCTTGTTTTATAGATTGTAATTTTGCATTATTAATATACTACTTTGTTACATTATTATGTACAATTATGCATGCATGCATGCATGAATTATTAAATTGTTGACTCTTTTTTTTTACAAAAATAAATAATCAAATTTGGTAATAAATGTTTAGTTGATCTAAATTATGTTATACGTAGTTGTCTAATAAATGTATTTTCAAAAGGTTTATTATATTATCCATTAAACATGGTGGGTTATCCTTACTACTGTTCACTGAAAGAAATGCATAAACAAAATAATTCTCCTATTGGAGAAGGTGACACGACATGGGGGCATATATATATATGATATAACTCTATATTATTAAAGTCGGGTTTATTGTCACGTCAATTCACTAATTTAATTTAATTTAACTGATTTTAATATATTTGTATGTTATACTTTTAATTATATTTAAGATATACAAATATTTAATGTAGTAATTTTATTTATATGTATATATATCTGTTATATATAAATGATATCGTCTTATTTATTATTTTTTGAACTATAATGACGGTTTAATTGTCGTATAGACGGCTGTGTATTATATACATTTTTTTCGTTTAATGTATAAGTTTTTTTTTGAAATATTTAAGATATACAAAGATACAGGAAAGCATGGGCCTAAGGTGACCTCGTTAGCCGTGAGTCGTGGATCAACTTCTTCGAATTCTTTCTCTGCCAGCATATTCTACTTTCACACTTTTTTTTTTTTTTTTAGTTTTTTCTATATATCATGCATAGTCATACACATTGTTCCCCATTTTCAACCACCAAAAAGAGATTCGTGGCATTATATTTTTAAAAAATTGAATAGAAAAAACAAAAACACTAGATTTTAATTTTTATGAATCTAAAATAAATAACTTGTAACACCCACCATTGTTGTTGTTATAATTAGCAATTTGGCACTATTGGCTCGGTTAGTATAGGACGTGGGTTTTTCTTACCCCGTTGTAATAGAAATGTTTAATTTTTTTTAATAGTACCAAAAACAAAGGGAAAAAAACAATTTAGCATCTTAAGGTAAAAAAATAAATAAATATGTTTTCCTAAAATAAAAAAGGAAAAGGTAAAAAGCTTAAATTTTGGGTAGACCTTAAAAGTTAGTAAAGTAAATGTATGTAGCAGAAATAAATTTTGTAGAAAATGCATACCCACCCCACCCCACCCTGACATGTGTGGGGATGTAATGTAATTCACTTAAATAGGCCCCTACCATTCGAGGCGTCTATTGGCTAACCCAAATCAGCCTCCAATTAGCATATACCCCTCATTGAAAATAATACTACTAGTAACTAAATAAGCATAAGTCATGGTTTTGGACCTTTTGGTGGGTGGCCAAGGAAACATTTGGATTTACAAAGTTTTTTATTTCAATTAAAAATTAAATGTTGCCCTTTTGAAATGCGTCTGTTCGGTGAATTTTGTAAAATTTGGGATTTCTCATAATTCACTACCATTACCAGATGGAAGCCTCTTGACTTTTCATGGTGTGGGTTCCAGATTATATACTCACTATTTTCCTTTTCTTCCTCCCATTTTCAATTTTTGTTTTAGAAATTCAAAATACTGGAATGTCGCACCCATTTTTTTAACTAATTAGTACTAACAAAATTTACGACGTTATTTTATTTTTAGTAGAGTAAGAATAAATGAAGTATAAAATAATGATTTATAAATACGAGGGTGACCCACTGACAATATACATCTTTCGGCTAAAATCAAGCAAGCACTAAAACAATTTCCATGAACAATTTTGTACAAAATTGTATAATAATATATCAGCACTTTATAACCTTTGCTGAAATCCCAAATTGAACACTTGCTCGACTATATCTCTCATCTGTCTACCCGAAATTTTGATGCAAGGAAAGGAAATGAAAGACACTAGCAACCACAGGCACAACATATCATCACCTTGAATATAAAATATATGTTTTCTTTGTCCAGTAATCAATAAACATTCAGTTGCAAACCACCACACTAGATGAATGACCGACCGACCGACGACATCAAATCAGTTATGGAAAATGAAAATATTGACAGACATTCGTCATCCTAGTTATACAAGTTTCCAGCTCTTCAGCCAAACTCAGTTCCTTCTCTTCTTCTTCCTCTCTTCTTTCTCGGATGATGCATTCTTCAACTGCAAAACAATGACACAAGTGCAACGCGTCACACACTATTTCCATTCAAAAGAACCCACAAGGTGCAACAGTAGCTGAGTCACTACAGCAAAATGAATGTAAAATGCATAAAAAGGTTGGTAATCCAACTCAAGAATGCTCACCATTATAATAAGGATACGGACAAAGACTGCAATGAAATCAGTGAAAAGAGTTAGGGCATGCTTCACATAGTCCAGATCTCCAAGATGAGCCTTCTCAATAATATCCTGGGTATCAACTACCATGTAGCCAACAAAAACAAGAAGGCCGAAGTACAACTGCAAAAATGTCAACAAAACAAAAACATCAGCTTTCTCTTCTTCCATCCTTTTTTTTTGGTCATTGTTTTTGTTTCCCAACGTATTTTTTAAAGTACCAATAAACATATTTCGTACCTCAAATTTAAACATGGCTACAGAGCCCCCAAAGACGGAAGATGCAAAGTGCAACCAGAAAAGGATGGAGAGACCAGAAGAGAGCAGGCCACCTAGGTAAAGGTACTCTCTACGCTTTGCTAACATGGCTGCTGCTGAGAAACAACCAAAGGCCAAAGCAGTTCCCACAAATGCACTGACCACAATGCTGCATTTAAAGTAGAAAGATTTCAGTCAAAATAAAAGAGTACTTTTCTAAATACACATATGCACTGACAAGAATGCTACAATGCAAGTAAAAATATATCAGTTAATCATATGTACAACCATCTAGAAGCACTTAGAGATCAAGTTCATGTTGTCGTCAACTAATAAATGGCAATGAGAATAAACCTTCTCCTACATTAAAAGGATTGATTCAATTAGTGACATGAATGAACACTCAACCTAATGCAGATTCATTTCTCTATTTAATTTGACAAGATTTGCACCTAAATCATATGACAACGCTCAGCAATGACTTTCAAAAATTAAATTTATCATACTAACTGTAAAGGAAAGAGGAAGCAGCCAAATTGCATGCAACTTGTAAATCTTACTCCCTAGGTAAAGCAAGAAGTACAACTTTTGGGTTTATCTTTTGTTTCAAAATAAGTCTCTTTCAAATGTCAACAATTGTTTTTGGGTAAAATAAGACCCAGTGTAAGCAAAGTACATTCTGCAAGTAAAATAGAAGCGGTATGTAAATAAACTGTTGTGCAAGTGCGGCAAAAAACTCCCAGCAAAGTATAAATTAATATCCTGGTCAGGTAAAACTTGATTCTTGTGAACAGCGAGAGTAATTATATCAAAATCTAATAGATCCTATCTGAAACTTCACAAGTAAAAGGAAGGTATGTATGTGAGAATTACTATTTATTGAACCGGATTGTGCTGTTCACACCTAAAGGAAGAACAACAGGAAGGGAAAATAAATATTCTTCACAAATATCAAAGGATCAAGGTCAACACAGCTACACAACCAAATAAAGAATTATACAAGAATCCCGGAACAAAAAATATTCAGCAAAAAACTTCGTTGAAAAGGAAGAAAACAGTTATATAAAATCCATTAGGCAATTACCTTGGATCAAAATCAATGGCCAATTCAATCAGAGGTCCAACGGAGGCACCTTCAAAAAGGCCAGCTGCCATCAGAAGTGAAACCCTCTTTTGCTGCTCAACATCATCAAGAAAAGGACAACAATTCAAGCTCATGAGGAATAAATATCTTGCAAATCTAAAAATGAAATAAAAATAGACACCTAAAAGGGACAAAACAAAACAAGAGGGAGTTACCTCTTCATAAGAAGGTGTAGAGAGTAGCCAAACAATGCTTGCCATGCATCCAAGTGTTGTGAGGAGACCCCCAACATTCCAAAGGATATGCAGATAAGCCCCAACAGCTGACGCAACCAGAGCACAACATAGTGAAAGATAAACCTGAAAATGGGCAAGTCATACCAATAAATTATAGAATCAATAGAAACCAACAAAAATCCATTATAAAAACCAAGCCTTCATTTAATTGACACAACAAACCACCCCAAGTCACAGGAAAAACACAGGAAATACAAAAAATAAGAAATGTGACTTAATGGGAGAGATGAATTCAAAGGGTAAAAATGAAAAAACAAAAAAGCAAAAAAGCTTCACTTTTGATGTTAACACCATAGTTTCCTCCAGCTTTGCATCAAATAATTAGAAATGGTCATTTATTTCTAAGGACTGAATCAAATCATTCCAAGATGCATGAAAAAAAAATTGATTATTGATCAAACAAAGAAGTCACTACAGTAATTCTTCAACATCTCCATCATGACAGAAAGAAATACAACAACCAAGTAATTCTGAAATGAATTTACAATAGTTAATAACCAAGTCCACAACTGCATTTTTCTGCCTACAGTAAATAATTTCACAAATGTCAATACAAATATCAGCCATAGACTCGAAATAATTCCGAAATAGAAAAAGATCGCACAAATATATACATCTGTCCATTCGCCGATAATCATTTTTAGGGCAAATTTGATCACCGACACAAATATAGATCAAAATATACAAAACGTCTCATACACGAATATATATCCGTTTAATCGCCAAAAATTATCGGTAAGGCGAATTTAAACATTGAAAGAAACAGCATAAAAGATGTAAGATCCTAAATATACAAAGAGCAAAAAAAGAAGATCGTGAGAGAAAAGAGAATAAAGCATACCTGCTTGAGATGAGTTTGAACGGTGGGAGAGATTTGACGGAAATTCTTGAGAGAATCGTAACTCCAACCGTTACGAGAAGATGATTGAGATTCGAAGAACGATGAGAACGCTTCCATTTTTGAAGGCCGCCTAATTAAGCTTCAAGTTTTCTTCTTTGTTACGAGAAATTGACTGATGGATTGATTCACAGATCTGTTTAATTCAAAACAAAACGGAGATGTTATTATGACTTGTGTGTTTATATAAAGGGGAGGGGAGGGGAGGGGAGAGTGAGGGGAGGGCGAGGGGGAGGGAGGGGGGTGAGTGCGTGGGTGGGGGTGGGTATCGGTTCGTTTTCACAGATGACGACATGCATCTATCTTTCCGCGAAGTTACTAGACGCCCGCCCCGGATTTAAAAATATACTCCCTCCTATTCAGATTAAGTGACTTTTTAGAGAGTTTGATTTTATTCTATATAAGTGTAGTTTTGGAATTTTTATACAATATTATACTATTTTTTTCTAATTTACCCTTCTATTTAATATGCTTAGTAAATGCAATTGTGGAGAGAGAAATAATTAATTAGGGACAATTGTGGAGAATGAAAAGAGACAATTGTGGAGAGAAAAATAATTAATTAGGGACATAAAAGATATTTTATGTTATTTCTTAATAAGTGTGCTTAACTCTAAAAAGTCACTTAATATGAATAGGAGGGAGTATATATTTTTGGAGTTTAAGACTTTGATTTATTTACGAAATTAGCCACCGGAGGAAATAACGCTTCAAATATTCCTCCCATTCACATGAAATTTCTCATAAAAAAATAATATATTTTGTGATAAAAAATTATTATTTTATTGTTAGTAGGTATATTCAAAATTTTTCTTTATATATATATATATATATATATATATATATATATAGTGCAATGTATTTTTCTGGTCTAGTGCTACAAAATTAATAACCCGTGTAAAACACGTACGGGTAAGTTTAAAAACGATTAATCAAGTAAAATAAAGTTTGCTATCACATAAAAACGCTCACATATCGCTCGCATGTATATTTTGATGGCCCACGTAAATTTTATATATTTTAATATTATATATAAAGTAAATTTTATATATAACCTTTTTAAACAACATTTTAATTGATTTCAAGTCAACTCAACAATCTAAATTTGATGACTTAATAACGCAAAAATCTTTACTCAATTTTTAGTGACAAATAGTACATTGCATGTTTAATAATAAATATATACCAAATTTTTGTAAAAAAAAACATAACTTTTTAACTTTTAAGTTGACTTTTTAGAATATCAAAATTTATAAACATGAAAATAATTTATTTTTTTTAAAAAAACTTTTAATCTGCAATCAAAGTTGAACGGTAACTCAGCACAAAATAAACTGACTTAATACCTGCTTTGGTTGGATAAACCATGGTGTAAATTTGGATCCGTCTTGGCCGTTTAGGAATCCAACCACGGTTGATGTCAAAAACGAAATTCTGACTCAAATGGGGGTCATTTAAAAAATAAAAATAAAAAATATATCGGTTTTGGAAATTTCCGGCCATTATTTGAGCACAAATAAATTCCATAGGTTAACTTAACGGAAGACACTGACATTGTTAACTTGAAAGAGATCGTTAATTGTTTATACATGCGTGTTGTGGCCTCTAATAAAAACCACGTCCCTTAACCAATAAACTCATGCCATGTCAACCATAAATTCATAATATTACATTACTAGGGTAAACCCGTGCCTCCGCCACTACAAATACTCGTGTAATTATTTAATACTTAAAAATGAATCTAAATAAAAAATGTGAGTTACAATGTTTAAAGAGTATATATTTGATAAAAATTAAAAAATTTCGTAAATATTTGTTATAAATAAGAAAATTTCTAATCAAGATAGACATCCCACCCAAAAAGTAAAGAAGTCAAGAATTTTGCCACAAATTGTATCTACATGCTCATTATTTATAAATCGAGACCGACAAGAAAAAATGAATTTGTTAAGGAAACAACTAAAGCCAACATCAACATTCACTCAACAACAAAATTGACCTAGGCCAGTTAACTACAATTATTAAATTCGAAACAATCCCAATGCCAATGACCTTCATATTTTCTTTAAGCACATTTAAAAGCACTCCTCCACACCTATATGTTATTGATTCCCTTCATTTAATTTGCAATTTTAGATGAGACATGGATTAATTAGTAAAACTAATTTAAGCACAATCAATCATACAAATGTGTCCACTGAATACCAATTGTTGATACATTAACAGGTAAAAACATTGTAGTAAGAAAATAGCATAATGATACCCACTTGCTTAAAAGGTTCATGTGCACCAAATTGGTTTGGAGCTCCTTTGCCTGATTAAAGAAAAAATAAAATAAAATAAGGACTTCAAAAATAATTGACCCAACCACCAAATAAGGTAAATTTAGTCAAACATATAGTCAAAAAAATCATCTAGACCGTCCAAAATTTGGAATAAAACCCACCATCCATGGACACAGCTAGAATATATATATATTGTAGCAACAAATTCAAAACAAAACTCTACAAATAATTATGTACTTTACTTTTTTACAACACCATAGTTGGGCAATACGAAACTCATATTACAAAATGTATTAGAAAACAACTCAGTTAACATCATAGAGTACTGGAGCTTCTCATGTTACCATTCTCTTATGATTTCGTCTGAGTTCATCAACCACGTCCGGTCCACATCCTTTATAATGTCATCTGTTTCAACATATGTAAACATCACCTCATTCTACCCAAAGTCCCACATACAGTTAACATTTGGATCTATAATTTTGAGGTTTCTCTCGAGCATTTTGAGCAGATTTTCAGCAGCATCACTACATATTCAAACTACCAAAACAACCATCATTCCATACCCAAAATCATCATAACCATGTATAATTAGTTAGCTTTATAAAATACGGAACACAAAAAATACACACATGCAAAAATTAATACATACTCAATCATCAACACATATCTAACCACCAAAAGAGCAAGCTAGTCGCTACTGATTTTAAATTTTTTTGGCAAAGTTTCATTTAAAAATAGATATTCAAACAAATCTAAACCTATCTATAAAACTTACAATCATCCATACATATCCAAACCACAAAAAAAAACCATCATTTCATACCCAAAATCATCATACCATGCAGAAATTAATACATATTCAATCATCAACACATCCAACCACCAAAACATCAAGCTAGTAGCTACTAATTTCAAAAAATTTCGACAGAGTTTCCTTTAAAAATAGATATCTAGAAAAATCTAAACCTGTTTAAAAAACTTACAATCATCCATACATATTCAAACCACCAAAAAAACATAATTCCATACTCAAAATCATCATAACCATGTATAATTATCCAACTTTACAAAAGATGAAAAACAAAAATACATATATGCAAAAAATAGAGAAACAACATGTTGAGCATAACCCTTTACTTTACAGGTTACACCAAATATATTTTTTACAGTTTACACTAAGTATCCTTCAATATATACCTGCAAATATTTGGAATTTCAAAATTATCGAAATATGTGAGTAAAAAAAACAATTATAAATCTGAAACATAAGACCCCTTACTTTACCCTGAATTGTCTAAAAAATAAATGAGCACACATATTTGTATGTAATGGGGGGGTGATTTAAATTGATATAAGTAAGAATTTAGAGAGATTGTAATAAATAATCAATTTATTTAGAAAAAGATATGGACTTACGATCAAATAAAGTTTTCTTAGTACCATTTCAACAAACGGTTCATTTGTGTAATGATTTAAATCATAAATCTGTATTGGTAGCAGTATAATGGTGTGTGAGTTTGATTTGTGAGTGTTTGATTGGTTACAGTTATGTGTGTGTATTTGTGCATATATTATGTGTGTTGTGTGTACGGAGATAATTTAGTTCATACTCATTGCGAATTACCACTCCTACATTATTATGACGAAATCTTCGAACCTGTAGACAAAAAAATAATGAATAGTAAATAAGCGGGTAAAAAGATTAGCTAAAAGGTAAGAAAATGATGATTAAAATAACTTATCATACGGCATTTTCTAAGTCGTCATCCATCTGTCACGACATTAATGAAAATAAATTAAAACAAATAAGTTATTAAAAAAAATAATAAGATATATTTAGAAAGAGTTAATCAGGTGATAAACTTACACTACCAAATATATAACAACATCATCCATTGGTCGATGATTGTGCAGTTGAAACGGTTGTAGCTACACAATAAATTTCATAAGCCATATATAATTAACATCAATTACAATGAAATTTCATACAATTAACATGCATTTAATCAAACATAATACATACACATCCAATTTCCAGAACCAAAATTAAGGAAAAAGATAACCTAAATTAGCCTATAAATTTCACAAAATGAACACTCAATAATAACCAGCTCAACATCCATTCTATCTTAACATTCATAATTAAAAAAATCTATATCATCATAACTATAAACCTATTTCATAATAAAAATAAAAGCGAGCCCAAATTAAAAGACACCCAAATGTGTGTTGTTGTGTGTGTGTAAAAGTATTGGGTGGAGAGAGAGAGAGAGAGTGAGAACACAAATTTAAAACAAATCTAAACACTTGAATTTGTGTGTTTTAAAACAAATTTTAAAACACATAAATTAAACACAAACATTCAAAACTCAAGTCGTAAATCAACTTTAAATATTCTTTTGTATTGATTATTTTATAAAAAGACTTTAAATATTCGGCAACTTCAGTTAAAGATTTCAAGCTATCGGAATGAACAGTAAAAAAGTATCGATTTCAAACCTTTATACCACCAACCATAATCAGTTAAGTAAAACGACAGTCATTGACAAAGACTTCTAATACATAAGAAATTATTTCATTCAATGATATTTATTTTAGTTCATATTTCAAATTAAAGTATGCATCCAAAGAAGTAATAAATAACTTAAAGTTAATTCTCATTTTTAAAACAAACTCCCAACAAACAATTAGAATTTAAAAGGAAAAACCTCAATCTAGCTGGGATGGGACCAAATCATGAGTTTGGACATAAAGTTCATATGGTGTAGGTTTCTTTCAAAAACTCATTACAGCTAAGCAAATGCTATGTAATTAGCTAAAGAAGCATAAAATAGGTTTTATTTCTATCATTTGTCCCACAATCTCAACAACCAATCAGGTAACAAAGCAAGTACTGCTCGGAACAAAAAATATTTTTAAAACAAATAATATTTTAAAACTATACCAACACAAAAATCAATCTTTATGTCTCAAATGTGAGAAATTGAACAAAACCCACAATTCCAACCCCCCCCCCCCCAAAAAAAGTAAATAAGAGCTATTTTCGACATACAAATCCACACATATAGATGAATAAATATCATAAAAATGAACTGAAATAGAGCAATCAAAAAGTAAGCTGTAAAAATCAACAATAGAACCTACAATTTAATTTTCAAGGACAAATAAGAAAACTATGGTTCTCAGTATATGTCAGATTAAGCTTCAAGATGTTGTTTAACATACCTTAGGAGGTTTGAAAGGATCATTGCTCGGAAACGTTGTGTCAAGGAAAAATATCCCGCCTTGATAATGCGTACCTATAACAAAATTTGATGTAATTAGATTTTTATTTGGGGAAGTTAAATTTATAACAAACTTCTTGGAATAAAAACTTCTTGGATTGTAATCATGCCTTCCAAACTTCTTTGAATAAAAACATAGATCAGTTCATGGTAGCCTCAGCTAAGTCACAAAAACTTTTCAATTATGCCTTCAACAATCGACCTAATAAACCATAATCAACAGTTCCAATTGCGAGAATATGGATTTGTTTATGTGATGATGTTTATAACCTTGCTAGGGCAAAACATGAAGTACTCTAGGTAAATGTACAACATTCTTCTTTTATTTCATGATCTGATGTTTACATATTGTTTAAGCTTCAATGTAAAACTCGATGTATGTTTTGGTAACTTAAATTGAAATAATAAAAACTTAACACGGATTTGGTCATATTTTCTTAGAATCTTTATTAATTAATGTCTATTAAACGTGTGACAGTTTTAAAGTTGAATTTTTTAGTTAACCTTCAATATTGGAGGCAGAAGCTGGGCCGTTTGAGATATTAGTATAATTTCACCAATCAAGAAATGAGTTTTAGGCACTAAGCCCAATTCTTTGGGGCTAGATTTTACAGTAGGGTAGTCAAGCTGAAAATTTGGGATAAGCTGCTTGGAGCCAATGAAGCCAGTGCTTGGATTAAACTTGGGGTGTCCAAACCTTAATTTCAGGTCTAACAAAAATTCCATGCAAACGGAAGAATAACAATTAAAGAAACTTCCACAAATCCTGAAAACATGATTAATTAAAAATATCAATAATGGAAAAGGGTCTTGCGGTTGCTACCACTTGCTAGCCCACACAGTGTAATTTAGCCCACACAGTTTCCCTCTCTCTTCCTATTCCCATTGATTCGACTAAATTTCCTTACCAATATTGATATACAAAGATTTGGAGAGTTTTATTTTTTTGATTACGATTCTCCTCTCATTGGTGTGCTTTGTTGAATAAATATGAAAATTTTCAAAATCTACTTGAACAGCTGACTGATTTCAAAATTTTATTGTTCCATAAGTTATTTTTGGTTACCAAGTGTTTGAGTTACCAAGTGATTCATTGTTTAATGAAATCCCATTACAACTATTTTTTGGTTCCATAAAGTAGCAAGGGATTATTCCAAATTAGATTTGATTGCAATTTGTTAACAAAATGGTCGACAACCCCCATGCCCTCATCACCAAAACATTCCACTTCTAAGCTTTCTTTGTCTTAAAGAAAACATGGAAAGCCTAATATAGATAACACATGGAAAACCAAAACATGGACTGATTTTGACATAGTGTATATGAATGAGTTTTATTTCCATCATATATATATCAGGATGACTTAATAGATAACATCTAGTAATCCGTCACCCAAGCTACTTGGCTAGCATACAAACATCCCAAAACAGTCATTATACTTAGGCATATAAAGGTTATTATTCCTCACTATTATTTTGAGTTCCATACAAAACCTAAGGTAAACCTGTGCATGTGGTTGGAACCAATAAACACAAAACTTTAAAAGCATAAAGATTTTACCTGCCACGTGAGTTGTTTACAAAAAGAATGTCTACGCATATATAATTGCATGATTAAATTATAAATAGTTGGCATGGAAACTAATAAATAAACCTCAAAGAATGGGATGTAAGAGACATCACTCTCTCCAGAACCACATACATCACATCACCTATGCCTCCCAGTGTCTTGATAAAAAAAATCAAAATAACAAATATAAGAGTTAACCTCAAGTTTAATAAATTATAATTATATCTTTCATCCGTCTTACTCCCTCATCTTTAGAACACCATTTCCTCCTAGTAAATACACACACATGTAATAGTTCCATGTGCATGCTTATCAATAATATAGAACCTGTTAATTTTTCCCTCAATTTGAATAGAACCATTTATATTATAGATTGATTTTGGTTGGTAAATATCTCATTTTGAATGAACTATTTAGAAATTTAAGATACTACTAAAATACACCATTTTGTTATTCGGGGGTCATCTTTAGATTTTCATTTAAAGACATGTAAATGGTTCCATTCAAACCGTAACAAATAAGTTTGTACTATAAGGCAGGGGTAGTCGAGAATACCATTTCTTGAGAATGAGACAAAAAACATAATGCTCTAATTTTCTATCAACATACATGATTTTGGTATCCCATAAAATATATACTCCAAGGCACCACTATAAATTAGACAAAAATTAGTAGTAATAAATAAATACACTGAAGAATAGCTTATATCACCCACAGTAAAATAACACCTGAGATTTATGATAAATAATAATATTAATAATTTTAAAATGAGATTTAACCTCTAAATTAAAACCAATAATAATAGCATCGGCAACCCACCAAATCTCAAAGAGCTAAAACCCAACAAAGTGATAGGATATCCACTACTTCTATAAAGTACTTAAATTTTCAATTAGATTCAATTAGATAATCTGAATCTGAACTAAAAATATAAATTTTCAATTAGATTCAAGAAAGTAATCCACAACCTCACAACAAACCATCACTTCAAAAAACAAAATCAAACAAAAAGTATGATTGTGATACTTTTTCTTCTTCAGGTCATGTTCGAATTGTATTATATTATGGAGGTCTTAGGAGAGGATTTCATACCCATATTTGTCTTTCTATCCATTATTAGCGTTTATTTGTGGATTTGTGATTGTGATTTGCATATGTAGTCCAACTCTTGAGAGGATGAAACACAATTCTTCTTTTCTTCTCATGTTTCATATTTATTATAAAGTATACAAAGCCATACACAAATCACCAACTCCAGCTCAAATTCTTCCTAAGTCAACACTGTTCTATTTTTATTAGTTGTGGCCTTCAGTTTTATCAAATCAATATACTCCACATCCAAACTTACGCCCACCTCCCTTTTTTATTTCAAGTGCAAGTCCGCCTGTTTTCATATCAAGGAATTATATGATAAAAAGTTGCCATAAAACTTAATTGAAGAGTCAGTATCCAAAGTCCAACACTGAAGTGTCTGATGTATTTCCGTTTCATGTATTTAACAAAGTTAGTTGAATAGTTGATTGTGCCATGAAAATTTAAGAAAGTAGCTGCTATATCTTAGTATAGTTAATCTGAAGTTTTTTTTTGGTAAATTAGGTGAGTGGAAGTGGGTTGGCTAAAATGTGTACTATATAATGCATTTTTTGTTGTTAGGTATGGGTTGTAAGTAGGATTCAGGTTCTGAGGTATAGAAATGTTTGCCTTTTTTCTTTAGATAATTTATGCAAACTTTACTTGACTGTCTTGTTTGTCACTTTACCATTTGTATACATACTGTAAATAATAAGATATCAATTAACTTCATTAGCGTGAGGCAGTTTGAGTCATGAGTCAATTATAACTGAGGCAATGAGCCATGAGTCAATTATAGCAAAAATCACAACAGAAAACAAACTCTAAAAATATGGTCCTAATGTATATACACAATACACATACAAAGATATATGAATGAGCAACAACCTGAGGTTTTTCCTTTTTTTCTAAAGAGAGATAGATGCCTCAGATAAAATTTACAAATAACTACTTTTACCTTCTTACCTTCAATTAAAATAAAATTAGCAAATAAACCCCCCCCCCCCCCCAAAAAAAAAGAAAGAAGTATTAAAGTAAAAAAAATGAAAAGAAAACAAATATTCATTACTCGTTTAATGCAGATTTCTACAGTATCTTAAACAGTCAAAGAAAAAGAAAGAAACATTTTTGCTAAAAAGGTCAATAAAAATAATTAATGCAGAAAAAAAGCTAAAAATTTGTAACAGATAACATGTAAAGAGACATGTTAAGTAAACTAATTGATTTCAAAAACTCCAACTTTCAAACTTTAATATATGGAGTATGCAAGTCTTCTATCACACTCCAACATATAATATGAGCAAGATCCTAATTTTCAAAATTATATACATACAAACTGACTTTTAAGACTAACCCAACTTACTAGCCTTACTCATTTGCAAAACAATATATATACCTAAGCTATCAAATTAGCATGAAATTGACTCATTAACCATAAAAATAGCATAAACAATATATATATACCAAAGTGGGTGAATCTGTAACATTCCAGAATTTTAATTGTTATATTAAATATTTATTGAATTATTTAAGTATTTAATGGATGTGTTTATTGTTGAATAAATTCAATTTGGTTAACTATTTGTTAAATAAATAATTAAGGAAAATTAATTATTTTGCTAATTTAATTTAATTATTAAGTTAGAGAATTTTGATTAATTGAATTACTATTCTTTTATTGGAATTTGTAAATTTAAAAGGATGTGCTAGTTGATTAAATAAAGTGATGAAGTGATTTAATAAATTGTTATTATGATTAATTTAATTAAATTAATGTGTGACAATTAACCTTGTTATAAAGGAGTTATTAAAATAACTTAAAGGAGTTTTAATTGGCCACAAACAAGGCTTAAGGCCTATTAAGTCTTTAATTTATTTGAGTTTTACCAAACAATGTGTTAGGATTAATGGGTTATTTTGTTAGTGGTTAACCAAACAAGCCTTATGGCTTTTGATTTTAAAACTCATATAAGCGATATCGCTTATATGTTTTGTATTTATATTATATAATCAATATATATTATATTCTATATACGTTATTTGTTAAGTACGTTAGATAGAGAGAGAGAAGAAAAGAAAACACAGAGGAAGAAGGGAAGAAGAAGTGAAGAGGAAGAGAAGAGAGAAAGAAAGGCTAGAGAGTGGGAAGAAGGAGCTTGAGAATAGAAAGGATAATCATCATCATCTTCTTCAAGGTACCCTATTCTTTTCAAGTTTTAAAAGTTTTAGTTTCTCTTCTCCTATTTCTCTGTAAAATTCTTGTGATAGGATAATTATTAATTTTATGTGTGTTCATATCATAAACTAGTGTTGTAAAGTTATTTTCATAGGTTATATATGATTATAATCAATGTATTGTTGTTATGTATGAAGTTTATGAAGAAAACCTTTTACGAGAAAGTTTTGGTGAGTATATATTGTTTAGTTAAAATAGAAATTGAGGTTAATTAGTTGTTTAGTTGATAAATTGACCATTTAATTTGATAGAGCATGTATAATTGTTGATAAAAATGCTTTGAATTAGTGGTTTTGGTTGAGAAACAAAATTAAAGTGTTTATTTTTATTGAAAATATATAAAAAAATGAGTTTTAGCAAAAAACAGTTGAATTTGGGTGTGTTAATTTTGTTGTTTATGTTGTTGTATGGGTAGAATCATGTTTAGAGTTTTTGAAATATGTTTATATGAAGTCTCTATATGATTTATGTGCTAATTAGTCTGTTAGAAACGAGCTCAGAGGCCAAAATTGGCTTTTTTCTCATCGTCATTCGAGGGTGTTCGCCGAGGTTCAGCATTGCATTATGGCCTGACGGACTTTGCAAGATTTTTTGTAGGTCCGCATGTTACCCGCTCTCGCTGTATGGCATGCCTACCAGTATCCTTGATCTCTGCGCCGTAGTGCCATGCCCACGCCGCAACGTGACCCACAGTGTAAATCGTGGAAATAAGCGCCATGAAGTTAATGTAATGGTCAACAAAGTGTTGATTTTGTACTTGAAATTTTAAGGAATTATTATGTGATGATAGTAGGACTGTAAAATGTTGATTTTAGTATTTCTATACTATGAATAAGTATATTATTAATAATTAACTTGTGTTATAACTCGATTATGTGATTAAAAATCTAATTTTAAATGATGAGCGTACTTAGTTATGTTTGTAAGATGGTAATGACTAATTATGTCATGATGACATATGTTTATAGGATATTGTGATTCATATTGATTTGGTTTAGCCTACGAGCAAGGCAAGTTCTCTAACTCCACTTTTGCAATTGGAATCAATTATTGTTCCCAATATAATAATGCAAGATTTCTAATTCTTTATCTTGTTGTACTATTTATTGTTTCAATTCGATTACCTTATGAATGATGCAAGCTTTCTAAACTTTGGTTTAATGTTGACAAGTTATTCTTGTATTTAACTTGTTGTTTAGCATGCACAACTATTTATACTAATGTTGAGCAATTTCATCGTTCAAACTGTTATGCATGCTTAGTACTCAATTCTAATTAACCTTGACTTAATATTGTTCAAGCAAGGCATGTTATAGTTATTCAAAGTATATGCTATTAGATTATTCCTAAAGCATGATTTTGGTTTACCATGTTGATTCAATTACAATAATTATGTAATATAATGTTATGAATTCAACTAGTCCTCTAGTTGATGGTCGTTGAACTTCAAATTACCCTTGAAAGCTTATCCAAACCAAACTTTCTTTTGTGCGGACTTGTACTCCAAATACTGAGGTGAACAACCCCTATTATTATTAGGAGATAACTTACGCGTAGCGTTAAATATTTGTGCATAATACATGGTACGAAGGGCTGATCCCCCTAAGTACGAGGAGTCCTTATAGTCTTATGACTGTTAAAGTTGGAGTTGAAAGATTACTCGCAACTGTGGACATAGTTCATGGTCTTATGACCTTCAGTTATAGTTATTCCATATTTTGGATTTCAGTTTCTGATTATTGATGATAGAGTACTATTCATTGTTGATGAGCCTAGTATTGGCAGTTATTATTACTATACTCCTGTTGATTTCATATTGTATTCAGTGAGCAATTGTTTTGCTCACTCTTGCATATTTTAAAACTCATTGTAGCTAAAGAAGAGAAGGTAGATGAACCTTCGTCTAGCAAAGGAAAGGGAAAAATGTGCAAGCGATGAAGACTTGTAATTTTACTTTGATTGAGATGTTAGATTTTTATTATGATGATCTTAGACTTGGTTTTAATGAAGTTTATTTAATTTCCGCATTTGAATGATTGTAATTAAAGGTTAGATAACCTGGGAGATTTTATTATGTAACCCTTTAATGGGAAAGGTTTTATTTATCCAGTTTTATTGTGATTGGATAGTTAGATATGAATGTTTGATTAAGTGAACACCAAATCCTGTGGGAATGAAGTACCTGGATTTGGGGGTGTCACAGAATCGACTTGCAAAAATAGGTAGGTTGACTCATTAACCGTAACACCATTATTAGAATTAATTTGCTATAGCATGAAATTGCCTGCTTTGTTGTGTTAAACATTTCCAACTTGATCATTTGATTGCTTCCCATAAAAGTTGAACTCCATAAATATATTGGTTATACACAATTTTTCGACCCCAACTTACCCTCATTTACATCATATAGCAGCATGCTTTGGAAAAACAAAAAAATTCAATATGAATTTTACCTCATGGCCTTCGTTTGTTAGTATCTTTTATTTTGAATTAAGTATTAACTATATCTATCTATCTATTTTGTATAAATAGATATATATATATATTATATTTCTCTCTCCACTAACCAAAAGAAACTCTCTCTGTATCTAGAAATGAAAGAGGAAATGCAATGTTATTCAATTTCCAAGCAGATTTTGCTCTGCATGCTGTTAATATTGGGAATTCTGCTAACAGTATGCAGTGTCACATACGATAGGAAGGCTCTGATCATCGATGGACAAAGTGTAATTCTTTTCCTAGGCTCCATTCATTACCCAAGAAGCACCCATGAAGTACCCAACTTTTTTTCTTCTTTCCTTTTTCTTATTCTCGAGTTTCTTGGGAAAATGTATTTTCTTGTAAAATGATAAAAAAAAATGAAATGGGAATTATGCAGATGTGGGAAGATCTTATACAGAAGGCTAAAGATGGCAGGTTGGATGCTATTGATACATATGTGTTTTGGAATGTTCATGAACCTTTAGCTGGCAATGTAAGTATCTTGCTTTGGCTAAAAACCCCTATGTCCCAAAATGAGGGCCTAATTTCTTTTTGTTTTTGGGCATGTTAAGGTTTTCATTTGATAAAATTACACTTTAAGTGTATTATTTAAAGATCTTAATATGTCTCTTTTGGGATGAGGAGAAATACCTGCTTTATTTCCTGCATTTTTCTTTAATATTCTAAGTATTTTCTCCATTATATAGCTGGTTCTATGTATTGATGGGTTTTAATTTGTGGGTTTATAGTATAACTTTGAGGAAGATATGATTTGATTGATTCGTTAAGATGGTCCGTAGTTGTGTATTATATTTATATCTTCGCATTGGACCTTATATTTGTGCAGAGTGGAATTTTGGGTAGTAAACACTTATACCCATTTTTTTATATAGTTTGATGTAATGGGGTTTTGCTATTTTATGTTCAATAATGTGATTGCATATTCACCATAGGGGATTTCCGTTTGGTTGAAGTATGTTCGTGCATCGACTTCAGAGCGGATAATGAACCTTTCAAGGTTCTCCATCTCTCTCTCACACTCGCAATCTCTTAGTATGTCTTCAAAGCAGAGTACAATGACAACATTTCTATTACTTCCTAAAAGTATAATTTCTCTCTCTATTTATTTTCTCTATTACTATGCGCAATATTCATAGTTTTTTTATGAGTTATTTAAGTGCTTTTTGGTGTTTGCAGATAGAAATGCAAGGTTTTGCCCAAAAAATTGTCCAAATGATGAAGGATGAAAAGTTGTTTGAATCTCAAAGTGGCCCATTCTGCAGTTTGGATTTTTTCCCTCACCTACTTGGCAATTTTGTAACTTGAGATCCATACATCCGATTGAGTCCCATTTTTAATATATTCTAGATGGTACTTCATAGTATTTTATAAAAATATAACACAGCCAAAAAGAGCATTTAAACGATAATTACATGGGCTTGAAAATGCTCCGTCACCACAGATTTTCATTGAATCCAATTTGATTCAAACTTCATAAAATTGATTTTAAACTCCGTTTGATTTACCTAACCAACTTGGGTTACATCATAACACATCTATAAATATTACATAGTCCTAATCATTGAGTAATTTTCAATTTTTACACATGTTGACCTCTTTGGGACAAATTTTCAAACACCCTAAGGGCATAGCCTATAATTTCAGAATTCATAGAAGTTTAGGCATGGTTCTAGCCAAAAAAATTCATAGAAGTCCTTGACAACACATAGTTTCCCGACCAAGCACATCAATTTCAGAATAACAATCATTATGTAAACTTTCAATTTCCATAAAATTAACCAAATACATGGTTTACCTTAAAAAAGATTAGGCTTCCCACGTTAGCTTGCAACTTCAATTCTTTAATGCCTTCATTAGTTTCAATCGAAATTAAGAGGATTTTGATGAAGGTTTGGAAGTTGTGGAAACTTGACAATTAGATCTAATAAAACCCACAAAAACCCTTGTGGGTTAATGGCTTCCCACCTTAACAGCACAAAAGGTTTTTTAAAAAAATCAACAAAGATTTGAAGAAGAAGAAGCAAGCAAAAGGGAATGAAGAAGAAGAAGAAGAAACCCTTGTTTCCGTGTTTTACGGTGGAGAGATTGAAGAAGAAAAAGATTAAAGAAGAAGCAAACAAAAATCAACAAAGATTTGAAGATTTGAAGAAGAAGCAAGCAAGAAATCAACAGTAACCTTTGTTTTAGGGTGGAGAGAACGAAGAAGAAGCGACTGAAGTTTGAACCCCTTCTGTGTTTCCGTGTGGGCCGCGGATGTGACGCCCCAAAATAGGTATACATCACCCATCTTGAGTCGCCAAATACATGGTACAAATTTCAAATACAACTTAATTATACAGCAATTGTGTAAAGTACGACAAAATACATGCTATGAGTTTTAATACAAATATTGTCTTCTAGACAATATCCACTCTCAGAAAATGTTCTCATTACATTTATTATCACATTATTTATAGAATAGTGAGGACTACTATGACATCATCTCGGACCATCACTCCGTCCCCCGACTAGTTCCGGCTACGTTCTCATTTCCTGAAGAGAACAGTGAAAGAAAGGGTGAGCTCAACTAGCCCAGCAAGAAATATTATGACTAAGATAATGCAGAATAAATTATCATTAGTCTCCAACAATGTTAAACTGATAAAATACAATAGACATCAAGTTTAAGCTGCAGCAATGAACAAGCAATCCATTAAAAGAGTCAGTAGAGAATAAAATCTACTATCTTTTATGATTTAAAAGGTTTTCATCACTTTTATCACGAGACTCTCGCTTAATAAATAATCCACATCATGCTGACTACTACGCCAAGGATATTCATTAGGTCACGACCACAAATTCCACGCACCACGGCCAAAGATATTTGTGTATTCATCAAAGGTCGTGATCATGCCAACAATCATCCATCAATGCACTACTTGACCAATGAGGACTTTTATCACATCATTTATAACATTACTACCATGATTATAATCAATAATCCTCGGTCATAATCATACCAAGTCCATCTATGCACTACAAGCCACAGATGAATTTCAAAAAAATATAAACATGAGGATGATGACAATTGTAAGACCCCAACTTATTATTAATGAAATTTAATTTTCTCTATTTTGAAATAGTAAGAGTTGATTTGATTAATGTGGATAGTTATGGGTAAAATACGCAAATATTTTAAAATAAGCAAGTGGTTATAAAATATTCATTGTTGTCGGGGAATATTCGTTTGGTCGTGGAATATTCTTGCTGTCGGGGAATATTCATACGACGGCGCAATCTTTTGTGGGCCCCATAACGGAAAGCGATTGGATGAAGAAAACGACAAATATAAGTTGTTTAAAAATAATTCGTACAGTAGTTGTTATTCAATAATATTGTTAAAATACTCGGTGATTAAAACACAAGAAGATTACCAGTATTGCACCAATTATTGATTCTTACGTAAGAAGGCACTACTCAATAATGGTTACGTAATTCTTATTCAAAGATTTTATTGATTTAATAATTGTTGCGTTGATATTTTATATTCTTTGTTGTTTCAATAATTGTCATTACACAAGATTTTTCATTATCGAAGCTAATAATTCATATTATCCGAATAATATTATTAGATAACATTATTGACGATGTCTAGAAAGTTCTGTCTAAGGAGAGGTTTGGTCACCTAATTGCGCGCCAGTAAGGAGAAATTCTTATTGAAAAACGCCCTCTTTCCTGGGAACTGCCTGGTTGTCAATATTGTGATTCTGTAATATTATATATGAATAATTAATTATTGATTCATATGATGAGAAAAATATTGATTTTATATGGATATAGATGGAGAAAATTTTTAATGTGACAATTGTTGAAAATTGAAATTTTATCTTTTACGATAAAATAATTATTTAAATATATTATTATATTTTAATAATATAATAATAGTGATATTTTTACAACGAATGTGGGATATATGAGTATACGAGGAGGAAGAGTATTTTTGTTGCAATAAATGTTTAAAACATGTTAAACATGTCTGGTGGACCCCATTTATCGATTCGAAATTTGATTATAAACTGTAAAATCGCTTTGTTTGTGAATTTCATCCAATTTTTATTTGGAATTTGGAAAACTTTCTTACGTAAAGTTGTAGAGAATTGAATTTCCTATAAAAATAAGCGAGATTCAAATTTTTCGACAAAAGGGCTATTTATTATGAATTATTGAAGTTTTTGGATTAATTGATTATCATTTTTTGAAGTTTTAAATGGTTTAAGTGAAAAAACATTTTTATTGTTTTTATTGGGGTGTGGTTGATGGTGAATTCAGTTAGTATGTGTAGGAAAATTTAGAAAAATAATAATAATATTAAATTAAATTTTCTACTTTTTGTTGTTAAGCATTTTCTATAAATAGGGTGGTTAGGTTAGAATTGAAAATCACACCGTAAACTCAAGTTTTCTCTCTATATTATCGAAAGCGTATTCTTGTGAGTATTTTGAGTATACTTTGAGTATTGCTATATCGGTGCAAGTTCAAGTCATAGCTTTATATTCTGCTGCGTTTTAATTTAAGTCTTGATCTTTCGAGGTAAGGGATATTATTTTTTCAGAATGATATTATTTCTTCAATATCATTATCTTTCAAATATTAATCAAGTTTTTATCAAATTTGGAACTTTTGGTGTTGGAGTTACTTATTCACGATATCGATTAATTATTTACGAATATCGACATTATTCATCGAAAAATGAAAATTTTCCTTTTCGCCTAAAATATCTATTGTGGATACTAGCTTTGATTGTATCCATGTTTTGATCATTCTTGAATTTTACACCACTATGATTATTTTTTGAGGTATTTTTGGACATAGATAAAACAAAGTACCTAATCCTTAATCCTTAATCCTTGTCATTTTGTTTCATTGGATTCGCTTTAAAAATATTTTCATCATCCTCGCCTTAAATGATGATATTATTGAATATCTTTGGCCTGTAGCAAAAGATGAATGATTTCGATGAATATCTTTGGCCCGTAGTGCAAAGATGAACAGTGTTTAGATGAACATGACTAATCGATGAATATCTTTGGCCTCAGTAGTGCAAAGATGAATATTTGATTTCAGATAAATATTGATTGATGTTTACAGGATAAAAGATATACGATGAACTTTTTAAATTCATACATGAAGATAGTAGTTTGCATTCTCTACGTAACTCTTTTAATGAATTATTATTTCACTGCGAATATTGATTTAAAACTTGTTGTCTATTGTATTCTATTAGATTTTTCCCTGTTGAAGACTAATGATAATTTGTTGATATTATCTTAGTCATAATATTCTTTACTTTGGGCTAGATGAGCTCACCCTTTTCGCTTTTTGTTCCATTTTTCTTTTTAGGAGGCGAGAATATAAGCGAGTACGCAGTCGTGGTATGGAATGAAGGGTTCAGAGAGAGTTGTTTAGTAGTCCTCGCCATTTTTGTAAAATAATGTATCAATAAATGTGATGAGGATTTATTTGAGTATAGATATTGTCAGAAGATAATATTTGTATTCAAACTCACAATTTCTCGTTGTAATAATAAAGTTGTAGTTGTTTTGCATGCCATGTATTGACAACTTTCGTAATGGGTGATGTATACCTATTTTGGGGGCGCCACGGTTGGTATCGAGCTTAGGATATGATCTCATGAGACCGGGGAATAGAACTAGGAGGGAGAGACAAGTAAATCCTTCGCTAAGTGTGTCCTACCTAAGCTTATTTGTTAGTTGGTCAAGATATAGGATATTATGTGATATATTGATTTCCTTAATTAACCCTTGTTTTATAAAGATTTGAGAATGTCGATCGAGAATATTAACAATAGAAATGAGACCGTGGAGACGCTCAGACTCACCAACGAGGAGAAGCGCAACAGTCGGGCGGCAATCCTCCCATGAACAACACCATCGAGCAAATGATGAACGAGGGATGTTTAGAAGCTTTTTGCAGTTCATGCAAAATCAAACGAGGAGACTTGTGTTCAAAATATAGGAGGAAATGATAGCAATTCACGGGTTGTCACAAATGCAAGCGATTCAAAGAGTTGGGACCACCGAATTTAATGTAAAGCCGATCCAATCATGGCGGAAACACGGGTCAAGCAAATTACCAAGATATTCGATGTCTTGGGATGCACGGAGGAACAGAAGGTTCCATTCGCCACCTTTATGTTTTCGTGGGCGAAGCAGATCATCTGGTGGGAGTCTCATGAAGCGCACTCCATCCACCAAGACTCAAAGATGTCTTGGGAGACGTTTCAGAACTATTTAATGACAAATACTTTCCGAAAGTGTTCATTATACGAAGGAAGTGGAGTTCATCAAATTAAAACAAAACAACATGACGGTGTCTCAAGACGAGGCAAAGTTTACAGAGTTATCTAGGTTTGCACCTCATTTGGTGGAGAATGAGAAACGATGAGACGGATGTTTCTTAGAGGTTTGAAACCCCAGATACGCCAAGATCTCATTTCATAAATTTTCTCTATTCAGAGATGTTGTTAATGTGGCTCAATTGTTAGAAGCGAGATAACGAGTATGTTCAACCGAGGGACCATAACCGAGGATCATACCGTAGAGCGAAGCAATCAACGTAATAACAATAACCATGGAGAAAGAAACAGACGGACAAAATGGTAACCACTCTGGTGGTAATCATGGCCATGAAAATAGAAGAAGCGAAGTCGGGAGGAGATTTTAAAAGAGGAGATTTAACAACGAATTATGTGAAGACGAGCAAAGGCTTTAAGAAGAATCGGTTCTAAGGGAGAAGAACGACCACCGGTTATATGCTATAAATGCGGGAAATAGGGACATATCACCAAACCGCCCACAACAGATTCAAGGTATGCTATAATTGTGGAAATGAAGGACATATCGCCGAGATTGTACGCACTAGCAAAACCTAGTTCAATGTGGGACGGTGACTCAAAAGATCGTCTCCGTAAAAGTCAAAGTCAATCTGCGGTTCGGAAGAAGCGTTTGTTGTGATGGTCAAAATGCGAAGAACCCAAACGAGGTGATCACGGGTAAGCTATTTATAAATTCTTGCGAAGTTTATACCTTACTTGATACCTAAGCTGCTACCCATTCATTTATCTCTCTCCCGCATGTGCTCAACGCTTAAACTTGACTCTGGAGAAATTAGACTTTGACCTATCTGTGGAAACTCCGTTAGAGAAACTTTCATCACATCCATCGTTTATAAATCTTGTTTGATTCAAGTTGGCACCATCACCCCACTGTTGACCTTATCTCTTTAAAGATACTTTCTTTTGATGTGATTTTGTGGATTGATTGGTTAACTACTCATCATGCCAAAATTGATTATTTTCGTAAGGTTGTTAGTTTTCATATTCCTAACCAACTGTCAGATGTAATTCAAGCAACTAAACCATTAAAATCAATCACCATTATATGTAATCATAAAGCTATTCGCTTATTGAAAAACGGATGTCAAGCTTTCTTAGCCCATGTTATGGATTTGAATAAAGACACGCCAAATTTGAATAATATTCTGTTGTTATCGACTTTCCGACGATTTTCTTGAAGAACTTCCTGGCCTACCCCGTAACGTGAAGTCAATTCTTTATTGATCTTGAACCCGGTACAAAGCCCATTTCTAAAACCCCATATCGAATGGCTCTATTGAACTTCAGAGTTAAAGGTCCAACTACAAGAATTGTTGGACATCGGTTTCATTCGCCCTAAGTACATCTCCTTGGGGTGCCCTGCTTTTTATTCAGAAGAAGAAAGACGGAGTATGCGACTTTCAGTATCGACTATCAGGAATTGAACCATGTCACCATCAAGAATAGGTATCCTCTACCTCGTATTGATGACTTGTTTGACCGATTTCAAAGGGGCACAATTCTTTTCAAAATCGATCTTCGTTCGGATATCATCACCAAGATTAGAATCGAGGATATTCCAAAGACCGCCTTCGTAACTCCAGATGGGCATTATGAATTCTTAGTCATGTTTTTTTGACCGACTAATGTTCCCTGTGGCTTTCATGGATATGATGAACCGAGTATTCAAGGAATATTTGGATCGGCTTTGTTGTTATCTTTATTGATGACATCCTCATATATTCCAAAAGTCGTGAAGATCATGAGCACCATTCGAAGTTTGGTACTCCAAAGGCTTCGTGAAAATAAACTATATGCCAAATTCAAGAAATGCGAGTTCGGCTTAAGGAAGTAAGATTTCTTGGGCACGCGTGTAAGACCCTGCTTTTATAAATAAAGATGAATTTTTCTATAAATATTATTTTGAATATTATGGAATAAATTTGATATAATGTTATAAATGGGTAATATTTATAAATTTTGCAAAAGTATGCAAGTTGTTATAAAATATTCGTTTGGCCTGGGAATATTCTTTTGTTAGGGAATATTCGTATAATGGCTCAATCATTGGTGGACCCCACAACATTATTATCGGTTTGATCGAGAAAACGACAAAAATATTTTTATAAAAATAACTACGGTGAGGTGTTACCGTTAAAACCATTGAACTACCCGTGGTAAAAGTACAAGAATACTGGCGTGGTCAGATAGTAGAAGACACGGTCAGATTGATTATTGATGCTTACGTGAGAAGTCACTCACCTATGCTCAATTATTGCTACGAGAATTCACGATCATATCTCTTATATTATTGATTCAATTATCATCACAAAGATCATCTCGTATAATATGTTATAGTATTAAATCAATAATTGAGACGACAAGTTATAAATGATTAATAATTATTGAAAGATTAAATATGTGTTATGATTTGTGGTAAGTTTGATTATTTTATGGGGGGCTCATATGTCATCATCTAAGAGTCTCTTCACCAATAGTATTTACCTTCGTCAATAGTAATTACCCTTGTGAATAGTATTTACCTTAAATCAATAAGTAATTATCCTTGTGAATAAGATTTACCTTCGTCAATAAGAATTACCTCTTGTGAATAGTATTTACCTTCGTCAATAGTATTTACCTTCGTTAATAGTAATTACCTTTACCGGACGTCGAACCACTTGTCGTTTCACATTACAAAAGCGCCGAACCACTTGTCGTTTCACATTACAAAAGCGCCAAACCGATTCGTCAAGCCACTTGCCTTTTCACACGGCGGTGCTAAGCTAGAAATCTTCTATAAATAGAGGCCTAGGGCTTCATTATTTTTCACTTAATTCATTCAAGCTTATAGTAGAGAGAAAGTATATAGAGAATAAGAGAAAGAAGAAGAGTATTTTGTTACTACATCGTCATAAAGATTCAATCTCCTACCAAATGTAAGGGGTGTTATTCTTTCTTATTCATGAAGAGAAACTGTTGTTATTCCATTGCTTATTATTCATTGGAATAACTTTGTATAAGTGGTTTACCCTATACTTGGTGACATTCTTCTATTATTCGCATTGGAACATCCCGTGCTCGTGTGTTTTACACCGGGACCGGTTAAAATCTTTATTATTCTCGTTGGAACATCCTCGTCTGTGTTTTAACGGACGGACCGGTTCCGTCTTTATTATTACGTTGGAATATCCTATCTCGCATGTGTTTTACACCGGATCCGGTTCCATCTTTATTATCATTGGAACATCCCGCTTGTGTGAATTTCACCGACTCGGTTCCGTTATTTATTATTCCATTGGAATAACTCGTCTCATGCGATCTATCGCATGCATGGTGATTTCTTTTGTTATTCCATTCTTTATTATACCCGGTTGGTTAAAACTTTGACTTTATACTCCATGAAATTAGTAGAATATCCTTGATATTTGCGTTTCATCCAAAGATCTTTTCATGGAAATATTCTTCCGATCATTCTTGAATTTTACTCTACAAAAAACAAAAGATCATGTTGACAATTTGACGTTAATAATTCTCGGATAAAATAATTCTTGAACTTGTTTTATTCAATTCTTATATCATTGTCATCATCCTCATGTTTATATTTTTTTGAAAGTCATCTCGTATTCTGTAGTGCATAGATGGACTTGGTATGATTATGACCGAGAGACTATTCGGTGTAATCATAACCGTAATGTTACAAATGATGTGATAAAAAATCCTCAGGTCAGTAGTGCATTGATGGACGATTGTTGGCATGATCATGACCATTAATGAATACACAAATATTCTCGCCCAGTAGTGCATGAATAATTGTGGTCGTGATACTAAAGAATATCCTTGGCAGTAGTGCGTGGGTGATTCGATGATGTGGAATATTTATTAAAGTCGAGTCTCAAATTTATAACAAATGATGAAAAACCTTTAAAACCTAAAAGATAGTAGACTTTATTTTCTACTTGACTCTTTTAATGGATCAGATATTCACCGCAGTTAAACCTGGTTGTCTATTGTATTTTATCGGTTTAACATTATTGAAGACTATTGATAATTTATTCGCATTATCTTAGTCATAATATTTTTCATCGGGCTAGTTGAGCTCACCTTTCTTTCTTTTCATCGTTTTCTTCTGTGAAATGATAATATAAATTTGGGGACGAGTTGGGGAAGCGAGTGATGGTCCTGAAGATAAGATTAGTAGTCCCTCACTATTCGTAAAATAGTGTGATAATAATCAGTAATGAGGACTTTTTGTTTGAGTTTGTATAATATCTAGTAGACGATATTTGTATTTAAACTCACAATTTATGTCAGTATTGCATACCATACAGTTATGTTAATAAAGTTGTATTTAAATTGCATACCATGTAAGTGGCGACTCAAGATGGGTGATGTATACCTAATTTTGGGGCGCCACATTTAGTATCGAGCTTAGGGATGTGATCCCTGCTAAGATGTGAGAATAGTACTAGGAGGGAGAGACGGGAATACCTTCGCTAAGTATGACCTACCTAAGTTTATGTCGTTATTTTATTGGTTGGTCGGAAGATAAGGATAATTTGTTACATGTCAATTAACCTTTTGTTTTGTGGCAAGATTCGAAAATGACATCCGAGAATGTTGAGAATAAGAATGGAGCGCAGCGATCGTTGATTCACCACATATCAATAATCAAGATAATGTGCATCGTGAAGGCGACAATCCTCACGCAAAACAACAACACCGACTAAAATGACAAATGATCAAATGTTCAGAGGCTTTATGCAATTTATGCAAACAAAGAAAGTAGAGCGACTCCGCCCAAAACGTGGTGGAAACACTTGAAAAACTCAAGGTCACCGCTTAAACAATTTAAGGATTTGGGACCACCGGAGTTTAAGGGAGAGCCAAAACCACTTGGCGGAAGCATGGATAAAGCAGATTACCAAGATATTTGATGTCTTGGGATGCTCCGAGGAGCAAAAGGTTCCCTTCGCACGCCTTTTATGTTGCGGAGAGGCGGACATCGGTGGGAATCAGTAAAACGACTCAACCAAATTTGTCATCAAGATATCTTGGGAGAAGTTCCAGAGTCGCATTCAACGACAAATACTTTCCGAAAGTATTCGCCACATGAAGGAGGTGGAGTTTATCAAGTTGGAACAAAACAATATGACCGTGTCGCAATACGAGGCAAAATTTACGGAGTTATCACGGTTTCGTCCCACTTCGGTGGATAATGAAGAGAGAATGGCGCGAATGTTTTTAAGAGGTTTGAAGTTCGAGATACGTCAACATCTTATTTTCATAAACCGTGTTTGTATTCAGATGTTGTTGTAAATAGGGCTCGATTAGTGGAGTAGCGATAATGAGTCAACGCAACTAAAAAAGAAGCGGTAAGCAAAATTATAATACCAAATGAGAATAGTCATCGAAAGGTGACAACAAGCGTGGAGGGAATCAACAAGCGGATATGGTAACCACTTGGTGGTAATCGGCCAAAACAATAAGAATGGACATTTCAAGAAAAGGAGATTTAACAATGATGGAAAGACGTCAAGACCAAAGACCCATTGTTAAGGAAGGAGAAAAACCACCTATCATATGCTTCAAATGCGGAGGAGAGGGACACATCGATCAAATGCGCCATGCCATTCAAAGCATGTTATAATTGTGGAAGAGAAGGTCACTTAGCTCGATTTTGTCGCCATCAAGACAAATTCACTAGGATGGAGGCACCAAAGGCCATCCCGAAAATTCAAAACCCAGTAGAAGTGCAAGGGAGATTTGTTGTGACCTCCCAAAAGAGCAAGGAACCGAATGAGGTCATCACGTAAGCTTATCATAAACTCTAATGAAGTCTATACTTTATTTGATACCTGGGGTTCTACCCATTCTTTTATTTCTCCTACTTGCGCTCATCGATTAAATTTGACTCTGGAGAAATTAGACTTTGACTTATCTCGTGAAAACTCCGTTGGGAGAAACCTTCATTACATCCATCTGCTTATAAGTCTTGTTTGGTTCAAATCGGTACCCTCACATTACCGTCGATCTTATTTCATTAAAATACTTCAGATTTGCGCGTGATTCTAGGGATTGATTGGTTAACTACTTATCATACAAAAATTGATTGTTTTCGTAAGGTTGTTAGCTTTCATATTCCTAATCAACCTATTATGCGAATTCAAACGACTCAAACCATTAAAATCAATCACGGCCATCTCAAGCCATAAAGCTATTCGCTTATTGAAAAACGGATGTCAAGCTTTCTTAGCTCATGTCATGATTTAAATAAAATACGCCGGTTTTGAACGATATTCTATTGTTAATAAATTTCCGACGATTCTCAAGAACTTCCTCGCCTACCCCGAGCGTGAAATTGAATTTTGTATCGACCTTGAACCCAGAGACAAAACCTATTTCCAAAGCCCCATATCGAATGGCTCCTATGAACTTCGTGAGTTAAAGACCCAACCGCAGGAATTGTTAGACATTGGCTTTATTCATTCCTAGTACTTCTCCTGGGGTGCTCCTGTTTCTATTCGTGAAGAAGAAAGATGGGAGTATGCGACTTTGTATTGATTATCGGGAGTTGAATCACGCCACCATCAAAAATAGGTATCCATTGCCACGTATTGATGACTGTTTGACCAAACCGTAAGGAGCCAAATTCTTTTCAAAGATTGATCTTCGTTAGGATATCACCAATTGAAGATTAGAATCACCGACATTCCAAAGACGGCCGTAACTCCCCAGACGGGCATTATGAATTCCTAGTCATGTCCTTTGGATTGACTAATGCTCCCGCCGCCTTCATGGATATGATGAACCGAAAGTATTCAAGGAATATTTAGATCACTTTGTGGTCGTCTTTATTGATGACATCCTTATTTATTCCAAAAGCCGTGAAGATCATGAGAGCAACACTTGAGGTCGACACTCCAAAAGCTTCGTGAATATAAGCTTTATGCCAAGTTGAAGAAATGCGAGTTCGGCTTGAAGAAGTAGCATTCCTTGGGCACGTGGTATCAAGTCATGGAATATCCGTTGACCCAAAGAAAGATTGAAGCTATTCAAAGTTTGGAACAACCTAAATCGATGATCAAGCACGTAGCTTTTCGGTTTAAATTTGGTTATTATCGGAGATTCGTGGAAGGATTTTCTCGAATCGCTATTCCATCGACTCGGTGACTCGGAAAGATACAAAGTTCGGTTGGAGCGAAGAATGTGAGAAGAGTTTTCAAGAACTCAAGAGAGACTTATTTCAAAGACTGCTCGACAATACCATCCGCCTCGGAGGATTTGTCATCTACAAAGTGATGCTTTGCAAAGGGTTGGGATGTGTTCTTATGCAACATGGAAAAGTTATAGCTTTATGCCTCACGACATAACTCAAAGAATATGAGAGGAATTATCCTACTCATGATCTAGAGTCAGCAAATGTTGTCTTTGCACTTAAAATGTGGAGGCATTACTTGTATGGGGAGAAAGTGGAGATCTTTACGGATCATAAAAGCCTCAAATATTTCTTCACTCAAAAGGAACTCAACACGCGACAACGACGTTGGCTTGAATCATTGAAAGATTATGATCATACCATCCAATACCATCCTCGAAAAGCAAAACGTGGTGGTGGACGACGATTGAGTAGGAAATCATATGCAAGTACAAGTGCGATATTATCAACGCTAAAGGCCCATTTTGTGTGACTTGCAAAGGATGGAGATAGAATTAAAGACTGTGGACGCATGTGATGACAAATAGTATACTGAGTAGAACCGACTTTAATTGATAAAGTTAAAGTCGCTTCAAGCTACTGCACTGGAGTCGATGCGTATGAGGAAGAAAAGTGTAAGAAGGTGCTATCTAGGAAGCAAGAATCGATGAAGAAGGAATACTTGAGTCAACTCCGGACTTTTGTGTTCTAACGACCACGATTTAAAGTATAATATCATGATGGAGGCGCACAACACACCATTTGCAATCCATCTCGGGAGTACCAAAATGTATCATGATATTCGCCATACATTTTGGTGGAGCAATATGAAGAGAGAGATATTTGTTTATCTCAAGGTGTCTAACTTGTCAACGAGTTAAAGCGGAGCATCAAGTACCAAAAGGTCCATTGCAACCACTTGAAATTCCGAGAATGGAAGGGAGCACATTACCATGGATTTCGTTCACGGCCTTCCTAAGGTTCTCAAGGCATTGATGCGATTTGGGTCATTGTTGATAGATTGACCAAGTCGCTCATTTCTTACCGACACGAGAAACTTATACACTTGAACGTCTTGCTCAGTATGTACATAAACGAGATTGTAAGATCGCATGGTATGCTTGCAGTATCCATAGTTTCGATCGAGACCCAAGATTCACTTCACGATTTTGGGTTAGTTGCAAAAAGCTATGGGCACAGACTTACGATTTAGCTCTAAGATATCATCCCTCGATCCAGACGGACAATGGAGAGGACTATTCAAACTCTTGAAGATCTATTAAGACTCTGTGTCCTTGATTTCAAGGGAGTTGGGACAAGTTCTTACCATTGGTGGAGTTTTCCTACAACAACAGCTTATCAAGCAAGTATTGGCATGGCTCCATTCAAGCATTGTATGGAAGAAAGTGTCGTTCTCCAAAGATCTTTGGGATGAGGTGGGTGAAGCAACGTTGTTGGGACCGGAGTTCAAATACGTATGACTACGGAAAGATTCAAATGATCCGACAACGATATAAAAATCTCACAAAATCGACATAAAAGAGTTATGCCGATCTTCATCGAAAGGACGTGGAATTCGATATAGGAGATCGTGTGTTGTTAAGAGTCGCTTCCATGGAAAGGAGTTACAAGATTTGGAAGGAGAGGAAAACTTAATCCTCGATTCATCGGTCCATTTTAATCCTCGATCGAAAGTAGGAACCGTGGCCTATAGACTCGCTTTTACCGCCAAATATGTCTCGTGTTCATAACGTTTTTCACATATCTATGTTACGTAAATATGTGAAAGACCGAACCATATTATTGAGTTAGAACGGACGAAATAGCGGAAGATTTGGACGTATGAAGAGGTTCCTGTTCAAATTTTGGATAAGAAAAAGAACATATTCTACGCTCCAAGGTTATACCTCAAGTCAAAGTTTTATGGAGGAACCACGATGTTGAGGAAATGACTTGGGAGTTAGAATCAAATGAAATCAAGGTATCCTTACCTCTTCGACATACCAGTATCGCACCCTAATTTCGAGGTATTAAATTTCATAAGAAGGGAGGTTGTAAGACCCCACTTTTATAAATAAAGATGAATTTTTCTATAAATATTATTTTTGAATATTATGGATTAAATTTGATATAATGTTATAGTTGTGGGTAATATTTATAAATTTTGCAAAGTATGCAAGTTGTTATAAAATATTCGTTTGGTCCGGGAATATTCTTTTGTTAGGGAATATTCGCATAATGGCTCAATCATTGGTGGACCCCACAACATTATTGTTTGATTGAGAAAACGATAAAAATATTTTTATAAAAATAACTACGGAGGTGTTACTGATTCAAATTGTTGAACTACCCGGTGGTAAAAAAAAATACGATGTCTGGCAAGAAGACACGCAGATTGATTATTGATGCTTACACGTGAAGTCACTCACTTTATGCTCAATTATCACTACAAAGAATCACGTGATCATATCTCTTATATTATTGATTCAATTATTGTACAAGATTATCATCAGTATAATATGTTATAGATTAAATCAATAATTGAGACGACAAGTTATAAATGATTAATAATTATTGAAAGATTAAATATGTGTTATGATTTGTGGTAAGTTTGATTATTTTATGGGGGGCTCATATGTCATCATCTAAGAGTCTCTTCACCAATAGTATTTACCTTCGTCGATAGTAATTACCCTTGTGAATAGTATTTACCTTCGTCGATAGTAATTATCCTTGTGAATAGTATTTACCTTCGTCAATATAGTAATTACCCTTGTGAATAGTATTTACCTCGCCAATCGATAGTATTTACCTTCGTTAATAGTAATTACCTTTACCAGACGTCGAACCACTTGTCGTTTCACATTACTGAGCGGCCGAACCACTTGTCGTTTCACATTACAAAGGCGTCAAACCAAATCGTCAAGCCACTCACTTTTTTCACGGCTAAGAAAAGTTTAAGCTAGAAATCTTCTATAAATAGAGGCCTAGGGCTTCATTATTTTTTCACTTAATTCATTCAAGCTTATAGAGAGAGAAATTATAGAGAGAATAAGAGAAAGAAGAAGAGTATTTTGTTACTACTAATCTCGCTTGCAGATTCAATCTCCTACCAAATGTAAGGGGTGTTATTCTTTCTTATTCATGAAGAGAAACTGTTGTTATTCCATTGCTTATTATTACATTGGAATAACTTGTATAAGTGGTTTACCCTATACTTGGTGACATTCTTCTATTATTCATTTGGAACATCCACTCACGTGTTTTACACGGACACGGTTCCGTCTTTATCATTCTGTTGGAACATCCATGCGTCATGTGTTTTACAATCGGATTGGTTAAAATCTTTATTATTCTCATTGGAACATCCCGCTCACGTGTTTTACAATCGGACCGGTTCCGTCTTTTTATTATTACATTGGAATATCCTATCTCGTGTTTTACACCGGATCCGGTTCCATCTTTATTATTCTGTTGGAACATCCCGCTTGTGTGAATTTCACGACTGGTTCCGTTATTTATTATTCATTGAATAACTCGTCTGTGCGATCTATCGCATGCATGGTGATTTCTTTTGTTATTCCATTCTTTATTATACCCGGTTGGTTAAAACTTTGACTTTATACTCCATGAAATTAGTAGAATATCCTTGATATTTGCGTTTCATCCAAAGATCTTTTCATGGAAATATTCTTCCGATCATTCTTGAATTTTACTCTACAAAAACAAGATCACGTTGACAATTTGGACGTTAATAATTCTCGGATAAAATAATTCTTGAACTTGTTTTATTGAATTCTTATATCATTGTCATCATCCTCATGTTTATATTTTTTTGAAAGTCATATCGTGGCCTCAGTAGTGCATAGATGGACTTGGTATGATTATGACCGAGAGACTATTCTTTGTAATCATAACCGTAATGTTACAAATGATGTGATAAAAATCCTCAAATGGTCGTAGTAGTGCATTGATGGATGATTGTTGGCATGATCATGATTATTAATGAATACACAAATATTCTTGGCCAGTAGGTATGAATAATTGTGGTCGTGATACTAAAGAATATCCTTGGCCAGTAGTGCGGGGTGATTCGATGATGTGGAATATTTATTAAAGTCGAGTCTCAACTATAACATGATGATGAAAAACCTTTAAAACCTAAAAGATAGTAGACTTTATTTTCTACTTGACTCTTTTAATGGATTGATATTCCACCGCAGATTAAACCTGGTTGTCTATTGTATTTTATCGGTTTAACATTATTCAAGACTATTGATAATTTATTCTCGCATTATCTTAGTCATAATATTTCTTCTTTGGGCTAGTTGAGCTCACCCTTTCTTTCACTTTATTCTCTTGAGGAAATGATAATATAAATTTGACGAGCCAGTCGGAAACGCAGTGATGGTCCCGAAGATAGCATTAGTAGTCCTCACTATTTCGTAAAATAGTGTGATAATAATCATAATGAGGACTTTTGTTTGAGTTTGTATAATATCTAGTAGGCGATATTTGTATTTAAACTCACAATTTATGTCGTATTGTACACGACAGTTATGTTAATAAGTTGTATTTAAATTCTGTACCATGTAAGTGGCGACTCAAGATGGGTGATGTATACCTAATTTTGGGGGCGTCACACGTGGTGTCAAAACATGGAGTATCCGTGGACCCGGCGAAGATTGAAGCAATACAAAGTTGGGAGCAACCGAAGTCGATGATCGAAGTACGTAGCTTTCTGGGTCTAGCTGGTTATTATCGGAGATTCGTGGAAGGGTTTTCTCGAATCGCTACTCCATTAACTCGCCTAACTCGGAAGGATACAAAATTCGCTTGGAGAGCGAAGAACGCGAGAAGAGTTTCCAAGAGCTCAAGAGGAGACTCATTTCTAAGACTGTTTCTAACAATACCATCTGGTTCGGATGGATTTGTTATCTCTGACCATGTTTCGGGAAAAGGGTTAGGATGTGTTCTCACACAAACGGGAAAGTCATAGCCTTTATGCCTCACGACAACTTAAAGAGTATGAGAGGAATTATCCTACTCATGATCTAGAGCAAGCAGTGATCGTAAGCGCTAAAGATATGGAGGCACTATCTATATGGGGAGAAAGTGGAGATATATTCGCACCATAAAAGCCTTAAATATTTTTTCACTCAAAAGAACTCAATCTGCGGCAATGACGTTGGCTCGAGCTATTGAAAGACTACGACCACATTATTCAATACCATCCCGGAAAAGCGAACGTGGTAAATGACGCGTTGAGTAGAAGATCATATGCAGGAATGAGTGCGATGATGTCAAGTATAACGATAGAGCCAACTTTAATAGAAAAAGTTAAGGTTGCTTTCAAGCCACCGAACCCGGAGGAGCGATGCGTATGAAGAAGAAAGTACAAGAAGGAGCTATTAGGGCGAGAATTGATGAAGAAGGAATACTTGAGTCCACTCTAGACTTTGTGTTCTAACGACTCATTTTGAAGTACAAGATTATGATGGAGGCACACAATACACCATTTGCAATCCATCCTCGGAAGTACTAAAATGTATCGTGATCTTGACATACATTTTGGTGGAACAATATGAAGAGAGAGATTGCAAAGTTTATCTCGATGTGTTTAACTTGCCAACGTGTAAAAAGCGAAGCATCTAGTACCTAAGGGTCCGTTGCAACCACTTAAGATTCCGAAATGGAAGTGGGAACACATTACCATGGATTTCGTTACGGGTCTTCCTACGGTTTCTCAAGGCATCAATCTTATTTGGGTTATTGTTGATAGATTAACCAAGTCCGCTTTCATTTCTTGCCGATCACGGAGACTTATTCCTTGAACGTCTTGCTAGTATGTACGTGAATGAGATTGTGAGGTTGCATGGCATGCCTGTATCCATAGTTTGGATCGTGACCCAAGATTCACTTCAAGATTTTGGGTTAGCTTGCAAAAAGCTATGGGCATGGATTTACTGATTGATTTGGCATACCATCCTCAAACCAGACGGACAATCGAGAGAGACTATTCAAACTCTTGAAGATCTATTAAGACTCTGTGTCCTAGACTTCAAGGGCGGTTGGGATAAGTATTTACCATTGGTGGAATTCTCCTACAACAACAGTTATCGTGCAAGTATAGGTGTGGCTCCATTCAAGCATTATATGGACGAAAAATGTCGCTTCTCCAAAGATGTTGGGACGAGGTGGGTGAAGCAACATTGTTGGGACACGAGTTGTACGTGATATTCACGAAAAAGATCCAAATGATTCGACAACGTATACAAACGACACAAGATCGACAAAAGAGTTATGCGGATCTTCATCAAAAGGACGTAGAATTTAGTATAGGGGATCATGTATTGTTGCTAGTTGCTCCATGGAAGGGAGTTACAATATTTGGGAAGAGAGGAAAGCTCAATCCACGATTTATTTGTCCATTTCAAATTCTTGACCGAGTAGGAAATGTAGCCTTTAGACTCGCGTTACCTCGAAAGTATGTCTCGTATTCATAATGTGTTTCACATATCTCGCACTTCAGTAAATATGTGAAAGACACGAATCACATTATAGAGTTAGAACCGGACGAGATAAAGAAGACTTAACGTATGAGGAGGTAATTGCCAAGATCTTGGATAGGAAGGAGCATGTCCCACGCCAAGAAAGGTCATACCACAAGTTAAAGTTTTGTGGAGGAATCATGCTATAGAGGAAATGACCTGGGAGTTAGAAACGGAAATGAAAGCGAGGTATCCTCGCCTTTTCGAAACACCAGGTACGTACGTGAATTTCGAGGACGAAATTTCATAAGAAGGGGAGGTTGTAAGACCCCAACTTATTATTAATGAAATTTAATTTTCTCTATTTTAAAATAGTAAGGGTTGATTTGATTAATGTGGATAGTTATGGGTAAAATACGTAAATATTTTAAAATAAGCAAGTGGTTATAAAATATTCATTGTTGTCGGGGAATATTCGTTTGATCGTGGAATATTCTTCTTAGCCGGGGGAATATTAAATACGACGACCAGCTTTTTGTGGGCCCCATAATGAAAAGCGATTGAATAAGAAAACGACAAATATAAGTTGTTTAAAAATAACTTACAGTAGTTATTCCGTTTATCTTGTTAAAATACTCGATGGTTAAAACACAAGAAGACACCAGTATTGCACCAATTATTGATTCTTACGTGAAGGCACTACTCAATAATGGTTACGTAATTATTCTTATTCAAAGTATTTTATTGATTTAATAATTCTTTGCGTTGATATTTTATATTGTTGTTGTTTGATAATAATGTCATTACACAAGATTTTTTCATTATCGAAGCAATAATTCATATTATCTCGAATAATATTATTAGATAACATTATTGGCAATGTCTAGAAAGTTCTATCTAAGGAGAGGTTTGGTCACCTAATCAAGGCTGCCAAGTAGAGGAGAAATTCTTATTGGAAGCCCCCTCTTCCAGGACCTGCTGGTTGTCGATATTGTGATTCTCGTAATATTATCTCGTGAATAATTAATTATTGATTCATATGATGAGGAAAATATTAATTTTATGTGGATATAGATGGAGAAAATTTTTAATGTGACAATTGTTGAAAATTGAAATTTTATCTTTTACGATAAAATAATTCATTTAAATATATTATTATATTTTAATAATATAATAATGGTGATATTTTTACAATGAATGTGGGATATATGAGTATATGAGGAGGAAGAATATTTTTTGTTGCAATAAATGTTTAAAACATGTTAAACATGTCATGGACCCCATTTATTGATGAAATTTGATTATAACGTGAAAATCGCTCCTGCATTTGTGAATTTCTATCAATTTTTGTTTGGAATTTGGAAAAACTTTCTTACGTAAAGTTGTAGAGAATTGAATTTCTTATAAAAATTCATGAGATTCAAATTTTTCTACGACAAAAGGCTATTTATTATGAATTATTGAAGTTTGGATTAAATGATTATCATTTTTTGAAGTTTTAAATGGTTTAAGTGAAAAAAAATGTTTTGTTGTTTTTATTGGGGTGTGGTTGATGGCTGAATTCAGTTAGTATGTGTAGGAAAATTTAGAAAAATAATAATAATATTAAATTAAATTTTCTACTTTTGGTGTTCTAAGCATTTTCCTATAAATAGGGTCTTAGGTTAGAATTGAAAATCACACCGTAAATCAAGTTTTCTCTCTATATTATCGAGTTTATTCTTGTGAGTATTTTTAGTATACTTTGAGTATTGCTATATCTATGCAAGTTCAAGTCATAGCTATATATTCTGCGTTTCAAATTTAGAAATCGATCTTTCGAGGTAAGGGATATTATTTTTTCAGTAATGATATTATTTCTTCAATATCATTATCTTTGAAATATTAATCAAGTTTTTATCAAATTTGGAACTTTTGGTGTTGGAGTTCTTATTCACGTATACGACACTATTTACTGAATCTGAGACTATTCATCTGAAAAATGAAAATTTTCCCTTTCGCCTACAAAAATATCTATTGTGGATACTAGCTTTGATTGTATCCATGTTTTGATCATTCTTGAATTTTTTACACCACTATGATTATTTTTTTGAGGTATTTTTGGACATGGATAAAAACAAAGTACTAATCCTTAATCCTTAATCCTTGTCATTTTGTTTCACTTTGGATTCGTTTCTTTAAAAATATTTTCATCATCCTCGATCTTAAATGATGATATTATTGAATATCTTTGGCCCTGTAGTGCAAAGATGAATGATTTCGATGAATATCTTTGCCCAGTAGTGCAAAGATGAGCAGATGTTTAGATGAACATGATTAATCGATGAATATCTTTGGCTCGTAAGCAAAAAAGATGAATATTTGATTTCGAGATAAATATTGATTGATGTTACAGGATAAAAGATAGGCGATGAACTTTTAAATTCATACATAGAAGATAGTAGTTTTCATTCTCTACGTAACTCTTCTAATGAATTATTATTTCATTACATGAATATTGATTTAAAACTTGTTGTCTATTGTATTCTATTAGATTTTTCCTGTTGAAGACTAATGATAATTTGTTGTATATTATCTTAGTCATAATATTCTTTATTGGGCTAGTTGAGCTCACTCTTTTCCTTTTTGTTCCATTTTTCTTCTCAGGAGGCGAGAATATAGCGAGTACGAGTCGGGGTATGGAATGAAGGTTCTAGAGAGAGTTGTTTAGTAGTCCTCACCATTTTTGTAAAATAATGTATCAATAAATGTGATGAGGATTTATTTGAGTATAGATATTGTCTAGAAGATAATATTTGTATTCAAACTCACAATTTTACTGTTGTAATAATAAAGTTGTAGTTGTTTCTGTACCATGTGTTGACAACTCAGAATGGGTGATGTACACCTATTTTGGGGGCGTCACACAATGATATAAGAATTCAATAAAACAAGTTCAAGAATTAAATTATTCAGGAACTAAGAACGTCCAAATTGTCAACATGATACTTCTTTGTAGAGTAAAATTCAAGAATGCTCTGAAGAATATTTCCATGAAAAATACTGGATGAAGCGCAAATATCAAGGATATTCCACTAATTTCATGGAGTATAGAAGTCAAAATTTTAACTAACTGAGTATAATAACGAATGGAATAACAAAAGAAATCACCGTGCATGCAGACTTAAGATAGATAGGTTATTCCAACAGAATAATAATAACGGAACCAGGTCAGGTGAAATTCACATCGACAGGATGTTCCAACAGAATAATAAGTGCGAAATAATAAATAATAGAACCGTGTCCGGCGTAAACGCATGCATGTGGGATATTAAACGGGATAATAAAGACGAAATAATAAATAATGGAACCGTGTCGGTGTAAAAAACACAAAGCGAGGATATTCCAAATGTAATAATAAAGACATAATAATAGAAGAATGTCACCAAGTATAGGGTAGCTCAGCAGATATAAAAGTTATTCCAATGAACAATAAAGAAATGGAATAATGAAGTTCTCTTCTTGAATACAAAAGAAATAACAGAAGTTCTCTTCTTTCTCTCTATAACTTTCTCTCTCTAGAGTTTAAGTGAATTCGTAATAAATAATGAAGGAATGAGCTTCTATTTATAGGAGAATGGAAGGGCACTGTACAAGAAAAATCACTGATGCAATCAATGTGCAACTTTGAGATTTATGGATGAAAATTCTTTTCCAATCAACAATCAAACCAACAAAATTAAAATATATATATATATATATATATATATAACACATGTTTTCAAATTATATATATCAATATTATATATACACCACTAAATTATTCTCCCCCATAACCAACATCAATCCCCCACCCACCCAAAAATCAATTTCACTACACTCTTACATATCACTATCACACTACCAACTTTCCACCATTTTCCACTCTCACACCCATCACACACCTATCACTTTCACATATTATTTTCTCCCACCATACACTCAATACATACATATACTTCCATACGTATACTCTTCCATTTTCAAAATCATTTTTTCAACACAAATGGGCCCCACATGTGGGCCCCACTTTTATAAAAAATTTCTACCAAATATTTTGAAAAATGGGTAAATAAAGGTCCATAAAATAAGCAAATCTTTATAAAAATCACCTTTGTAAGACCCCAAATAATTAATAAATGAAAATTATTTTTCTCTATTATTTCTTTTAATTAGTAAGGGTTGATTTGATTAATGTGGTTAGTTATGGGTAAAATGCGCAAATATTTTAAATAAGCGGTGGTTATAAAATATTTATTTTTGTTTGGGAATATTCATTTTGGTCGTGGAATATTCTTACTGTCGGGAATATTCGACGACAGTAGCAAAAGCCTTGTGTGGGCCCCATAACGTAAAAAAAACGATTGGATGAAGAAAGCGACAAATATAAGTTGTTTAAAAATAACTGGCAGTAGTTATTTACAATTAACTAATTGTTGAAATACGGTGGTTAAAACACGAATAATACGGCGTTGTTGCAGAAGAAGATTACGCAGTATTGCACCAATTATTCAAGGCACTACTCAATAATGGTTACGATGAATTATCGCTCAAAGATTTTATTTTATTGATTCAATAATTGTGCGTTGATATTTTATATTCATTGTTGTTTCAATAATTGTCAATACGATGTATTTTCCATTATCGAGCAATAGTTCATATTATCACGAATAATATTATTAGATAACATTATTGACAATGTCTAGAAAGTTACATACAAGGAGAGGTTTGGTCTATCTAATCATGCTACCAAGAAGGAGAGATTCTTATTGGAAAGCCTCCCTATCCCTGAAGCGCCTCGTTGTCAATAATGTGATTACGTAATATTATTTATGAATAATTAATTATTGATTTATATGATGAGGAAAATATTGATTTTATGAGGATATAGATGGAGAAAATTTTTAATGTGACAATTGTTGAAAATTAATATTTTATCTTTTTCTGATAAAATAATTCATTTAAATATATTATTTTAATAATATATTAACGATAATATTTTTACAATAAATGTGGGATATATGAGTATATGAGGAGGAAGAGTATTTTTGTGGCATTAAATGTTTAACACATGTTTTGTGTGTTGGTGGACACAATTATTGACCGAAATTTGATTATAGCCTGTAAAATCGTCCGTTTGTGGATTTCGGTCAATTTCTGTTTGGAATTTGGAAAAACTTTCTTTTGCAAAGTTGTAGAGAATTGAATTTCCTATAAAAAAAATGAGAGATTCGAATTTTCTGATAAAAGGGCTATTTATTATGAATTATTGAAGTTCCGAAGTTCCGAAATAATTAATTTTTGGGAGTTTTAGTTAATTATTTTGAGAAAAATGTTTTTTGCAACTAAGTTGGCCTCACATGTGATTCAAATGGGCTGAGATTAGTTGTCTAAGGTGGTCTAAGGAAAATGTGAAAAATATATTAATATTATATTCAATTTTCTACTTTGGTGTTCTAAACATTTTCCTATAAATAGGGTGCTTAGGTTAGAATTGAAAATCACACCAGAAACTGAAGTTTCTCTCTATTTCTCTCTCGATATATTGAGCGTATACTTTGAGTGTTGTTATATATGCAAGTTCCTTGATTTGTATCCAGCTTTTTCAAATCGAAGTATCGTCTTTTGTGAGGTAAGGATATTATTATTAAAATGATATTATTTCTTTCAATATCATTATCGTCAAGTATTGATCTGGACTTTTAATCAAATTTGGAACTTTTTGGCGGTTAATTATTATTTCACGATACTGGACTATTCACGATACAACACTATTCATGAATACTGACTATTCACGTAAAAATAAAATTTTTCCTTTTCGTCCAAAATATCTATTGGATACTACTAGCTTTGATTGTATCCATATTTTGATCATTCTTGAATTTTACACCACTATGATTATTTATGAGGTATTTTTGGACATGAAATATTTGAAATCTGAATCCTTAATACTTGTTCTTTTGTTTCTTTGGATTCGTTTTCTTTAAAATATTTTTCATCATCCTGGGTCCTAAATGATGATATTACCGAATATCTTTGGCTGTAGTGCAAAAATGAATGATTTCTTGATGAATATCTTTGGTAGTAGTGCAAAGATGGACAGTGTTTAGATGAACATGACCGATCGATGAATATCTTTGCCTAGTAGTGCAAAGATGAATATTTGATTCAAGATGAATATTGATTGATGTTACTGAGGATAAAATAATGATGATGGATCGTTAAATTCATAGATATTAGTAGATTTCATCCTCTACGTAACTCTTCTATGAATTAATATTTTCCATGAGTGAAAATTGCTCAAAACTTGTTGTTTAATGTATTCTCTCGATTTTTTCCTGTTGAAGACTAACGATAATTTGTTGTATATTATCTTAGTCATAATATTCTTCTTGGGCTAGTTGAGCTCACCCTTTTCCTTTTTGTTCCATTTTTTTTCTCTCGGGAGGCGAGAATGTAGCGAGTCTTAGTGGGGGTATGGAATGAAGGTTCTAGAGAGAGTTGTTTAGTAGTCCTCACCATTTTTGTAAAATAATGTATCAATAAATGTGATGAGGATTTATTTGGGTATAGATATTGTCTAGAAGATAATATTTGTATTCAAACTCACGCTTTTTCTTGTTGTAATAATAAAGTTGTAGTTGTTTCTGTACCATGTATTGACAACTCGGAATGGGTGATGTATACCTATTTTGGGGGCGTCACAACCTTAATAATTTTAACAACATTTATCACCTTTATTATAATTCACAATATTAATCGACCAGGTCGTTCTTAGGAAAGAGGGGGCTTTCCAATAAGGATTTCTCCCTATTGGCGCGCAACTAGATTATCTAACCTCTCCTTGACAGAACTTCTAGACATCGTTAATATTGCAAATAATAATATTAATAACTTTGTCGTCTCAATTATTGATTTTAACAATATATAAAATATCAACAATAATTGAATCAAATAACGTGAGATACTATGCAACAATTATTATAGCAATAATTGAACAAAAATGAATGACTTCTCACGTAAGCATCAATAATAATCAATCTGGTGTGCTACTTATGCAACCACGCGTATTCTTTGTCTTTTACTACCGAAAGTAGTTCAATAGTATTAACTGTAAAACTTCCGTAGTTATGTTCATAAAAATATTTTTGTCGTTTTCTCAATCCAACAATAATTCTGTTGTGGGGTCCACCAATGATTGAGCCGTTGTGAGACCCCGGATTTTATCAATAAAGATTTAAATTTTGTCGAAATAATTTTTTTAATATTATGGTGTGAATTTAAGATAATATTATAATTGTGGGTAGTATTTATAAATTTTGCAAAGTATGCAAGTTGTTATAAAATATTCGTTTGGTGGGGAATATTAAATACGACTACTCAATCATTGGTGGACCCCTGGCGGAAGTATTGTCGTAGTTAGAAAGCGACAAAATTATCTTTCTATAAAAATAAGCACGGAGGTGTTACCAAGTTAAACCTGTTGAACTACCGGTGGTAAAGTAAAAGAATGTCTGGCGTGGTTGCGTAGAAGCACACCAGTATTGATTATTGATGCTTACGTGAGAAGTCTTTCAATTATGCTCAATTATTGCTACGATGAATTCGCCGCATCATATCTCTTATATTATTGATCAATTATTATCACAAGATCATCTGTATAATATGTTATATTATTAATTGAGACAACAAGTTATAAATGATTAATAATTGTTGAAAGATTAAAAAATGTGTTGATTAAAAATAAAATGATTTGTGGTAATATTTATTCAATCCTTAATGTATATAAAGTGTGACGCCCCCAAAATTAGGTATACATCACCCATCTTGGGTCGCCACTTACATGGTACATAAATTCAAATACAACTTACTAACCTAAGCGTAGGTGTACAATACTGAAATAAAAGCTGTGAGTTTGAATACAAATATTGTCTACTAGATATTATACAAACTCAAAAGGAGTCTTCATTACAACTATTATCACACTATTTCACGAATAGTGAGGACTACTAATGCTATCCTCACGGACCATTACTCCGCTTTCCCAGGCTCGTCGGTATGTTCTCATTTCACGAGAGATAACGGTGAAAGAAAAGGTGAGCTCAACTAGCCCAAGAAGAAATATTATGACTAAGATAATGCGAGAATAAATTATCATTAGCCTTCAACAGTGATGTTAAACCGATAAAATACAATAGACAACCGGTTTAACCACAATGAATAAGCAATCCATTAAAAGAGTCAAGTAGAGAATAAAGTCTACTATCTTTTAGGTTTTAAAAGGTTTTCATCACTTTTTATATCATTGAGACTCATTTTAATAAATAAACCACCACATCTAATCATCCCGTACCACGGTCAAGGATTTTCATCAAATTATCAATGGTCATGACTATACCGAATCACCCTCGGTCATAATCATACCAAAAACTATCCATCATTTGCATTACTGAGCCAACGAGGACTTTTGTCACATCATTTATATCAAGTCATGATTATACCGAATGATCCACGGTCATAATCATACTAAGTTCATCTATGCACGTAAGCCAAAGATAACATAATATAACATGAGGATGATGACAATGACATAATAATTCAATAAAACAAGTTCAAGAATTATTTAATCCATGAATTATTAACGTCAAATTGTCAACACGATGATCTTTTTTAGTAGAGTAAAATTCAAGAATGATCGGAAGAATATTTTCATGAAAAGATCTTTGGATGAAACGCAAATATCAAGGATATTCTACTAATTTCATGGAGTATATAAGTCAAAGTTTTAACCAATTTGAGTATAATAAAGAATGGAATAACAAAAGAAATCACCGTGCATGCGGTACTTCGCATGACATAAAAGTTATTCCAATGAATAATAATAACGGAACGGTCGGGTGAAATTCACACAAGCGAGGATGTTCCAACAGAATAATAAAGATGGAACGCATCAGATGTGTAAACACACAGATAGGATATTCCAACGAGAATGATAAAGAGCGGAACCGGTCCGGTGTAAAACACATGAGCATGGATGTTCCAATGAGAATAATAAAGAGCGGAACCAGTAGGTGTAAAACACGCATGAGGATGTTCCAACGAGAATAATAAAGAGCGGAACAGTCGGTGTAAAACACACGCAGACGAGGATGTTCCAGCAGAATAATAGAAGAATGTCACCAAGTATAGGGTAAATGGCGTATATAAAGTTATTCCAAGAATGATATGAATGGATTAACATAAGGATTTCACCAAGTATAGGGTATCCGCATATACAGGTTATGTATAGGGTATACCACTTTTACAGGTTATTCCAACAGAATAATAATGAATGGAATAACTGAAGTTCTCTTCAAGAAGAAAGAATAACACCCCTTACCGTAAAAAGAACTGAATATAGAAGTAGTGAAGTAGCGAATACTCTTCTTCTTTCTATATATTTTTCTCTATAGCTTCTCTCTATAATTTCTCTCTCTAGAGTTTCAATGAATTCGTAAGAAAATAATGAAGGAATGAGCTTATTTATAGGAAAATGGAATGCATAAGAATTAATCCATGAACGGGTCAGATTGATTTACTTTAATCTGACGGTCCATATTTAAAGAAAAATCTTTTAAATAAAATATAATATATTCTATTTATATAAAAACATTTTACTGCAAAACACTATGCAATACTATGCAAAACACTATGCAAAAATACTATGCAACACTATGCATAATAAAATATAATATATTCTATTTATAGAATAACTTTAATAAAGTATTCTATTTTATATAAAAGATGTTTACATTTTATTACGTTAATAATCTGAATAAAACAAAAGCGTCATTATCGCTATAATAATTCATATTATTAATCGACAATAATGGAATCAAAATGAGTGACTTCTCACATAAGCATCAATAATCAACACCGTAATGCTACTATGCAACCACACGTATACATCGTACTTTTACTAATGAGTAGTTCAACAAGTAACCACGGTAAAACTTCCGCCGTTATTTCAATAAAATATTTTTGTCGTTTTCTCAATCAAACAATAATTACATTGTGGGGTCCACCAATGATTGAGTAGTTGTACGAATATTCCTCGCTAAACCGAATATTCCCCCGACCAATCGAATATATATATAACCACTTGCATACTTTGCAAAATTTATAAATACTACCCACAACTATAATATTATCTCAAATTCACACCATAATATTAAAAAATTATTTCGACCAAATTTAAATCTTTATTAATAAAAACTGGGTCTCACAATCTCCCTCCTTATGGAATTTAAGCCCTCGAAATTAGAATGCGATACTGGTATGATAAAGAGATGAGGATACCTTGAATACCTTTATCGTTTAAAAATATTAAATTCATCTTTGAAATCGCCAAAGCTATTCATTAACAATTCATCTTTTGACTACAAAAGCTAAAAGATATACTGTTCATAAAACCAATAATGCTAAGACGCGACTTAATAAGTATCACGACCACGAATTATCCATGCACCAATGGCCAAGGATATTCGTGTTTTCAATCTGATTATGATTATCCGAACAATCCTCAGTCATAATCATACCAAGTCCATCTATGCACGTAAGCCCTGATGATGACTTTGAACGCATCCATGAATTAATATTTCATTCTTTGAGACTCAAATTTCAATAATTAATCCACATCATCGAATCATCCCCGCACTACGGGCCAAGGATATTCATTAGTATCACGACCACAAATTATCCATGCACTACTACCAAAGATAATTGTGTTTTCAATTACGGTTATGATTATGCGAACAATCACTCGGTCATAATCATACCAAGTCCATCTATGCACGTAAGCCACGAGATGACTTTGAACACATCCATGAATTAATATTTCATTCTTTGAGACTCATTTCAATAATTAATCCACATCATCGAATCATCCCCCGCACTACGGGCCAAGGATATTCATTAGTATCACGACCACAAATTATCCATGCACTACTACCAAAGATAATTGTGTTTTCAATTACGGTTATGATTATGCCGAACAATCCCTGGTCATAATCATACCAAGTCCATCTATGCACGTAAGCCACAGATGACTTTGAACACATCCATGAATTAATATTTCATTGCTGAGACTCAGCTCAATAATTAATCCACATCATCGAATCATCCTCGCACTACAAATTGCAAGGATATTCATTAGTATCACGACCACAAATTATCCATGCACTACTGCCAAAGATAATTGTGTATTCATTACTGATTATGATTATACCGAATAATCCGTGGTCATAATCATACCAAGTCCATCTATGCACTACTCTGCCCGTAGATGACTTTCAACATAATATAAACATGAGGATAATGATATAAAGAATCAATCAAATGAGATAAAGGATAAATATTAAACATTTATAATATAATTTATCCAGGATTAAAGAATATCCCCATGTTATCAATCATTTAATAATCTCATAATCTAATAACATTAATATTATAACAATATTTTAATCACTTCTTAAATTTATAAACAATTTATCTTAATTGTTTACACTTTACCATATAATGCATTTAATCATTCAAAATGTCATACTCGGAAGATATCATCACCAATTATCAAATCCTCATCAAAAAAAATATGCATATACTCTATATAGGATTCTCAGCCATAAAATCCTATTTTCAACTTTCACATACTTCTTCACATAACATATTTTAACTCATATGTTCAGTAATTAAACTATTTTCATGAAAAATACCAAATCAGCCCCAAAAATATTTCTTTTCTGGGATTTAGCATAATATAGTCCCATAATGAAAATATATTTTCTCGGAATTTTAAAATTTATTTACTATTTTTAAAAATCAATTTCCACTTAATTCCTTAAGAAATTAGCTACCTCAAGTTTAACTCCAAAAATTCCCAAATCTTGGCAGGACCTTACACATGTTAACATGAGCTTCTAGTTTAAATTTCATGGTCATCGGAGTTATAGAACTCCGGTTATAGCGTTTTTCGTCGGAAAAAACCTAAATATTGAAATAGTCATAACTTGCTCATTTTAAGTCAGAATGAGCTCATTTTTGGACAGGAGGTACTTTATACCATATACTTTCATGTCCCAAAAGGCCAGAATTTTTCTCATAATTTAAGTGGCCGAAACAGCCCCTTAAAGTTTCTGGGCAGTAGCATTTTCAAAATTTACAGCTTTGGCCTCCTTTGCTAAAATCAGTCCACACAAAAATCTACAACACCTTTTCCAGTAATTCCACTTGGATTAGTTAGGTAACTCATAGATCTAACTCTAGGACTTGACCATACTCAAAAATTCAAAATATAATTGGAGATATGGTCAATTGAATTTCATGTTACGTTTTTCACCAAAATCTGATTTTCAACTCTTTGTGATTTCTAAGAAACTTTCATGTTTTCACATACTAACCAACATAACTCATCTTAAAACTTACTAATACTTCATATACCCATGATTTTCATCATTTCTATGCTTTTATTATGACTTTCATCATAAACCACGTAAACTGTTCATTTTAATTGAAGAAATATTTGAGGGTTTAAGAAATGGGTTTTGTACTGGGGTCAATACAAAATTCGATTTCACGTTCTAGGGTAGGCTAGGAAGTCTTCAAGAATACGCCAAGAAATTTATTAATGATAGAAATATCATTCAAAACTGTTACTCTCGTCCAAGACTTGGATAGTACGTCACATTAATACCAACTGTGACTTCTATCCCTTAACCTAGATAGCACCTCACAATGATACCTATAAACTTGCCATCTTCATTCACGATGTAAATCTCTGAAAGCTTCGGCTTTGGTGCATTCCACACAAGGAAGTCAACAACAAGGATCGGGCTCTTTACTTATGGCTTGATATAACGTTGATTAACTTTAGGGTTTGGTTACTTTGAATTGTATAATGAGGTTGGTTATGAATATAAAAGCTAACAACCTTACGAAAAGCATGATGAGTAGTTAACCAATTGATTCCTAAAATCACATCAAAGGCAAGTATTTTCAAAAAGATAAGATCGCGAAGTAGTAACGTGAAAGTGTTTATTTGAATCAAACAAGATTTAAAAATAGTAAGCAGTAACGAAGGCTCCTACTAACGAAGTTTCAACCAATAAGTCAAAATCTAAATTCTCCTGAGTCAAATTTAAGCGTTGAGCGCAACTAGGTGAAATAAAAGAGTGGGTAGAACCGATATCTAACACGGTATAGACTTCGCAAGAGCTTATGATTACTTACCGTGATAATCTTATTCAAACTTTCCTCGTCACGAGAAAAAAACGCTCTCTTAAACTAATGGCTTTGGTTTATGCGGGAATGACCTTTGGTGCCACTATCCCAGCTGGACTTGACTTCACTATACGACAAAATCGAGCTAAATGACCTTCTCTTCTTGAAATTTCCACTTCTATTATCTTTGCCATGATTACCACCGAAGTGGTTACCATTCTTAGCATGATAATTTCCCCCACGATGGTTATCATTGTTTCGATAGCCGTTGCCACGAAATATGATTATTATCGTGTTGTTGGTCGTTACCTTTTGTTTGAACTGAATCAACACTCTCATGTGCTTCATTGCTTATCTCAGCATTTTCAGATGCCATTCTCAAATACTGTCACAAAACAAGGGTTAATTAACATATCACATATTATTCCTATACTCTGAGACCAATTAAATACCAAATAAATTTAGGTAGGTCATACTAGTGAAGGAATTCCGGTCTCTCTCCCTCCTAGTACTATTCTCACATCTTAGCCGGGGATCATATCCTAAGCTCGACGATACAATTGTGTGGCGCCCCAAAATTAGGTATACATCACCCATCTTGGGTCGCCACTTACATGGTACATAAATTCAAATACAACTTACTAACCTAAGCGTAGGTACAATACTGAAATAAAGCGTGAGTTTGAATACAAATATTGTCTACTAGATATTATACAAACTCAAAAGGAGTCTTCATTACAACTATTATCACACTATTTCACGAGAATAGTGAGGACTACTAATCTATCCTCTGGACCATTACTCGTTTCCCAGGCTCGTCCCAAATTTATGTTCTCATTTCGAAGAGAATAAAGTGAAAGAAAGGTGAGCTCAACTAGCCAAAGAAGAAATATTATGACTAAGATAATGCGAGAATAAATTATCATTAGCCTTCAACAGATGTTAAACCGATAAAATACAATAGACAACCGGTTTTAACCACGGTGGAATAAGCAATCCATTAAAAGAGTCAAGTAGAGAATAAAGTCTACTATCTTTTAGGTTTTAAAAGGTTTTCATCACTTTTTATATTTGAGACTCGACAATAAATAAACCACCACATCTAATCATCCCCACGTATCACACTGGCCAAGGATTTTCATCAAATTATCAATGGTCATGACTATACAAGAATCACCCCTGGTCATAATCATACCAAAAACTATCCATCATTGCATTACAAAGTGCCTTTGAGGACTTTTGTCACATCATTTATATCAAGTCATGATTATACCGAATGATCCTCGGTCATAATCATACTAAGTTCATCTATGCACGTAAGCCAAAGATAACATAATATAACATGAGGATGATGACAATGACATAATAATTCAATAAAACAAGTTCAAGAATTATTTAATCCATGAATTATTAACGTCCAAATTGTCAACATGATCTTTGTTTCGTGAGAGTAAAATTCAAGAATGATCGGAAGAATATTTTCATGAAAGATCTTTGGATGAAACGCAAATATCAAGGATATTCTACTAATTTCATGGAGTATAGAAGTCAAAGTTTTAACCATTTGAGTATAATAAAGAATGGAATAACAAAAGAAATCACCGTGCATGCGATACTGCCGATAGACAAAGTTATTCAAGCAGAATAATAATAACGGAACGGTCGGGTGAAATTCACGCAAGACAGGATGTTCCAACGAGAATAATAAAGATGGAACCGGATCCGGTGTAAAACACAGATAGGATATTCCACGAGAATGATAAAGGCGGAACCGAGTCCGGTGTAAAACACACTGTGACAGGATGTTCCAATGAATAATAAAAAAGAGCGGAACCGGTCCGGTGTAAAACACATGCATGCAGGATGTTCCAACGAGAATAATAAAGAGCGGAACCTGGTCGGTGTAAACACATGAACATGGATGTTCCAATGAGAATAATAGAAGAATGTCACCAAGTATAGGTAAAGCGCGTATATAGGTTATTCCAATGAATGATATGAATGGATTAACATAAGGATTTCACCAAGTATAGGGTACGCCGCATATACGAGTTATGTATAGGGTATACCACTTTTACTGAGTTATTCAAACAGAATAATAATGAATGGAATAATGAAGTTCTCTTCAAGAAGAAAGAATAACACCCCTTACAAGTAAAAAAAAGGCTGAATATAGAAGTAGTGAAGTAGCAGAATACTCTTCTTCTTTCTATAATTTTTCTCTATAGCTTCTCTCTATAATTTCTCTCAGAGTTTCAATGAATTCGTAAGAAAATAATGAAGGAATGAGCTTTATTTATAGGAAAATGGAATGCATAAGAACTAATCCATGAAGCGGTCAGATTGATTTACTTTAATCGACGGTCCATATTTAAAGAAAAATCTTTTAAATAAAATATAATATATTCTATTTATATAAAAACATTTTTATGCAAAACACTATGCAATACTATGCAAAACACTTTATCGCAAAATACTATGCAACACTATGCATAATAAAATATAATATATTCTATTTATAGAATAACTTTAATAAAGTATTCTATTTTATATAAAAGATGTTTCTGTTTTATTACGTTAATAATATCTGAATAAAACAAAAGCGTCATTATCATTATAATAATTCATATTATTAATCGACAATAATGGAATCAAACCGAGTGACTTCTCACATAAGCATCAATAATCAACACTTGGTGTGCTACTTATGCAAACCACACGTATTCATTGTACTTTTACTACCGAGAGTAGTTCAACAAGTAACCACGGTAAAACTTCCGCCGTTATTTCAATAATAAAATATTTTTGTGCGTTTTCTCAATCAAACAATAATTACATTATAGGGTCCACCAATGATTGAGCCGTTGTATACGAATATTCCCCGCTAAACCGAATATTCCCAGACCAATCGAATATAATATAACCACTTGCATACTTTTGCAAAATTTATAAATACTACCCACAACTATAATATTATCTCAAATTCACACCATAATATTAAAAAATTATTTCGACCAAATTTAAATCTTTATTAATAAAATCTGGGTCTCACATAAAGAGTCTGCATTATGAGGCGTTTGTGGTAAGTTTGATTATTTTATGGGGGCCCATATGTCATTATCTAAGAGTCTCTTCGTCGATAGTAATTACCTTTGTGAATAGTAATTACTTCGTCGATAGTATTTACCTTCGTCGATAGTAATTACCTTCGTCGATAGTAATTACCTTTGTGAATAGTAATTACCTTCGTCAATAGTATTTACCTTCGTCGATAGTAATTACCTTCGTCAATAGTAATTACTGATTCATTGTGAATAGTAATTACCTTAAATCAATAGTAATTACCTTTACCAAACGTCAAACCACTTGTCGTTTCACATTATAAGCGTCAAACCACTTGTCGTTTCACATTCTGAGTGCGTCGAACCACTTTTCTTTTCACATCACCGGTCGTCAAGCCACTTTGCCTTTTCACATGGTAGGTCTTAAGCTAGAAATCTTTTATAAATAGAGGCCTAGTGCTTCATTATTTTTTACTTAATTCTTTCGAAACTCTAGAGAGAGAAACTATAGAGAAAAAGAAGAAAAGTATACGCTACTTCACCTCGCCAATATTCGGTTCTTCTAAGGTAGGGAATATTATTTATTGTATTCAGTAAGGGGTGTTATTCTTTCTTATTCATGAAGAGAACCTGTTGTTATTCCATTGCTTATTATTACATTGGAATAACTTTGTAAAAGTGGTATACCCTATACATAACGTGATACGCTGTGGCATACCCTATACTTGGTGAAATCCTTATATTATTCCATTCTTATTTATTCATTGGAATAACTCAGTATATGGGGAATCCCCTATACTTGGTGATCTCCTTCGTTATTCCATTCTTTATTATTCGTTGGAATATCACATGCGTGTGTTTTTGGGACTGGTTCCATTGTTTATTATTCCGCATTTATTATTCTCGTTGGAATATCCACGTCGTGTGTTTTACACGGACACTGGTTCCATTGTTTATTATTCAAAGCATTTATTATTCTTTGGATCATCCCGCGATTGTGAATTTCGATTGGTTCCGTTATTATTATTACATTGGAATAACCGCATACATCTGAAGTACCTCATGCGTGGTGATTTCTTTTGTTATTCCATTCTTTATTATACTCGGTTGGTTAAATCTTTGACTTCTATACTCCATGAAATTAGTGGAATATCCTCGATATTTGCGCTTCATCCAAATATCTTTTCATGGAAATATTCTTCCGATCATTCTTGAATTTTACTTTACAAAACAAGTATCATTTTGACAATTTGGACGTTAATAATTCTCGGATAAAATAATTCTTGAACTTGTTTTATGGAATTATTATGTCATTATCATCATCCTCATGTTATATTATGTTATCTTCGGGCTTACGTGTATTGATGAACTTAGTATGATTATGACCGAGGATCATTCGGTATAATAATGGCTTGTTATAAATGATGTGATAAAAGTCCTCAGTGGCACGTAATGCGTTGATGTATAACTTTTGGTATGATTATGACCGTGGGTGTGATTCGGTATAGTCATGACCATTGATAATTTGATGAATATCCTTGGCCAGTAGTGCGTAAGGGTGATTCGATGATGTGGATTATTTATTAAAGTCGAGTCTCATTTATAATAGTGATGAAAACCTTTTAAAACCTAAAAGATAGTAAACTTTATTCTCTACTTGACTCTTTTAATGGATTGCTTATTCATCGTTAGATTAAACTTGTTGTCTATTGTATTTTATCGTTTAACACCATTGAAGGCTAATGATAAATTATTCGCATTATCTTAGTCATAATATTTCTTCTTTGGGCTAGTTGAGCTCACCCTTTCTTTTTCATTTCTTCTGTGAAATGAGAACATATTTGAGACGAGTCGGGAGCGGAGTAATGGTCCGGAGGATAGCATTAGTAGTCCTCACTATTCGTGAAATAGTGTGATAATAGTAGTAATGAGGACTCCTTTTGAGTTTGTATAATATCTAGTAGACAATATTTGTATTCAAACTCACGCTTTATGTCGTATTGTATCTGACAGTTATATTAGTAAGTTGTATTTGAATTTATGTACCATGTAAGTGGCGACCCAAGATGGGTGACGATATACCTAATTTCGGGGGGCGCCACGCGGTTGGTATCGAGCTTAGGATATGATCCCCGGTGAGATGTGAGATAAGAACTAGGAGGGAGAGACGGGAATTCTTCATAAGTATGACCTACCTAAATTTATTTGGTATTTGATTGGTCTGACGAGAGTATAGTGATAATATGTTGCATGTCAATTAACCCTTATTTTGTGGCGATGTTTGAAAATGGCATCCGAGAATGTTGAGAATAAGAATGGAGCACATGAGACTATTGATTCTCCATGATCAATAATCGGGACAATGTGCAACAGGATGGCGATAATCCTCTTGAAACAACAACACCGATCAATTGACGAACGACCATGACGTTTAAGAGTTTTTAGAATTCATGCAACATCGGTAAAGCGATCGTTGTTCAAAACGTAGGTGGAAACACGGAAAACTCTCTCAGGCGGTCACCTCTAAACAATTCAAGGAGCTGGGACCCATAGGTGTGACGCCCAAAATAGGTATACATCACCTATTCGAGTTGTCAATACATGGTACGTAAAAAACTACAACTTTATTATTACAACAAGAAAAGCGTGAGTTTGAATACAAATATTATCTTACAGATAATATCTATACTCAAATAAATCCTCATCACATTTATTGATACATTATTTTACAAAATGGTGAGGACTACTAAACAATCCTTTCTAAAACCTTCATTCCATACCCCACTCGCACTCGCTTATATTCTCGCCTCCCGAGAAAAATGGAACAAAAAGGAAAAAGGTGAGCTCAACTAGCTCAAGAAAGAATATTATGACTAAGATAATATACAACAAATTATCGTTAGTCTTCAATGGGAAAAATCTAATGAATACAATAGACAACAAATTTTAAATCAATATTCGCAATGAAATAATAATTCATTAGAAGAGTTAAGTAGAGAATGCAAACTACTATCTTCTATGTATGAATTTAAAAGTTCATCGCTCATCTTTTATCCTGTAACATCAATCAATATACATCCGGAATCAAATATTCATCTTCAGACTATGAGCCAAAGATATTCATCGATTGGTCATGTTCATTTAAACACTGCTCATCTTTGCACTATGGGCCAAAGATATTCTTCAGAAATCATTCATCTTTGCACTACAGCCAAAGATATTCTTAAGAAATCATTCATCTTTGCACTACACAGCCAAAGATATTCCATAATATCATCATTTAAGATCGAGGATGATGAAATTTTTTTTTTTTTAAAGAAACGAATCCGGTGAAACAAAATGACAAGGATTAAGGATTAAGGATTAAGGATTAGTACTTGGTTTTATCCACGCCCAAAAATACCTCAAAAATAATCATAGTGGTGTAAAATTCAAGAATGATCAAAACATGGATACAATCAGAGTTAGTATCCGAATAGATGTTTTAGACGAAAAGAAGAAATTTTATTTTTCTATTGAATAAGACCAGATATCGTGAATAGTCTGATATCGTGAATAGTCCGATATCGTGAATAGTAACTCAGACACCAAAAGATAGAAATTCCAAAAAACATCTTCACTCTTCAATGAATAGTACTCGTGAATAAGTAACTTCGTGAATAGTAACTCATGAATAAGTAACTCATGAATAGTAACCCCACATGAAAAAGTTCTAAATTTGATAAAAACTTGAGATCAACATTTCAAAGATAATGATATTGAAGAAATAATATCATTTGAGAAGAAAATAACATCCTCGCCTCGAAAGATCAAGTCTTTTAATCAAAAACACAGGATATATGCTATGACTTGGACTTGCACCAGTATAGCAATACTCAAAGTATACTCAAAATACTCACAAGAATACGCTCGATAATATAGAGAGAAAACTTGATTTACGGTGTGATTTTCAATTCTAACCCTAAGACCTATTTATAGGAAAACGCTTTAACACCAAAGCGTAAAATTTAATAAAATAATAATATTTCTTAAAAATATTCAAGCCCACCTTAGAAATCTGATTTCAGATCATTTATAACACATGTGAGCCACTCAATTACAACAAAAAACGTTTTTCTTACAAAAATATTTTAAATTCCCAAAAATCAATTATTTTGAGCTTCTAACTTCAATAATTCATAATAAATAGCCCTTTCATCATGAGAAAATTGAATTTCGCGTGTTTTATAGGAATTTCAGTTCTCTACAACTTTGCGTATGAGGTTTTTCCAAATTCCAAATAGAAATTGACCGAAATCCACAAACCAAGCATTTTTTAAAGTTATAATCAAATTTCGACCAATAAATGGGGTCCATGAGACATGTTTAACATGTTTTAAACATTTATTGCAAAAAATACTCTTCCTCCTCGTATACTCATATATCCCACATTCGTTGTAAAAATATCACCGTTAATATATTATTAAAATAATATATTTAAATGAATTATTTTATCGGAAAAGATAAAATATTAATTTTCAACAATTGTCATTTTAAAAATTTTCTCCATCTATATCCACATAAAATCAATATTTTCCTCATCATATAAATCAATAATTAATTATTCACAAATAATATTACAGAATCACAATATTGACAACCGAGGCGGTTCTCAGAAAGAGGGCTTTCAATAAGAATTTCTTCTTCAAGCGCCAAGCAATTAGGTGACCAAACCTCTCCTTAGAGCATGTAACTTTCTAGACATTGCCAATAATGTTATCTAATAATATTATTCGAGATAATATGAATTATTGCTTCGATAATGAAAAATAATTTGTGTAATGACAATTATTGAAACAACAAAGAATATAAAATATCAACGCAAAGAATTATTAACTCAATAAAATATTGAGCAGTAATTATCGTAACCATTATTGAGTAGTGCCTTCTTACGTAAGAATCAATAATTGGTGCAATACAGGTATGCTACTTGCTCAACAACGGCGTATTAGTGTGTTTTAACCACCGGGTATTCCAACAAGATTAATTGGTGAATAACTACGCTTAGTTATTTAAAAACAACTTATATTTGTCGTTTTCTTCATCTAATCGCTTTCAGTTATGGGGGCCCATACACGGTCAGGCTGTTGCATTTAATATTATTCACAAACGATGCGAATATTCCACACCACCAAACGAATATTCCCAAACAATAATGAATATTTTATAACCACTTGCTTATTTTGAAATATTTGCGTATTTAACCCCTAACTATCCACATTAATCAAATCAACCCTTACTATTTCAAAATAATAAATAGAAAATTAAATTTCATTAATAATAAGTTGGGGTCTTACAATAGGAGTTTAAGGAGAGCAAAACCACTTCTCGCGGAAGCATGGATATTTGATGTCTTGGGATGCTCGAGGAGCAAAAGGTTCCTTCACGCCTTTATGTTATTTGCGGAGGCAGATTCTTGGTGGGAATCCAGAAAGCGACTCAACTCGTTGTATTGAAGATATCTTGGGAGAAGTTCGAGGGAGCATTCAACGACAAATACTTTCCGAAAGTATTCGCCACATGAAGGAGGTGGAGTTTATCAAGTTGGAACAAAACAATACGACCGTGTCGCAATACGAGGCAAAATTTATGAGTTATCACGGTTCGTCCCCCACGGTGGATAATGAAGAGAGAATGGCGCGAATGTTTTAAGAGGTTTGAAGCCGGAGATACGTCAACATCTTATTTCTCATAAACCGTGTTTTATTCGGATGTTGTAAATAGGCTCGATTAGTGGAGCGCGATAACGAGTCAACGCAGAAAGCGTAAGAAAATTATAATACCGGTGAGTGTAGTCATCGAGCGGTGACAACAAGCGTGGAGGGAATCAACAGCCAAATATGGTAACCACTTCGGTGGTCGAGGCCAAAACAATAAGAATGGACATTTCAAGAAAAGGAGATTCAACAATGATGGAAAGACGTCAAGACCAAAGACACCGTTGTTAAGGAAGGAGAAAGACCACCTATCATATGCTTCAAATGCGGAGGAGAGGGACACATCATCGATCTGCGCCACATGTCAGTTCAAAGCATGTTATAATTGTAGAAGAAGATCACTTAGCTCGATTTTGTCGTTTCATCGAATACAAATTCAACTAGGATGGAGGCACCAAAGGTGTCCCGCAGACAAACCAAAGCCAGTAGTTTAAGAGAGCGTTTTTTTCGTGACGAGGAACTTGAATAAAATTATCACGGGTAAGTTAATCATAAGCTCTTGCGAAGTCTATAAGTGTTAGATACCAGTTTACCCACTCTTTTATTTCACCTAGTTGTGTTCAACGTTTAAATTTGACTCAAGAAGTTAAACTTTGACTTATTGGTTGAAACTTCGTTAGTAGGAGCCTTCGTTACCTCTACTATTTTTAAATTTTATTTGATTCAAATAAACATTTTCGCGTTACCTGTTGATCTTATCTCTTTGAAAATATTTGTCTTTGATGTGACTTTAGAAATCGATTGGTTAAATACTCATCATGATTTTTTGTAAGGTTGTTAGCTTTCATACTCTTAACCACTTTGTTATGCGAATTCAAAGTAACCAAACCACTAAAGTCAATCATTGTCATATCAAGCCATAAGAAAGAGCCCCGATCCTTTCGTTGTTGACTTCCTTGTGTGGAATGCAATGCAAAGCCAAACTTTCAGTAAGCGACGTCGTGATTGAAGATGGCAAGTTGATAGGTATCATTGTGAGGTCTTTATCCAGTTAAGGGATAGAAGTCACGATTGGTATTAATGTGACGTCTTATCCAAGTATTGGACGAGAGTAATGATTTTGAATGATATTTCTATCATTAATAAATTTCTTGGCGTATTCTTGAAGACTTCCTAGCCTACCCTAGAACGTGAAATCGAATTTTGTATTGACCCCAGTACAAAAACCCATTTCTTAAACCCTCAAATATTTCTTCAACTAAAAGGATCTGTTTACGAGGATTATGATGAAAGTCATAATAAAAGCATTGGACTAATGAAAATCATGGGTATATGAAGTATTAGTAAGGGTTATGATGAGTTATGTTGGTTATTATGTGAAAACATGAAAGTTTCTTAGAAATCACAAAGAGTTAAAAATCAGATTTTGGTGAAAAACGTAAAATGAAATTTAATTGACCATATCTCCTATGAGCTAGATCTATGAGCTATTCCAGAAGCGAGAATTGATGAAGAAGGAATACTTCGAGTCCACTCTAGACTTTGTGTTCCTAACGACTCTGATTTGAAGTACAAGATTATGATGGAGGCACACAATACGCCATTTGCAATCCATCCTGGAAGTACTAAAATGTATCGTGATCTTCGACATACATTTTGGTGGAACAATATGAAGAGAGAGATTGCAAAGTTTATCTCGATGTGTTTAACTTGCCAACGTGTAAAGGCGGAGCATCTTGTACCTAAGGGTCCATTGCAACTACTTGAGATTAGGAATAGAAGTGGGAACACATTACTATGGATTTCAATTCACGGGTCTTCCTACGTTTCTCAAGGCATCAATGCTATTTGGGTTATTGTTGATAGATTAACCAAGTCCGCTCATTTCTTTGCCGACACGGAGACTTATTCCTTGAACGTCTTGCTAGTAGATGCGTGAATGAGATTGTGAGGTTGCATGGCATGCCCTGTATCCATAGTTTGGATCGTGACCCAAGATTCACTTCAAGATTTTGGGTTAGCTTGCAAAAAGCTATGGGCACGGATTTGCGATTTAGTTTAAGCATACCATCCCCAAACCGGACGGACAATCGAGAGGACTATTCAAACTCTTGAAGATCTATTAAGACTCGTGTCCTAGACTTCAAGGGTAGTTGGGATAAGTATTTACCATTGGTGGAATTCTCCTACAATAACAAAGCTTATCGTGCAAGTATAGGTGTGGCTCCATTTGAAGCATTATATGGGCCGAAAATGTCGTTCTCCAATATATTGGGATGAGGTGGGTGAAGCAACATTGTTGGGACCCGAGTTGGTACGTATGACTACGAAAAAGATCCAAATGATTCGACAACGTATACAAACGACACAAGATCGACAAAAGAGTTATGCGGATCTTCATCAAAAGGACGTAGAATTTAGTATAGGGGATCATGTATTGTTGCGAGTTGCTCCATGGAAGGGAGTTACAAGATTTGGGAAGAGAGGAAAGCTCAATCCACGATTTATTGGTCCATTTCAAATTCTTGACCGAGTAGGAAATGTAGCCTATAGACTTGCGTTACCTCCGAGTATGTCTCGTGTTCATAATGTGTTTCACATATCTGTACTTCGTAAATATGTGAAAGACCCGAACCACATTATTGAGTTAGAATCGGACGAGATAGCTGAAGACTTAACGTATGAGGAGGTACCTGTCAAGATCTTGGATAGGAAGGAGCATGTCCTACGCGCAAAGGTCATACCACAAGTTAAAGTTTTGTGGAGGAATCATGCTATATAGAGGAAATGACACAGGAATTGGAAACGGAAATGAAAGCGAGGTATCCTCACCTTTTCAAACACTGTGTAACGTCGACGTCAAAAGACCCCAACTTATTTTAAATAAAATTTAAATTTCTTTATTTATTATTTTGAAATAGTAAGGGTTGATTTGATTAATGTGGATAGTTAAGGGTTAAATACGCAAATATTTCAAAATAAGCAAGTGGTTATAAAATATTCATTATCGCTTGGGAATATTCGTTGGTCGTGGAATATTCAGATCGTTGGGAATATTCGCACGACGACGGCGCATGTACCATGTGTGGGCCCCATAACTGAAAGCGATTGGATGAAGAAAACGACAAATATAAGTTGTTTTTAAATAACTACGTAGTTGTTACCAAGTATCGTTGAATACCTTAGTGGTTAAAACACACTAATACGCGCTTGTTGAACAAGAAGAAGATACCAGATTGCACCAATTATTGATTCTTACGTAAGAAGGCACTACTCAATAATGGTTACAAAGAATTATCGCTCAAAGATTTTATCGAGTTAATAATTGTCGCGTTGATATTTTATATTGTCGTTGTTTCAATAATTGTCATTACACAAGATTTTTCATTATCGAAGCAATAATTCATATTATCCTAATAATATTATTAGATAACATTATTGGCAATGTCTAGAAAGTTCGCCTAAGGAGAGGTTTGGTCACCTAATCATGCGCTACCAAGAAGAAGAAATTTTATATCGAAAGCCCTCTTTCCGGAACCGCCGGTCATCAATATTGTGATTCTCGTAATATTATTTGTGAATAATTAATTATTGATTTATATGATGAGGAAAATATTGATTTTATGTGGATATAGATGGAGAAAATTTTTAAATGACAATTGTTGAAAATTAATATTTTATCTTTTTTCTCGATAAAATAATTCATTTAAATATATTATTTTAATAATATATTAACGGTGATATTTTTACAACTAATGTGGGATATATGAGTATACGAGGAGGAAGAGTATTTTTGTTGCAATAAATGTTTAAAACATGTTAAACACATGTCTGTGGACCCCATTTATCGACCGAAATTTGATTATACTTTGTAAAATCGCCTCGCTTGTGGATTTTTGGTCAATTTCTATTTGGAATTTGAAAAACTTTCTTCTGCAAAGTTGTAGAGAATTGAAATTCCTATAAAAACTCGCGAGATTCGAATTTTCTGATGAAAGGGCTATTTATTATGAATTATTGAAGTTCAAGTTCAAATAATCGATTTTGGGAGTTTAAAATATTTTTTGTAAGAAAACGTTTTTGTTGTAATTGAGTGGCTCACATGTGTTATAAATGATCTGAAATCAGATTTCTAAGGTGGGCTTGAATATTTTTAAGAAATATTATTATTTTATTAAATTTTTCGCTTTTGGTGTTCTAAGATTTTCCTATAAATAGGTGCTTAGGTTAGAATTGAAAATCACACCGTAAATCAAGTTTTTTCTCTCTATATTATCGAGTTTATTCTTGTGAGTATTTTGAGTATACTTTGAGTATTGCTAGATATAAAAGTTCCTTCAAAGACTATACCCTAGATTCTAATTTAGTAAGATCGATCTTCGAGGTAAGTGGATATTATTTTTTCAGAATGATATTATTTCTTCAATATCATTATGTCGAAATGTTGATCCAAGTTTTTATCAAATTTGGAACTTTTTCATGCTCTGGGTTACTATTATTGGGTTACTATTCATGAGTTACTATTCACGAAGTTACTATTCATGAAAGTTACTATTCACGAAGTTACTATTCATTTAGTACTATTCATGAAGCGTGAAGATGATTTTTTTTGTGGAATTTCTATCTTTTGGTGTCTGAGTTATTATTCACGATATTTAAGACTATTCACGATACTCAAGACTATTCACGATATACTGATTATTCAATTTAAAAATAAAATTTCTTCTTTTCGTCTAAAACATCTATTCGGATACTAACTCGATCAGATCCATGTTTTGATCATTCTTGAATTTTACACCACTATGATTATTTTTGAGGTATTTTGGACGTGGATAAAACCAAGTACTAATCCTTAATCCTTAATCCTTGTCATTTTGTTTCACCGGATTCGCTTTAAAAAAAAAAAATATTTTCATCATCCTCGCCTTAAATGATGATATTATGGAATATCTTTGGCCAGAAGTGCAAAAAGATGAATGATTTCTTAAGAATATCTTCGGCCTCAGTAGCAAAAGATGAATGATTTTCAAGAATATCTTTCGCCCGTAAGCAAAAAGATGAACAGTGTTTAAATGAATATGATTAATCGATGAATATCTTCGCCCAGAGTGCAAAGATGAATATTTGATTCCAGATGTATATCGATTGATGTTACAGGATAAAAGATAGACGATGAACTTTTAAATTCATACATGAAGATAGTAGTTTGCATTCTCTACTTAACTCTTCTAATGAATTATTATTTCATGTAATATTGATTTAAAATTTGTTGTCTATCAGATTCTATTAGATTTTTCCTCGTCAAGACTAACGATAATTTGTCAGATATTATCTTAGTCATAATATTCTTTATCGAGCTAGTTGAGCTCACCCTTTTCCTTTTTGTTCCATTTTTCTCGTGAGGCTAGAATATAGCGAGTATTTAGCCTGGGTATGGAATGAAGGTTTTAGAAAGGATTGTTTAGTAGTCCTCACCATTTTGTAAAATAATGTATCAATAAATGTGATGAGGATTTATTTGAGTATAGATATTGTCTGTAAGATAATATTTGTATTCAAACTCACGCTTTTACCGTTGTAATAATAAAGTTGTAGAAGTTTTTTCGCATCTACGATTGACAACTCGTAATAGGTGATGTATACCTATTTTGGGGGCGCCACAGCTTGGTATCGTAGCTTAGGATATGATCTCCATGAGATCGGGAATAGAACTAGAGGGGAGAGACGAGTAAATCCTTCGCTAAGTGTGTCCTACCTAAGCTTATTTGTTAGTTGGTCAAGATATAGGGATATTATGTGATATATTGATTTCCTTAATTAACCCTTGTTTTACGACAAGATTTGAGAATGTCGATCGAGAATATTAACAATGGAAATGAGACCGTGGAGATGCTCAGACTCACCAACGAGGAGAACGGCAACAGTCGGGCAATGTTCCTCCCGTGAACAACACCATCGAAAGCAGATGATGAACGAGGGATGTTTAGAAGTTTTTGCAGCTCATGCAAAATCGCACGAGGGAGACTCGTGTTCAAAATACAGGAGGAAATGATAGCAATTCACGGGTTGTCACAACCAAGCAGCTCAAAGAGTGGGACCACCGTAATTTAAGGGAAAGCCGATCCGATCACGGCGGAAACACGGGTCAAACAAATTACCAAGATATTCGATGTCTTGGGATGCACGGAGGAACAAAGGTTCCATTCGCCACCTTTATGTTCCGGTGGAAAGGCGCATCATCGGTGGGAGTCTCGTGAAGTTGCACTCCATCCAAACCGCACTCAAAGATGTCTTGGGAGACGCTTTCAGAAGTTATTTAATGACAAATACTTTCCCGAAAGTGTTCGGCTATACGAAGGAAGTGGAGTTCATCGATTGAACAAAACAACACGACGGTGTCTCAAAGACGAGGCAAAGTTTGCAGAGTTATCCGTGTTTGCACCTCATTTGGTGGAGAATGAGGAACGATGACGCGGATGTTTCTTAGAGGTTTGAAACCCCAGATACGCCAAGATCTCATTTCTCATAAATTTTCTTTATTCAGATGTTGTAAAACAGGCTCAATTATTAGAGCGAGATAACGAGTACGGCCAACCGAGGGACCACAACCAGATCAGACGTAGATAAAGCAACAATGTAATAATGATAACTCATGAGAAAGAAACAGACGGATGTAAATGGTAACCACTCCGTGGTAATCATGGCCATGAAAATAGAAGAAGCGAGTCGAGAGGAGATTTTAAAAGAGGAGATTTAACAACTAACTATGTGAAGATGACAAAGGGCGGCAAAGAATCGGTTCTGGGTGGAGGAGAACGACCAACCCATTATATGCTACAAATGCGAAAAGAGGGACATATCACCAAACCGCCCCACAACAAATTCAAGGTATGCTATAATTGTGGAAAGGAAGGACATATCGCCGAGATCAGACAAGAATAAACCTAGTTCAAATGGGGGACGGTGACTCAAAAGATCGTCCCCGTAAAAGTCAAAGTCAACGATTCCGGAAGAGCGCTTTGTCAGGATCGGTCATAATGCGAGGAACCCAAACGAGGTGATCACGGTAAGCTATTTATAAATTCTCGCGTAAGTTTATACCTTACTTGATACCGGCATACCCATTCATTTATCTCTCCCGCATGTGCTCAACGCTTAAACTGACCGAGAAATTAGACTTTGACCTATCTCGTGGAAACTCCGTTAGAGAAACTTTCATCACATCCATCGCTTATAAATCTTGTTTGATTCAAGTTGGCACCATTACCTTACCGCTGACCTTATCTCTTTAAAGATACTTGCTTTTGATGTGATTTTAGGGATTGATCGTTAACTACTCATCATGCCAAAATTGATTGTTTTCGTAAGGTTGTTAGTTTTCATATTCCTAACCAACCCGTTGTATTTAATTCAAGCAACTAAACCATTAAAATCGATCACCATCATATCTAATCATAAAGCTATTCGCTTATTAAAAACGGATGTCAAGCTTTCTTAGCCCATGTTATGGATTTGAATAAAGACACGCCAAATTTGAATAATATTTCCGTTGTTATCGACTTTTCCGACGATTTTTCAAGAACTTCCTTGCCTCACCCCGTAACGTGAAGTTGAATTTTATTGATCTTGAACCCCGTACAAAGCCCATTTCTAAAACCCCATATCGAATGGCTCCTATTGAACTTCAGAGTTAAAGGTCCAACTACGTGAATTGTTGGACATCGGTTTCATTCGGCCCCAAGACATCTCCTCGGGGTGCTCCCTGCTTTATTTGTAAAGAAGAAAGACGGAGTATGCGACTTTTGTATCGACTATCTGGAATCGAACCATGTCACCATCAAGAATAGGTATCCTCACCTCGTATTGATGACTTGTTTGACCAATTGTAAGGGGCACAATTCTTTTCAAAATCGATCTTCGCTCGATATCATCACCAAGATTAGAATCGAGGATATTCCAAAGACCGCTTCGTAACTCCCCAGATGGGCATTATGAATTCTTAGTCATGTCTTTCTGACTAACTAATGCTCCCGCGGCTTTCATGGATATGATGAACCGAGTATTCAAGGAATATTTGGATCAATTCGTTGTTGTTTTATTGATGATGATCCTCATATATTCCAAAAGCCGCGGAAGATCATGAGCACCATTTGAAGTCGGTACTCCAAAGGCTTCGTGAAAACCAACTATATGCCAAATTGAAGAAATGCGAAGTTCGCTCGAGGAAGTAGCATTCCTTGGGCACGTGGTGTCAAAACATGGAGTATCCGCTGATCCGGCCAAGATCAAGCAATACAAAGTGGGAGCAACCAAGTTTCTGTGGATCAAGCACGTAGCTTTTTGGGCTTAGCCGGTTATTATCGGAGATTCGTGGAAGGGTTTTCTAATCGCTACTCCATTAACTCGCCTAACTAACCTAAGGATACAAAATTCGCTTGGAGCGAAGAATGCGAGAAAAGTTTCCAAGAGCTTAAGAGGAGACTTATTTTAAGACTGCTCTAACAATACCATCCGTTCGGATGGATTTGTTATCTACAAACGATGCTTCGTGCAAAGGGTTAGGATGTGTTCTCATGCAACGTGGGAAAGTCATAGCCTATGCCTCGCGACAACTTAAAGAGTATGAGAGGAATTATCCTACTCATGATCTAGAGTTGGCAAAGCAAATAATGTTTTTGCGCTTAAAATATGGAGGCACTATCTATATGGGGAGAAAGTGGAGATATATTCGCACCATAAAAGCCTTAAATATTTCTTCACTCAAAAAGAACTCAACACGCGGCAAATGACGCTGGCTCGAGCTATTGAAAGACTACGACCACACTATTCAATACCACCATCCCGTAAAGTTTAACGTGGTAGCCGACGATCGAGTAGAAGATCATATGCGGAACGAAAAGCGATGATGTCAAGTATACGACAGAGCCAACTTTAATAGAAAAAGTTAAGGTTGCTCAAGCCACCGACCCTTGAAATGATGCGTATGAAGAAGAAAGTACAAGAAGGAGCTATTCCTAAGTTTAGAATTGATGAAGAAGGAATACTTCGAGTCCACTCTAGACTTTGTGTTCCTAACGACTCGATTTGAAGTACAAGATTATGATGGAGGCACACAATACGCCATTTGCAATCCATCCTCGAAGTACTAAATGTATCGTGATCTTCACATACATTTTGGTGGAACAATATGAAGAGAGAGATTGCAAAGTTTATCTCGATGTGTTTAACTTGCCAACGGTAAAGGCGAGCATCTTGTACCTAAGGGTCCGCTGCAACCACTTGAGATTCCGGAATGGAAGTGGGAACACATTACTATGGATTTCGTTACGGGTCTTCCTACGGCTTTCTCAAGGCATCAATGCTATTTGGGTTATTGTTGATAGATTAACCAAGTCCGCTTCATTTTTCGCCGACACGGAGACTTATTCCTCGAACGCCTTGCTAGTATGTGACGTGAATGAGATTGTGAGGTTCATGGCATGCCCAGATCCATAGTTTCGGATCGTGACCCAAGATTCACTTCAAGATTTTGGGTTAGCTTTGCAAAAAGCTATGGGCACGGATTTGCGATTTAGTTCTAAGATACCATCCCCAAACCGGACGGACAATCGAGAGGACTATTCAAACTCAAGATCTATTAAGACTCGTGTCCTAGACTTCAAGGGTAGTTGGGATAAGTATTTACCATGGTGGAATTCTCCTACAACAACAAAGCTTATCGTGCAAGTATAGTGTGGCTCCATTCAAGCATTATATGGATTTAAAATGTCGCTCTCCAATATGTTGGGATGAGGTGGGTGAAGCAACATTGTTGGGACCCGAGTTAAGACGTATGATCACCGAAAAGATCCAAATGATTCGACAACGATACAAACCAAGCACAAGATCGACAAAAGAGTTATGCGGATCTTCATCGAAAGGACGGAATTTAATGTGGGGATCATGTATTGTCATGAAGTTGCTTCCATGGAAGGGAGTTACAAGATTTGGGAAGAGAGGAAAGCTCAATCCACGCATTTATCGGGTCCATTTCAAATTCTCGACCGAGTAGGAAATGTAGCCTATAGACTTCATAGCATTCTCCGAGTATGTCTCGTGTTCATAATGTGTTTCACATATCCGCATTTCAGAATATGTGAAAGACCCCAACCACGTTATCGAAGTTAGAACCCCGGACGAGATAGCCAAGACTTAACGATGAGGAGGTACCGCCAAGATCTTGGATAGAAGGAGCATGTCCCACGCCAAGAAAGGTCATACCACAAGTTAAAGTTTTGTGGAGGAATCATGCTATAGAGGAAATGACCGGGAATTGAAACGGAAATGAAAGCGAGGTATCCTCACCTTTTCAAACACTGTGTACGTGACGCCAATTTCGAGGACTAAATTTCATAAGGAGGGAGGTTGTAAGACCTCAAATTTTTAAATAAAAAGGAATTTCCTTTATTTATTATTTTGAAATAGTAAGGGTTGATTTGATTAATGTGGATAGTTAAGGGTTAAATACGCAAATATTTCAAAATAAGCAAGTGGTTATAAAATATTCATTATCGCTTGGGAATATTCGCTTGGTCGTGGAATATTCAGATCGTTTGGGAATATTCGTACGACAGTAAAGCCCATGTGTGGGCCCCATAACGAAAAGTTTATTGGATGAAGAAAACGACAAATATAAGTTGTTTTTAAATAACTACAGAAGTTGTTACTGCTAATACATCGTTGAATACCCTAGTGGTTAAAAACACACTAATACGCTGTTGTTGAACAAGAAGACACCCAGATTGCACCAATTATTGATTCTTACGTAAGAAGGCACTACTCAATAATGGTTACAAAGAATTATCGCTCAAAGATTTTATCGAGTTAATAATTGTCATATTGATATTTTATATTCATTGTTGTTTCAATAATTGTCATTACACAAGATTTTTCATTATCGGCAATAATTCATATTATCCTAATAATATTATTAGATAACATTATTGGCAATGTCTAGAAAGTTCGTCTAAGGAGAGGTTTGGTCACCTAATTGCGCCGCCAAGAAGAAGAAATTTTTATCGAAAGCCCCTCTTCCTGAACCGCCTCGTTGTCAATATTGTGATTCTCGTAATATTATTTGTGAATAATTAATTATTGATTTATATGATGAGGAAAATATTGATTTTATGTGGATATAGATGGAGAAAATTTTTAAAATGACAATTGTTGAAAATTAATATTTTATCTTTTTCTGATAAAATAATTCATTTAAATATATTATTTTAATAATATATTAACGGTGATATTTTTACAACTAATGTGGGATATATGAGTATACGAGGAGGAAGAGTATTTTTGTTGCAATAAATGTTTAAAACATGTTAAACATGTCTGTGGACCCCATTTATCGATCGAAATTTGATTATAAATGTAAAATCGCCCGCTTGTGGATTTTTTGGCCAATTTCTATTTGGAATTTGGAAAACTTTCTTCTCGCAAAGTTGTAGAGAATTGAAATTCTATAAAAACTCGCGAGATTCGAATTTTCTGATGAAAGGGCTATTTATTATGAATTATTGAAGTTCAAGTTCCGAAATAATTGATTTTTGGGAGTTTAAAATATTTTTTGTAAGAAAAACGTTTTTTGTTGTAATTGAGTGGCTCACATGTGTTATAAATGATCTGAAATCAGATTTCTAAGGTGGGCTTGAATATTTTTAAGAAATATTATTATTTTATTAAATTTTTTCTTTTGGTGTTCTAAAGATTTTCCTATAAATAGGTGCTTAGGTTAGAATTGAAAATCACACCGTAAATCAAGTTTTCTCTCTATATTATCGAGTTTATTCTTGTGAGTATTTTGAGTATACTTTGAGTATTGCTAGACGGTGCAAGTCCCTTCAAAGACTATATCTTAGATTCTAGCTGTAAGTATCGATCTTCGAGGTAGTGGATATTATTTTTTCAGAATGATATTATTTCTTCAATATCATTATGTCAAATGTTGATCCGAAGTTTTTATCAAATTTGGAACTTTTTCATGCTCTGGGTTACTATTCATGAGTTACTATTCATGAGTTACTATTCACGAAGTTACTATTCATGAAGTTACTATTCACGAAGTTACTATTCATTTAGTACTATTCACGGTAAGTGAAGATGTTTTTGTGGAATTTCTATCTTTTTGGTGTCTGAGTTACTATTCACGATATTTAAGACTATTCACGATACTGCAAGACTATTCACGATACGATACAGATTATTCAATTAAAAATAAAATTTCTTCTTTTCGTCTAAAACATCTATTCGGATACTAACTCGATCAGATCCATGTTTTGATCATTCTTGAATTTTACACCACTATGATTATTTTTGAGGTATTTTTGGACGGATAAAACCAAGTACTAATCCTTAATCCTTAATCCTTGTCATTTTGTTTTTCATCGATTCGCTTTTAAAAAAATATTTTTCATCATCCTCGCCTTAAATGATGATATTATGGAATATTTGGCCCAGTAGCAAAAGATGAATGATTTCTTAAGAATATCTTTCGGCTCAGAAAGTGCAAAAGATGAATGATTTTCAAGAATATCTTCGCCCAGAGCAAAAAAGATGAACAGTGTTTAAATGAACATGACTAATCGATGAATATCTTTCGCCCAGAGTGCAAAAAGATGAATATTTGATTCCGTATGTATATCGATTGATGTTACAGTGGATAAAAGATAGACGATGAACTTTTAAATTCATACATAGAAGATAGTAGTTTGCATTCTCTACTTAACTCTTCTAATGAATTATTATTTCACCGTAATATTGATTTAAAATTTGTTGTCTATCAGATTATTATTATATTTTTCCTCGTGAAGACTAACGATAATTTGTTGATATTATCTTAGTCATAATATTCTTTATCGAGCTAGTTGAGCTCACCCTTTTCCTTTTTGTTCCATTTTTCTCGTGAGGCTAGAATATAGCGAAAGTATTTAGCCTGGGTATGGAATGAAGGTTTTAGAAAGGATTGTTTAGTAGTCCTCACCATTTTTGTAAAATAATGTATCAATAAATGTGATGAGGATTTATTTGAGTATAGATATTGTCTGTAAGATAATATTTGTATTCAAACTCACAGCCATCGTTGTAATAATAAAGTTGTAGTTGTTTCGCATCATGTATCGACAACTCGTAATAGGTGATGTATACCTATTTTTTGGGGGCGCCAATTAAAGTCGAGTCTCACTATAATAGTGATGAAAAACCTTTTAAAACCTAAAAGATTGTAGACTTTATTCTCTACTTGACTCTTTTAATGGATCGCTTATTCCATTGCAGATTAAATTGTTGTCTATTGTATTTTATCGGTTTAACACTTGTTGAAGGCTAATGATAAATTATTCTCGCATTATCTTAGTCATAATATTTCTTCGGGCTAGCTGAAGCTCTCTTTTTTTCAACGTTTTCTTCGTGAAATGAGAACATATTTGGGACTAGTCGGGAACTAGAGTAATGGTCGAGGAGGATAAGATTAGTAGTCCTCACTATTCGTGAAATAGTGTGATAATAGTAGTAATGAGGACTCCTTTTGAGTTTGTATAATATCTAGTAAACAATATTTGTATTCAAACTCACGCTTTATAGATTGCATACCTACGCTTATATTAGTAAGTTGTATTTGAATTTATGTACCATGTAAGTGGCGACCCAAGATGGGTGACGTATACCTAATTTTGGGGGCGTCATAGCCGTTGTACGAATATTTCCTGCTAAACCGAATATTCCCCGACCAATCGAATATAATATGACAACTTGCATACTTTGCAAAATTTATAATTTTTACTCACAACTATAATATTATATCATAATATTCCAAAAATGATAATTATAGAAAATTTATCTTTATTCACAAAGTTGGGGTCTTACAGCGGAGTTCCAACCCATTTCAGCTATTGGACCTGGAAGCTCCCAAAGATTCGATCTTGGACCTGGATTAGATGATTGGGAGAGCTTGCTGTTTGAATCTATAGCCTTAGACCAGTCTACGCTCCGGTGGATTTCCAGCGATGTTGACGACACTCCGTTGAGCTTGAAAAAGATGTTGTTGGCCGAAAATGTGAACGAAATCGATGAGACTGCCGCCTTGGAACCCCCGGGTAATGAAATTTCTAGCTTGAATCCTTATTTCAACGGTAAGATTTATCCCAACTTTTTAACGGTCCAATCTTTTAATAGCTTGGGCGGGAAATTAATTTTTTTTAAAAACAGTTGTGTTTTGTATAGTTAGATTATTTTCCTCCTTTATTACCCTCAGTCCTACAAGACTACAAGAGTTCTATTTATAAAAAAAATGATTCTTTAAATATTTCTTTTATATATACCAGTATGGTGACTCCTCGCACGTAAAATATGTGAGATAAAATAAAAAAATTATAAAATTTGAGGGATTAAATAAAAATTAATATAAAAAGGATAAAATGAAATTATCTTAAAAAGTGTTCTCAAAATAAAAGAGTTCAAGGACATTTAAAAAATAGACAAAAAACTTCAAAAATTGTTTATAATTCAACGGGGATTCCAGCTTTATATATTAGACTTTATTTTTTCTCGAACGGACTAGTAGTCATTAAAAGGATGCCTTGCCTCCTTTTCTGGGTTACCCCAGGATATACTTCATTTCTAAGCAATCCTCCATCTAGATATCTAATACTAAGGGAAAATTGAAAGTTATAGATCGGGTGTACCTCATGACAATTTCTAGTACTTTTCTTTAGTCGGTACTCAGTACAACATACACCCAATTGACTATTATAAGAAAATATTATATATATAGGGGTTCCTTCCACATCAACCGATTGCTGTGAAACAACCTTTTTTGGTCTATTAACTTTTTTTTTGCTCCCGTCGAAATTTCAACAGGCCAAAAAAGAAGTTCTTCTACACAACAGGTTGATGATGGATGGAATCTTAATTTTTTTATTCAACTCAATTAACTCACCCTTTAGCGATGGACCCGACGACGGTTATACAACCTTCATCTATACTTTTAACGACAGACAACATATAGCGTCGTTAAAAGTATAGATGACATTTGATTATACGAACCGAACCGTCGTCGGTGAAAAGGTGTGTCAGGTGAGTTGAATAAATGAAAGTGGAAATTTAAAATCTGTATTATATATATATACACACACGAGGAGGGTGAGGGGAAAGGCAGAACTTGTATATAGCATGAATGTGCAAGAGATTACTAGCTGATAGCTAGGTTATACAGTTACACCACAACAAAATGAAAACCCCTCTATAAAGCTCATCAAAGTTGCTCAGCTTTGTAAACCTTCACATGTCTGGTTGAGTATTCAAAAGAAGGCTAGTTCCAGAGTCCAAGCTTAGCCCTTGCCTGAGCATCCTCTGCTTCCTTAGCTGCTCGTGGCATGGTGCAAAGAACTCGTGCCTAAGAGCTTCCTCTGCATTTATCCTCAATCTCGGGTTCACTGTCAAACATTTGTCTACAAGATCAAAAAAGGATCTTGGGACAACCTCGAGAAAATCTGGTCTTCTTGTGTTGAGTCCGCACCAATCTCGCAGTTTCTTGGATGGCAAGGATTGCATATCATAAAGTTCCTGCACCAAAATAGTTCTCTTTAGTAACAAAACATATTTTTAGTTAAAACGTAGTAAAAAAGACGGGAATTTTTTAAGTGATACTGCTGGAAAGGATGATTCACGGTTGTGCAGCTTGGCAACTTCCCACAGATCTTCACTGCCCCTCAACTTTGCAATATCCTTTACGTTCCTGTTAGAGAGAATTGTATGATTGACCAATCTAACTGAGAACAAAATTTGTACAAGGCATTTAAATAAAGAGCATGGGTCCTTACTGGTCGGGGTCACCAACAAAAGGTAATCTTCCAGTGATCAGGTAGAGTAATGTCACCCCAGCAGACCAGATATCAATCTTAGGGCCTTGATAAGGAGACCTGAACAATACCTATACAAACAGAGGGTGAATAGGTAAACATGAAAGGGGGTCCTTTACAGTCAGAAACCTAATGCCTAAACTCATTATTCCTTGGAATCACAAGGTTCTCATTTACAGTTTCCCAAATAAGTTGTCACTTCGCTAATTTACCACTAGTAACTTTAACCAGTCAATCTTTTCATACTCACAAGTGCTCAGTGAATAAATGAAATTTTCAATTGGAACATTTTTCTGCTAGTAAGAAGTTTAAGGATAAGATGGTATAAAATTATTGATCTTTCTGCTCATTTTATATACAGTTAAAGAAAAATGATGGCAGTCATAATTTCTCACCTCTGGAGCCCTAAAACCTTTTGTTCCAACACAGGGACCTTCTTTCTTGTGCTTAGCATTCCCTATGGACAAGTAAAACATGATCAATCCCAATATAAACATCGGACGTTGTAATCTCCAGTCATCCAGTGACCAAATATGGAAAGCATACCTCTCTTTATTAAGCCAGCACCAGCAACAGCAATTCCGCTGGAGTGCAGAGGCATTGGAGTAAGATAAACGAGTTTTCTATCCAATCTTTCATAAGGGGCAGCAATCCTCTTCCTCTTAGAAGCTGGAATACTTGTCACTTCATGATTGGGACCCTGCATTGCTTCTTGTGCCAGGCTGATGAGCTCCTTCCTACCTTGCATTGGCACGGGTTCCCTCATCCTTTCGGCTGAAGGAATTCTGGTGCTTGTTGCATCTTTTGCAGAGGTTATCCCAGAGCCATCAGCACCTTGACTTTTTATTATATTCCTACTGCTCAAGTCAGCATGTTCCTTTGTTTGGTTAGTCTTCCTCTTGAGGTTCTTGAGTACTGACAGTGACTTGGAGCTTTTTCCTGCCTCTTGATTTACTGCTTCCCAAGCTTTAGTAGTCAGAAATGTCCTACTTTTTGCATGAGGAAGAGATTTCGCATGGGGAAGTGGAACATGATTGAAGCCCATATCATAGCTCATTGCCGATTTATCTGTAAAATTATAGCATAACGAATTCATCAAACCAATTTGTGGTGAGATCTAACTGACCTCGTAAGAAGAAAGGATAGTAATTAATGAGAAATATAATACTACATCCATTCCACAAAAAGAGTCCCATTTGAGTTTTATTTTAGTAATTTGAAATGTGATGTGAATTTATTTTAATTTTTGCAATAACATGTTTATATTTGATAATACTTTAAGTAGTTTACAACATAGACTATTGCTTTATTAAATCAAATAAATCCACATCAATATTGGATTTTTGGATTCTGCAAATTCACTAGGAAAAAAAATCAAATAGAACTTTTTTTGTGGAACGGTGAGTATTGTTCTTTAACTTTTTATCTGCCTTGCTCAAACAAATTAACTAGGTGAAACACCAAAATCTTAAGCTTGCACACGAAGAGCTTCTCCTTTAAAAAGAAAACACAAAAATGGTATAAAAGATTTCATTGGTATTCAGATAGAAATTAGAGCTCACCAGAGGTTACATATTTATGATGCAGATCCTGCGAAAAGGAAGGGGTGAAGAGCAAAGCATGAACTGTCAGATTATGTTTCATTTAACTTCAACAAAAGTATAACACTACTAAAAAATCTAAAAACAAGGTAAATTTCCAAAAATAGAATTACTCACCATAGCCAGGTTAAAATCTATCAGATAACCTTTATTGACATTACGAGAGAAAAGGAAGTTCCCAGGCTTAACATCTCTATGAACTACTCCCTGCAAGTGCAACAAAACATACTAAGTTCCTCTGGTCTAGGAAAAGCAGAAAAGCATACTACACTACAGTAATATCAACAGAATACATCAAAATTAGTTTGCATAGTTACCAGCTTATGTAAACCAGCAAGAGCTCTGAACAAACAGTACCCATACCACTGGAGTTGAAAAACATCTATTTCTCTTTTCAAGACCTAAAAAATTAAATATCCAAACTTAAATCAGATAAAGAACAAACAAAAACACCCTTCAGTTAAATTCTGGAGTATTTGCCTATAGAAAAGAGAGAAGAACAACATAATACCTCAGGTCTGTCATGCTCAACATGCTCTAGCACAAGACAATCAGCACTCCCATACTTAAAGGAGCCTTCATATTTTATCACAAAATTCTTACCCCTGCATTATAAGTTGAAAAGTTGACACCATCTTTCATCAACTTTAAAACATAATAGATTCTTAGAATGTTTCAGCATCTCACCCAAACCGCTCTAACATTTTCATTTCATTTTGAATATGATGTCTATTAGCATTGCCATGAGGACCTGCAGAAACCATACACATGCCAGTTGACACAAGGTAAGTACCTTATACATGAATTTACATCAGCATCCCTTGAGAAGCAAAAGGTGTTGTCAACTTTTAAGCCATATGAAGATATGTTGTAATAAAAGCTAACAAATGGTGGAAGCCATAAAAAAGAAATAAGTATTTAAATACGAGGATTCATTATTTTTTCTGCAGTACTGAGTATGGCTGCGAACTACTATAAACATACCCTTTTTAGCCATGCAAGCCAGTCAGAATATGATCCGACTATTTATGTTTACCACATCAAACTACTATTACATCTTACTTGCCTTGTACAATCATTTCATTGAAATATAAGAAAGGAACTAGCACATACAAAAATATTTCAAATCATACATTTAATTGCCAATGTCACTCCATCATGCTTTCTCTGTGCCCTGTAAACTGTACCATAACCACCTGCATATTTACGATTGCAAAAAGGTAAATAAAATCAAGTTAAACCATATGATTTACCAAGGATTAAGCTTTAACCAACAGGTTATCAAAGCTTTAATACCTGAACCTTCTTCCTCCTCTACAGTAAAAGACTGAAAATTAGGTAGTAATTTTGGCTCCACTTGATTCTAAAGAAGAAGCATCAAGAGCGAAAATTAACAGGTCAAATAATCAGAATAACTAAAGTTAAATCAAATCCTTTAGTAATGAAACATGGCCACACTATTATTGCACACTGGAGCTTACCTTGAGAATAGTGGAGACAGTTTTTCCCCTGTTTTCTTTAGAATTTGCTCTTCTATCTTCAGTATGCGTCTTATGTTCATAATTCTGCTTCTTGGAGATTAAGCTATTATCTCTTTTACAGTGCTGCTGCTCTGTATGAGCACAATTAGTCTTGTAGTTCCCAATTGTCTCCCACTGGCTGAGAGATTGCAGTCTAGGATTTTGTGCTTCCTGCTGAATCATCTTCCATTTAGGGAAGGACTTTTCCAGCTGCTTCTTATCAACAGAAAGCAGATCTTCTGAAAGAACAGCCCGACTCTTAACATGTGATGTTTTCTCTCTGTCAAAAGTTGGCAACATTTCATTGCTCCTCAATATAATATTTATGTCATGTTCAAGAGAAGTGTTCATGTTAGTTGTATTGTTTGGCAGATTCTCAACATCTCCTTTACACCTACCAGAATCACATATCTGCTCCTCTTCTTTTCCTTCCCTGACTCTTTCATCTTCACCTCTTTCACCTATAGCTTTACAAGCATAAAGTGTATTATCAGCCTCCACTGGTGACATTATCATCTGTTCATCTACTTCTGGGCAATATTGCTCATTGAGATCTATTCCACACATAGAGTAAGGGTTGCTCATCTTAGCTTCTCCCAAGACAACTGGATTTTTCATTCTACTAAGAAGAAGAGATGGTTCTTGATGAGGCATATCAGTCTCTATACATTTTACTTTTATTTCATGAGGAACATGCGGAAATTTTTCATGATTGAGAAAACCCAATTGACACTCTGATGTACTTACACATTCAAGCGCTTCCCTGTTCACAAACTCACTGGTCTCCCTCTGACTTTCCTGTCCAGAATTCTTCAATCCATAACTTAAGAGGCTGACATTGGACTTGATTAGCGAGGAAGTTATGACCGTCATTTTATCAAATTTATCTGAGCTATATGTCATGACTGATGAGTTTACTGGTGGTGTAATCATGTTTCTGGTCATATTTACCTGGAAATGTACCTGCAAGAACAAATCAAGAATATAGAACAAGATATTTATTAGGTTAAGTATTAAGAAATTGATCACTTATTAAAGAAGCAAAGATCATCCCTCAGGGGACTTGCAACCTATCAAATTGGAACAACTAGAATAAATTAAAAAAATAAAATAAAAGAAGCATATAAAGGAAAAGGATATGATTTCAATAATGTAGAATAAGCCAAATATATAAAGCCAATGTAAGTTAAGGATGGGAACATGCTTTTAGAGTCTGGAAGCAGCGACATTCTACCAAAAAAAAAGGTCTACAGTTTACCCGTCCCAGTATTATGCCTAAGGTAGAAACCAAGACTAAAAATATGTAATGGCCTAGAGCAAGCCATGAGGAGTGCATTAACTTCTAGACACATACATTGATGCATACACAAATACAAAGAAAAATGGAAAAAGAAGAGAAGCCAGCCATATAAAATCAGTCTTAATAATTAAAAATACTATCAAAGATTTAGACAAGGAATCCACCAACAAGGTTAAGTAGGAGCATTGATTGCATCTGTGTAGACTATAGACATTGCATCAACAGTCAATTGATTCATTCTATGGTTTGAGAAAGAGAAAATATGTTGAAGTGTCACAAAAAAGTTTAAATTTGTTTTCCAAGGCATTAAGGCAGTAATCACTTGTGACCTCTTGAGCTCAAAGTAGAGTTGAGTCAGGTATACTTCTTTATGCACTTTGCAGTTCACACTATAGCAATACCATAACAGCTTCAAGAATTTTTGGACATGCGCATTCTTAGCGAAAAGCTATTGTGCCTTCTCAGTATCTCCTTCACATAGAATCTCAACCAGGATGCCTGCTTATATCGTCAAGTTCTTATCCTATATCAGCTTGGAATCAAAGCATGTAAGATAGTTTCTTTTAATATATATGGCAACTGATCTAAATCCTATGCTGAGCTGCTGGTTATGGACATTTCGCGGACTGCGCATCTGTCACCTTCCAACTAAAGATTGAACGGCCATGATTTAAAAGGGTTTAGTTTATCCACTATTCAGAATAGCGGACGAAAGTACTATCGTGAATTGACATCTTTGTCCTCAATGAAGACGCGCCTCCGATGCAAGATCCAAGAAACAGGACTTCCTTACCGCTATTAAGAATGGCAGATGCAGCTTCTTACACACAAAATTGAAATTTCGTCAGCAAAGAACAATTTGGTTTGCTCTGCCTCTTCTTTCTTAGTTTGTACTGTACTCTATGCATATTCTTTCTCAGTTTTCCCCCATGCAGCTATTTGTAACGGAAGAAATTTATGCAATAAATTTTGATTCCACCTTTTAAACCCCAACAGCTTTCTAGTCATATGAATTACATATTTATTCGTATTTCTAGTCTACGAAATGATAGAGAATAAGATTACAATGAGTTTTTTTTCTCTCTCTTTCTGTTTCTCTATATATATAGAAAGGAAAAATCTATATATATATATATATATATATATATATATATTTAATCAAATGTAATCTTGACTTTCCATATTATAGAAGACGAAGAAATGGCCAGTCAGTCAAAACTTAATGGGTAAGAGAAAAAGCTTTAATGAGATTATTAAAAAGAATACAAAATAGAAGTAAACAGCTATAAAAACAGATACAGAGAAATATAGAATTTGAATGAACAAGTAAAGGTAACAAAGGACAAAAATCTTAAATGAAAATTTTTCTTTTGAATTCTGAGGGTGAGTTATTGAGTTAAGATAATCTGAAAAACAAAAGGCAAAGAAGAAGACCACAGGAACATTCACTATTCTGAATAGAGGAGGGAAGAAAAGTTTCTTGGTTCTCACATCTGAGATGAGTCTTCATTATGGGCAAAAATGTCAATTCATGACAGATCTTTCATCCGCTGTACTGAATTTCAAAGTAGGGGTGTTCATTGTCGGTTTTCGGCCGATCTCTAGGAGAAATTTTTGCCAAACCCAAATTTTTAAGTTTTCTTTATGCCATCACCGAAGCCAACCAAACTCAGCAGTTTTTATCATGCTCGGTTGACTCAGCTATTTTAGTCGGCCTCGGTCGATGTCGGTTTCCCCATAAATTTCTTGAGTTAGATGAACAAAGAATAAGAAAGTTGAAAACATTAGCTTTAATGATTCCATAAATTCCAGCTACAATTCCATGGTTCAGACCATACAAGGATAAAAATCACTTAATTAAATCCAAACCATAGCAAAACTACAAACTTTTTATAATTAATTGTAAAATCAACCAAATCAAGAGAAAGGGGAAGTGAATTTTGTAGTCATAATTATAAAGAGTGAAGAGTAAAATTTCAAAGGTTACATTGAAAATATTTATAAAATCACCTCCAAAGCTTTAAAATAAAACAAACTCACCTTGAGTTTTCTTTCAAATTTCATCGAAATAGAAGAAGAGAGGAGAGAAAGGAAGATGTGGCGATGGCCTTCTTTGTGGTTGTGTGGTGGGGCTAAGAGATATAAGGAGACGAAGAGTTGGATAGATGTATGAAACACATTGTTTGAGAGTAAAAAGGGATATTGGATATAGAAAGAATTGCAAACCACGAGACGATAGTGAAGAGTTATTGTGTGAAGTATTAACAAAAGTAGTTTATGCAAACGCACGCACATATATATACTATAAAAGCTTCGGTCAGTGCGAACCATTTGATTTGTTGCCACCGGCCACCGACCGGAACATGTCGGTTTTTGATTTCATGAAACGTGGTCAACCAAATTAGATGTAAAAACCGACCATAACTCTTTGATCTGGATCTGTTTGGCTGTTTTTACGATCTTTTTTGTGTGTCCCTATTGCGAAGCAACTAAAACCCTTTTAAATCATGGATGGTCACATGCGCTAGCTGAGAGATGTCCATAACCGGCAGTATATATGTATCAACCCCTATTCTATCTAGCCCATCTTACACCATTCATTTATATATTCAACACTCAAGATCGCGATACTCATTTAACAATCTCCCAAATTGTTTGAAAGACGAGGCCTATGTGATTGCAAGTCCATAACGCCCTTAATTAAAAACTTTTAAGCAACACAACCAACCGTCCACCAAATTGTCTGGAGGACAATGTTTGCCAAATAGTTAATTGGACGGCTGATTGAGTAAAATTGTATCGCACTGTTTCGAATAAGTTGCAACAACGTTAAAAATAAAAAATCATAAGCTTCAAAAAGGAAAATAATTATTCTAAAAAGAAGATTAAGAATCATAATTAATGTGTTAAACGGAAGGATATAAGCAGATCCATATCTAGTATTTGTAGGCCGCATGTATCAGTTTGGCTTGTGGATAAATGACACAAAAACTGCTACACATACATAGATAGATGAGTTATACTTACAAAGAGGTGATAAGTGTTTGATACTTTCTTTACCACTTAAATAAACAAAGAAAAAATATTGCTAGGTTACTAAAAGGTTTTTCCGTTTAGTTTTTTTTAAATATTCGTAAAAAAATTGGATTATCTAATCAGAGAATAATAAAAAAGGGGAAAGTGAATGATTAGTAATACATAATATTGCATATGAAATGAAAGGGAAAATGGCTTGCTTTTTCGCAATCTAAATTATCTAATATTAGTCTATCACCCGTCCTCAGTAAGGCACTAAACGAACCAAACAGTTCGCAGTTCGGACTCGATTCGGGTCCGACTTGAAAAAATACGAGCGAGACTCGGATTCGTTAATAATATGATCTAAATTTGAGCATAAAAAATGGTTTAAAAAAAATGAGTAGAATCTGAACAAAGTTATACTTGACTCCTTTAAAATTTAAACTACTCGAATTATCGATTGTGATTCGATACATACTCAATTGATATAGATTCGATTAGATATTCGATAAATTCTCTTATAATACATACAAAATTAAATCAAATTAGGATATAATTAATTATTATTATTTTATTTTGTTTTTAATTTTAATTGTGATTTTATATTTGTAAAGTGAAATAATAAATATATTTTCTCATTTCTAAGTAAAATAACAAATTCAATTAGTTATTATGTGGAGACTCGAATTCGAGCTTGAATTTGAAGCTCGCGAGTAGTTTAATTCAAGTAATAAACGAGTCGAGTCGAATCTGACTATAATTTTTCAAATACAATTCAAATTCGAGTATGAATTTAACTTTTCGAGTCGAATTCGAACATCTCTCTGTTCGCTTCGGTTCGACTTGTTTACACCTTGGTCCTCAACTAAACAGTTTGGCAGACAGGTGGGAGTCTTATTTGAAAGTTCTTAAATGAGGGGCATTATGAAAATTTCATCACATAGGCCTCGTCTGCCAAACTGTTTACAATGTGCACCAAACAGTTTGAAGGACATTTAAGTGAACACAGGGATTACAACTATAAAATATATATTCAAAAGAATGTGACTAATATCAAGTCCAGCACAGTAATTATGCATATATTATGCACAGCCCCGCAACTAAGTGAGACTCCATCATATGACATGGATATTCTTGGCCTACCAATGTTTGTTGAAAATCACCAATTCAGGTTATTATATCCAAAACCTATTTAACTTTTATTGAACAATAATGTAGTTTCTTCAAATATGTGAAACAGTAGAAATAAGCTGCAAACCTCATCTGTATTCTTTTACATGAATGTCAGGGAATGATTTACCCCAATGTTGCAGTCTGGTATCAGCCTCAACCAATAACACAAAATAAAACATCTAATACAATAACTAACAGCAAATGGAATCAAACTAGAACGAACAATATGTTGACCTCAATTATAAACTCTACAATCCTTCGAAATTGAAACAAAACTTAATATTAAGGGAATAATTATAAGTTTACCTTAGCATAAGCATTTTGAATTTTGTTAGAAGGAGACAACATATTCTGCTCCTCGTCCTCCTCTGCATTTGAAACATCCAGTAGACAAATTAAAGACAAAATATATATACAAAAATCAAGACAAATTAAATTAAAATTGAACTTGATTTACCATCAACAACGTTTTGCAAAAAAGCTCTCTTTTTCACTACTGGAAAATATTCAAAGTTGGATCCATTTCTCTTCCTCTTCCTATAATAAGTTTTCGATACATCTTCCCATACTCTCTTCGGCTCTAGAAATCCAATTTTTATCCGAGGCACAAATGCTGAAATTCTGTTTAAATTCAACATAAACTGTCCGAAAGCTACGAACGCAGCTGAAGAAAGAATGACGAAGCGATTTTCAGTTAAGAATATAGGCGAATTAGGTATTGAACACATGAATTCGACATATTCGTGAGAAGATCGGAATGAAGTGCATCGGGATGCGAGTGCGGCCGGACGAACCGGCCGACCAGTTGTTAGTATAAGACTGAGTAGATGCCAAGCTTTGTGTAAATCAGTGTTGTCGGTAACTGTACTGAGTGCAGTACCAAGTTCTGAGTTTGTGAGCTTATCTTCCATTGAAATTCCGATTTACACTCCGAAGTATAAATTTGGGGAAGGTGACGAAGAATGGAAGAGAGAGAAAGTTGGTAATTGTTTTTTCACACGGAGAAGAATGTGATATGGTGATTATTTCTTGGAGATTGCAGAAATGTGTAGAAGAGAGGGAGAAGGGGATTCGTGTAGTGTAGGGTTTGAGAATTAGCATTTCCCGCCAGTTTGGTAAAAATGATCAAATCGTAAATATATTGAGATAATTGCAACAAGGACCCATTAGAATGTCTAATTAAAATGCGGGCCCTTGGACAAAAGCCGGAATGGACAACTCCGGTCCCTACCTAGGAAATAAATTGACTTATTTTTTATTTTTATTTTATCGTCTAGGTACATCTAGCATTAGTCTATTGATAATGTAAGTAAATAAATAAATGTATTCAATAATCAGTGAATATAGCAATTTGATAAGAAATTGGTGGTGGCACTAAGGTTTTTCCTTCTTCTTATAAGTACTTATATAAGTTTCTTCATTTTGATTAGTTTTATATTTGTTCATCTTTATAAATTATTATTTATAAATAACATTTGTTTGTTGGTAATAAAAATATTTGTGTTACACAGCTATAGTTAGCAAATTATACAAGTATACAGGACATGGATCAATAATTTAAATATATCATTATAAGTTATAACTATAACCATACAAGTATAATTTATTTTTATTTTACAAAAGCATAAGCAAAAGCTGAAAATTGCTTGCTTTCGAAAACTTTGAAAATGGTAGTGGCAAAAAAAAACTTTGAAGAGAATGTTGGAGATGCCTGCCATTTCCTTTTATTCTCTTTTTGTAGATTGATGCCTTGGCTTCTTTCTATTCCCTCTAATATTATATTTCAAATTTCCAGTCCTTTATATGGGCTTTTAGTATTTTGATGCCTCGGCTTCAGCCAATAGCATCCTATTGAATTGCTTTAAAAATAAATATATTATAAGCATAGTACCATTGCTGACCTTTCCTTCATGGACCTCATCTTTATTATTTATGCATTCAAAAGTCAAACGAGCAGTTTCCCAAATGAAACTCAAGAGTAGCTTTATAAAGCTGAAGAAGCTACCTCCATTCATAACCAGGAGTTTTATTTCAATCTTAGAGTTCGTTCATTTAAGCACACACCATCAATAATGCATCTCTCATAAAAAAATTTAGACTTCAAGCTGATTTTTAAAACTATATCAACACAAAAATATATATCATATCTAAATTAGTTGTGTCCTAGTCCAGATAAATCTTATGACTAAATATAAATCAATTAGGACTCCCCCATTTTAACACAAGTGGATCATTTCCAAGGCAATATATGAAGCAATAGCAAGTCTAAACCAAGGGTGAAGATCAACAATAAAATGTCACTTTTCATTTCCTACTTTGGTGGAAAAGATGGTTCTAAGAAAATCTGATTTCAACTTGCCCAAAAATCATCATCTTCCACGTCAAATTATATAGCATGAATTATAGTTGCAAAGCATTGAAATTATAATGCAGTGACTATACTTCAATGACCAAGACTTAATTTTCAGTGTTGTTTGCCGTTCTTGGAGGGAAGCTTTCCCAGAAATATTCAAAATACATAAACGGCTATCAAAAACAATACTTAAACATGTTGGGGTGAAAAGTCGAGGCAACCAACTGATCATAAACAAATCTTCAAGATTCAATTTACAAAAGACAAAAGAACAAGGCTGGCATTCTATTCACCTTGAGCAAAAACTAGAATTATACAACCAAGGAAAATATAGAAATTTGTCTCCTGAGATCGTCTTACAGGTGAAGTTATTCTGTAGGAGTAGGAGTAGGAATAGTTGGAGTAGCAGGTGAAGATAATGACAGGTTCAATAGAAAGCCAACCATAGTTCCAATGAGTGCCACAAAAAGTGCAAATCTGAAAGAAAAGCCTGGATCACTTTTCCGACTCCTTCGCCTTTTCAACATTTCCTGTAATAAGAGTGGAGAAAACATAGAATGTGAAAATGAAGTTTAGCTCTTCTGTAGCAGGTCTAGAATAAAAAGTGTTTAATGACGCAGTAGTTTTACACAGAGTACAATTGAATGATACGACTTCAATCAGACTTTTTATCAATCTCATGCCCGGCTATTACCATATAGTTTTAATTTGATAATTCAAGAAAACAAGCTGATAGACTGACGAATATTGTAAATGATAATCCTGTGTAAGTTGGAGTCCCCACATTGAAAAATAATAATGAAAAAGAAAAAACAAACATATATATCAAATCAAATATTTATGGCTAAAGATTTTGGGATAAAATTGGATTTTCAACATGGGCCTTTATGAGTGACTAGCGGGGCTACTTAAACAGAATGGTGTTCAAATACATGATTCGGGCAGAGGGAGCAAATTGAGGGGTAGATTGCCAGTTAATCACATGAGAATAAAAGAGAGGAAGATTGATATCCATGAACAGGCCAAAGTTGTGGTCTAACATGACTATTAGACCATTTGTATGCGCTTACTATATCCCGTATCAGTCAACTAGATTGAGGAAGTAGAATGGGACAAAGACTTGATGATTGTATAGTATCAAATATTAATAACATGTAACCAACAATATCAGGGAAAAAAAATATGGAAACTGATATTTCCGGATGAAAACCGTCGCTATAGATCCTATAGGGACACTTTTCATGTGGAAATATCAAAAAGTCATGTGGATCAATTTCCAAAAATATAAAGCCAACTAACCAACTCCCGTTGCAGCTGTTGTGTTTCTCGAACAGCTTCATCTCTTTCATCTTGGAGACGCTGCAAAGCCTGATTCTATTCATAAAAAAAAAAAAAGATTGAGAACAAGTTAAACAAGAAAAAGAGAGAGTGAAGTCATCAAACATTGATAAATAGATCAAGTATATTTTGTTCAAATGGCTAGCGAAAAATTAGGATTCCTCATTTATATATGCTTCAAATTTAAGGAGAGTTAAAATGAAAACCAAAAAGTGATAGATAAACGAGACTGAACTGTGTGGATACAGTACAAAGTAACATTGTGGATACAGTACAAAGTAACATTCAGGATTCAACTTTTGATTCACATGCTTTCATAGTTTATATATTTTCCATAGAAATATGAATCAAAATTTCTAGGGATATGTAGAAAAGTTGTGCCTTTACATGTATATGTATATAACACCAAGTAAACATTCATGATTCAAATAAAAAGACAAGCAAAATTTAACTATTTTTTTTCCTCAGGTCAAATGTGGAATTCAACATGTAGACTTTCCAACAAATCCCAGATATTTTGATGCATATTTCTAGGGAAAAAATATTGCACACATGAAAGCATGTTGTTAGAGACACCAGAGACTTCAATGATAGTTTGATATGAGCAGATTCCAACATTCCTAGGAAAACTAATATTTTAATTTACCATAGAAAATCAAGATATGTAATGCGAAACATGTATAACACCTGAGAATAGTACTTGGACCCTCGGATGCATCTAAATTAAGTAACATAAACATGGGACTTGCTTGCACAACCCACCAGAAACCTCTGTGAAGTCAGCTTTCAACAGGATAGTACGTTGCAAGCAATTACTAATGCGAAGATTTATCAATCCTGTCTAACATGGCACATCAGAAGCAAAATACTACTCCCTCCATTTAAAATGAGAGATCATTTTGATTTATTTTTTACGTGTACTTATGGGTTGTAAAAGGCACAATGATCGTAATATTTTCAAATCACAAATTTTAGTATTAAATTTTAATATTATAAAAATCATCGGAAAAACTTCTCTATGAGTCGTTGACAAAAAACTCAAATGGGACTATCATTTTGGGATAGATGGAGGTTAGTTCAGTTTTTTTCAGAACTACTCATTAATGGTAAGAAAAAGAAAAAGAAAACTCCAAACCTAGTCACAGTTACCAATTTTATAACAAAAGGCCAATACGGAATATCTCGTTCATGTAAAAGGCTTCAGGTAATCAAAGTTGTTAATAGGGAAATGAGGAAATGAAATAACCCTAGATATAATGCATCAAAGAAAAGAGTAACAGAGCATTTACTTACATCATCATAGGTTGCAGAACCACGCATCTGAAATTAATGAGATAGAAAACGTTAAGATGGTAGATGGCCTAAAGGTTTAACACCAAAAACTCTCAAAGGCGAACATCAAAAATTAGAACTCACTGTACACTCAAAGTTCTCCCCTAAATAAACTGGCAATGGTATTTGAAATAGAACTCACTGTGCTGATATCAGAACTTTGTTTGAAGCTGTCTTCTGCATTTACCGAGCCTGATTGAGGATGGATGTACACAACCCTAAGCTTGCATTCTTCTATTGTTTTTCCGCTCTCTGTATTAAACTGGATGCAGCAATTTCCATCATTTGCCAGCATGGAAACAATTTATGTTTAATACTACGCAGTGATATAATCAAGCACAATACGAGGATTTTCCTACAAGTAAAGATTCTTACAGTATCTTGTGGAAGCTCATCAACATCAGTATGCGGAGGCACATTGGTGCTTTGCAGGAGAAATTTATCTTTGCACTGCTTATCTGGCGGGTTCTCTCGTTGAGCTTGAAGTGTTACTACAGATACAGCAGCAAGTTGAAAACAGTTAAGAAATGAAGATATCTAAAAGATGCAACAGATCTGTGAGTACATAAAAAAATTGATTGGTACACTGTGCAATGACTTCATATATGATTGTGACACAGAAATCCAGTAACTAACAAATATCGTAGTATCTTTCAAAAAGAATTGAAACCATGATGCAGCCTCTAAACCAAACTGTTTTTAAAAAAAATATACAACTAAACTTATTTAATGATCAAAGAATGTAGTACAGACATTTCTAAGAGGAACCATGCAGGTGTTGTACATGGTACATTCTTGACATTACTGGTCCATCTCTCTCATGAATAATATATATTCTGGAAATTGTTAACAAGACCTACACAAGTACACATGTTTCATGTAGTGCAGACTTACTGACATTAGAAGCCTATAGCATTTAACAAAACCGTATAACATGTTGATTGTATGTAATACAGCTTTAATATCATATTTGTCAAATATCACCTTCCAAGTAATGCAAGTTATTATAGAGAGCTATAATATTCACTAATTCCTAAATATATTCATTACAGGTTCACAAATATTGTATTTTTCAAATTCCTCGCCATGCCTGTGTACAAATTTCAGAATTTATTGTGTAAGATTGTCCTTATCAAGTTGTGCGCTGCCACTTGTGGCTAATTTTTATCTTAATCTTGTTCATGTATAGATGCTACAGCATTGGAATACCATTAACAATCGTAAAACCGTTTATCCTAAGAGTAGCACCTCTTATGACACATGAGTCCCAAGGCTGTATAACACCGGTATTTGGTCGAACAAAGTACTTCTTTGGAGAAGTTGTTTTGACCTAGCAAGAAAGAAGAAAAAAAGCATATAGGTCATGCATAATGAACTAAATTTTAAACAAGCCTTAACGTGAATAGTCTTTTAAAAGAAACAAAACCAGCTACAAGTGAATTTGAGTGTGATGTGCGTATTGCATCAAAGGTATTACCTTGAAGGCAACATGTTGGTCTGTGGTGTTTGCAACTTTTAGATCACAATAGCTTTGCTTCTCTGGCTCAACTGATAACAAGAACATCCATAGACATAAGTGCATCACAATTTTGAATTAACTGTATGGAGAGAATAAAAACAAGTAGAAGAGGAATCAAAGAGCCCTGTCAGACTAGTAAACTAAAGCATCATTATGTGTCTCATAAGGTTAATACTGAATCAAGTTTACTAAACTCTTTATCTACTTATGTTAGGATGTTTCACATGAATCTCACATTGGATAAATTCAAGAGTGCAGATGGGTTAATAAGTATGGTACAGCCTCAACCTAATAGGTTAACCTTTTAGGTAAGGAGGTTGTCCAACATGCTTATTGGGCCAGTCTACACAGGCGCTGCATGGTGATGAATTGATGTGAGATGGATCGTACAATTCCGCTACAAAATGGTATCAAAGCTCATGGTTCGATGAGTCCAAGTATCAACTCCAGGGTGCGAGGGGAGTGCGAGGGTGAATTCACAGGCCTCGTGGGTTGGAGCAAATAGAGTTGAATCAGTTGGAGCACGGGATGATTTGAGTCGGGTGGAGCGGGCTCATGATGACTTTGGGAAAATTGCTGAGACACGTTTGCCTCGGGCGTGGTGGAGTAATATTAGAATCAAGCAAAGCTCTTGAAGGACTCAAAGATGAAGTATAATTTGAATCGGGTGGAGTGGACTCAGGATTGCTCTAGGAAATTGCTCAGACACGTTCACGTTTGCCTCCAGCGTGGTGAAGTAGTATTAGAGTCGAGCAAAGTTCTTGAAGGATTCAAAGAAGGTGTGTTTAATGGTGAATACTCTAGTATGATACTTGTGATGGGTATTCAAGTGAAAGGTGGAGATTGTTAGGATGTTTCACAGGAATCTCACATTGGATAAATTCAAGAGTGTAGATGGGTTAATAAGTATGGTAGATCCTCAACCTAATAGGTTAACCTTTTAGGTAAGGAGGTGGTCCAACATGCTTATTGGGCTAGTCTACACAAGTCTGTGATGCATGGTGATGAATTGATGTGAGATGGATCGTACAATTCTGCTACAACTTATAAGGAAATAGATTATATTTTGCAGTTCATAAGGCAAGTTATACTGTTATAAAAATTATTTTGCTAATCTAGACATGGGACCACAATAAACAAATTTGAAGTAGTACCTTAAAATATTTATACTTTTCTAAGTTTCAATGTTATTTTAAGTTTTTCTACTAAACTAAATGACAAGCCATTTTAGACTACAGGAAATTTATATAAACACAGCAATTTTTCCATAAATAGAAATTCCTTTCTATATGATCAAATCATGTGCCTCTTTTGATTGTCAAGAGAACTTGGGGGGGTGGTTAAATAAGCTAAAACTTTGTGAATTTGGGACAACATGCACAATCCTGTATACCTTAAAATCTAAAACAATTATCCCTTAGATGACACTATCAACAGATTATACTACATTTCGTGACTCATATATTTCAAACGACCAAAAATTTAAATTTAAATTGTGATAAAAACTTATATTGCTTTTGACTCAATTGAATTAAAAATGAAGCAAAAGAAGACAAAATTCGAGAGAGATGCAGAGATTGAAAAGTTTACTTTGGAACTTGAGCTCTTCAGGTTGAATAGTAATGAACTGGTTAGTAGCACCAGTCATTTGTGCAGACGGATACACCAGATCGAGTTTCCGATGACAAAAAACACAATCGATCAAACCAGCTTATTTTTATTTACTAATGTCAAACACATCCAGCAGAACCTAAGAAAAACTCAAGCCCTAGGTCAAAATAAAATATTAAGTGTATTGAATGAACGGAGAGGGAGAGAGTAAAGAGAAGAGAAGAGAAGAGAAGAGCAGAAAAAGCTGGCACAAAGTTAGGATCATAAAGAAGTAGTAACATGTGGTGAGGAGTGATGGTGCAGGCGTGAAGGACGGAAATGGCTTCCGAATTAATATCTGCTAGCTACCAGAATCTGAATATTGGGGGTAATTTCTATAACCTGAAATAATCAATGGGAGACAAAGAAGGCAGTTGAAATGATGGGCGGCACCTGGCAGTGGCAGGAGTACGTAAAAAGTGACGTTTGTTTGAAAAGCAAGAATTGGAGTACTTATCTGGAAAGGAAAGGGGGTCACTTGACAATTGCAACTAATAATGATTACTAATGACTTCAAACTTACGTAGTACGTGTCTATTGTCTACATCTACTCGTGCGTCCACAACTATACAATTCAAGAGTAAAATGTTTTTTTTTTAAAAAAATAATCTAGAGAACAGTAAGATTAATTTATTTTTTTAACAATTAAATATTGTACTCCTACCAGGTAAATGAAAAGTCCATACCAACTTTCATTAGCTTTAAAATAAATTCAAATCACAATTAGACTCAAATTAATTAAAATCAAAGTTAAATGTAAGAACACTACACATGCATTTATATTCCTTCACTATTCGGGAAGGCCATCGCCCATCGGTCAAACTAACTTGTGTCGGTTGCTGTTGGAGCTTGCCAAATTTCCCTAATCGCCTTGTCTTGAATGTCCTACAATCCACCACCAACTTTGGTTTGACAACTGGAGTAATTTTTACTAGTAGAATCTTTCTCCTTCTGCCTGCCCCAAGCGCGCAGGCCAAAAGACAAACCCTCTATAAAAGAAATGCTACAAGCCTGCAACTCATGTACAAATTCCTTGCCCTTCTTTCACACACATGCTGAACTTGCTGTTAATTAAAAACTACAAGTAATCTGCTTTAGCCTTAATTAATAGCCAATTACAGCAATCCTTCAACAACCAACAGAATATATATATATATATATATATATATATATATATTCATGGTTGAGATCAATATTATTCATGGTGGGTTGGGGATGATATAAAAGAAAGTTTTTACTAAGAAAGAGGAAAAGAATATTGAAAAACAAAAATCGTGGTCGGCAGGATTCGAACCTGCGCGGGACGAGCCCACATGATTTCTAGTCATGCCCGATAACCACTCCGGCACGACCACTTTATGCTGTTAAGTTCTTATCTTTTCTACCAGTATAAAGTTGAATAGCTTGATGACCAATTTATTGTTAAGTTGCGTTCCAAAAAAAATACTATTCAACTAACTATTTGAAAACGGAAAATAGTTATACCGCAACAAAAACATGCATCTTCATTTTGTTTTAAATAAATGTGCCGATCGCCTTTTGAATTGTCTTTTGCCTAATGCTATAGGCTATAGCCTATACTATACTCCCTTTTTTTTTCCTTATTTTTTCATCGGATTTACAAGTCGACCCCATGACACCAAGAAAAAACGATCTTTTCCTATTTTCTATTTTTTAAAATTTCTCGCACATTTTCTTACCCACATTTTATAATTTTTATATAAAATTCATTTTTTTTAATTATACACATAACGTGTGTCATAAATACTAATAATATATATTAATATAGTATAAATATGAGGAATGCAATTATCTATTTAAATTGTGTATATGTGCACTTAAAACAATAAAAGTCATGTAGTCACGTAAATCAAGACTACATAAATCGTCCAAAACGAATTCATCTTTTTTCCTATACAAAATTGCAAATTTGAAAACTATTTTTAATAAAATTAAAAATGAGAAAGTATTAAAATGAATAATAAATTCATTCAAAGTTTTCACCTGGTCACTTCTCTCAAACTCTCAAGAAATATTTTTATTTTTTACAAATAATAATAGAAAAATTAATCTCTCGTAATAAAGAATTTATTATTTTTAACTCTAACCGATACTTTTAATCTTCTCATAACTATAAAAATAAAATTTTATATTATAAAGTGGCTTTTGTAAATTGCTAACGTTAACAATGTAATCGTGTTACATTATTTTTTTGTATTTATAAATTTAATTATATTATCATTTTATCATTTTTATCTTAATTTTTTTTTAGCCACGTATTTACACATAACACGTTTGCTAGATAAGGCCCTAGTATGGAAGGAGAATGAGGGACAAACAAAATCTACCCACAGGCGCCAACTTGGGAAGTGACAGACGGACAGCCTCACATCCTACGTGGCCGCCTTGACGATCGTGGCTGCCTTGACGATCGTCCACGATCGTGGTCGTTACTCCAACAAGCCAGTTACTAGGCGGCTAAGCACGGTCATATTTATTCGTAAAGATTATAATTTTGGGTCATGAGATTATAATAATTTAAGGATTATAATTCCGAGATTATAATTATAATATCACGATTATTAAATAATTTTATAATTCCGAAATTAACAGTTTTTCAAGTTTAAATTTAAAAACAAATAAAATATTTGAGATTAATAGTCTCAAGTATAATTTTTACAAACAAATATAACTTAAGAATTTCAAACCGTTTTGCCACGTGGGCATGCAGTTTAGAGGTCATTAGTTTGTCACTCCCGCCACCTTCGCTCGCCCTATGAGGCTCTAACTCTTCTCTATCTCTGATCATGCATTCCTTGTTTCTCTCTAAAATCTAAAATCACAGCAGTTTCACGAATTCGATCTAAAAGCACGCCGGAATTTGGTGAATCCACGTTGTTCATATGCTCAATAAATAAGGATCTTGGTAAATTTTGGTGGAAGAAAGTTACTAATCTTGTGCTTAAGGGTTTGCATTTCTCCGGTTTGTAAAAATGTCTCGCGGTGTTAATACAAAGAGGGGAACTCCACCTGGAATTTTAATTATAAGAAGCATTAGAGGCAAAGATTGGAGCATACAAACATATAGATACGTGGTTTTGTTAGTTACATTCATAGCATATACTTCTTATCACGCTTCTCGAAAACCTAGCAGCATTGTCAAGAATGTTTTGGATCCAGACCCTAAATGGAAGTCTAATTTGTATCCATGGCCAATTGGTAATGTTTTCAGTAGGAGGGAAATGAAGGGCAACAATGTGCCTGCATTTAAAAGCAAGGGTTGGGTTCCTTTTAATGGTGAAGATGGAACATGGAAATTAGGTGAGATTGATGTTGCATTTCTTGCATGTTATTCCATGGGAATGTATGTTGCAGGCCATTTGGGGGATAAGTTGGATCTTCGGTTGTTTTTGACCATTGGGATGATTGGTAGTGGCTTATTTGTTGGGCTTTTTGGGATGGGTTATTTTTGGAATGTTCACGTGTTCGGGTTTTTTCTAGCTATGCAAATGGTTGCAGGGTTGTTTCAGACAACGGGTTGGCCTTCGGTTGTCGCTGTTATTGGTAATAGGTTTGACAAAAGAAAGAGAGGACTCATAATGGGTATTTGGAATGCTCATACATCTGTTGGGAATATTAGTGGTTCCCTTCTTGCTGCTAGTGTTTTGGACTATGGGTGGGGTTGGTCTTTTATTGTTCCAGGTGCTTTTATCTTTCTTGTAGGTGTAATTGTATACTTGTTCTTGACTGCTTATCCTGAAGATGTTGGTTTTCCATGCTCAAATGATTCTGGTGAGAACGAAGCAACAGTGTCTATAGATGAAGAAGCTCAAATACAGAAAGGAGCTATGGTGGAAGCCAAAGAGAATACTGTAATACCCGAAAAAAATAATAATATTAAATAATAATAATTACCTTTTTTTTTTAAAACATATTTATTGGATGTCATTTATTTTGGGTCAAAATAGTCATTTAATTTTTGTGGGCTAATAAATATTAATAAGTGTTGGGTAAATTAAATTGGTAAAATTGGGCTTTAAAACTAAGTGGATCTAATTTATAATTTTATAATTTTAAAATCCTATTAAAATTTGGGGAGTTAATAAATATATATTAATTAATAAAATCTGTTTTTAAGTGAATAATTAAGCAAAACCTAAATTTACCCATAATAAGTCTTACGCGAAAAAAAAGAAGAAGAAGAAGAAGCGGCGCCGCACTTTGTATCAGGTTTGTCTGGGTTTTTTTTTTTCTTTTAATGCTTTCGGTTATAGAATTTTTGTGGCGATTTGATTTATAGATATGAATAGTGATGGCAGTCAAAGTTTCTGACATTGTATATATTGTTTTACTATTTCTGGCGATTGCAAGTGTTAATCTATATATATATATATAGGTATATTACCAAGTTGCTGCAATAATTACGTTATTATATATATAGATATATTAGGATTATTTATATCAATATATGTACCAACCTGCAGGGCTTGAATATTAAGTTATATATATATATATATATATATATATATATATATATATATTATATTTTAATATGTTTTGGCCATGAAATTTATAAACAAAATTAGTAAATCAATTGAAATTATGTATATTATTTAGAATTAATTAATTTTGTCGACATAGTTATAAAATTTCTTAATAATAAATTTAATAGTATTATGTTATTAATGATTGAATTGTAATAAAATTTTATTAAATTATTTAGGTTGAACGGAGAGAGTCTAAACGAGTTTGTTTTTAATAAACTTTGGGTATTACATTGCTTAATCCAAGTACGGATTTCGTACTCATTCAGCGATACTCGTTAATTTTAATTGTTCGTTTTGCTTTTCGTTTTTATTTCGAATATTGTCTCGATACCTTGATATAGTGAAGTTCATATGACAATTTATTTTGACCTTTAGAATATCATAACTTGTACTCTTGAACTCGTTCATCATGTTTAATATTTATTTCGATTCTCGTAGTGATGTACATGTTAGTATATTTTTGGAGACTTGTGTTGATGATTCGTTCGATTTAACATGTACACGTTAGAACCACTTTGTGTTTATATTTTGTCGCATGTGTTGTGACATTATATTTTTGTTAGAATACTGTAGGGTATACCTGAGCTATAACCACCTGTGGGGGTACCACATGTGACGCCCCCAAAATAGGTATACACCACACCCATTCTGAGTCGCCAAATACATGGTACAGAAACAACTACAACTTTATTATTACAACAGTAAAACTGTGAGTTTAAATACAAATATTATCTTACAGACAATATCTATACTCAAATAAATCCTCATCACATTTATTGATACATTATTTTACAAAATGGTGAGGACTACTAAACAATCCTTTCTAAAACCTTCATTCCATACCCCGACTGCATCTCGCTATATATTCTCGCCTCCCGAGAAGAATGGAACAAAAAGGAAAAGGGTGAGCTCAACTAGCTCAAGAAAGAATATTATGACTAAGATAATATACAACAAATTATCGTTAGTCTTCAACGAGGAAAAATCGATAGAATACAATGTACAACAAGTTTCGGATCAATATTCGCAATGAAATAATAATTCATAGAAGAGTTACGTAGAGAATGAAATCTACTATAATCTATGAATTTAACAGGTCCATTGTGAGACCCCAGATTTTATTAATAAAGATTTAAATTTGGTCGAAATAATTTTTAATATTATGGTGTGAATTTGAGATAATATTATAGTTGTGGGTAGTATTTATAAATTTTGCAAAAGTATGCAAGTGGTTATATTATATTCGATTGGTGGGGAATATTCGGTTTAGCAGGGAATATTCGTGACAACTACTCAATCATTGGTGGACCCCATTAATGTAATTCATTGTCGGATTGAGAAAACGACAAAAATATTTTATTAAAATAACGGCGGAAGTTTTACCGTTGATATCTTGTTGAACTACTTCGGTAGTAAAAGTACAAGAATACGTGTGGTTGCATATAGAACAATACCAGATTGATTATTGATGCCTATGTGGTGAAGTCACCGGTTTGATTCCATTATGTCAATTAATAATATGAATTATTATAAGCGATAATGACGTTTTGTTTTATTCAGATTATTATTACGTAATAAAAAGCGTAAACATCTTTTTATATAAAATAGAATACTTTATTAAAGTTATTCTATAAATGTAATATATTATATTTTATTACGCATAGTATTGCATAGTATTTTGCATAGTGTTTTTGCAGATAGTATTGCATAGTGTTTGCAGATAGTAAAATGTTTTATATAAATAGAATATATTATATTTTATTTAAAAGATTTTTCTTTAAATATGGACCGTCCGATTAAAGTAAATCAATCTGGACCGAGTTCATGGATTAGTTACTTATGCATTCCATTTTTCTATAAATAGAAGCTCATTCCTTCATTATTTTTTTATTTAATTCATGAAACTCTAGAGAGAGAAATTATAGAGAGAAGTTTATAGAGAGAAAGTTATAGAAAGAAGAAGAGTATTCTCGCTACTTCACTACTTCTATATTGATTCTTTTTACGGTAAGGGTGTTATTCTTTCTTCTTGAAGAGAACTTCGTTATTCCATTCACTATTATTCTTCATTGGAATAACTCGTAAAAGTGGCATACCCTATACATAACCTCGATGATCACGCTGTGGCATACCCTATACTTGGTGAAATCCTTATGTTATTCCATTGCTTATTATTACATTGGAATAACTCAGATATGATTTACCTATACTTGGTGACATTCTTCTATTATTACATTGGAACATCCCATGCATGTGTTTTACATGGGACCGGTTTCCGCTTTTATTATTACATTGGAACACCACTGCATGTGTGTTTTACACCGGACACGGTTTAAATCTTTATTATTATTCATTGGAATATCCTATCTCATGTGTTTTACACCGGATCCTGGTTCCATCTTTATTATTCTGTTGGAACATCCCGCTTCGGTGTGAATTTCACCCGACCGGTTCCGATTATTATTATTATGTTGGAATAACTTGTCTATGCCAAGCACCGCATTTCGTGGTGATTTCTTTTGTTATTCCATTCTTTATTATACCCAATTGGTTAAAACTTTGACTTTCTATACTCCATGAAATTAGTAGAATATCCTCGATATTTGCGTTTCATCCAAAGATATCTTTCATGGAAATATTCTTCCGATCATTCTTGAATTTTACTCTCACTAAACGAAGATCATGTTGACAATTTGGACGTTAATAATTCATGGATTAAATAATTCTTGAACTTGTTTTATTGAATTATTATGTCATTGTCATCATCCTCATGTTATATTATGTTATCTTTTCGCTTACGTGCATAGATGAACTTAGTATGATTATGACTGAGGATCATTCGGTAGATAATCATGACTTGATATAAATGATGTGACAAAGTCCTCGTGGCTGTGAATGCGTTGATGGATAATTTTGGTATGATTATGACTGTGGGTGATTAAAAGATAGTCATGACCATTGATAATTTGATGAAAATCCTCGACCGTGGTACGTGGATGATTAGATGTGGTGGTTTATTTATTGTCGAGTCTCAAATGATAAAAATTGATGAAAACCTTTAAAACCTAAAAAGATAGTAGACTTTATTCTCTACTTGACTCTTTTAATGGATTGCTTATTCACTGCAGCTTAAACCGGTTTGTCTATTGTATTTTATCGTTTAAACATCGTTGAAGGCTAATGATAATTTATTTCGCATTATCTTAGTCATAATATTTCTTCTTTGGGCTAGTTGAGCTCACCTTTCTTTCACCTTTTTCTTCGTGAAATGAGAACATATTGGGATTTAGTCGGGGAACGAAGTAATGGTCCAGAGGATAGCATTAATAGTCCTCACTATTCGTGAAATAGTGTGATAATAGTTGTAATGAGGACTCCTTTTGAGTTTGTATAATATCTAGTAGACAATATTTGTATTCAAACTCATAGTTTATGTCGATGCATACCTACGCATTATATTAGTAAGTTGTATTTGAATTTATGTACCATGTAAGTGGCGACTCAAGATGGGTGACGATACCTAATTTTGGGGGCGCCACGGTTGAGTATCGAGCTTAGGATATGATCCCCGCTAAGATGTGAGATAAGAACTAGGAGGGAGAGACGGAAATTCCTTCGCTAAAGTATGACCTACCTAAGTTTATTTGGTATTTAATTGGTCGGTCAGAGTATAGGGATAATATGTTGCATGTTAATTAACCCTTGTTTTGTGACAGTGTTTGTATTTAGATGTTGTGAATAGGGCTCGGTTATTGGAGCGCGATAATGAGTCAGCTCAACCAAAAGGTAACGACCAACAACACGATAATAATCATACCGGCGGTAACGACCATCGGAACAATGATGACCATCGTGGGAGAAATTATCATGCCAAGAATGGTAACCACTTCGGTGGTAATCATGGCAAAGATAATTGAAGTGGAAATTGCAAGAAGAGAAGGTCATTTAGCTCAATTTTATTATGCACCAAAGTCAAGTCTAGCTGGGACGGTGGCACCAAAGGTGGATATGGACAAAACAAAGTCGTTGGTTTTAGGAAGTGCATTTTTCATGACTTCTCAAAAAGCGAGTAAACCGAACGGGTTAACACGGGTTAGTTATTTATAAATCATAAGTCTATACCTTATAAGATACCGATTCTACCCATTATTTTATCTCTCTGCTCATGCGTTCAACGCTTAAATTTGACTCTAGGAGAAGTTAGACTTTGACTTATTGGTTGAAACTTTAGAGAAACCTTCGCTACCTCCAATCGCTTATTAATCTTGTTGTTTCAAATAAACACTTTCACGTTAATTCGTCGATCTTATCTTTTGAAAATACTTGCCTTTGATGTGATTTTAGGAATCAATTGGTTAGCTAATCATCATGCTTTTCGTAAGGTTGTTAGCTTTTATATTCATAACCAACTCTGTTATACTGAATTCAAAGTAACCAAACCCTAAAGTTAATCATTGTTATATCAAGCCATAAGAAAAGAGCTCGAACCTTTCGTTGTTGACTTCCTTGTGTGGAATGCAAAAGCGGACTTTTCAGAGGCGAATGAAGATGGCAAGTTTATAGGTATCATTGTGAGGTGTTATCTAGGTTAAGGGATAGAAGTCACGATTGGTATCAATGTGACGTATTATCCAAGTCTTGGATAAGAGTAATAGATTTTGAATGATATTTCTATCATTAATAAATTTCTTGATGTATTCTTGAAGATTTCTAGCCTACCCTAGAGCGTGAAATCGAATTTTGTATTGACCCCAAAGATAAAAACCCATTTCTTAAACCCTCAAATATTTCTTCAACTAAATAAGCAGCTTTTACGTGGTTTATGATGAAAGTCATAATAAAAGCATTGGAATAATGAAAATCATGGGTATATGAAGTATTAGTAAGTTTTATGATGAGTTATGTTGGTTAGTACGTAAAAACATGAAAGTTTCTTAGAAATCACAAAGAGTTGAAAATCGATTTTAGTGAAAACGTAACATGAAATTAAATTGACCATATCTCCTATTATATTTTGAATTTTTGAATGTGGTCAAGTCCTAGAGTTAGATCTATGAGTTACCTAACTAATCCAAGTGGAATTACTGGAAAAGGTGTTGTAGATTTTGTGTGGACTGATTTTAGCAAAGGAGTGCAAAGCTGCAAAACCGAAAAAGCTTCTGCCATGATTTTAGAGAGGCTGTTTCGGCCACTTAAATTATGAGAAAAATTCTGGCCTTTTGGGACATGAAAGTATATGGTATAAAGTACCTCCTGTCCAAAAATGAGCTCATTCTCGACTTAAAATGAGCAAGTTATGACTATTTCAATATTTAGGTTTTTCCGACGAAAAACACTATAACCTAGGAGTTCTATAACTCCGATGACCATGAAATTTAAACTGGAAGCTCACGTTAACATGTGTAAGGTCCTGCCAAGATTTGGGAATTTTGGAGTTAAACTTGAGGTAGCTAATTTCTTAAGGAATTATGGAAATTGATTTTTAAAAATAGTAAATAAATTTTAAAAATTCGAGAAAAATATATTTTCATTATGGGACTATATTATGCTAAATCCCAGAAAAGAAATATTTTTGGGGCTGATTTGGTATTTTCATGAAAATAGTTTAGTTACTTGAACATATGAGTTAAATATGTTATGTGAAGTAACAAAGTTGAAAATAGGATTTTATGGCTAGAGAATCCTATATAGAGTATATGCATATTTTTTGATGAGGATTTGATAATTGGTGATGATATCTTCTGAGTATGACATTTTGAATGATTAAATGCATTATATGGTAAAGTGTAAACAATTAAGATAAATTGTTTATAAATTTAAGAAGTGATTAAAATATTATTATAATATTAATGTTATTAGATTATGAGATTATTAAATGATTGATAACATGGGGATATTCTTGAATCTCGGATAAATTATATTATAAATGTTTAATATTTATCCTTTATCTCATTTGATTGATTCTTTATATCATTATCCTCACGTTTATATTATGTTGAAAGTCATTTTGTATTCTGTAGTGCATAGATGGACTTGGTATGATTATGACCACGGATTATTCTAAGATAATCATAATCAGTAAAATGAATACACAATTATCTTTCGCCGTAGTGCATGGATAATTTGTGGTCGTGATACTAATGAATATCCTTGGCACGTAGAAGCGCGGGGATGATTCGATGATGTGGATTAATTATTGAAATGAGTCTCAAGAATGAAATATTAATTCATGGATGTGTTCAAAGTCATCCGTGGCTTACGTGCATAGATGGACTTGGTATGATTATGACCGAGGATTGTTCGGCATAATCATAATCAGAATTGAAAACACAATTATCTTTGGTAGTAGTGCATGGATAATTTGTGGTCGCGGATACTAATGAATATCCTCGGCCCGTAGTGGTGGATGATTCGATGATGTGGATTAATTATTGAGTCGAGTCTCAAAGAATGAAATATTAATTCATGGATGTGTTCAAAGTCATCCGTGGCTTACGTGCATAGATGGACTTGGTATGATTATGACTGAGGATTGTTTCTAAGATAATCATAATCAGTAATTGAAAACACAATTATCTTGGTAGTAGTGTATGGATAATTTGTGGTCGTGATACTAATGAATATCCTTGGCCCGTAGTGCGTGGATGATTCGATGATGTGGATTAATTATTGAAATTTGAGTCTCAAAGAATGAAATATTAATTCATGGATGCGTTCAAAGTCATCGTGGCTTACGTGCATAGATGGACTTGGTATGATTATGACCGAGGATTGTTCGGTAAGATAATCATAATCAGAATTGAAAACACGAATATCTTTGCCAAATTGGTGCATGGATAATTCGTGGTCGTGATACTATTAAGCTGCGTCTTAGCATTATTGGTTTTACAGGTTGTATATCTTTAGCCAGTAGAAAGCAAAAGATGAATTGTTAATGAATAGCTTTTGGCAGATTTCAAAGATGAATTTAATATTTTAAACGATAAAGGTATTCAAGGTATCCTCATCTCTTTATCATACCAGTATCGCACCTAATTTCGAGGGCTTAAATTCCATAAGGAGGGGAGATTGTGAGACCCAGATTTTATTAATAAAGATTTAAATTTGGTGAAATAATTTTTAATATTATGGTGTGAATTTGAGATAATATTATAGTTGTGGGTAGTATTTATAAATTTTGCAAAGTATGCAAGTGGTTATATTATATTCGATTGGTCTGGGAATATTCGGTTTAGCAGGAATATTCAGATAACTACTCAATCATTGGTGGACCCCAATAATGTAATTATCATTCGGATCGAGAAAACGATAAAAATATTTTATTAAAATAACGGCGGAAGTTTTACCGCTGATATCCGTTGAACTACTAGTAGTAAAAGTACAAAGAATACGTGTGGTTGCATAAGAAAGACACCGGTATTGATTATCGATGCCTATGTGAGAAGTCACCAAGTTTGATTCCATTATCACAATTAATAATACGAATGAATTATTATAGCGATAATGACGTTTTGTTTTATTCAGTATTATTAACGTAATAAAGCGTAAACATCTTTTTTATATAAAATAGAATACTTTATTAAAGTTATTCTATAAATAGAATATATTATATTTTATTACGCATAGTATTTGCATGTAGTGTTTTTGCATAGTATTGCATAGTGTTTGCATAGTAAAATGTTTTTATATAAATAGAATATATTATATTTTATTTAAAAGATTTTTCTTTAAATATGGACCGTCCGATTAAAGTAAATCAATCTGGACCGTTCATGGATTAATTCTTATGCATTCCATTTTTCTATAAAATAAGCTCATTCCTTCATTATTTTCTTATTTAATTCATTGAAACTCTCAGAGAGAAATTATAGAGAGAAGCTATAGAGAGAAAGTTATAGAAAGAAGAAGAGTATTCTCGCTACTTCACTACTTCTATATTAGGTTCTTTTACGGTAGTAAGGGGTGTTATTCTTTCTTCTTGAAGAGAACTTCGTTATTCCATTCACTATTATTACATTTGAATAACTCCGTAAAAGTGGCATACCCTATACATAACCTCGATACGCTGTGACATACCCTATACTTGGTGAAATCCTTATGTTATTCCATTGCTTATTATTACATTGGAATAACTCGATACGCTGTGAGTTTACCCTATACTTGGTGACATTCTTCTATTATTACATTGGAACATCCATGCGTGTGTTTTACACGGACTGGTTAAAATCTTTATTATTCTCGTTGGAACACCGCTCATCTGTGTGTTTTACAGGACTGGTTCCGCCTTTTTTATTATTCGTTGGAATATCCTATCGTGTGTTTTACACCGGATCCGGTTCCATCTTTATTATTCGTTGGAACATCCCGCTGGTGTGAATTTCACCGACCGGTTCCGTTATTATTATTATGTTGGAATAACTTTATCATGCCAAGCACCGCATTTACGGTGATTTCTTTTGTTATTCCATTCTTTATTATACCCAATTGGTTAAAACTTTGACTTCTATACTCCATGAAATTAGTAGAATATCCTTGATATTTGCGTTTCATCCAAAGATCTTTCATGGAAATATTCTTCCGATCATTCTTGAATTTTACTCTACTAAACAAAGATCATGTCGACAATTTGGACGTTAATAATTCATGGATTAAATAATTCTTGAACTTGTTTTATTGAATTATTATGTCATTGTCATCATCCTCATGTTATATTATGTTATCTTTGGCTTACGTGCATAGATGAACTTAGTATGATTATGACTCAGGATCATCTTGTATAATCATGACTTGATATAAATGATGTGACAAAGTCCTCAAAGTGGTTCTGTAATGCAAATGATGGATAATTTTTGGTATGATTATGACCGGGGGTGATTCGGTATAGTCATGACCATTGATAATTTGATGAAAATCCTCGACCGTGGTATGCGGGGATGATTAGATGTGGTGGTTTATTTATTATTGTCGAGTCTCAAATGATAAAAATTGATGAAAACCCTTTAAAACCTAAAAGATAGTAGACTTTATTCTCTACTTGACTCTTTTAATGGATTGCTTATTCAGCCGCAGCTTAAACCGGTTGTCTATTGTATTTTATCGGTTTTAACATTGTTGAAGGCTAATGATAATTTATATTCGCATTATCTTAGTCATAATATTTCATTGGGCTAGTTGAGCTCACCCTTTTCTTTCACCTTTTTCTCTTCGTGAAATGAGAACATAATGGGACGAAAGTCGGGAACGTAAGTAATGGTCCGAGGATAGCATTAATAGTCCTCACTATTCGTGAAATAGTGTGATAATAGTTGTAATGAGGACTCCTTTTGAGTTTGTATAATATCTAGTAGACAATATTTGTATTCAAACTCATAGTTTATGTCGATTGTATACCTACGCTTATATTAGTAAGTTGTATTTGAATTTATGTACCATGTAAGTGGCGACTCAAGATGGGTGACGTATACCTAATTTTGGGGGCGTCACATCCATCATCAAAATTTTATCCCTGTAACATCAATCAATATTCATCTCAAATCAAACAATTATCTTTGCACTACTGTGCCAAAGATATTCATCGATCCATCATGTTCATCTCAACACTGTTCATCTTTGCACTACTGTGCCAAAGATATTCATCGATTGGTCATGTTCATTTAAACACCGCTTCATCTTTTGCACTATGTGCCAAAGATATTCTTCGAAATCATTCATCTTTGCCTACGGCCAAAGATATTCAATAATATCATCATTTAAGACCGAGGATGATGAAAATATTTTTAAAGAACGAATCCGGTGAAACAAAATGACAAGGATTAAGGATTAAGGATTCAGTACTTTGTTTTATCCATGTCCAACAATACCTCAAAAATAATCATAGTGGTGTAAAATTCAAGAATGATCAAAACATGGATACAATCAAAGTTTAGTATCCGAATAGATATTTTTGACTTAAAAGAAGAAATTTTATTTTTCGATGAATAGTGCCAGATCACGTGAATAGTCAGATATCGTGAATAGGCCATATCGTGAATAGTAACTCTCGACACCAAAAGATGAAATTTCCAAAAAAAACATTTTCACGCTTCATGAATAGTACTCGTGAATAAGAATCGTGAATAGTAACTCATGAATAGTAACTTCGTGAATAAGAACTCATGAATAAGTAACCCGACATGAAAAAGTTCCAAATTTGATAAAAAGTTCCAACCAATATTTCAAAGATAATGATATTGAAGAAATAATATCATCCGGAAAGAAAATAACATCCTTACCTCAAAGAATCGATCTCGGAAGGAAAGGTCAAGTGATCTTTGAATGAAACTTGTACTAAGCAAAGAACTCTCAAAGTATCTAAATACTCACAAAATACGCTCAATAATATAGAGAGAGAAAAGAGAAAACTTTGTTTCGTGTGATTTTCAATTCTAACTTAATTTCTATATTTATAGGAAAATGTTAGCCGTAAAAGCAGACTTGACCTGCTACCTGATGGCTTTACCTGCTACTATTGCCACCCACCACATTTGAAATAAAATTCAGCACATTTCTTCACCAACCACAAGTGGGGCCCACTCAATTCTAGAATTTTCCACCAAAATCAATTATAAACCTAATTTTTGAATCCGACACCTCTTAAAATTCACAACAAATCATTCGTGCATTTTTAACGGTTCAAAATTTGTGGACATATACTCAACTTATGTATGTATAACATACCCAAAATTACCACAATCCAACGGTCGGATTAAAAATTATAACCCCATAATATATCTCAAAACCCACGATTTAATTTTAATACCTCCAATCTGGTAAAATATCGATAAAACACCTCAACAATAATTTCTTCATTTATAACCACATAAATAAATCCATCATTTATATCCACATAAAATAAATATTTCTTTATCATATGAATCAATAATTAATTATTCACAAATAATATTACGTAATCACAATTATGACAACCAGCCGTAGTTCAGAAAGAGGGGCTTTAGATAAGGATTTCTCCTTCTTGGCGCCAGCAATTAGGTGACCAAACCTCTCCTTGATGTAACTTTCTAGACATTGCCAATAATGCTATCTAATAATATTATTCAAATAATATGAATTATTGATCCGATAATGGAGATAATGTGCGGTGACAATTATTGAACAACAATAATATAAAATATCAACGCAAAGAATTATTGAATCAATAAAATAAAATATTGAACGAAGAATTCATTGTGAAAATTATTGAAAGTAGTGCCTTCTCACGTAAGGATCAATAATTCAACAATACTGCATGCAATACCGAGTGCTATCATCTTGTGCAACCACGCCAGACATCTTGTATTTTAACCACCGGGTATTCCAATGAGATCTTAATTCAGAATAACTACGCCGTTATTTTTAACCAACTTATATTTGTCATTTTCTTCATCCAATCGCTTTCCGTTATGGGGCCCACATATGGTCGCTAAGGCCGTTGCATTTAATATTCCCGACAAGCATTTAATATTCCACGACCAAACTAATATTCCCAAACAAAATGAATTATTTTATAACCACTTGCTTATTTTGAAATATTTGCGTATTTAACCCTTAACTATCCACATTAATCAAATCAACCCTTACTATTTCAAAATAACAAATAAAGGAAATTCCTTTTATTTAAAAAAAAAATTTGGTCTTACAACCTCCCTCCTTATGAAATTTCGTCCTCGAAATTGACGACAGACGATACTGTGTGTTTGAAAAGATGAGGATACCTCGCTTTCATTTCCGTTTCCAATTCCTGTGTCATTTTCTATATAGCATGATTCCTCCACAAAACTTTAACTTGTGGTATGACCTTTCTTGGCGTGGGACATGCTCCTTCCTATCCAAAATCTTGACAGTACCTCCTCATCGTTAAGTCTTCTGGCTATCTCGTCAGGTTCTAACTCTATAACGTGGTTCGGGTCTTTCACATATTTAAATCGGATATATGAAACACATTATGAACACGAGACATACTTGGAGGTAATGCAAGTCTATAGGCTACATTTCCTACTCGGTCAAGAATTTGAAATGGACCAATAAATCGTGGATTGAGCTTTCCTCTCTTCCCAAATCTTGTAACTCCCTTCCATGGAGCAACTCGCAACAATACATGATCCCCTACATTAAATTTCACGTCCTTTCGATGAAGATCCGCATAACTCTTTTTGTCGATCTTGAGCCGTTTGTACACGTTTGTCGAATCATTTGGATCTTTTCGGTGAGTCATACGTCTTAACTTCGGGTCCCAACAATGTTGCTTCACCCACCTCATCCCAACATATTGGAGAAGCGACATTTTCGTCCATATAATGCTTGAATGGAGCCACGCCTATACTTGCTCGATAATCTGTTGTTGTAGGAGAATTCCACCAATGGTAAATACTTATCCCAACCGCCCTTGAAGTCTAGGACACGAGTCTTAATAAATCTTCAAGAGTTTGAATAGTCCTCTCTCGATTGTCCGTCCGGTTTGGGGATGGTATGCGAACTAAATCGCAAATCCGTGCCCATAGCTTTTTTGCAAGCTAACCCAAAATCTTGAAGTGAATCTTGGGTCACGATCCGAAACTATGGATCTGAGCATGCCATGCAACCTCACGATCTCATTTACGTCATGCATACCAAAGAAGACGTTCAAGGAATAAGTCTCCGTGTCGGCAAGAAATGAGCGACTTGGTTAATCTATCAACAATAACCCAAATAGCATTGATGCCTTGAGAAACCGTAGGAAGACCGTGAACGAAATCCATGGTAATGTGTTCCCACTTCCATTCCAGGAATCTCAAGTGGTTGCAACGGACCCTTAGGTACTAGATGCTCCGCCTTTACACGTTAGTAAGTTAAACACATCGAGATAAACTTTGCAATCTCTCTCTTCATATTATTCCACCAAAATGTATGTCAAGATCACGATACATTTTAGTACTTCGAGGATGGATTGTAAATGGTGTATTGTGTGCCTCCATCATAATCTTGTACTTCAAATCAGTCGTTAGGAACACAAAGTTCAGAGTGGACTCAAGTATTCCTTCTTCATCAATTCTCGCTTAGGAATAGCTCCTTCTTGTACTTTTTCTTCTTCATATGATCATTTCCGGGTCGGTGGCTCGAAAGCAACCTTAACTTTTTTTCTATTAAAGTTGGCTCTATGCTTATACTTGACATCATCGCACTCGTTCCCGATATGATCTTCTACTCAATGCGTCGTCCTACCACGTTAAACTTTACCGGGATGGTATTGAATAGTGTGGTTGTAGTCTTTCAATAGCTCGAGCCAACGTCATTGCCGCATGTTGAGTTCTTTTTGAGTGAAGAAATATTTAAGGCTTTTATGATCCGAATATATCTCCACTTTCTCCCCATATAGATAGTGCCTCCATATCTTTAAGCGAAAAGCGATTGCCGCTAACTCTAGATCATGAGTAGGATAATTCCTCTCATACTCTTTAAGTTGTCGCGAGGCATAGGCTATGACTTTCCCACGTTGCATGAGAACACATCCTAACCCTTTGCACCGAAGCATCATTTGAGATAACAAATCCATCCGAACCGGATGGTATTGTTAGAACAGTCTTAGAAATAAGTCTCCTCTTAAGCTCTTGGAAACTTTTCTCGCATTCTTCGCCCCAAACAAATTTCAGATCCTTTCGAAAGTTAAGTGAGTTAATGGAGTAGCGATTCGAGAAAACCCTTCCATGAATCTCCGATAATAACCAAATTTAAGCCAAAAAGCTAAACTTTCTTGATCCGACTTGGTTGCTCTAACTTTGTATTGCTTCAATCTTCACGGATCAACAGATACTCCATGTTTTGACACCACATGCCCAAGAAATGCTACTTCCTCAAGCCCGAACTCGCATTTCTTCAATTTGGCATATAGTTGGTTTTCGCGAAGCCTTTAGAGTACAAACTTCAAATGGTGCTCATGATCTTCACGACTTTTGGAATATATAAGGATGTCATCAATAAAGACAACAACGAATCCGATCCAAATATTCCTTGAATACTCGGTTCATCATATCCATGAAAAGCCATGAGGAGCATTAGTTAGTCAAGAAAGACATGACTAAGAATTCATAATGCCCATACCGGAGTTAAGAAGGCGGTCTTTGGAATATCCTCGATTCTAATTTTCGGTGATGATATCCGTAAGCGAAGATCGATTTTTGAAAAGAATTGTGCCTCAGAATTGGTCAAACAAGTCATCAATACGAGGTAGAGGATACCTATTCTTGATGGTGACATGGTTCAATTTCGATAGTAATACAAAGTCGCATACTCCGTCTTTCTTTTTACAAATAAAGCAGGAGCACCCCAAGGAGCGTCGACCAGGCGAATGAAACCGATGTCCAACAATTCCGTAGTTGGACCTTTAACTCTGAAGTTCAATAGGAGCCATTCGATATGGGGTTTTAGAAATGGGCTTTGTATCGGAGTTCAAGATCAATAAAGAATTCAACTTCACGTTCGGGGTAGGCCAGGAAGTTCTTCAGAAATCGTCGGGAAAGTCAATAACACGGGAATATTATTCAAATCGACGTGTCTTTATTCAAATCCATAACATGGACTAAGAAAACTTGACATCCGTAATAAACGAATGACTTCATGGCTTGATATGAAAATGTTTGATTACAATGGTTTGATTGCTTGAATTGAATAACGAGTTGCTTAGGAATATGAAAACTAACAACCTTACAAAAAGCAATCAATTTGGCATGATGATGAGTAGTTAACCTTAAAATCACATCAAAAGCAAATATCTCTATAGAAATAAGGTTAATGTAATGTGATAGTGCCAACTGAATCAAACAAGATTTCTAAACAATGATGTAATGAAAGTTTCTCTAACAGATTCTCCATAAATAGGTCAAAGTCTAATTTCTCCGTAGTCAAGTTCAAACGTTGGCGCATGAAGCAAAGAGAGATAAAAGAATGGGTGAAGCAGGGGTATCAGTAAGGTATAAACTTCGCAAGAATTTATAATTAACTAACCCTGTCTAACCGTTCGGGTTCCTCGCATTTGATTTTATTAGAACCACGACAAACGTTCTTCCAAGAACCGTTGACTTTTTGACTTTTCTTGGACCTCCTTTTTAGTCACCATTCACACCGGATGGGTTTCGATATCGCATAATCTCGAGCGATATGTCCTTCTTTTCCACAATTATAGCATACCTTGGAAGGCTTTAAATGGTTTGACCTTATATGTCCCTCCTCTCCACATCGTAGCATCTAAGCGGCGATCGTTCTCTTCCCTAGAATTTGTTGATGGTGCGATGTTCGCCGACGTCTTCCGTCATCGTTAAATCTTCTCTTTTTAGATTGGACATCTCTTTCCATAATATCAGCGCGTCGTAAACTTTTTACCCATACGCATCACTCATTCTCACTCGTTCGATTATTTCTTCTTTCATTTCAGATTCGACTTTATCATCTTATACTCGCCAAAGAGTGCTTACATTCAAGCATCACGTGTCGGGTAACACAAGCTTGAATCGTTGCATCCTTTTGCTCCACGATCGCCTGCAATTCTTTAGCCGCTTCTTCTAACTCATGAATACGATTTTGCAATTCTATATTTCGATCATAAAATACCTCTAATAAACTCTCTTGTGTACCTCCTCCTCTTCCTCTTCTTCCTCATTCTCGGTTGTTACCTCTGCGATTATCTAAGGTGCAACTATCAATTCTTCACTCACCACATGGATATCTCTAATTCCTTCTTCACCGACATCACATTATCACGGTTGGCGATTAGAGGTGTCTCCACGATCTCATTCACTCCATTGTTAACGTTACAGTGACCATTCTAAAAAAACTATCATAAAACAAGGGTTAATTAAATAAATTAACAAATCACATAATACCCTATAATATGACCAACCAACAAATAAGCTTAGGTAGGACACTTTAGCGAAGGATTTACTCTCTCCCTCCTAGTTTTATTCCCGATCTCCATGGAGATCATATCCTAAGCTCGATACCAATTGTGACGCCCCCAAAATAGGTATACACCACACCCATTCGAGTCGCCAAATACATGGTACGTAAACAACTACAACTTTATTATTACAACAAGAAAGCTGTGAGTTTAAATACAAATATTATCTTCAGACAATATCTATACTCAAATAAATCCTCATCACATTTATTGATACATTATTTTACAAAATGGTGAGGACTACTAAACAATCCTTTTCTAAAACCTTCATTCCATACCCCAGGCTGCATCATTTATATTCTCGCCTCCACGAGAAGAATGGAACAAAAAGGAAAAGGGTGAGCTCAACTAGCTCGATAAAGAATATTATGACTAAGATAATATACAACAAATTATCGTTAGTCTTCAACGAGGAAAAAATCGATAGAATACTGATAGACAACAAGTTTCGGATCAATATTCGCATGGAAATAATAATTCATAGAAAGAGTTACGTAGAGAATGAAATCTACTATAATCTATGAATTTAACGATCCATCATCAAAATTTTATCCCCTGTAACATCAATCAATATTCATCTCAAATCAAACAATTATCTTTTGCACTACTGCCAAAGAAGATATTCATCGATCGATCGTGTTCATCTCAACACTGTTCATCTTTTGCACTACAGCCAAAGATATTCATCGATTGGTCATGTTCATTTAAACACCGCTCATCTTTGCACACTACAGCCAAAGATATTCTTCAGAAATCATTCATCTTTGCACTACTGGCCAAAGATATTCAATAATATCATCATTTAAGACCGAGGATGATGAAAAATATTTTTAAAGAAGCGAATCCGGTGAAACAAAATGACAAGGATTAAGGATTAAGGATTCGTACTTTGTTTTATCCATGTCCAACAATACCTCAAAATAATCATAGTGGTGTAAAATTCAAGAATGATCAAAACATGGATACAATCAAAGCTAGTATCCGAATAGATATTTTTGACGAAAAGAAGAAATTTTATTTTTTCGATGAATAGTGCCATAGTATCGTGAATAAGGTCAGATACGTGAATAAGGCCAAGATACGTGAATAAGTAACTCAGACACCAAAAGATAGAAATTCCACAAAAAAACATTTTCACGCTTCATTAATAGTACTTCGTGAATAAGAATCGTGAATAAGTAACTCATGAATAGTAACTTCGTGAATAAGAACTCATGAATAGTAACCCGACATGAAAAAGTTCCAAATTTGATAAAAGTTCCAACCAATATTTCAAAGATAATGATATTGAAGAAATAATATCATCCGGAAAGAAAATAACATCCCTTACCTCAAAGAATCGATTTGCCGGAAGGAAAGGCTCAAGTGATCTTGAATGAAACTTGTACTAAACAAAGAACTCTCAAAGTATCTAAATACTCACAAAATACGCTCAATAATATAGAGAAAGAGAAAACTTTGTTTACGGTGTGATTTTCAATTCTAACAGCCCTCTATTTATAGGAAAATGTTAGCTACCGCAAAGCGAGACTTGACTGCTACTACCGATGGCTTTACCGCTACTATTGCCACCCACCACATTTGAAATAAAATTCAGCACATTTCTTCACCAACCACAAGTGGGGCCCACTCAATTCTAGAATTTTCCACCAAAATCAATTATAAACCTAATTTTCGAATCCGACACCTCTTAAAATTCACAACAAATCATTCGTGCATTTTAACGGTTCAAAATTTGTGGACATATACTCAACTTATGTATGTATAACATACCCAAAAATTACCACAATCCAACGGTCGGATTAAAAATTATAACCCCATAATATATCTCAAAACCCCGATTTAATTTTTAATACCTCCAACGGTAAAATATCGATAAAACACCTCAACAATAATTTCTTCATTTATAACCACATAAATAAATCCATCATTTATATCCACATAAAATAAATATTTCTTTATCATATGAATCAATAATTAATTATTCACAAATAATATTACGTAATCACATTATTATGACAACCAACGGTAGTTCCCGGAAAGAGGGGCTTTCAGATAAGGATTTCTCCTTCTTGGCGCCGCAATTAGGTGACCAAACCTCTCCTCGATGAACTTTCTAGACATTGCCAATAATGCTATCTAATAATATTATTCAAATAATATGAATTATTGATCCGATAATGGAGATAATGTGCGGTGACAATTATTGAACAACAATAATATAAAATATCAACGCAGCAATTATTGAATCAATAAAATAAAATATTGAGCAATATTCTCTTGTGAAAATTATTGAGTAAAGTGCCTTCTTACGTAAGGATCAATAATTCAACAATCATTATGCAATACCGTGCCATCGCTCTTGCAACCACGCCGCGTATTCTTTGTATTTTAACCGGGTATTCCAATGATCTTAATCTTGTAATAACTACGCCGTTATTTTTAACCAACTTATATTTGTCATTTTCTTCATCCAATCGCTTTTCAGTTATGGGGCCCACACATGGTCGCGCTTCGTCGCATACGAATATTCCCGACGAAGCACGAATATTCCCACGACCAAACGAATATTCCCAAACAAAATGAATATTTTATAACCACTTGCTTATTTTGAAATATTTTGCGTATTTAACCCTTAACTATCCACATTAATCAAATCAACCCTTACTATTTCAAAATAACAAATAAAGGAAATTCCTTTTTATTTAAAAAAAATTTCGGTCTTACACCACGTGCGTATCCTCTTGCACCGAGGCGTGACACCTTTAAATGGCGGTGTGATCGATCCCTGGCGTCTCCGCTTTTGTGCTTTCGATGGGAGTTGGCCATTTGGTGTTTTGTTGTGGGAGGCGTATGGGTGCGACCCTAGTTTCGATACATTACATTATGCGGATTGGTGATGTTTGTGCCAAACACGCCTTCCGATTTTACATGCATTGGATTCGCGGTCCAATGTATGTGACTTTACAATGTGGCATTATGTGATTTGCTGTGTGGCATTATTTGACTTGCTGCATGTGGCAAGGTATATTCTATTTTGTTCGAGCTCGGTGTGAAATAACACCTGACCATTTGATTCAAATTTTACTATTTCGTTGTGTTAGTTTTATTCGTTTCGTTTCATTCATTTCATTTAAATTGAGTTAGTTATTTTGGTTCATTAATTGTATTCTATATCCGTCATTGGGCATTTGGCTCATGCCGTGTGTTTTTTCCTAAGCAGATAATCAGGGGGACCAAGGGCAAGTGTGACGAGAGCTTCCTTTAATCCAATAATTTTGATATATTTTATTAGGTTTCAATACATTGGTTTATTTAAAGTTGTAATAAGTATTTTAGATTGTGGATTGAGCCAGTGTGGCATTTATTATGGTTTGTCTTATGACATTGAATTATTATGAGATTATTCTTTTGTGGTTTAGAGCCCTGTGATCTTCCTTAGTTTTGTTGTGTTATGAGTAACCTCTCTTTCTATTTTGGGAAGGGGGTGTTCTGAGAGTTAGTATCGAGCCGAGTTCTTTCTTGTAGAAAACCTATTTAGGTTTGACCTGTGAGTTATGGGTAGACTTATGGGTTAGGTTTTTGTTCTGTTTGATTTTCTGTTCAGCTATCATATCCGCTATATTCAAATTTGTCTCTAATCTTCTTTGTTTATATTCGTGATCTCTTTCTTAGATGGCTCGAAGATCAACTAGAGTTGCTGGGAGGCGAGGTAACAATAGGGGAAGAGGTGAAGGTCGGTCCAATGAGCAACCTAATGATCAGATTAATGCTCAATTGGCTACCTTGGTGAATCAGGCAGTGAACCAGGCTTTACCTCAGTTGGTTGCACAGGTGGTACAGGCAATGCAGCAGCTGCCACCAGAAATTTCTGAGCAGGAGAACCCGGGAAATAATGGTCCACAGACAAACGTTGAGGAAGGGAATGCAGATGGTCATGGTCAGCAGGGGGTTCCAATGTACGTGTGGTTGGAAAGGTTTCAGAAGCAGAAACCACGATCCTTGATTCGATTCACTCCAACTCCAATTGATGCGAGAGAATTGGATTGCTCACCTAGAGAAGATTTTCGATGTATTGGGGTGCTCGAGATAATCAGAGAGTATTGCTTGCGTTATAAGTTGGAAGGGATGCACAGAGGTGGTGGAAAGCGTTGAAAACGACAAAGGGTGATGGCTATGTTGAGACACTTAGTTGGGCGGAGTTTTGTGAGGTCTTCTATCAGCAGTACTTCCCAAATTACCGGCGATAAAGAGGCCTATATGCTAGGACTATCGTCCATTCGACGTAAAAAGATGATGAGTCCATCACAGACTTCATGACGAAGTTTACTAGGTTGGCGAGATTTGCGGGAACCTCGCCAGAGGATCGCAATGAACAAGCGGAGAAGTTCAAGTGGCGTATTCATTATAGGTATCGTCAAGATCTTATTAACAACAAGTTTCCAGACGTGTCGTGATGGCCAATGCGCGGCCAAAAATATTGAGATGGAGCGACAGGACTTTCGGTCTTCTAAACCGGAGGGAGTCGAAAGAGGGATGAGAGATGACCGGCAGGTCAAGCTTGATTCAGCATGGGAGAAGTCAAGGTGGCAGTTGAGCAGAATCGTGGTGGCCAGAGGGGGCGATGGCGTGGCGTAATCGAGCAGGGGTTATCAAAGAAATGCCTCAAATAGGGCAAAATCGTCGACTTCAGCCTACCTTGGTATGGACAAAATTGTCGCAAGAAGGGGAGAATCGTCATGAGGGCAAAATCGTGGTCGTTATCCAGGACCGGTGGTGGGGTAACCCGAATCTAATTAGATAACTCCACGTGCTACTTGTGGGGCAAATCATCCGGAAGGCAAAGCGCTGAGAATTCTTGGTGCGCTTTTTTGTGTGTGGATGATGTGTCATATTGCTAGGGATTGTCTTGGGTCCACGCGAAATGGTGGAGGTGGTGGTGATAATGGTGGCAATGGAGGTCGCCGTCGGGGTGGTCGAGTGTATTTGCCTTGACATATAATCAAAGCGAGTGCACCGGTATTTTTTTACGCACTCTTTTAGTTGGTAATTGTGACGCCCCCAAAATAGGTATACATCACCCATTCTCGAGTTGTCAATATCGTATGGTGCGTAAACAACTACAACTTTATTACTACAATAGTAAAGCGTGAGTTTAAATACAAATATTATCTTCTAGACAATATCTATACTCAAATAAATCCTCATCACATTTATTGATACATTATTTTACAAAAATGGTGAGGACTACTAAACAATCCTTTCTAAAACCTTCATTCCATACCCCGACTGCACTTTCGCTATATTCTCGCCTCCACGAGAAGAATGGAACAAAAAGGAAAAGGGTGAGCTCAACTAGCTCAAGAAGAATATTATGACTAAGATAATATACAACAAATTATCGTTAGTCTTCAACAGAAAAATTTAATAGAATACAATAGACAACAAATTTTAAATCAATATTCGCAATGGAAGTAATAATTCATTAGAAGAGTTAAGTAGAGAATGCAAACTACTATCTTCTATATATGAATTTAAAAGTTCATCGCTCATCTTTTATCCCCGTAACATCAATCCATAAACATCCGGAATCAAATATTCATCTTTACACTCTGGGCCAAAGATATTCATCGGTTGGTCATGTTCATTTAAACACTGTTCATCTTTTGCACTACAGCCAAAGATATTCTTCAAAAATCATTCATCTTTGCACTACGGGCCAAAGATATTCAATAATATCATCATTTAAGACCGAGGATGATGAAAAATATTTTTAAAAAAGCGAATCCGGTGAAACAAAATGACAAGGATTAAGGATTAAGGATTAGTACTTTGTTTTATCCATGTTCAAAAATACCTCAAAATAATCATAGTGGTGTAAAATTCAAGAATGATCAAAAACATGGATACAATCGAGAGCTAGTATCCGAATAGATATTTTGGACGAAAAGAAGAAATTTTATTTTTCGGTGAATAGTGTCGATATCGTGAATAGTGTCAGATATACATGAATAGGCAGATATCGTGAATAGTAATCAGACACCAAAAGATAGAAATTCACAAAAAAAAACATCTTCACGCCGTGAATAGTACTCGTGAATAGTAACTCGTGAATAGTAACTCATGAATAGTAACTTCGTGAATAGTAACTCATGAATAAGTAACCCGACATGAAAAGTTCCAAATTTGATAAAAACTTCAGATCAACATTTTAGCATAATGATATTGAAGAAATAATATCATTACTGAAAAAAAAATAATATCCCTTACCTCAAAGAATCAAGATTTCCCGGAAGGAAAGGCTCAAGTGATGTTGAATGAAACTTGTAATTGAACAAAGAACTCTCAAAGTATCTAAATACTCACAAAATACGCTCAATAATATAGAGAGAAGAGAGAAATCTTTGTTTACGGTGTGATTTTTAATTCTAACTTAGCCCTCTATTTATAGGAAAATGTTAAATTACCAAAGCAGACTTGAATTGCTTTACACGATGGCTTTACTACTCTACTACTATTGCCACCCACCACATTTGAAATAAAATTCAGCACATTTCTTCACCAACCACAAGTGGGGCCCACTCAATTCTAGAATTTTCCACCAAAATCAATTATAACCCTAATTTAGAATCGGTCACCTCTTAAAATTCATAACAAATCATTCGTTCATTTTTAACGGTTCAAAATTTGTGGACATATACTCAACTTATGTATGTATAACATATCCAAAAATTACAACGATCCAACGGTCGGATTAAAATTATAACTCACACAATACATCGTAAAAATCTCGATTTGATTTTTAATACCTCCATTCAAAATAAAATTACCGATAAAACACCTCAACATTAAATCATTCAATTATAACCACATAAAATAAATAAATCCATCGTTTATAAATATTTTCTTATCATATCAATAATTAATTATTCACAAATAATATTACTGAGAATCACAATTATGACAACCAGCCGCTTCTAGGAAAGAGGGGCTTTCAGATAAGGATTTCTCCTTCTTGGCAGCGCAATTAGGTGACCAAACCTTTCCTTGATGAACTTTCTAGACATTGCCAATAATGCTATCTAATAATATTATTTAAATAATATGAATTATTGATCCGATAATGGAGATAATGCAATTGACAATTATTGAACAACAATAATATAAAATATCAACGCAGCAATTATTGAATCAATAAAATAAAAATCTTGAGCATTAATTATCGTAACAATTATTGAGTAGTGCCTTCTTACGTAAGGATCAATAATTGATGCAATACCGATGCAATACTGGTAGTGTCTTCTTGTGCGACCACGCCAGACATCGTATTTTAACCACGGGTATTCCAATGATCTTAACGGTAATAACTACGCCGTTATTTTTAACCAACTTATATTTGTCGTTTTCTTCATCCAATCGCTTCCGTTATGGGGCCCACACATGGTCGCTACCGTCAGCATTTAATATTCCCCGAAGCAGAGACGAATATTCCACGACCAAACGAATATTCAAACAACAATGAATATTTTATAACCACTTGCTTATTTTGAAATATTTGCGTATTTTACCCTTAACTATCCACATTAATCAAATCAACCCTTACTATTTCAAAATAATAAATAAAGGAAATTCCTTTTATTTAAAAAAATTTTGAGGTCTTACTGATGAATCTTGAGGCTTCTATTTTATTTGATACGGGTTCTACTCATTCCGTTGTTGCTTTCGGTCTTTTGTTCGGCACCTAGGCATGCCATCTCGGTCTTTAGATTCTCATATATATATTATTACTCGATGGGGACTTCATTGTTATTTCGATTTGTATCGAGGGTGTCCGATAAGTTTTGGGGATAAGATCCAGTAGCGTTAATCTTCTTAGATGTGTATATGCGATTTTGATGTCATTCTTGGGATGGGTGGTTGGATAAACACCAAGCCACTATTGATTGTCAGCGAAGAAGGTTATATTTGGAGATATGAAGTCTCCGTAATTCGTGTATCGTGGTTCTTAATAGAGTAGAGTGGTGAAGTTAATTTGACTTTGAAGAAATTTGGGAAGTTGGTGGCAAAGGGTTGTGATGGGTATTTGGCATTTGTGAAAGATACCTCTAAGGGTGAGTCTCGTATTGAGGATGTTCCGATTATCTCGTGACTTTTTCCGATGTGTTTCTCGAGGAGTTGTCGGGGTTGCCACCACAATGGGAAGTGGAATTTCTATTGAGCTTGTTCTCGTGCGGAGCCTATTTCTAAGGCGCCAGATCGGATGGCACCATTGGAGTTCTTGAGGAGTTAAAAAGGAGCGATTGGCAGGAACTATTAGATCGTGGTGTAATTCACGAGTGTTTCACCGTGGGGTGCTCCGGTCTTTGTTTGTGAAGAAGAAGGATGGGTACATGAGGTCGTGTATAGACTATCGAGAGTTGAACAAGATCACCATCGTGAATCGGTATCCATGCCGAGGATTGATGACTTGTTTGACCAACTTCGTGGGGTAAATATTTTTCGAAGATAGACTTGAGGTCGGCTATCATCGATTGAGAGTGAGGATGAGGATATCCCTAAGACGGCTTTTCGTACTCGATATGGGCATTACGAAGTTTCTCGGTGATGCCTTTCGGTGTGACTAACGCTCGGCGGTGTTTATGGATTTGATGAATCGGGTGTTCAGAGAGTACTTAGACCAATTTGTCATTGTCTTTATTGATGATATTTTGGTTTACTCCAAGTCTAAGGAAGAGCATGAGGAGCATCTTCGCACAGTGTTGGGGATTTTGCGTAGAAAGAAATTGTATGCTAAATTCTCTAAATGCTAATTTTGGTTGAGCGAGTTGCATTTTTGGGCCGCGTTGTTTCACTCTGAAGGCATTAAGGTGGATCCTACGAAGGTTGAGGCTATCACTAATTGGCCAAGACCTACTACACGGTGTGTAGATTAGGAGTTTTTGGGTTTGGCGGGGTATTATAGGCGGTTTGTGGAAGGATTTTCCTTACTCGCCTTGCCATTGACTTCATTGATGAGAAAGGCGCGAAGTTTGTGTGGAATGAGGAGCGGGAGAAGAGTTTGAGGAATTGAAGAAACGACTTCGTGATGGCACTCCTATACTTGCATCTTCGTGTCGGGGATAGGAGGGTACCAGATTTATAGTGATGCTTCTAAGAAGGGCTTGGGGTGTGTTTTGATGCAACACGATAAGGTGATTGCTTATGCTTCTGCAAATGACTTAAACCTTATGAGGTGAACTACCCCACACATGATTTGGAGTTAGCGGTGATCTTTTGCCTTAAAGATTTGGAGGCATTATTTGTATGGAGAGACTTGTGATATCTTCACCGATCACAAAAGTCTTAAATACATTTTCACTCGAAGGAGCTCGATATGAGAAAAGAGGCGTTGGTTGGAGCTTCTAAAAGATTATGATGCGAGGATTCAAGATCATCCGGGAAGGCAAATGTGGTTTGAGATGCTTTCTTAGCCGAAAGAGTTCGTGGAGTGTAGCGACCCTTATTACACAACCTCGACTTATTTAGGATATGGAGCGGATCGAGTTGAGTTGTATGTACGAGGTTAGGATGGGCATTTGGCAAGTGTATGAGAGTGGAACCTCTCTTATCTCATGGTCAAAGAAGCTCAAAAGGAAGATGGGGAGTTGGAGTATGACGCAGAATCTAGAGGAGAGCAAGGGACCGAGTTTCAGATTGATGACCATGGTGTGATTTGGTTGGGTGAGCGGTTGTGTGTACCATCGGATCCAATCATTCGAGAGGCTGTGTTGGCTGAAGTTCATAGTTCGCCATTTTCAATTCATCCAGGTTCTACAAAGATGTATAGGGATTTGAAGAGGAATTTTTGGTGGAATGGGATGAAACGAGATGTGGCTGAGTATGTTGGGAAGTGCCTCACTTGTCAGCAAGTGAAGATAGAACATCAACGAGCTAGTGGCTTGTTCCAACAGTTAGACATTCCAGTGTGGAAGTGGGAGGATATCACGATGGATTTTGTGACTGGTTTGCCAAAGACTTTCAGGAAGAATGATGCCATTTGGGTAGTGGTGGACCGGTTGACCAAATCGGCACACTTTTTGGCTATCCATGAGGGTTACTCGGTGGATAGATTGGCACATATCTTTCAGCAGGAGATTGTTAGACTTCATGGTACTCCTGTGTCTATTGTTTCAGATCGGGACCCACGGTTCACTTCAAGGTTTTGGAAAGGGTTTCAACGAGCTTGGGGTACTTTCGGCCAACTTCAAGATTTCTTTTCATCCATGAAACCGATGGGCAACTGAAAGGACTATTCAGACGTTGGAGGACATGTTGAGGTCTTGTGCACTTGAGTGGTCGTAATTGGGATGACTATTTGAGCTTAGTTGAGTTTGCTTACAACAACAATTTGGCATACAAGTATTGGAATGGCCCCATTTGAGGCATTGTATGGTAGGAAATGTCAGCACCAACTTGTTGGGATGAGGTTGGCGAAAAAGGGCCCGTAGAAGGGCCTGAGTTAGTCCAAATCACTACGGAGAAGGTAGCGATGGCTAAAGAGAAATTGAAGTCGGCTCGATCACTTACGGAAGTGTTATCTGCCGATAAGCATAGGAGGACTTTAGAATTTGAACTGGTGAGCACGTGTTTCTAAAAGTTTCTCCTTGGAAGGGCATTAAATCGATTTGGGTTAAAAGGAAGCTTAGTCCACGTTATATCGGCCCATTTGAGATTTTGGAAAGGGTTGGTGAAGTTGCGTGATCGGTTAGCTTTGCCTCCGCAACTAGCTCACGTGCATAATGTGTTCCGTAATGTGTTTGTTAAGGAGTTATCATTATCATCCGTTGCGTGTGGTGCAATATCCGATTCGATAAGATTCGGGAGGATCTTACTTCATGAGGAACAAAGCCGACGCGATTTTGGATCGTCAAGAGCGAATTATGAGGAGGAAGACTATTCCGTTTGTTAAAGTTTTATGGAGAAATCATTCGGAGCGGGAGGCTACATGGGAGATGGAGGAGTCTATTCGAGCGGAATATCCGCATCTCTTTGAAAATTAGGTGCGTTCTATTCTTTTGATTCCGGGGACGGAATCCTTTTTAGGGGGTAGGTGATGTAATACCCGAAAAAAATAATAATATTAAATAATAATAATTACCTTTTTTTTTTTAAACATATTTATTGGATGTCATTTATTTTGGGTCAAAATAGTCATTTAATTTTTGTGGGCTAATAAATATTAATAAGTGTTGGGTAAATTAAATTGGTAAAATTGGGCTTTAAAACTAAGTGGATCTAATTTATAATTTTATAATTTTAAAATCCTATTAAAATTTGGGGAGTTAATAAATATATATTAATTAATAAAACTGCTTTTAAGTGAATAATTAAAAAACCTAAATTTACCCATATTAAGTCTTTACGAAAAAAAAAAAAGAAGAAAGAAGCTACGCAACTTTTGTATCAGTTTGTGCAGGTTTTTTTTTTCTTTTAATAATTTTGCGGTTATAGAATTTTTGTATGATTTGATTTATAGATATGAATAGTGATGGCGTATCAAAGTTTACGACATATCAGATATATATTGTTTACTATTTTACAGCGATTGCAAGTGTTAATCTATATATATATAGGTATATTACCAAGTTCTTTTAATAATTACGTTATTATATATATAGATATATTAGGATTATTTATATCAATATATGTACAAAACTGTAGGCTTGAATATTAAGTTATATATATATATATATATATTATATTTTAATATGTTTTGGCCATGAAATTTATAAACAAAATTAGTAAATCAATTGAAATTATGTATATTATTTAGAATTAATTAATTTGTTTATTATAGTTATAAAATTTCTTAATAATAAATTTAATAGTATTATGTTATTAATGATTGAATTGTAATAAAATTTTATTAAATTATTTAGGTTGAAGCGGAGAGAGTCTAAACGAGTTTGTTTTTAATAAACTTTGGGTATTACATTGCTTAATCCAGTGCGGATTGATTTCGTACTCATTCAAATGATACTCGTTAATTTTTAATTGTTCGTTTTGCTTTTTTTTTTATTTGAATATTGTCTCGATACCTTGATATAGTGAAGTTCATATGACAATTTATTTTGACCTTTAGAATATCATAAACTTGTGTACTCTTGAACTCGTTCATCATGTTTAATATTTATTTCGATTCTCGTAGTGATGTACATGTTAGTATATTTTGGAGACTTGTGTTGATGATTCGATTCGATTTAATATGTACACGTTAGAACCACTTTTTGTGTTTATATTTTGTCGCATGTGTTGTGACATTATATTTTTGTTAGAATATCGTAGGGTATACGAGCTATAACCACCGTGGGGTACCACGTACGTATCCTCTTGGCACCGAGGCATGACACCTTTAGTGGTGGTGTGATCGATCCCTGGCGTCTCGTTTTGTGTTCGATGGGAGTTGGCCATTTGGTGTTTTGTTGTGGGAGGCGTATGGGTCAACCCTAGTTTTCGTTACGCTCATTATGCGGATTGGTGATGTTTGTGCCAAACACGCCTTCCGATTTTTACATGCATTGGATTCGCGGTCCAATGTATGTGACTTACTGTGTGGCATTATGTGATTTACTGTGTGGCATTATTTGACTTGCTGTGTGTGGCAAGGTATATTCTATTTTGTTTCGAGCTTCGGTATGAAATAACACACCCATTTGATTCAAATTTACTATTTCGTTGTGTTAGTTTTATTCGTTTCGTTTGATTCATTTCATTTAAATTGAGTTAGTTATTTTGGTTCATTAATTGTATTCTATATCCGTCTTGGGCATTTGGCTCACGCATGTTTTTTTTCCTAAGCAGTAATCAGGGGACCAAGGGCAAGTGTGACGAGCTTCCTTTAATCCAATAATTTTGATATATTTTATTAGGTTTCAATACATTGATTTATTTAAAGTTGTAATAAGTATTTTAGATTGTGGATTGAGCCAGTGTGGCATTTATTATGGTTTGTCTTATGACATTGAATTATTATGAGATTATTCTTTTGTGGTTTAGAGCCCTGTGATCTTCCTTAGTTTTGTTGTGTTATGAGTAACCTCTCTTTCTATTTTGGGAAGGGGGTGTTACAAATACTGTCCCTCAAGCTGGGTCAGGAAGTAGGCGGAGTGTTGGACTTCTTGAAGCTTGTGTAATCCCTGGAGTTATTCCATTTGCATTATACCTGTTCTTCTCAAAGCTGGTGGCTTACACATTTCTATACTGGCTACCATTCTATCTAAGTCATACAGGTATTTATTAGTCTATCCACCTTTTGCTGCTAAATAGTCTATGTAAGAGAGCTATGAATATTCTGTAATGGTCTGAATTAGAATCTAATTTTAGTTCGGCTTGTACCGTCTTCATTTTGGTCTATGGGTGATGAAACTGTACCATTTATATTTTCTAATGAACTTTGTACTGCTAACGTAATGCTAACAAATCTTGGCCAGTCACTAAGCATGTTATGGTATATCCTAAATATTGCTGGCATATAGGGGGGCAGAAGATTTTCATTGGCACAAGTGCCATCTAAATTCATTTCATGGCAAACTGCTTAGCAGTGAACTGAAGTGACCTTCATTTTAAAATAGAACCTCCTCTTATGCCAATGCGTATTCGGCATGAAAATAGAATATTTCAATTGAAACTCTGTTAAGTCTTTCCTAGAGTTCCCTAAAAGTTTAAATCTAGCCATTTACCAGTATTCACATTCCAGAACATAATACATATCCTTTAGTTTACAGCAATACCCATTCAATTGTTTTTGTATTCTTCCCCTTCCCACACATCATATCACTTTGTCCAATTTATAGCAGGATTTTTACTTTTATTTGTCTCTAGTAGGCAGATTTATTCAATACAATCATTGTTTTGACGATTTTAAAAACTCCAAGGGACAGCTTACTAGAGAAGATAGTGTAGGAGTTCTCCTGAAAGATGAGATTTAGAGAACGAGCGTGCTTACCTAAGCTTGAGTGAACAACCATTGTGATACGCGTTAATGTTTATCAAATACTTGTTCTAAGTTCTGGATCAGAAATGTCTTCCCCTCCTGCTTTAGCTGCCTGATATTTTTAAAGTTCACCCAATTCCCAGCCCCAACCTCTCTTAAAGTCTTATTTAAAACTAAAAATTAGGCAATTGAATTAGTCTGTCCTACAGTATTCTTCGAATATTGTTTCTAGATGATAATTTTTTACAAAGTTAAGGTTCTCTAACTTATTTTTTAATTTATTGTTGGTGTCCTTCAGAACGTACTATAATCTAAATTTTGATCTTTATGCATGTTATAGATTTTACATACTTGGATGGTAGAAAAAAGAACTTTATATTGGAGATTCTTTAATATTTATTTGATCTTCGGAGTGGTTACATTCTAATCTTTCATGTTGTCTCCTTTCATGAGTTTGCAGCTATTGGTGGAGAGTATATGTCGGTGAAATCCGCCGGGAATCTTTCAACGCTGTTCGATGTAGGTGGGATTGTTGGGGGAATTCTAGCTGGTTACATATCCGACAAACTCAAGGCACGGGCTACTACAGCAGCCAGCTTCATGTATGCAGCAATTCCTTCTATACTTCTGTACCGCATGTATGGGAACATTTCACAAACTGTTAACATTCTACTAATGATAACTGCTGGCTTATTCGTCAATGGGCCCTATGCACTTATCACAACTGCAGTCTCTGCGGATCTTGGTACACATAGCTCTGTCAGAGGTGATTCTCGAGCTCTGGCATCAGTGACTGCAATTATTGATGGTACTGGATCCCTTGGCGCTGCTCTGGGCCCTCTTCTGACTGGGTTTCTTTCTACAAAGGGATGGAATTTTGTTTTTGGAATGCTGATTCTTGGTGCTTTCATTGCCGGTCTTCTCTTATCTCGTTTGGTCATAAATGAATTTGCAGACAGAAAACAGAAAGTGATGGTTTCTGGGCAGCACGATTTTGGAGGTAGTTTATTGCTATTTTTCTATTAGTTATTTTGTCTCTCTGTCTATGTGTTTAATTGTTTGCGAGTGGCATGGTGTGTATTTGCTATTTAAAAAATACAGCAAAAAGAGAAAACGAAAAGTAAAAAACGCAGGTTTTTAACTGTCCATACACGTGCATGTAATTTGAGATCCCATGGCATCAGTCAAGTTACTTTCCCATTGCATATTTGGTTTGAAGTGAAAATCCATCATCGGAGAGTGTAGCCATCAGAAATCTGACCCTGTTTGGTTGGTATTTTTGTTTTTTGTAACCAATCTTATGGTTTGGATCTTGGTTTTTAGAACGTTTGTGAATTTTTATGAATAAGAGTTAAATACTGGTGTACTTTTGCTGTACACCAACACCTACTGTGTAGATGACAGCTACCACTTTTTTCTTGAACGGAACCATCTGTGATTGATGCCTGGTGATTCCTGCTTAGTGGTAGGAAATTATTACTGTTATTTGATTAACTTTTTTCTGAAACAACCATTTATATACATGGATACCCATCATCTTGATAGAGTGACTTCTTGTAGGTTGTAAATTTAAAGTATACCTTTGTAGTTTGAAATTTCGTTTTTGACTCATTTGAAACAACATTTTACGATATGAAGTGCAAATCTGTTTGGCATGGTCTGGTTTATGCACAGGTATTTATACCAAACAAGTGTTCATGTTCATACTTTCCACTGAAATTTTGAGCTGAATAGTGGAGAGATCAGTATATGAATGTATAGGACCATGTGTCAGTCTGCACATATGTTTGAAAGAAAAAGGAGCATAAATGCTCTATTGATCCTTTAAAAAAAAAAGTATTGCATTTATGCACCATCAGTGCCAATCTTGGCATGTTTGGGGCAATAAAAGTTATTACTGATTAGTACTGCCAAGAACAGGAGGGATTAGTCATTTGTTGAACACTAAAGGAGTTCATGTAGATTGGAAGTTTCTAATTTCAATGGGGCAACTTATATTTGTAGGGGGACGTCTTCTAGTAATTCATCTCTATATATTAAAAGTCAAGCTAGTAAAGCTTTTGTAGAAGATAAGCACTGGTACGAATATAAAAAGGGTGGAAAGACAAAACAAGAAGATTAATTAGAATTCGTACATCTTATTCTGGTTCTATTGACTAACATTTGTTAGTTTAGGATAATATCAATACATGAAAATACATATTCATTGTTGTATAGAAGAGAGATGTGACTTCTGCTGGTGGGATGATGAATATTTTCTAGAATGGAGAAGGCTTCATGTTCATCGTTCATCACTTTTGAATGCGGACAATGGTTTTGACCATACAACTTATCACAGTCCATTCATATTCATTTTTACATTGCCAATGTGTGTTGATTTTGAAGTTTCTGTTTAGCTGCTTACTCGGTTACTTTTAGCCATCTTCGCCATTTCTTATGTGTTTCTCATTAATCTATTTCACTTTCAATTTTGTAATTGACACTCCCTCAGCTAGCGTCTAGTTTGAAGTTTGAGAGTTTAGTCTTAGATTTTCTCACAATTAAATTAATTGGTGGAATTACTGAAAAGGATATTTTCTTTTTGCAGCTGCTGCGTCTCAACCGCTTCTAAGTGAGCGAAGGTGATTAACACATACAGCATTAGAACTACATGGTAACGATAAATTAAAAAGCAAATGCTACACATGAAAGTGGTAAGATGATGATTTTAACCAACAAATAGAAATGTTTACATTTGTAAATTTTTGGTGGGGATTGAAGCTTGAATTAAGTAGTTACATTATTGTTAGAGTATCTTGTAATATAGAGGAGCTGATAAGCATTTATGTAGAGCTAATTTTATGGTCAGGTGGGCTATCAAATTTAAGTTCCCTAAACAAATATTAATCATCGCTTGAAATGATACTGTTTTTGTTTATGTTTGCTATTGAAGATCCTCTAAATAACATGCTTCAGTAACATTTCTCATCCCCCTTTCTGATCCCTTTATCCCTTTCATTTTTCTTCCTCAAAATTGTTCAACAAATTGAAATTCCTTTCTACCAAATTATATTCGGATGGAGCCAAAAAGACACAAGATTTTGTTGGCAACTGTACCCACCACAACGTACAACCATCTTCTTCGTCTTTACTGTTTATTAAGTAATATCAAGTCCCGAATCTTGCAAATCACAAGAATTTCTGTTTTAAGAGGATAAGCAAGCTATTTTTTGACGGAGAATGAAACAGACATCTGTTTTCGGATTTCACATAAATTTGGAAAGCAAAGCATTTGTTTGCATGCACATGTAGCGCCTTATAAGTTATATGTGTTGCAAATGAAACAGATGTATAAGCTTTGAAAACAAAGCATTTGTTTGCATGCATATGTATGGCTACGCATGCAGTACTTACCTGTAAGGTACAAGTATAATTAGCTGTCCAATACTTAGCATTAGGCCATTAATTTGGCTCAATATGCTGATAAAGAATATATGCGAACATTCATTATTCAGGGAACAAAGTTTTGCTTTATCCTTCAACAAGATCCCCATCCCCTCCTATTAAACCCGTGCAGTGCAACTTTATAATTTTCTATATACGTGCAATTTGCTCCAAGCTCCTAACTGCAGCAAACCAAACCATAGCATATACTACTATAATATATTGGCTTTTCTCTCACATACATATATATACCGACCGGCGACCACCGTTCATTATGAGCGCTGTCTAGTGACAAATTCAATGCATGAATATACAACCAGAAACAGAAGAAAGTTGAATTTGAGTATTAAAGATGGAGATATGCAAAAGAGACTGACTGGTCATGAATGGGATATGGGAGAGAGGAAATGAATGAATGATTATGAGGGCGTCCTTTTCCTTATCCCTGCCACTCCTTAACCCAAACCAAACCAGCCCATTTTTGGTGTAAAATGACTATAGTAGTCTCAAGGAACATAATTTACTTTCCTAATCACATCCTGGAAGAGTCCTTCTACACAGGCAGGTCAGATAGAATAAAATCCATTTTTTTCCGCGAATCAATTTGTTTTAGGGAATAAATCGATTTTGTTCTATTTATCCAATTTTCTTGTCCGTGTATATTTATTCATCCGGAATTTTGGAGAATAAAATATGAAAGACACACATATACATACACCAACGGTGTTAAAATAAATATATTTATATCGAATAAAATTATTCTTTTTTTTTAAGAATATATCATAATTTTAACCCACTTGGGTTAAATGACCACCCCTCCATGTTTGGCATGGGCTAAGATCCTCTCTATTTCAAATGAAATGGAGAGTTTCTATTATTCTCTCGTGACGCAAAAAATAGTGATACATCACCATTCTCGAAATACAATATACGTGAGATGTAAACAACTACAACTTTATTATTACAACAAGAAACTCGTGAGTTTGAATACAAATATTATCTTCTGCATAATATCTATACTTTCAAATAAATCCTCATCACATTTATCGATACATTATTTTACAAAATGGTGAGGACTACTAAACAATCCTTTCTAAAACCTTCATTCCATACCCGACTTGCATCTCGCTATATTCTCGCCTCCCGAGAAAAATGGAACAAAAAGGAAAAGGGTGAAATTTCAACTATTTCAAGAAAGAATATTACGACTAAGATAATATACAACAAATTATCGTTAGTCTTCAATGAGGAAAAATATAATAGAATACAATAGACAACAAATTTTAAATCAATATTCGCAATGAAATAATAATTCATTGGAAGAGTTAAGTAGAGAACGCAAACTACTATCTTCTATGTATGAATTTAAAAGTTCATCGCTCATCTTTTATCCCTCAGAACATCAATCAATATACATCCGAATCAAATATTCATCTTTGCACTACAGCCAAAAGATATTCATCAATGGTCATGTTCATTTAAACACTGCTCATCTTTGACTACGCCAAAAAGATATTCTTCAGAAATCATTCATCTTTGCACTATGTGCCAAAGATATTCTTAAGAAATCATTCATCTTTGCACTACATGTGCCAAAGATATTCCATAATATCATCATTTAAGATAAGGATGATGAAAAATATTTTTTAAAGAAACGAATCCAAAGGAAACAAAATGACAAGGATTAAGGATTAAGGATTCAGACTTTGGTTTTATCCGTCAAAAATACCTCAAAATAATCATAGTGGTGTAAAATTCAAGAATGATCAAAAACATGGATACAATCGAAAGTTAGTATCCGTAATAGATGTTTTGGACGAAAAAGAAGAAATTTTATTTTTCTATTGAATAGTAGCAGATATCGTGAATAAGGCCAGACACGTGAATAAGAATCTCGACACCAAAAGATAGAAATTCCATAAAAACATCTTCACGCTTCATTAATAGTGACTCGTGAATAAGAATCGTGAATAAGAACTCTCGTGAATAAGTAGCTTCGCTGAATAAGAACTCGTGAATAAGAACTCATGAATAAGAACCCCGATATGAAAAAGTTCTAAATTTGATAAAAACTTCAGATCAACATTTCAAAGATAATGATATCAAGAAATAATATCATTTAAAAAAAATAATATCCCTTATCTCGAAAGTTCAAGAGATTTAAATTTAAACACCTGGATATAAAGCATGACTTGACTTGCACCAGATAAAGAATACTCAAAGTATACTCAAAATACTCACAAGAATACGCCGATAATATAGAGAGAAAACTTCAATTTCTCGGTGTGATTTTCAATTCTAACCCAAGACTCTATTTATGTAAAACGCTAGAAGAACACCAAAGCAGTAAAATTTAATAAAATATATTATTATTAATAAATTTTTACGCCTCTTTGGAAATCAGATCCCAACATTTCCCACATGCCAACCTTCTAGAAAGAAATGATAAAAACGTTTTTCATAAAATAAATAATTAAAACTTTACAAAATCAATTATTTTGAGCTTCGTAACTTCAATAATTCATAATAAATAGCCCTTTTCATCAGAAAATTCGAATCTCATGAGTTTTTATAGGAAATTCAATTCTCTACAACTTTACGTAAGAAAGTTTTTCCAAATTCCAAATAGAAATTGACCAAATCCACAAACGGTCGATTTTACAAAGTTATAATCAAATTTTAGTCAATAAATGGGGTCCACCGACATGTTTAACATGTTTTAAACATTTATTGCAAACAAAAATACTCTTCCTCCTCAGATACTCATATATCCCATATTCGTTGTAAAAATATCACCGTTAATATATTATTAAAATAATATATTTAAACGAATTATTTTATCGTAAAAAGATAAAATATTAATTTTCAACAATTGTCATTTTAAAAATTTTCTCCATCTATATCCACATAAAATCAATATTTTCTCATCATATAAATCAATAATTAATTATTCACAAATAATATTACAGTAATCACAATATCGACAACTGTGCGCTCTTAAAGAAAGAGGGGCTTTCCAATAAGAATTTCTTCTTCATGGCGCCGCAATTAGTGACCAAACCTCTCCTTAGATGTAACTTTCTAGACATTGCCAATAATGTTATCTAATAATATTATTCAGATAATATGAATTATTGCTTCGATAATGAAAAATATCAGTAATGACAATTATCAAACAACAACAATATAAAATATCAACGCAAAGAATTATTAACTCAATAAAACATCAATAAAGAATTATTCTTATCGTAACCATTATCGAGTAAAGCGCTTCTTCACGTAAGAATCAATAATTGGTGCAATACTGTGCAATCATCGCTCAACAACGCGTATTAGTGTGTTTTAACCACCGGTATTCCAACAAGATAATAATCAGAATAACTACGCCTGTTATTTAAAAACAACTTATATTTGTCGCTTTTTTCATCCAATCGCTCAAGTTATGGGGCCCACACATGGTCGCTACCGTCAGCATTTAATATTCCCCGACAAAGATTTAATATTCCACGACCAAACGAATATTCCCAACGATAATGAATATTTTATAACCACTGCTTATTTTCAAATATTTCATGATTTAACCCTTAACTATCCACATTAATCAAATCAACCCTTACTATTTCAAAATAATAAATAAAGGAAATTCCTTTTTATTTAAAAATTTTTGGTCTTACAACCTCCCTCCTTATGAAATTTCGTCCTCGAAATCGACGACGTACTGCGGTGTGTTTCAAAAGGTGAGGATACCTCGCTTTCATTTCCGCTTTCCAATTCCTGTGTCATTTCCTCTATAAGATGATTCCTCCACAAAACTTTAACTTGTGGTATGACCTTTCTTGGCGTAGGACATGCTCCTTCCTATCCAAGATCTTCGACAGTACCTCTCTCATACGTTAAGTCTTCTTGGCTATCTCGCCCGGTTCTAACTCAATAACGTGGTTCGGGTCTTTCACATATTTATTTAAGCATGATATGTGAAACACATTATGAACACGAGACATACTTTGAGGTAACGCAAGTCTATAAAGCTACATTTCCTACTCTTGGTCAAGAATTTGAAATGGACCAATAAATCGTGGATCGAGCTTTTCTCTCTTCCCAAATCTTGTAACTCCTTCCATGGAGCAACTCGCAACAATACATGATCCCCTACATTAAATTCCACGCCCTTTCGATGAAGATCCGCATAACTCTTTTGTCGATCTTGTGCCGCTTTGTATACGTTGTGGAATCATTTGAATCTTTTCAGTAGTCATACATATTACTAACTCGGGTCCCAACAATGTTGCTTCACCCACCTCATCCCAACATATGGAGAACGACATTTTCGGCCCATATAATGCTTCGAATGGAGCCACACCTATACTTGCTCGATAATCGTTGTTGTAGGAGAATTCCACCAATGGTAAATACTTATCCCAACTACCCTTGAAGTTCAGGACACGTAGTCTTAATAGATCTTCAAGAGTTTGAATAGTCCTCTCTCGATTGTTCGTCCGTTTGGGGATGGTACGCGTCAACTAAATCGCAAACTGCGCTCATAGCTTTTTGCAAGCTAACCCAAAATCTTGAAGTGAATCTTGGGTCACGATCCAAACTATGGATACGGCATGCCACGCAACCTCACAATCTCATTCACGCATATACTAAGAAGACGCTCAAGGGAATAAGTCTCCAGATCGGCAAGAAATGAGCAGACTTGGTTAATCTATCAACAATAACCCAAATAGATTGATGCCTTGAGAAACCATAGGAAGACCAGAACTAAATCCATAGTAATGTGTTCCCACTTCCATTAGGAATCTCAAGTGGTTGCAACGGACCCTTAGGTACAAGATGCTCTCACTTTACACGTTGGTAAGTTAAACACATCGAGATAAACTTTGCAATCTCTCTCTTCATATTGTTCCACCAAAATGTATGTCAAGATCACGATACATTTTAGTACTTCCAGGATGGATTGCAAATGGCGATATTGTGTGCCTCCATCATAATCTTGTACTTCAAATCGTGAGTCGTTAGGAACACAAAGTCTCAGAGTGGACTCAAGTATTCCTTCTTCATCAATTCTCGCCCTAATAGCTCCTTTCAGTACTTTCTTCTTCATACGATCACTCCGGCCTGGTGGCTCGAGCAACCTTAACTTTTTCTATTAAAGTTGGCTCTACGCAGATACTTGACATCATCACACTCGCTCCTCGTGATATGATCTTCTACTCAACGCGCCTACTACCACGCTCGCTTTACTGGATGGTATCAATAGTGTGGTCGTAGTCTTCAATAGCTCGAGCCAACGTCACGCGCCAGCATGTTGAGTTCTTTTTGAGTGAAGAAATATTTAAGGCTTTTATGGTCCGAATATATCTCCACTTTCTCCCCATATAGATAGTGCCTCCATATTTTTAGCAATGAAACGATCGGGCCGCTAACTCTAGATCACGAGTAGGATAATTCCTCTCATACTCTTTAAGTTGTCGCGAGGCATAAAGCTATGACTTTCCCACGTTGCATGAGAACACATCCTAACCCTTTGCCTCAAGCATCATCAGATAACAAATCCATCCGAACCGGATGGTATTGTTAGAACAGTCTTAAATAAGTCTCATCTTAAGCTCTTGGAAACTTTTCTCACATTCTTCGCTCCAAACGAATTTTGTATCCTTCCGAGTTAACCGAAGTTAATGGAGTAGCGATTCGAGAAAACCCTTCCAATTTAATCTCCGATAATAACCAAATAAGCCCAAAAGCTACGTCTTCATTCACCACCGACTTTGGTTGTTCCTAAATTCAGATTGATTCAATCTTCACGGGTCCACGGATACTCCATGTTTTTCGACACCACGTGCCCAAGGAATGCTACTTCCTCGCCGTAACTCGCATTTCTTCAATTTGGCATATAGTTGGTTTTCACGAAGCCTTTCGAGTACCAAATTTCAAATGGTGCTCATGATCTTCACGGCTTTTGGAATATACGAGGATGTCATCAATAAAGACAACAACGAATTGATCCAAATATTCCTTGAATACTCTGGCTCATCATATCCATGAAAGTCAGTAGGAGCATTAGTTAGTCCGAAAGACACGACTAAGAATTCATAATGCCCATACCGAAGTTTCAAGGCGCTTTTGAATATCCTCGATTCTAATCTTGGTGATGATATCCGTAACTAAGATCAATTTTGAAAAGAATGTGCCCCTCAGAATCGGTCAAACAAGTCATCAATACGAGGTAGAGGATACCTATTCTCGATGGTGACATGGTTCAATTTCGATAGTCAATACAAAGTCGCATACTCCCCGCTTCTTTCTTCTTTACAAATAAAACAGAGCACCCCAAGGAGATGTACTAGATTTATCGAAACCGATGTCCAACAATTCCTCGTAGTTGGACCTTTAACTCTCAAGTTCAATAGAGCCATTCGATATGGGGTTTTAGAAATGGGCTTAGTACTGTGTTCAAGATCAATAAAGAATTCAACTTCACGCTCGGGGGTAGACCGGAAGTTCTTCGAAATACGCCAGAAAGTCAATAACAACAGAATATTATTCAAATTTGACGTGTCTTTATTCAAATCCATAACATGGGCTAAGAAAGCTTGACATCCGCTTTTTTAATAAACGAATAGCTTTATGATTAGATATGACGTTGATTGATTTTAATGGTTTAGTTGCTTGAATTGCATAACAACAGTCAAGTTAGGAATATGAAAACTAACAACCTTACGAAAACAATCAATTTTGGCATGATGAGTAGTTAACCAATCAATCCTTGTAATCACATCAAAAGCAAGTATCTTTAAAGAGATAAGGTCAACAGTAAGGTAATGGTGCCAACTTGAATCAAACAAGATTTATAAACAAAGTGGATGTGATGAAAGTTTCTCCTAACGGAGTTTCCACAGATAGTCAAAGTCTAATTCTCCGAGTCAAGTTTAAACATCGAGCACATGCAGAGAGATAAATGAATGGGTAGCACCCCAGATCAAGTAAGGTATAAACTTCGCAAGAATTTATAAATAGTTTACCCATGATCACCTCGTTTGGTTCTCTCGATTATAACCCATCCACAACAAACGTTCTTCCTAATCGTTGACTTTGACTTTTTCGGGATCTTTTTGAGTCACCGCCCCCCAATCGAACTAGGTTTCGCCATCAGATAATCTCGAGCGATATGTCCTTCCTTTCCACAATTATAGCATACCTTGAACTCTGTTGTGGGCGGTTTGACCGATATGTCCCTCTTTTCCGTGATTTCAGAAAGATATGACCGGTGGTCGTTTTCCTCCCTTTGAACCGATTGTCGCTGCCAAGACCATCGTCTTCACACGGTCGTTGTTAAATCTCCTTTTTAAAATCTCCTCCGACTCGCTTTTCTATTTTCACGACCATGATTACCATCGAAAGTGGTAACCATTTTTCGTCCGTCTGCTTTTCTCCGTTTGGTTATCATTATTCATTGATCGCTATCTCCGTACGATCCTGGTTGTGGTCCTCAAGTTGACCGTATTCGTTATCTCGCCTAATAATCGAGCCATGTTTACAACATCCGAATAAAGAGAAAATTTATGAGAAATGAGATCGACGACGACGCCGGGTTTCAAACCTCTAAGAAACATCCAGCTATACGCTCCTCATTCTCCACCAAATGAGGTGCAAACTCGATAACTCGCAAACTTTGCCTCGCATCGAGACACCGCTACGTTGTTTTGTTCCAATCGATGAACTCCACTTCCTTCATACGATTTAACACTTTCGTGAAAGTATTTGTCATTAAATAGCTTCAAACGCCTCCCAAGACATGCCGAAGGCGTATGGATGGGTACGCTTCACGCACTCCCACCGATGAAGAGTCCCGCTTCGCCACGGAACATAAAGGTGGCGAATGGAACCTTCGTTTCTCCGTGCATCCCAAGACATCGAATATCTTGGTAATTTGTTTGACCCATGTTTCCGCCATGATCGGATCCGCTTTCCTTAAATTCGGTGGTCCCAACTCTTTCGAATCGCTGGTCACGTGACAACCCGTGAATCGCTATCATTTCTCCTCAGATTTTGAACACGAAGTTTCTCGTCTCGATTTTGTATGAACGCGCAAAAACTTCTAAACATCCCTCGCTCATCATCTCGCTTCAATGGTGTTGTTCATGGGAGGAACATTGCAAATTGTTCAGACGCTTCTCCTCGTTGGTGAGTACAGCATCTCCACGGCCTCATTTCCATTGTTAATATTCTCAACGACATTCTCAAATCGCCATAAAACAAGGGTTAATTAAGGAAATCAATATATCACATAATATCCCTATATACCCACCAACTAACAAATAAGCTTAGTAGGACACACTAGCAAGGATTTACTCTGCTCTCCCTCCTAGTTCTATTTCCCGATCTCCGCCAGAGATCATATCCATAAGCTCGATACCAACCGTGACGCCCCCAAAATAGTATACATCACCTATTCCGAATCAATAATATACGGCATGTAAACAACTACAACTTTATTATTACAACAAAGAAACTGTGAGTTTGAATACAAATATTATCTTCTAGTCCATAAAACATCTTCACGCTTCATGAATAGTACTCGTGAATAAGTAATCGTGAATAAGAACTCATAAATAAGAACTCGTGAATAAGAACTCATGAATAGTAACCCATTTAATAAGAACTCCGAGCATAATAAAAAAGTTCCAAATTTGATAAAAACTTTAGATCAACATTTCAAAGATAATGATATTGAAGAAATAATATCATTACGAAAAAAATAATATCCCTTACCTCGAAAGTTCAAGATTTTAAATTAAACACAGGATATAAAGCATGACTTGGACTTCAGACCAGATAGCAATACTCAAAGTATACTCAAAATACTCACAAGAATACGCTCGATAATATAGAGAGAAAACTTCAGTTTGTGTGATTTTCAATTCTAACCCAAGACCTTATTTATAGAAAACGCTTAGAACACCAAAAGCAGTAAAATTTAATAAAATATATTATTATTAATAAATTTCCTACGCCTCTTTGGAAATCAGATCCCAACATTTCCCACATGCCAACCTTCTAGAAAGAAATGATAAAAACATTTTTCATAAAATAAATAATTAAAACTTACAAAATCAATTATTTTGAGCTTGTAACTTCAATAATTCATAATAAATAGCCCTTTCATCAGAAAATTGAATCTCATGAGTTTTTATAGGAAATTCAATTTCTACAACTTTGCAGAAGAAAGTTTTTCCAAATTCCAAATAGAAATTGACCAAACCCACAAACTATCCGATTTTTTTGTGTTATAATCAAATTTTAGTCAATAAATGGGGTCCACCGACATGTTTAACATGTTTTAAACATTTATTGCAACAAAAATACTCTTCCTCCTCAGATACTCATATATCCCATATTCGTTGTAAAAATATCACCGTTAATATATTATTAAAATAATATATTTAAATGAATTATTTTATCGTAAAAAGATAAAATATTAATTTTCAACAATTGTCATTTTAAAAATTTTTCCATCTATATCCACATAAAATCAATATTTTCCTCATCATATAAATCAATAATTAATTATTCACAAATAATATTACTGTAATCACAATATCGACAACTGTGTAGCTTCCTCAGAAAAGGGGCTTTCCAATAAGAATTTCTTCTTACCTACTGCGCAATTAGATGATCAAACCTCTCCTGTATGTAACTTTCTAGACATCGCCAATAATGTTATCTAATAATATTACTCAGATAATATGAATTATCGCTTCGATAATGAAAAAATCGCAGAATGACAATTATTCAAACAACAAAGAATATAAAATATCAACGCAAAGAATTATTAACTCAATAAAATACTAAACAAGAATTCATCAGAACCATTATCGAAAAATACTTTCACGTAAGAATCAATAATTGGTGCAATACCGTGCGGCACATCTTGTTCAACAACGCCAGACAGTGTGTTTTTAACCACCTAAGTATTCCAACAAGATAATACAGAATAACTACTACTAGTTATTTAAAAACAACTTTTATTCGTTGCTTTCTTCATCCAATCGCTTTTTACATTATACTCACACATATGGTCAATGGTCAGCATTTAATATTCCCGACAAAGATTTAATATTCCACCACCAAACGAATATTCCCTAACGATAATGAATATTTTATAACCACTGCTTATTTTGAAATATTCATGATTTAACCCTTAACTATCCACATTAATCAAATCAACCCTTACTATTTCAAAATAATAAATAAAGAAAATTCCTTTTTATTTAAAAATTTCGGGGTCTTACATTCTCCATCATTATCTCTCTTCCATTATCATGATATCACATTTTAACTCATTTTAAATTTAAAACATAAAATAGAGCCTCATTTGAAATAGGGAGGATCTTAATTCGGCTGGAATTGGCTAGGATTGGAGTTTTATCCTCCCTTCTTGGAAAATGTAAAAATATCTTCATGATATAAAAATCATGTTCTTGTTCTAGAGGGTTCTTCATTCCTGGTGGTGCCTTTTTCTTTATCTCACATGTTCCAGTTGGCATTTATTCCCTATCACGATGTGGGGTTGCTGTCTGGACCTCATGGCACTGAAAAGGTTGAGAATAGTTGAGTGTTTTCGGAGTCACCCTTATTAAAGGCCACTACTTGGGTCATCCTTATGTTGTCTTCACATTTGTGGTTTCTTTTAAGGTTATGAGCTACCATACTATGGTATCTCTAATTAATTAGGATTTGCTGTAATTCAGTTTTTCTTTATAGTCATGTTTGATTTAATGAGTTTAGACGGGTAATTTATAGCTTTTGAAATGAATATATAGTGTTTGTAAGTTATATAAGTTGTATTTAAAAAATATATTTATAAAACAAATAAAATTTTTAAGTACGTTTATCCTTCAACCAAAAATCGACTATATTTATATTTAATAAAAAAAAACAAAAAAATAGCGTTTATATTGGTGTCATTAGAATGGGGTATCACTTGAGAGAAATATGATGCAATGAGAATATTTCTTACTTTATGAAGTATGTATAATAAATGTCACTAACGATTTGGTGGAAGAATACATATAGAAGCACAAATATATATATATATATGTACTTAAATAAGTGGTATACGGGGTCAGCTAATAATCAAACAAGACTTTGAATATACAAGTCAATTAAAAGTTGCCCAATTGTTGCAACTTTTTCTGCTTTTATTTCTCCATGGGAGATTATTAAATTCTCTACTGCTTGAGACATGAAATTCTCATTTTTTTTTGGTATAAAGAGAGAGACAACTTGTTTTGTGACATTAAATCTCATAAATTATACAGGACACTGAATTTATGATTAGTATAGAGAATTGATATCGCTTTTATTTTTATTGGTGGAAATATTAATTCTCTCAATATATCCTCTTTATATCTTTACTCACACTCACAAACAATTACAATTGCATGAAGTTTCGAAATAGTTCTTCAATTTCAAAGTATAAAACTGTAATAATTATTAGTTTAAGTTAGATAATATAATTATAAAAATTTAAAATTATCTATATATTAGTATTAATTACAGTATTTATTATTTTAATTGTTAAATAAATTATCTTAATTTTAAATTTTAAAATATAATTTTAAAAAGTCAAATTTAATTATATACTTTGAAACATAGAGAGTATTATATAAGGATCATTTTAAATATAACAAATATACTCTCTCTCTCTCTCTTATTTTACTTGTCCTATTTGGTCAAATTAACCAATTTTATAATTATTAATTAAACAAGTATATTATAAATTTTGAAATCAAATAGGTTGACTTTGATAATGTATTTGATATACTACTTTCTTTAAGCAATAATTTCGTATTTATATTTAATAAATTTAAGAATAATATTTAATTTTAAATATGATCAATTTAACCATAAAAATAAGTTAGCACAAATAAAACTCGACGGGAGGCGGATTAATTAGAAGATTGGTAGATTGTTGTCCCAATTGAATGTCTAGTAAGTACTTCCTCCCTCAAATAATATATAATGTTTTGAATAATTTTATTTTTTTTAAATTATTTGTTATTTTATATAATATAAGATAATTAATTACGATCTTTCTAAAATTATTTCTCATAAAAAAATGTTATAGACAAAAAGAGAGTGAAATAAATATGAGAATTTAATAAGATTATAAATAATTAATATTATATAATTAATATTTTCTTAATTCTTATACACAACTCTAAAATGTAATTTATTATAGGACGGGGAAGTAGTGCTTAACGACTACTTTCTCAATTACTCTAACTAGACGTGGCCACCAATTGCTCGAGTGCATTGGAATTCCAAGCATCCGTAAGTGACCATAAGAAGATAACCCTCCAAAGCGCAAGCGCTCCCCTCTAGCCTTATATATATATATATATATATATATATATATATATATATCAATATCAAACTCAACACCCATTCATATCCCTCACAAATTTCCTCTGAAAAAAGATTTCACCTTAGCCTAAGTTCTTACTATACTCATCACACACTCATGGTTCTTTCGCGTGCCATGCTCGTGCTAACCTTATCTCTCACTTTTGCGGCCTTATCTTCCGGTCAAGCTCCGTCCCTGCCACCCACCACGGCGGCACCACAGTCTCCTGTGGTTGCAACGCCTCCACCAACGGCGGCACCACAGTCTCCGGTGGTTCCAACGCCTTCACCAACGGTGGCCCCTCCTCCAACGATTTCAACACCAACACCTACGCTGATCCCTTCTCCATTGGCATCTCCACCTATTTTAATCACCCCACCAACCATAAGCCCAGGTCCATCCATCACTTCACCACCGGCACCAATAGCTCCGGGAGTGTCACCGTCACTGGGACCCAGGGGATCATCATCCTCTATCGGTAAGCCACCGGTGACCTCCACCCCGGACTCGGGTGCTTTCATGCATGGGAGTACTAGCCTAGCCATGCTAGCATTGCTTGGATCAGTTGCACTTCTTGCTTACAAATAATGGTCATGGTCTTATTTTCTTTTCATTTAAATTTGGTATAGATTAAAACAATTATTTATGTATTCTTTTGTCTTTAATTTTTATTTTAACTTTGATATTTTAAATTTTTCCTGTTTGATTGTTTGTGATGAAGGATGAGCATATATAATTTGGAGATTTATTGTATGTTACAGATCTCTGGTATCATTTTAATTTGTAATTCTCTTGTTTGTGGATCTTTTTCTTCTTATTACTGTACTAATTTACTGGGATAGGATTGATTATCTTTTCCTTCTTTATGGTGCATGTGTCAACTTTAATTTATATACCCCCCATCCGATTAAAAATAATAGAGTTTCATTTGATTATGCTGAACTTCCAACCGATCGATCCAGACTGGGTGAAAATTGTCAAAAAGGAAAGAACATAAAATATAATTGAGGTAGCTTTATGTCAACTACAGTTGGCATGATCGAATGGGTTCCGTATTATAGAGATTGGGGGGGACGGACAATATTCTTAAATAACTACGATCGACTCGATTAGGCTAAAGTAACAAAAGACAGCGACGAGAAAAGGTAGTTATTATTTACGTGATAGTAGGAGTATTTTGTTTTGTCTATAAAATAATAATACCAAGTTTCTAACAGTCATATTTGAAGAACTTTTAACTAGCATCATGCTAAGGATATAAAACTTCAAGTCCTCGTCTTATAGGTATGTCTCTAAATTTTAAATTATCCATCTTTTTAAAGAATTAGAGGATATTTAGAATTGTTTATAATTAATCAGTTAAATATGTTTATAATCAATTTTAATAATTAAAAATAGGTTGGTATTTGATTTTAAAACCGCTAATAATTTGAACATTCTGATTATTTGTCAAATCTAATAATCAAGTTTGATCAAATATAATACTAATATATATCAGTTTATTTTAATTTTTTCATTCATTACTCATCTTTACTTTTCAAAAACTCCTTTTACTAATTTATACTTAAAATAAGTGATTAACATTTTTTATACCAAATAATCCTCACTTTTTTATTAATCAAGTATTTTTTATTACTTTTTTAAAGCTAATTATAGTAATCACATTTTTGAAGAAATCACAAATATAATCTTAATGGAGCTTTCCCACTCGCTTGAGTACCGTATATAAAAAAAGTGGGTTGTGAAATGAAAGTTGTCCTTCAAAGTTAAAATGGAATTATATATTGGTGAGTGGGAGGGGCAGCTGTATATATTAGGCAAGTGCTGTAGAGGATTAGAGGAGAATTGGGTTCTAGTGGTGGTCCGGTGGAAGGCTGTGTTCACTGGAATCATATTGATCAGATAACAATTGGTGGAGGTGGGCCTTTGCTTGATAAAAAGGAACATGCATGGTCTATGACACGATTTATAGAAATTTTATTGAATTATTATTATTGAATTAGAATTCTATGACGACAATTTATAAGAATTTTCTTATAGGGATTTTATTGAATTAGGATTCTCTAAATTAACCTTATTTTTTTAATTTCTTCAATACACATTCAACAATTCAAAAATTATTTCTAATGACATATTCAATGACACAATTATTTGGGATGAATTTTATTGTGATACTAATTATTTATGACGAATTTTATTTTATCTTTAAATAAAATTTTGTGTTGTTAAATGTGTAGGATAAAAATTAATGGATCTGATTAGTATGAAATTTATTTTTTGGTAAGTTAGTCAATTGATCAATAAAATATTGATACACATAGAATTTTGCCTGGGTATCAGAACTCTATTGACCAATTAACTAACTTATTCAAAAATAAACTTCATACTAACCACTATCAAAATTAATGAATAAATATAATAGAGGAGATTCTAATTCCACAATTTCTTAAAAGTAGTACTCCATTTTTTAAGGGAGACGATTATATTATGAAAACAAAATAAACCGGACGTTATGTGAAAGGTCATGTCTGTCAGAACTCAGAAGCATTGGATTCCGTTTTCTGAAACAAGAATAATTTTTTTTTGCCTTTCTCCACTTATCACAAACTTGTATTTCTATTTGAGTAATGCTACGAACATGGAGTATGTCACATCAGTCAATTTATAAAATATTTATAAAATAATTTATGTCTTTAATATTTTTCTTTCTATTTTGCTTGGCTTGAACATAATCTAGGAGTAACTAGTTGCAAAGCTCAATCCGCAATATTCATAAAAGATTTCACTCCCTCATAATTATTATTTTTTAAAAATAAAATATCCTAATAAGAAGAAAACCAATTTATATCCAAATTAGAAATGCAGGCATATTTGTGATTAAAAAAGGATACCATTACACTTAGAAAGAAAGAAGAAGAACATGTACATGGGTCCAAAACTGAAATTACAGTAAAATAACAACTCATCCAAAATAAATTTGAGTGCTGTAACAAGTATTGGTAGATACAGGTAATAAATTAAACTAGGAAAGTTTAAATATTTCTCAACGAGTAAAATAAACGGAAGAAACACTAACAAAGAACCTATCACCTCAACAATTGTTACCAAAAACTAATGGAATACCTTACACAGGCAACTGCATATAAACAACACACCATGACCATACCAACACTGGAAAATCCATCCATAATCCACCAGTTTCATTTGTCTCAGCCCAGCTGGTGTGTTACTTACTTGATCACAGGATTTCTAATATCTTAACTTGCTCAAGTATTCTAGAAATGGATATAACAGGATATGCTTGCTAATGAAACTCGATTATCATTAACCCTTCTCAACCAATGTCCAAATCCCCAAGTTAAAAAAAAAAACAAAAAAAACTGGTGTGGTCAATTGTTTGAATAAATGATCCTTTCAACTATCTATTTCCTTGTTTCCTATGACACTCAAAACATTCAGTAGAAGATAATGTGCTTCTACTTGAGTCGCTAGCTAGTAGTTTGCCAGGTGGAATTTTCAGGTCTTCCACCAATATCTTGCGGAGCTTCATATTTTCCTCCATCAGCTCCTCAATGAGTTGCTGGTGCTTTAGGACCTGGATGAACACAGAATTTCAATTTTTAAGCAAAATTACATATAACAAAAAATGGGAAGATGGTGAAAGATAATATAGCACCACTTCCAACTGGACTACAGGCTTCAAAAACCTATAGTTGACAACTGGATCACATATCCGCAGCAAATGATCTATATTAAATGAAACACCAAATGCATGAACTAAATTCTGGATTACATAGCCATGCAAACTAATTCCATTTAGGATAAAAGGAACAAGTTGATGACACTCCAAAAACAGTTTCAGTTTCTTTTGTTTCATATTAGTGCAAAGTTTTGTTTTATGAGTACCAATAGTTGTTTTTGGATTTAATTATTTTTTATTTTATTTTTTTATTGTGCAGGATCCTCGGTTTATCAATGGCGTAATCCAAAATTCAGAAAGAGACGAGTGAGCGACTCAAAAGAATTCCCAGATATTATTATGGCAACAACTTATCAAATTAATTAGTTCAGAACAAATGAATGACATCAAGATGAAATATTACCAGCTGAAGCATGTTGTTCTCTGATCGCAAGCGCTCAGCCTACAAAAGCAAAATCTTGCGATTAGGATTTCTCTAACAGTTCACATGAAAATTTAAGCTCTAACTCGAGCTTTTAACAAAGTTCCCAGTTAGATTACTGCGTCACTAGGGACATAGCAATGACATCTTAAGGACAAAGAAAAATTAAGTACCACAAACATTTTGAGTTGACCATGGACTAATGAACTGCAGCTACATTTGCACAAGCACTAGTACACACTCAATGAAGCAGGTGACCATTAATATTATGTTGTTTATAAGAACCATTTTGGTTTAAATCATATTTATAAAGACATATAGCTCCAAATGTGGCTGGCTTCTAGGTTAAAAAGGCGTAACAATAAAGTATGTTCAATAAACCAAAACCGCTTGGGTTCCAGGAATAGATAAATAGTTGATAGTTTAATAAATTAAGGCGTTATCTGAAATTAATATAAATAATAGGAGTGTTGGTTATTTCCACATCTTATAGTTTCTAGAAAGGACTGTATAGCGAAGACAGTTTAGTGTCTCAAATATGTAAATGCTGTGCAGCAGAATAACTCTATAGAGTAGTACCATTCCGCCAAATACCACCCTAGACTCCGATACTTTCATCCCTTTTGAGGAAAAAGCAGGACATGTCACACGAGTCTTTGTCAATAAGAGTAAGAGAATATGACTAGATAAAGAAGCTAAAATTCCTCAAAATGACATGATTTTTATAGCTGTAATACTGAATAGCCATCACTGCTAACAATAAATCATCATCCGAAAAAACAGATGATTGACAGCAAAGAGATTACTTGAAGTAAACTCCATGGTCTCCTGCACAGAAACCACCTTTGTAGAGAAGGTCCCTCAAAACTTATTGTGATGCACTTTTTAAGCAAATTGAATGAATGTTTCTTAGTGGCATCATCTTATCCGTGAACTTATTGGGAGACTCAACTTGTTAATAAAATTACTAGAAGATAACAAGTAACATGGGACACTCGTCTGTCAAGTTTTTAATGATCTACGCAAATAACAGCATGCATATTAGTACAACCAAAGTTCCCAAGCTAATCTCACATTCTACTAAGAAATGGATTAAAAACATACAGTGTCACGTAGTAACTCATTTGGTTCTCTGTCTTCACTTTTCAAAACTGAATTTTGCAGAAAATTATTGATAACCTTCTCTGTTCGGCTGCCATACGGCACGTTTAATGGAGGGCTTTTTGATGCAAAAGTTTCATATGTAGAAACTATTTGTGAATTGGCATCCTGAGACAAGCCTTGAGATGCGTTGTCAGGTACTTTTTTTGCGAATCCCATGATACTTCTAGTTTGATTTTGATTGGTAGGATCATTTAACATGGTCATGCCACTTTGCAATGATGCTGGAAGGTTGCCTTGAAAGGTGGATAAATTGGGTGCTATCCCAAATTTCATCATCATCTTTGTCATGGTTTGCTGGTAAAATTGGAGATATAACTTTTAATGGATTTAGTGTAAATATTGATAATACTAAACCTACATGAAAAAAAGAAAGATACATACAACAAGATAAGATTGAGCTTGATGCACAACCCCAGGCTTCACCGCAAGACCTGCAATATAAACACAAATGTCTGAGCTTTCTAGCCAAGAAACATGAGGACTCAGGAAGTGACACTACAGTTTTAAAAAGTAATGGATGACTAATGTATTAGATTCACACGTAAAACAACTGGCAATTTGAAAAATATAACATGCCTTTTCTTAACACAATCAGATTTCTAGTACTGACAGTGTGTGGAACCCTAGCCTCAGTAGTAAAGAGTAACTCAACTCAGGTTTGACTCGAAAAGAAGATGATTGTTTGATGTAATGATATGCAAGTTGTGAATTGGTTAGCCATTAATTCCTCTCATGCATTAACCTTCTGTTGGCCTCAACCTTCATGCATTCCCATCTAGGCAAACTTGTAGCCTTGCACATTCGGAAAGAAGAGGATGATAGCGTGACGTTGTGATTAGATAATAAGGAGACCTGGTTAGCAAAGATAAAGACATCCAGAGTACTAACCTTATGTGTGCTTAAACTTAATTAGACCAATTCTGTAAGACCCCAGCTTTTATAAATAAAGATGAATTTTCTATAAATATTATTTTTGAATATTATGGAATAAATTTGATATAATGTTATAGTTGTGGGTAATATTTATAAATTTTGCAAAGTAAGCAAGTTGTTATAAAATATTCGTTTGGTCGGGGAATATTCTTTTTGTCGGGAATATTCGTACGACGGCTCAATCATTGGTGGACCCCATAACGGAAGTATTGTCGTAGTTAGAAAACGACAAAATTATCTTTCTATAAAAATAACGGCGGAGGTGTTACCGTTAAAACTGTTGAACTACCCGGTGGTAAAAGTACAGTAATACGCGTGGTTGCATAGTAGCACACGGTATTGATTATTGATGCTTACGTGAGAAGTCACTTAGCTATACTCAATTATTGCTACAGTAATTGCTGCATCATATCTCTTATATTATTGATTCAATTATTGTCACAGTATCATCTGTATAATATGTTATATTATTAATTGAGACGACAAGTTATAAATGATTAATAATTGTTGAAAGATTAAATATGTGTTGATTAAAAATAAAATGATTTGTGGTAATATTTATTCAATCCTTGATGTATATAAAGAGTCTGTTATGAGACGTTTGTGGTAAGTTTGATTATTTTATGGGGGCCCATATGTCATCATCTAAGAGTCTCTTCAATAATAGTATTTACCTTCACTAATAGTATTTACTTTAAATTAATAGTAATTACCTTCTTCAATAGTAATTACCTTCAATCGATAGTAATTACCTTCGTCAATAATAGTAATTACCCCTTCGCAAATAGTAGTTGTCCTTCAATATTACCAAGAGTTAATCGCTTCTTCTGTTCCAAGGGTTAATTACCCATTCGCAAATAGTAGTTGTCTCTTCAATATTACCAAAAGTCATTTTGACCCTTCGTTAAGACACTAAGAGCCACCCTCGCTTTTTCTATAAATAGAAAGCTCATTCCTTCATTATTTCTTACGAATTCTTTGAAACTCTAGAGAGAGAAACTATAGAGAAAGAAGAAAAGTATTCGCTACTTCACTTTTCCAATATTCGGTTCTTCTAAGGTAGGGAATATTATTTGTGTGCATTCGTAAGGGGGGTGTTATTCTTTCTTATTCATGAAGAGAACTGTTGTTATTCCATCGCTTATTATTCTGTTGGAATAACTTGTGATAACGTGGTTTACCCTATACTTGGTGACATTCTTCTATTATTACATTTGAACATCCATGCTCGTGTGTTTTACAATCAACCCGGTTCCGTTTTTTATTATTATTCATTGGAATATCACATCGTCTGTGTGTTTTACATCGGACCGGGTTCCGCCTCTTTATTATTATTACATTGGAATATCCCGTGCGTGTGTTTTACACCGGACTCGGTTTAAATCTTTTTATTATTATTCATTGGAACATCACGTCTGTGTGTTTACGCCAGGACCGGGTTCCATTCTTTATTATTACATTGAATATCACCGTCATGCGTTTCACTGGGACCGTTCCGTTATTTATTATTCTCATTGGAATAACTTTGCTGCAAAATGGTCTATCGCATTGCATGGTGATTTCTTTTGTTATTCCATTCTTTATTATACCCAGGTTAGTTAAAACTTTGAATTTATACTCCATGAAATTAGTGGAATATTCTTGATATTTCAAGCGCTTCATCCAAGATCCTTTCATGGAAATATTCTTCTCAAGATTCTTGAATTTTTACTCTACAAAGCAAAGATATGTCGGTTTTGATGTTATTGGTTCCTAGATAAATTAATTCTTGAACTTGTTTTATTGAATTCTTATATCATTGTCATCATCCTCATGTTTATATTATGTTGAAAGTCATCTGTGGCCCCAGAAAGGCATAGATGGACTTGGTATGATTATGACAGAGACTATTCTTGTAATCATGACCATAATGTTACAAATGATGTGGTAAAAAATCCTCGATGGTCCGTAGTGCATTGATGGGACGATTGTTAGCATGATCATGATTATTAATGAATACACAACTATTCTTGGCCCGTAGTGCGTGAATAATTGTGGTCGCGATATTTAAAGAATATCCTCGTCAGTAGTGCGAGGATGATTCGATGATGTGGAATATTTATTAAAGCCGAGTCTCAAATTTATAACAAATGATGAAAAACCTTTTAAATCATAAAAGATAGTAGATTTTATTTTCTACTGACTCTTTTAATGGATTCTTTGGTTCATTGTAGTTAAACTTGATGTTCATTATATTTTATCGGTTTAACATCTTTGCCAGAGGCTAATGATAATTTATTCGCATTATCTTAGTCATAATATTTCTTATCGAAGCTAGTTGAGTTCACCCTTTCTTTCACTTTTTTCTCTTGAAATGAGAATATAAATTTGGACGAGTCTGGGAACGGAGTAATGGTCCGGAGGATAAGATTAGTAGTCCCTCACTATTCGTGAAATAGTGTGATAATAATTGTAATGAGGACTCCTTTTGAGTTTGTATAATATCTAGTAGACAATATTTGTATTCAAACTCACGTTTATATGTCAGATTGTACCACGGCAGCTTATATTAGTAAGTCAGATTTGCACTATGTATCCGACTACCCAAGATGGGTGATGTATACCTAATTTTGGGGGCGTCACAAATTCCAGGCAGAATTTTTTACACCAGAGAGTTGAAAGGGGAAGGAACCAGTAATTTGCAAGACAATCTAATTTTGAAGAGGTTTTATAAGATTTTTCCTGAGGCATTATGATTAAAAGGGTGATATTATCAAAAGGTGGGGGAAAAAATCATATATGAGTTGAAGGTTTGTTGAGTTCTCATTCAACATATCAAAGGTTTGTTACTAAAAAGATTGTAATATAATATTTTTCTCCGCTTTTTAAATTTTATTTTTATATAAAAAAAATCCATGATCCGCCTTAAACCACATGAGAATTTCAAGCTCCATCTTTAGGAATTTCTTACTGAAAGCTTTAAAAATGAACAATGAGCAAAAGTCAATTGTTACTTACGTAGGAAAAAGGAATAATACATCATTGATAACAAACAAAATAGTGAGTAAACAAATGGAAAATCTTGTGCTTTTGACTTTAACAGTTTTCAGGAATTGAGTGTTCTAATATATGCTTATGAAGAATACAGTTTCATCGGCAAAGAAGCTATTGGTATACATAGGCAAAGTCTCACTTATCTCCAAGATGGCAAAAGAAGAAAAGTAGAAAACAAAAAGAACAAAAGATATAAACCATCAGAGTGAAAATATGGTTTTTTTCAACTATTTTTTCCCCTGATAAGTAATGACATTATTAACACAAAACACCAAAAGGGGGCTTCAACTCAGTACTCCCTTATTGGTGTTTCTTGAAACATGTATATCATAAACTGTCGTATTTGACAATTAACACACAAGTTGAGACGACTCATACAATGAGTCCTAGAAGGACCAAAATTTGAGTGCCAAGCACCTCCATGGGCGGAAATATAACACCTTTGTTGAAATAATATTTTTTCAATTATATTCAATTACATATGTTTTCATAATGCATCAGTATCATAATTCATACTACGTTGTAATAATTTTTCTCTATACATACCAACTCCAAAACCGTGGCCAAAACCTACCCCGCAACCAATGCCTGCTTCAATGTTCTTTGCTCCGAATTTTTTCAGCTAAGAGAATGCACAAGAAAAATTTACATGTCATGAAAAATTCAAGTTTAAAGGAATCAAATTGATCTTATATTAATTAAGTAGTAAAAGATATAGGACTAACATACAGATTGATTAACATGTCTACCAACACCAGAAAAAGCATCTGTTGCACCTCTGGTAGCAACCATAACTTCGTTCAACATTGGTATTGCACCTGATACACAAAATAAATTAAAGCTTTATGTATAATAATCATGATTCAAAAAAGAATGAACTTCCTGAATATTGATGATTTCAGTCACATTTTCTGTTCCTGATTCGTTCGACCTACCGAATCAAACCAAGATCTAGGTAATATTTTCTAAAAATTCTCCCAATATTTTCATGTTTTAAAAAATTTGTAGAACACATGAACCTAGTGGAAAGTAAAGCATGTGGCAAGGTGGGTCAGATTTCAATAACTTCGCAGTGAACTTTGAAGTCTTCATCATGATTTACATAGCATTCTAATTATCTTATGCCGAACACCAAAAACTCGCAAATTTTATGCCCTTCCCATTTTATAAAGCTAATTGTAGCAACAACTGTTAATTCTTTCAAGTATAATATGGCTTTTAACAAGTGTTTTTACAAAGAAATGGCATGCTACACCTAAACTGAAAAAAATCAACTTGCAGGTCGAAACAAACATGATAATTAATTAGATTATAGACCAATCTATAACTAACAGAACTTGATATTTTAACTTCTTAACCAAATACTATAAACGCTGCAAACCCGTTAGCAACTTAATTACATATGAACATAATAAAGAATTGATAGAAATGAAATATACATGGATTTTGTGTACTCGTATCTTTGGGTTTGCCTCCAAAATTCACTTTTTTTCGACGCTCACTAAAATAAGAGTAACAGAGAGTTAGAAAAAGAGAGAAGTTCAAGTACCTAGATTTAAAGGGCGTCCAACGCCGATACCAATACCACAGCCGATGCCAAAGCCAGTAAATACTTGACCCACTTTCAAAGTAAATGGATTCTCCATTCTCATTCTCTGTTTGCTCACAATTATCCCACCATTATTACTATTAATACTACCAGTACCCTCCATTTCTTAAATCACAATACACCCCTTTTTCTCTCTCTAAAAAGCTTTAAGAATTAGAGAGAGAGATTCATCAGAATTTCATAGAAGTCAGAATTATATCTCCCTATTTCCCTCCGTCAGAAAATTACTATAGAGCACAGCGGTGTTTAGACTCTTGATGAATTAGTTGGTGTGAATTTGGGCCTCCCAAACCAGTTCGTCGCAATTTTTTAAGGGCTTGTTGATAATTCTAATCGTGGGGTTAGGAAAGAACATATGGCCCACTTAAAAATTCATAAATACAGTCATTTAACTTCACTTTGGGCCTATATTTATAAAACGATAATTACTAGACCAAAAATATAATCCTAAAACAATATTCCGATTATTGTTTTAGGATTATATTCCGATGGCATCACTATCATTTAATATAAAGAAATTGTTAATTTGCTTTTCAAAATTTAATTCACATGAATTGTTAATTGTTATTGGTCAATATTGTGTAAAATTTTGAAAATACAAAAAATACTTGTGAACTTATAATTCTATAAAATTTTAATTTTAATTTTAATTGCAGAACAGAGAAAGGGAGAGAGTTTTAAATGTCCAAAACGAAGCGTTTCCTACATAAGTCACGCCTCATTTCCCTTTTCCTCATAAGTCATTTAACTTCACTTTGCGCCCTCTTTTTCTTTGCTTCTTTGGGTTTTAATGGTAAAAGAATCGGGCCGATCAGCCCAAACTACTACTTTTTTGGGTCAAACCGTTAATAACCCATGGGGTCACAACCAACAAAAGGGTAGCTTAGTAATTTTATAACAGTGGGCGACACGCGGCGAGCATTTACTCATTTGCTACGTCACTCCCACCACCTTCATAATTCCGACAAGTTGGGCTCTTTAAACTTGAAAAAATTCTGTCTTCCCTTTCAGACCTCTCTTCTCTCCCTCCCCTCTTTAAATTCTATCTCGCCGGCGAAGATCTTGAAGAATTACGGTCAAATTCTCGCTAGATATCCAATAAAATTCCGTCTGTCCCATCCTACTCGCTCCTCCGATCACACGACCTCAACACCGTACGGTCATGAATCCAGAGTAGTAAGTAATCGTTATGTATCTGTAGTCGAATTTTTAATATGTTAATTTGTTTTTTTGTTATTGGTACATGTTATACAATTCATTTAGATCTGTGATATTTTTTGTAATGTTGCGAATTTCGTTTGTTCTGTGGATATCCTTGCCGCTTTGTATCGATTTAGGTTTTCATTTCTGATTTGGTGCTTGTTTGGATCGTATGGCACGATTAAATTTAATATGCTAGGTCCAGCTAATATTGCTTCAGATCTATTATTAACTGCTGGTTTTATTTGGCATGATCAAATATGTTAGTTCTATGAAATCGTCTACCTGTTATACCAATTTGATCCTTCTGCATACCGTGACTCTGGATTATTATTTTTTACTCTTTCTTTTTTTTGTGTGTGTGAATTTTGGCTTAAATCAGTTAACAACTTTGAGCATCTTTGCTTTTTTATACTTTCCTTTTTGGTATTTCAAGTTTGAAGTTTAGATAGGTTGGTAGAATTCAGCTGACAAGTTAAAACTATTAATTTCAAATGAAGGGTTAACTTTGAGCTGTAGTCGTAAATTTATGTGAACCTTGCAAGGTTATTAGCTATTACCATATTGCTATGAAATCCAGATGACTGTACATACTACATATGCATATTAGTCTTCTGGTTATACGTGGATCTTATGTTCTTGAAGAATGATTTAAATTGAAAATTTAATCTAACACTCCCCTTTAACAAATTGACATTTAGCCGTACAACTTGAAGGCATAGATGAATTATGAATTTTAGGATGATTGATGGTGGTATGTTGGAATGCTTGATTGTTAGCTTGCATGCTTGAAGCATATGGGAATTAAGATTAATTATATTAGGTAGTTAAGAAATTAGGATAATATAGTCTGAAAGGCTATCAAATGTTTTTTTCCTTATATTGTTCTCTTCTTTCCCAGCATATTTTACAAGTGAAAAAGTTGCCTCTATGATAGTAATTAGTATATTTAATTTAAAATTGAGTTTATGGTGAGTGGAGAATAGTTAAAAAGGCAATTATGCATTAAAAAAATAAAAAGGATGTTTATGCATATGTTTAGTAAGTTATCTTGTTTGATAGTGTACCTTCTGTAGATATTACAATTTATAGGTAATAACACCATAGACTGTGAGTAAGGGAAAAAATTATTCGGGGGTAATGGGAGGAGGAAAAAATCATAGGATGTACCTCCTTTGGGGGATTTGTACAGCAAGTTGATTAATTTTTGAAATGGAAAATTTTGTATTTTGATGGAGTAAATTTCATATTTCCAATTAATTCCCTTTATTGATGGAAATGTTCCCTATTATATGCTCTTTTGCAGTGACTACCTGTTTAAGCTTTTGCTTATTGGAGATTCAGGTGTTGGAAAATCATGTCTCCTCTTGAGGTTTGCTGTAAGTACAACATGCTTCTTTCTCATTCGTATCTTATATTCCTTGATTTCGAAATTCCTAATGTTTGGAGCTAGTGATTCAGTAGCAATAACTATTAGCAGTTCAAGTTTAACAAGGATGGTGAAAGTGTCATAATGTAACTTTTAGATAACGAAAAGTCTTTCAGTGGGTCTTAATGGTTATTGGTGCTTACTTTATTTTCACTTTTCAGCAGTTTAGAAGGACCTAGGCGGCAGAGGGGACGCCTAGCGCCTAAGCGGACTAGGTGTTTTCTTAGGCAGTCTCATTGATCTATTTTTTATTATATATATACTTGTTATTGTTTTAATATATAAAATATATAGTAGATGTAATTTTTTTTTTTAAAAAAATCATGAAATATTAATACAAAAACAATCTTTTAAGACTTAACAAATTCATTTTAAGTATGTAGAGCTTTAAAGTAGAGATCTGATTATGCCCACGCAGGGGTCTAGGCGCCCAACCAAATCGAGGTATTAGATGACTGCTTAGTGTCTAGACGGGGATTTTTAGAACATTGTTTCAGTACCATGGACCGTGTTGATGTAATTGTTTTGTGAATCAAAATTCTCTCTCTTGACATATGCCAAGTTCAGTTCGACATTTCATGGAAAATGTTTACATATTTCCTGACCATTTTTTTGGTGGGTATTTCAGGATGATTCATACTTGGAAAGTTACATTAGCACCATTGGTGTTGACTTTGTAAGCAATATATTTTGTCGATAAAATTTTACTTTGAAATATATCTTAGTACTGATTTACAATGTTCTCTTATCTAGAAAATCCGCACAGTGGAGCAGGATGGGAAAACTATCAAACTCCAAATTGTAAGTTTTATGTATTTATGTTGATCAAGGACTTTTTCTTTTATTATTATACGAAGGATCAAGGGTTTCTTTATCAGCTTCAGTGTTTCTTCTTATTGAAATTTAGTTGTGAGTATCAAGTTCTACAAGTGTCATGGTGAATTATAGCATGTTTTAATAATAATTTGATTTTGTACAGCAAGCTTCTAATTTTTCGTTTTTCTTTTCGTTCTCAGTTCTCAGCTTCATGACTATTTTTTTGTTGGGCCTGGTTTTTTCATTCGTCACGGATGTCGTGTCACCTCTTATTTGTATGTATGGCTTCTTAGCTAACAATTTAATCTCCTCTACAATATATTTTCTTGCTTATACAGTGGGATACTGCTGGACAAGAACGTTTTAGGACAATTACTAGCAGCTACTATCGTGGAGCACATGGCATCATTGTAAGTAATCCGTGCTCTCCTCGAGTAGCATCATCTCTTATCAAGAAATGCAACGAATTATAGTCTCATTCAGGTTACTTTTCTGGCAGGTTGTGTACGATGTGACGGATCAAGAAAGCTTTAACAATGTCAAGCAATGGTTGAATGAAATTGATCGTTATGCAAGTTTATAATGTAAACAAGCTTTTAGTCGGAAACAAGTGTGACCTCACAGCACAGAAGGTTGTTTCCTCTGAAACAGCACAGGTAATAATATTTTGCGTATGTTGTACCGTATTAGGCATTATTTTACTTTATAGTCTGTTGGAGAGTAGCAAAGCTTTATTAAATCAAGTTAAATTGTTCTTTATGTTTTTCTTCTACAGGCATTTGCAGATGAAATTGGTATTCCTTTCATGGAAACAAGTGCCAAAAGTGCCACCAATGTTGAACAGGCTTTCATGGCCATGACTGCTGAAATAAAGAACAGGTACGATAATTTGATGGTTTGAACTTTTAATGTTGTCTTAACATTAGATGAAAAAAGTGAAAGATGCACAGCATATGCTTCCAAAATTGTAGGTAAATATTATAGGAGTTATATAATAATTTGAAATTATCTTCCTTATACAATGTCTTTTAATGTCTGGCAGGATGGCTAGCCAACCAGCCATGAATAATTCCAGGCCTCCGACTGTTCAGATCCGAGGACAGCCTGTCAACCAAAAGGCTGGGTGCTGTTCTTCTTGAGAGGGAAGAGTTTGCTCAGGCTAATGTTGTTCACGTGCGTCGACTGTGGGATGTAAAACTAGAATTTCTTCTTCTTGATGCTTTGATACGAAGAATACTGTTGAACATGATTTGCTGCATTCTTGATATACATTGTTTCACCCGTTTAGAACCTCAATTCTTTCTATGTATTTGATTTCAAAAAACATTTGTACAAAGTAGAATATTGGTGGATAGCAAGCAGTATTTGCATCGATATTCTCAACTATTTGTCATTTGTTTTTATTTTATATTTTATTTATATTGCTAATGTTTATATTATTAGATTTCATATTTAATGTTTTATATTTTGAAATTATAATTTTCTATTTTAGGCATATTTAGATACTTTTAGAGACAACTTTGTCCTTTAAAAGTTGAGCATGACAAGCAACTACTCAACATTAAAAACAAATGACTTTAAATTGAAATATAGAGGATGACACTAAAACTAGTGCACAAGATGAAGGAAAAGAAATGCCATTGAGCTTATGTGGGTTATGCAACTGGCGGAAACTTCTCTTCCAAGGCTTCGCCATGATTGGTTTTTCTTTGTCCTGATATACCAAATATAAGGTGGGTGTGAAGAGAAACGTTGATAGTTCGAAAGAAAAAGTTTTGGCCGGCAGGCTTTATTGTTGGAAAGTTGGGAAAATTTTGAGTAAGGGCAGGAACAGAATCTCTTCTAATTATAAGATACTGAAATTACATTACTATGTTTGACTGCTTGAACACAACGTAATTAGTCGTGGCTCAAGGGTGTAGGAAACGCAAGCCACGGTTTGCTTCCCCAAGGCAAACTTAAAAAGTTAATTGAAACAAAAGTTGGGTAAAATTAGGATATCCCCACTTCCAATAGAAACAGAAGAAAGTTGGAATAGTAAGTAGAGCATACAACTTAATAAAACCCCATGGCCAATGGCATAGGGGCCATGTTGAAGCTCCAAAAATAGCCACGTAATCATTAAAAATCCCCTCCCCTTCTGCCCCAAACACTGAAACCCAAATTTACACTTGCACCAATATGAAACCATCAATCCATTTAGAAACCATATAAAAAGAATCGCCATCTTGACAAAAGACTCAAAATTGTTCCCAATCAACTTCAAAACCAAAACTGGTGCCATCATTTTAGAATCCACGATAAAAATAACCTAATTCCCTACATTTGACAGGATTCATAAGAAGTCACAAGTTAAGAGAAACCAAGGGCATAAACCCCCAGTAAGACATCTACAATTTACACTCTTAATAGACCATAAATTTCTCATAAAATTTTAATACAGAAATAGACAATATTCTTGATGATATCCCCTGCCACTGACAAACCACTCAATCTTGAAAAAAGGAAGACCAACAAAAGCACTAGGGCAGGAAAGAGGAGGCCTCTCACTTTGCACCCAATGAAGGGAATTGGTTAACATCTGCTATCGCCGGGGCTGCAGCATTGTTCACATTGTTTCCTCGACTATATCCTCCTCTTTGACCACGGCCGCGTCCCCGACCACGGCCACCAGGGCCATAGTAATTTTCACCTTCTGCAGGCTTCAGAAACTCATTTATGCTGAGGGCCTACATATTAGGAACAATAAAATTATTATGTAAAATATTTACTATTGACCATGTATGTATGTATTGATAGGACATACAACTTGATTGGATATTCAATTACTACTCTAAGATCCAATTTAACATATAAAAGTAGGTTGATCTGCAGGTTTAAAAGCTTCATTTACAGTTCACCTACTATGTTCCTTGGGGATTGGTCTTGGTTTTGATATATTATTCAATTATATTACTGGAAAGCAGAATTAAGCCGAAGAAATTAAAATAAAAGGGAAGTCCGCTACAAATTCCATAACCATATGTACGAATAACAAACCAAGATTTGAAGCCCTCAAGCGCACTGGAACTTAGTTCTAGAATAAACAAAGAAATTACCACTGGAAAAGAATTAGTTGACATTCCAAGATTATTGAAAATGAAACAAGCAATCTTTAATCAAGTACTCAAAAGTTGAAGCAGAAGCGACCAAAAGTGAGGACATCGCATTAGGGTTAGGCCTTGGAAGGGGATCGTCAAGAAATTTGATAACCTCTCAAAACAATATTGATCAAAAATAGAATCAGTTATGGTGTTAAATTTTGACATGACTTTTGCTGAGCAAACCTGAATTTTTATAGATGGAAAATCTAATACTACTATGAATTTACAATGGTGCAACCATAAAAACTCATGGACACTGATATTGCATGTGACAAGATGAAGGATATACATCATTTTTCTACCGCTGCTAGTCAGACGCAATTTTTTGTTTTTAAAAAAACTTAATTCGGCTAAAAAAATTCCCAGGATGCGAGATGATCTTTGTACATTGTTGTTGTTGAGTATTGGGTCATACAGTAAGGATGGTTTATGTGGAATTATTGAAGGTATTATCATGTTGAGCACTACACATTTTTTAGTAGAAAGAATTCGTTAGGCATCATCAATAAAATACTGGGGCATGCAAGTGTTCATAAATCTGTGATACTCTTGATTTTGAACACAAAAAGTAGATAGATATTGTAATACTGTGTGACCAGTGTTCTAAAAATCGGCCTAGGCATGGGACTAGGCGGGGAGGCGGGGAGGCGGGCCAGGCGTGAAAGGCGGGGCCTAGGGGGATTTTTTTTAATTACCACCAAAATCAGATTTTGATGTATTTATTTTTCTAATGATTTATCATATTCTTAATACAGGTTATAGCATATCAAATCACAACAAGAAGTGAACAAGATCAAGTCAAAATGGATAATTTTATTATAGTTGTAATTGTTTGAACTTGAACCAACTTCAAATTATATAGATGATGATACATTTGTAATATTTAATTTAATTCAATATAATTCTTAAATTTATGTTTAGTTTCTTAAGTTTTAATATTGAATTGAATTCTTAAAATTTTAAATTTTATTATTTAATATCAATTGTGTTTATGAATAAAACTATTAAACTAATACGTTAAAGATATGTTAGTCATACTTAGTATATGGCATTTGTCATTTTCTTTAAGTCCTCAATTTTGAATATTACATAAATAAAAATAATTTTATAATTAATAATATCAAATGTCTCACTCAATAAACTTCACACTAATTTTTAAAAATAATATTTATTTAAATTTATAAGAGAGAAGAAATAAGTATATAATTATATATATAAAGATAATACTTACTAATTACTACTTACTAGTTACTAGTAACACTAATTCTATAATTTAATTATTTCAAGCAATGAATATATATATATATATATTATAATATAATATAATATATTCTTAAATTTATGTTTAATTTCTTAAGTTTTAATATTAAATTGAATTCTTAAAATTTAAATTTTATTATTTAATAACAATCTTGTTTATGAATAAAAGTATAAAACTAATAGCCTAATACGTTAAAGATATGTTAACCATACTTAGCATATGGTATTTGTCATTTCCTTTTATCCTCAATTTTGAAGATTACACAAATAAAAATAATTTCATAACTAATAATATCAAATGTCTCATTCAATAAAATTCACACTAATTTTTAAAAATAACATTTATTTAAGTAGTAACACTAATTCTATAATTTAATTATTTCATGTAATGAATATATATATATATATATATATATATTAATTCTTAAATTTATGTTTTGTTTCTTAAGTTATAATATTGAATTGAATTCTTAAAATTTTAAATTTTATTATTTAATAACAATCTTGTTTAGGAATAAAACTAATACGTTAAAAATATGTTAGTGAGTTAGTCATACTTAGCATATGGTATTTGTTATTTTTTAAAATCATCAATTTTGAAGCTTACACAAATAAAAATAATTTCATAATTAATAATATCAAATATATCATTCAATAAACTTCACACTAATTTTTAAAAATAACATTTATTTAAATTTTTTAGAGAAAAGAAGTATATATATGAAGATATGTTAAATTTTAACAATCTTATATTTTGTGTATATTCTTGAAATTTGAAATTTGTGTATATTCTTGAAATTTTAAATTTGTGTATATTCTTAAAATTTTAAATTTGTGTATATTCTTAAAATTTTAAATTTTATTATTTAATAACAATCTTATATTTTTATTTATTAATAAAACTAATACATTAAAGATATGTTAACAGTTAGCCATACACCATACTTAGTATAAGTGTATAATCTGTATAACTATATATTATATAATATTTGTCATTTTCTTTAAGTCCTTAATTTTAAAAATTACACAAAACTAATTTTGTAATTAATAATATCAAATTTCTCATTCAAATAAACTTCACACTAATTTTTTAAAAATACATTTATTTATATTTAAATAACATTTATTTACAATTTTTAATAAAAAATCAACAATACTATCAACTATCTAGTATATATTAACTAGTAAGTGGTTGTGGTTTATTAAGTAAAATCTAATATAAATATATAATTTTTTTATTTTTTTTTAATTATTTTTTTCATTTTTTGTAGATTCATACAAAGAAGAGGAATAGACTAGATGCAACAAGGTTGAACAATCTAGTCTATGTCCAATTTAATACAAGGCTTAACAAAAAAAAAAGGGGGAGAAAGATATGAAAGTAGATGTGCTACTAGCAAGTGATGCTTCAAAAGCACAAGGATGGATTGTTGAAGGTGGTGGTGATGATGAAGTTGAGGGTTGTTCAGGCCTTACTTGGGAGACGGTTGATGAAGCATCCGAAGCGGAAAGCGTGCTAGAGCCTAGGAGAAGAAGTAGAAATGTTGGGAGTAAGAGAACTTCATGAAGAAGATTTTTTATCTGATGATGACACGAAGGAAGAGGGAGATGAGGAGTATGAGTAGGGATATGGAGAAGAAGAGTTAGAGATATAGAGGGATATGGGGATGAAGACTATTAGTTTGAATTTTGAACAATTGTGTGTTTGTCTAAACTTTAAAATTGGCTATATAGATGTGTTTAAACTTTAAACAAATGCCTTTATTATCTTTATTATAGATTGTTTTGCTTTATATTATTGTTTTGTTAGAATAATGTAAGATAAAATATTAAAATTGACTTGCAATAAAAAAATCCCAGGCGCTAGACCCCCCTGGCCGCCCAACTCCCGTCTAGCACCTTTTAAAACCTTGTGTGTGACATATTAACTATATGGGTAAACAAAATCATATAAAACTAATGGTTATTCCAAGGTGCATAAAGTTTGAGAGATGCCAAATGCAACAATTTCCCAGATTTTTTCCTATTAGATGTTCCAGATATAGAGTTGTAATAGCTTAAAGGAACCAAATAGAAACACCACTAAAATAAGTATACCTTTTTGGCTCTCTCCTCTTTCTCAGCAGCCTCTTTACGCTTATCCTTGTCAGATCCCTAACACAATCATATAATTCAGTTAATCATTAGGCTATTCATACAGTAAAATAGTATTGTTCATAAATTCTATTCTACAAGTACAAAAAATGCTCACCAATTTAACAAATATTTCCTCATCATTCTTCTTGCTTGAAAGAAGCTGCATGGATTCAAAATCTTTATCCAAGCCAACCTTCCTTTCCTCAGATTTAAGAGCCAGTAAGGTCTTCCTCTTCTCTTCAAGTACTTTCTCATACTCCTCCAGAGTCATTTCCTATGATAAAAAAGTATATTTCAGCCATTAATTACATTAATGAAATACTTGGGAAATCATCCCATCTATTTTTAGGCCAGATGATTATAGAAAAAAGTTTCATGATGTAATTAACATAAAAAGTTGAGGTCATTGTATTACTGAAACATGTTTTAACTATCTTTCTAAAATTGATTCCCCTCTTCCACAATTTCCCAATTACAAAAGAGAGTAAATAGGATGGCCATAAAACTATCTCAAGACAGAAATAGTTTCTCTCCAGATTTGCACTGAACTTGACAAATTATTGACGTGTGCTCAGCTAAAAAAGAAAGCAATATCAGTGACATCATCTAAATGTTCTGCTTTGGCCAAGAGTTGGACATTCACCTTATCTTCAGGCTCCTCTTCTGGCTCGGCCACAGGATTCTCCTTGTTGATATCCCCACCATCTTCCTGCCCCAATTTCTTTTCAGTATCAACATTCTTCTCACCATCATTAACCGGCTCTTCAGTCTCCCTAAATAAGAGCATGAGATCAACTATTTAAAGAATAACATCCTACAAAGAATTATATTTATTAAACAAATCTAGAAGTCCATATCCAAAGTTAAAGAGTTTAAAACAGGGTCCTAACGGCGCAATATCATCAGTGGGAGTTCCCCAGTTCCCCTGACCAGCACCATCGCGTTTCATGAACTCATTTCTGCAACAACACAATATATATTGTGGAATCAGATACATAGAATCGTGATATTATACACATAAAACTTTATTTGTATAATCAATGAAAAAAAACTAACCCCCTGCTAGTCCCACTATGGCGTTCAAATACCCTTCGGGAGCGTTCCCCTTCTGCAACGTCTCCATTAGAAAAAACCCCGCGGCGACCACCACGAGGAGCCCCGCGAGGTCCACCGTATCCTCGTCTTTCAGAGGACTTGTCTAAATCACCTTCTTCAGGTTGTCGGTCCCCTCCAGAATAGCTGTTGCTGCTGCCGAATGAGTTCACATTATCGGCCGAATCTCGACTAAAGCGTCCACCGCGACCACGACCAGTTCCACGTCCACCAGTACGACCTCCACCACGCTGGCCATCAGTCCTGGCCTCCCCAACTATTCACAAAAATAATCATGATAAGATAAATACAAATAATCATGGATACAAGACATTCTTTTCTCTATGAGATAAATCACACATTAAAACATACAAGGATCTTTTCTTATATGATATCAGTTGAAAACAGATATTGTGCCTGGTGAGCTTGAATGTACCAGTAATGATGGTAGATGTAAATGGAAGATTACGCAACTAGTATACCACAAGAGAACCACATTTGCGCAACTGGCAACAAAGCATTTAAGAAAAAGAGAGGAAAACCAAACAGTACACAAAACAATTATGACAACACATACTCACATATCAATACATATAGCTGTATAAAGACCTAAACCTACTTAACACACATAAACCACACAGCATTTCACTTTTTCAGTCGTTTTTTGTGAGTTGTGTTAAGTGGTTAGGTCACAAATGAGACAAACAGCACATATTCTTCCATTTTGGATTAGTTCTTTTGTACAATGAATAGGGTTTTTTTTTGGGGGGGTGTTGATCAAGTTTAAAACCCCTATGCGGCTTGTATTCATGGAGCTTGCATAATCATATCCATTTCTAACCAAAAACACAAATAGCCAGAGAAACTTCAACTGAAGCTAGAAAGGAAAGATAATTTGTAAAAAAATCTTCCACTGTATCAGAAAACTATTAGCATATGCATATATGTTCCATCTAAAGGATGCTTTAAAGTTAGATGAATGGAATTTAAAAGGATTAAGCTGATATACAACGAAATACTTGCCATTTTCAGCAATCTATCAAAAATACTTGGATCCTTAGCTTTTATCATGTTATGTATAGATAAAGATTTCATATTAAGCTTCATTGCACTACATTTTTATAGACACCCAACAAGAGATGTACATATATACCGGTAAAAATACATATATATCAAAACTTATTTCTCTTCGAGCGGAATAAGGAAACGAGAAGAATTTTACCAGCCTGGGAAGGAGGGAGAGGCTTGGAGGGAAGCTTAGCAGACTTAGCCGGCTGAGCTGCAGCAGCTTGAGTTGAAGCTGGGGATTTCTTGACCGGCGGAGGGAGCTTCTGAACAAGCTGGCTCAGGTCATCGTTATCATCATCAACGAGAAGATCAAAAGGGTTTGTGGTCGCCATTTCGTTACAGCTGAATAAATAACTGATATAGCTCTAGCTTAATAAAGAGTATAAGCAACCACAAAACCCTAGTTCTTATTCAATTCCATGGCTAGATCTGATTAATCTTTTATTTTCGATAGAAATAGGGCACGGAGAGTGTGTGAAGTAGAGAAATGGTGGCTTGGAAAACCCTAAGCGCGGCAGAGGGAGAAATAGCGAACCTAATTTTATAAACCCTACTGGGTGGTGTTACTGTGAGGGCTGGTTCAGTGTATCAACTGTGTGTAGGCTTATTGTGTAGCCAATCCAACCCACTAAGAACATATATTTTGAGGCAGTGAATGGGCCAGGCCCAAGTGGCAAAGTACATATTAGTTTCCTCCAATTATTGTAAAATAAATATGGAAGACAAGACTTATTTTATTTGTGGAGTAAAATCTGAAAGATAGTATACCGTTAGAGTTGTACTTGGACATGTCAATCCAATCTAACTATACAAAACACAACTGTTTTTAAAAAAAATTAATTTCCCGCCCAAGCTATTAAAAGATCAGACCGTTAAAAAGTTGAGATAAATCTGACCGTTGAAAATAGGATTCAAGCTAGAAATTTCATTACCCAAGGGTTCCAAGGCGGCAGTCTCATCGATTTCGTTCACATTTCCTGGCCAAAGAAAGATCTTTTTCAAGTTCAATCTGAGTGTCATCAACATCGCTAGAAATCCAATTTGAGTTAAGATCGGTCTAAGGCTACTGATTCGAGACAAAGAAGTTCTCCCAATCATCTAATCCAGGTCCAAGACCGAATCTTTGGGAGCTTCCAGGTCCAACAGTTGAAATGGGTTGGAACTCCGCGGCCCACACGGAAACACGGAAGGGGTTCAAACTTCAGTCGCTTCTTCTTCGTTCTCTCCACCCTAAAACAAAGGTTACTGTTGATTTCTTGCTTGCTTCTTCTTTAAATCTTCAAATCTTTGTTGATTTTTGTTTGCTTCTTCTTCATTCTCTCCACCGTAAAACACGGAAATAAGGGTTTCTTCTTCATTCCCTTTTGCTTGCTTCTTCTTCTTCAAATCTTTGTTGATTTTTTTAAAAAACCTTTTGTGATGTTAAGGTGGGAAGTCATAAACCCACAAGGGTTTTTGTGGGTTTTGTTAGATCTAATTGTCAAGTTTCCACAACTTCCAAACCTTCATCAAAATCCTCTTAATTCTGGTTGGAACTAATGAAGGCATTAAAGAATTGAAGTTGCAAGCTAACGTGTGAAGCCATAAATTGGTAGCAAGCTAACGTGGGAAGCCTACTCTTTTGTAAGGTAAGCCATGTATTTGGTTAATTTTATGGAAATTGAAAGTTTACATAATGATTGTTATTCTGAAATTGATGTGCTTGGTCGAGAAACTATGTGTTGTCAAGGACTTCTATGAATTTTTTTGGCTAGAACCATGCCTAAACTTCTATGAATTCTAAAATTATAGGCTATGCCCTTATGGTGTTTGAAAATTTGTCCCAAAGAGGTCAACATGTGTAAAAATTGAAAGTTACTCAATGATTAGGACTAGGTAATATTTATAGATGTGTTATGATGTAAACCAAGTTGGTTAGGTAAATCAAACGGAGTTTAAAATCAATTTTATGAAGTTTGAATCAAATTGGATTCAATGAAAATCTGTGGTGACAGGGCATTTTCAAACCCCTGTAATTATCGTTTAAATGCTCTTTTTGGCTATGTTATATTTTTATAAAATACTATGAAGTACCATCTAGAATATATTAAAAATGGGACTCAATCGGATGTGTGGATCTCAAGTTACAAAATTGCCAAGTAGGTGAGGGAAAAAATCCAAACTGCAGAATGGGCCACCTTGAGATTCAAACAACTTTTCATCCTTCATCATTTGGACAATTTTTTGGGCAAAACCTTGCATTACTATCTGCAAACACCAAAAAGCACTTAAATAACTCATAAAAAAACTATGAATACTGCGCATAGTAATAGAGAAAATAAATAGAGAGAGAAATTATACTTTTAGAAAGTAATAGAAATGTTGTCATTGTACTCTGCTTTGAAGACATACTAAAAGATTGCGAGTATGAGAGAGAGATGGAGAACCTTGAAAGGTTCATTATCTGCTCAAGTCGATGCTCGAACATACTTCAACCAAACGGAAATCCCTATGGTGAAAAATATGCAATCACATTATTGAACATAAAATAGCAAAACCCCCATTACATCAAACTATATAGAAAAATGGGTATAAGTATTTACTACCCAAAATTCCACTTTGCACAAATATAAGGTCCAATGCGAAGATGTAAATATAGCCCTGCTTTCTGGACCATCTTAACGAACCAAACCAAATCATATCTTCCCTCAAAGTTATACTATAAACCCACAAATTAAAACCCATCAATACATAGAACCAGTTACATAATCTGGAGAAAATACTTAGAATATTAAAGAAAATAGGGGAAATAAAATAGGGTATTTCTCCCTCTGTCCCAAAAGGAGAGGCATATTAAGATCTGTAAATAATACACTTAAAGCATAATTTTATCAAATGGAAACCTTAACATGCCCAAAAACAAAAAGAAATTAGGCCCTCATTTTGGGACATAGGGGTTTTTAGCCAAAGCAAGATACTTACATTGCCAGCTGAAGGTTCATGAACTTTCCAAAACACATATGTATCAATAGCATCCAATCTGCCATCTTTAGCCTTCTGTATAAGATCTTTCCACATCTGCATAATTCCCATTTCAATTTTTTTTTATCATTTTACAAGAAAATACATTTTCCCAAGAAACTCGAGAATAAGAAAAAGGAAATAAGAAAAGAAGTTGGGTACTTCATGGGTGCTTCTTGGGTAATGAATGGAGCCTGAGAAAAGAATTACTCTTTGTCCATCGATGATCAGAGCCTTCCTATCGTATGTGACACCGCATCATCACATTATTTGAATGCTGCGATATTAATGAGACTGCAGAGCAAAATCTGCTTGGAAATTGAATAACATTGCATATCCTCTTTCATTTCTAGATACAGAGAGAGTTTCTTTTGGTTAGTGGAGAGAGAAATATAATATATATATCTATCTATACAAAATAGATAGATATAGTTAATACTTAATTCAAAATATAAGATACTAACAAACGAAGGCCATGAGATAAAATTCATATTGAATTTTTTCGTTTTTCCAAAGCATGCTGCTATATGATGTAAATGAGGGTAAGTTGGGGTCGAAAAATTGTGTATAACCAACATATTTATGGAGTTCAACTTTTACGGGAAGCAATCAAATGATCAAGTTGGAAATGTTTAACACAACAAAGCAGGCAATTTCATGTTATAGCAAATTAATTCTAGTAGTGGTGTTACGGTTAATGAGTCAACCTACCTATTTTTGCAAGTCGATTCACCCACTTTGGTATATATATATTGTTTATGCTATTTTTACGGTTAATGAGTTAATTTCATGCTAATTTGATAGCTTAGGTATATATATTGTTTTGCAAATGAGTAAGGCTGGTAAGTTGGGTTAGTCTTAAAAATCAGTTTGTATGTATATAATTTTGAAAATTAGGATCTTGCTCATATTATATGTTGGAGTTATGATTGATTGTGATAGAAGACTTGCATGCTCCATATATTAAAGTTTGAAAGTTGGAGTTTTTGAAATCAATTAGTTTACTTAACATGTCTCTTTACATGTTATCTGTTACAAATTTTTAGCTTTCTTTTTTTTTTCTGCATTAATCATTTTATTGAATTTTTTTAGCGAAATGTTTCTTTTTTTTCTTTATTTTAAGAGAATTGTAGAAATCTGCATTAAACGAGTAATGAATATTTGTTTTCTTTTCATTTTTTTTACTTTAATACTTCTTTCTTTTTTGGGTGGGTTTATTTGCTCATTTTGTTTTAATTGAAGGTAAGAAGGTAAAAGTAGTTATTTGTAAATTTTATCTGAGGCATCTATCTCTCTTTAGAAAAAAAAGGAAAAATCTCAGGTTGTTGCTCATTCATATATCTTTGTATGTGTATTGTGTATATACATTAGGACCATATTTTTAGAGTTTGTTTTCTGTTGTGATTTTTGCTATAATTGACTCATGGCTCATTGCCTCAGTTATAATTGACTCATGACTCAAACTGCCTCACGTTAATAATGTTAATTAATATCTTATTATTTACTGTATGTATACAAATGGTAAAGTGACAAACAAGACAGTCAAGTAAAGTTTTCATAAATTATCTAAAGAAAAAAGGCAAACATTTCTATACCTCAGAACTTGAATCCTACTTACAACCCATACCTAACAACAGAAAATGCATTATATAGTACACACTTTAGCCAACCCACTTCCACTCACCTAATTTACCAAAAAAAAACTTCAGATTAACTATACTAAGATGTAGCAGCTACTTTCCTAAATTTTCATGGCATAATCAACTATTCAACTAACTTTGTTAAATACATGAAACAGAAATACATCAGACACTTCAGTGTTGGACTTTGGATACTGACTCTTCAATTAAGTTTTATGGCAACTTTTTATCACATAATTCCTTGATATGAAAACAGGCAGACTTGCAAATAAAAAAAGGGACAGGTAGGCATAAGTTTCAGATGTGGAGTGTATTGATTTGATAAAACTGAAGGCCACAACTAATAAAAACAGAACAGTGTTGGCTTAGGAAGAATTTGAGCTGGAGTTGGTGGTTTGTGTATGGCTTTGTATACTTCATAATAAATATGAAACATGAGAAGAAAAGAAGAATTGTGTTTCATCCTCTCAAGAGTTGGACTACATATGAAAATCACAATCACAAATCCACAAATAAACGCTAATAATGGATAGAAAGCCTAATATGAGTATGAAATCCTCTCCTAAGACCTCCATAATATAATACAATTCGAACATGACCTGAAGAAGAAAAAGTATCACAATTATACTTTTGTTTGATTTTGTTTTTTGAAGTGATGATTTGTTGTGAGGTTGTGGATTACTTTCTTGAATCTAATTGAAATTTTTATGTTTTTAGTTCAGATTCAGATTATCTAATTGAATCTAATTGAAAATTTAAGGACTTTATAGAAGTAGTGGATATCCTATCACTTTGTTGGGTTTTAGCTCTTTGAGATTTGGTGGGTTACCGATGCTACTATTATTGGTTTTAATTTAGAGGTTCAATCTCATTTTCAGATTATTATTATTATTTATCATAAATCTCAGGTGTTATTTTACTGTGGGTGATATAAGCTATTCTTCAGTGTATTTATTTATTATTACTAATTTTTGTCTAATTTATAGTGGTGCCTTGGAGTATATATTTTATGGGATACCGAAATCATGTATGTTGATGGAAAATTAGAGCATTATGTTTTTTGTCTCATTCTCAAGAAATGGTATTCTCGACTACCCCTGTCTTATAGTACAAACTTATTTGCTACGGTTTGAATGGAACCATTTACATGTCTTTAAATGAAAATCTAAAGATGACCCCCGAATAACAAAATGGTGTATTTTAGTAGTGTCTTAAATTTCTAAATAGTTCATTCAAAATGAGATATTTACCAACCAAAATCTATCTATAATGTAAATGGTTCTATTCAAATTGAGGGAAAAAATTAACAGGTTCTATATTATTGATAAGCATGCACATGGAATTATTACATGTGTGTGTATTTACTAGGAGGAAATGGTGTTCTAAAGATGAGGGAATAAGACGGATGAAGGATATAATTATAATTTATTAAACTTGAGGTTAACTCTTATATTTGTTATTTTGATTATTTTTGTCAAGACACTAGGAGGCATAGGTGATGTGATGTCTATGGTTCTGGAGAGAGTGATGTCTCTTACATCCCATTCTTTGATGTTTATTTATTAGTTTCCATGCCAACTATTTATAATTTAATCATGAAATTATATATGCGTAGACATTCTTTTTGTAAACAACTCATGTAGCATAGGTAAATCTTTATGCTTTTAAAGTTTTGTGTTTATTGGTTCCAAACCCTGTACTTGGGTTTACCTTAGGTTTTGTAGGAAACTCAAAATAATAGTGAGGAATAATAACCTTTATATGCCTAAGTATAATGACTGTTTTGAAATAAATTTTAAAACACACAAATTAAACACAAACATTCAAAGTTTACACTGCTTGCAGCTTGCAACTTCAACTTTATAAAAATATAACATAGCCAAAAAGAGCATTTAAACGATAATTACAGGGGCTTGAAAATGCACCGTCACCACAGATTTTCATTGAATCCAATTTGATTCAAACTTCATAAAATTGATTTTAAACTCCGTTTGATTTACCTAACCAACTTGGGTTACATCATAACACATCTATAAATATTACCTAGTCCTAATCATTGAGTAATTTTTAATTTTTACACATGTTGACCTCTTTGGGACAAATTTTCAAACACCCTAAGGGCATAGCCTATAATTTCAGAATTCATAGAAGTTTAGGCATGGTTCTAGCCAAAAAAATTCATTGAAGTCTTTGACAACACATAGTTTCCCGACCAAGCACATCAATTTCAGAATAACAATCATTATGTAAACTTTCAATTTCCATAAAATTAACCAAATACATGGCTTACCTTATAAAAGATTAGGCTTCCCACGTTAGCTTGCAACTTCAATTCTTTAATGCCTTCATTAGTTCCAACCGAAATTAAGAGGATTTTGATGTAGGTTTGGAAGTTGTAGAAACTTGACAATTAGATATAACAAAACCCATAAAAACCCTTGTGGGTTTATGGCTTCCCACCTTAACAGCACAAAAGGTTTTTTAAAAAAATCAACAAAGATTTGAAGAAAAAGAAGCAAACAAAAGGGAATGAAGAAGAAGAAGAAACCCTTGTTTCCATGTTTTACGGTGGAGAGAATGAAAAAGAAGAAGAATGAAGAAGAAGCAAACAAAAATCAACAAAGATTTGAAGATTTGAAGAAGAAACAAACAAGAAATCAAAAGTAACCTTTGTTTTAGGGTAGAGAGAACGAAGAAGAAGCGACTGAAGTTTGAACCCCTTCCGTGTTTCCGTGTGGGCCGCGGAGTTCCAACCCATTTCAGCTGTTGGACCTAGAAGCTCCCAAAGATTCGGTCTTGGACCTGGATTAGATGATTGGGAGAGCTTCACATTCGAATATGTAGCCTTAGACCGGTCTTCGCACGGTGGATTTCAATGATGTCGGCGACATTCCGTTGAGCTTGAAAAAGATGCTGCTGGCCGGAAATGTGAACGAAATCGATGAGACTGCCGCCTTAGAACCCCCGGGTAATGAAATTTCTAGCTTGAATCCTATTTTCAACGGTCAGATTTATCCCAACTTTTTAACGGTCCGATCTTTTAATAGCTTGGGCGGGAATTTTTTTTTTTTTAAAAACAGTTGTGTTTTGTATAGTTAGATTCAAAATTATTATTACATTTGTCCCAAAAATACTTGAGTATTGGTAACATCAGTAAGAGTATAAGGATTTCTCATGTGAGTCTTTTCTTTAAAGTATTGTTACACAAACTGTGACGCCCCCAAAATAGGTATACATCACCCATTCTGAGTTGTCAATACATGGTACAGAAACAACTACAACTTTATTATTACAACAGTAAAACTGTAAGTTTGAATACAAATATTATCTTCTAGACAATATATATACTCAAATAAATCCTCATCACATTTATTGATACATTAATTTACAAAAATGGTGAGGACTACTAAACAACTCTCTCTAAAACCTTCATTCCATACCCTACACTGCATTTCGCTTATATTCTCGCCTCCAGAGAAGAAAAATGGAACAAAAAGGAAAAGGGTGTTTCAACTAGCCCAAAGTAAAGAATATTATGACTAAGATAATATACAACAAATTATCATTAGTTTTCAACAGGAAAAATCTAATAGAATACAATAGACAACAAATTTTAAATCAATATTCGCAATGAAATAATAATTCATTAGAAGAGTTAAGTAGAGAATGCAAACTACTATCTTCTATGTATGAATTTAAAAGTTCATCGCTCATCTTTTATCCCCGTAACATCAATCAATATATATCCGAATCAAATATTCATCTTTGCACTCTGTGCAAAAGATATTCATCAGTGGGTCATGTTCATCTAAACACTGCTCATCTTTGCACTACGGCCAAAGATATTCTTCAGAAATCATTCATCTTTGCACTACTGTGCCAAAGATATTCCATAATATCATCATTTAAGATCAAGATGATGAAAATATTTTAAAAAAAAGGAATCCAAGTGAAACAAAATGACAAGGATTAAGGATTAAGGATTCAGTACTTTGTTTTATCCATGTTCAAAAATACCTCAAAAATAATCATAGTGGTGTAAAATTCAAGAATGATCAAAACATGGATACAATCAAAGCTAGTATCCGTAATAGATATTTTGGACAAAAAGAAGAAATTTCATTTTTCTATGAATAGTCCAGATTCGTGAATAAGATCAGATATCGTGAATAAAGGTCAGAGTATCATGAATAGTAACTCCGACACCAAAAGATAGAAATTTCACAAAAAACATCTTCACGCTTCATGAATAGTACTGCGTGAATAGTAACTTCGTGAATAAGTAACTCATGAATAAGTAACTCGTGAATAGTAACTCCCGAATAAGAACTCATGAATAGTAACTCGTGAATAAGAACTCATGAATAAGAACTCATGAATAAGAACCCGAGCATGGAAAAGTTCCAAATTTGATAAAAGTTTCAACCAATATTTCAAAGATAATGATATTGAAGAAATAATATCATTTGAGAAGAAAATAACATCCCTTACCTCGAAAGATTAAGATTTAAATTTGGAATACCGTATATAGTCTTCAAAGGAACTCAGACCGCCTAACAATACTCAAAGTATACTCAAAATACTCACAAGAATACGCTCGATAATATAGAGAGAGAAAACTTCAGCTTCGGTGTGATTTTCAATTCTAACCTAAAGCTTATTTATTTATAGGGAAAATGCTTAGAACATCAAAGCGTAAAATTTAATAAAATATTAATATATATTATAAATTTCTACGCCAACCTTCCAAGAACTGAATTCAGCTCATTCAACACACATGTAACACACCATAATGAAAAAAATGTTTTTGTTATTTAAAATATTTTAAACTTCCAAAATCAATTATTTCGGAGCTTCGGAACTTCAATAATTTATAATAAATAGCCCTTTTATCAGAAAATTCAAATCTTGCGAGTTTTGATAGGAAATTCAATTCTCTACAACTTTGCAGAAGAAAATTTTTCCCAATTCCAAATGTAAATTGAATGAAATCCATAAACAGGCGATTTTACAAGCTATAATCAAATTTCAAATAATAAATGGGGTCCACCGACATGTTTAACATGTTTTAAACATTTATTGCAACAAAAATAATCTTCCTCCTCGTATACTCATATATCCCACATTCGTTGTAAAAATATCACCATTATTATATTATTAAAATATAATAATATATTTAAAAGAATTATTTTATCGTAAAAAGATAAAATTTCAATTTTCAACAATTGTCACATTAAAAATTTCTCCATTTATATCCACATAAAATCAATATTTTTCTCATCATATGAATTAATAATTAATTATTCACAAATAATATTACGTAATCACAATATGACAACTGTGCAGTTCCAGTGAAAGAGGGCTTTCCAATAAGAATTTCTCCTTACTACAAGCCTTGCAATTAGGTGACCAAACCTCTCCTTAGATAGAACTTTCTAGACATTGCCAATAATGTTATCTAATAATATTATTCAGATAATATGAATTATTGCTTCGATAAAGAAAAATAATTGTGTAATGACAATTATCAAACAACAAAGAATATAAATTATCAACGCAGTAATTATGAAATCAATAAAATATCGAATAAGAATTATCGTAACCATTATTGAGTAGTGCCTTCTTACGTAAGAATCAATAATTGGTGCAATACCGTGTGCTACTGTGTTTTAACCACCGAGTATTTTAACAGTATTAACGGTAACAACTACGCCGTTATTTTTAAACAACTTATATTTGTCGTTTTCTTCATCCAATCGCTTTCCATTATGGGGCCCACACATGGCTGCGCCGTCGTACGAATATTCCACAACAATACGAATATTCCACAACCAAACGAATATTCCCCGACAACAATGAATATTTTATAACCACTTGCTTATTTTGAAATATTTGCGTATTTTACCCCTAACTATCCACATTAATCAAATCAACCCTTACTATTTCAAAATAATAAATAGAGAAAATTAAATTTCATTAATAATAAGTTGGGGTCTTACAACCTCCCTCCTTATGAAATTTCGTCCTCGAAATTGACGACGACGTACTGTGTGTTTGAAAAGGTGAGGATACCTCGCTTTCATTTCGCCGTTTCCAATTCTGTGTCATTTCCTCTATAGCATGATTCCTCCACAGAACTTTAACTTGTGGTATGAATTTTCTGCGCCAGTAGGACATGCTCCTTCCTATCCAAGATCTTAACAGTATCTCCTCACACGTTAAGTCTTGGCTATTTCGTCCGATTTCTAACTCTATAACGTGGTTCGGGTCTTTCACATATTTACTGAAGTACGAGATATGTGAAACAAATTATGAACACGAGACATACTTTTGAGGTAACGTAAGTCTATAGGCTACATTTCCTACTCGGTCAAGAATTTGAAATGGACCAATAAATCGTGGATTGAGCTTTCTCTCTTCCCAAATCTTGTAACTCCCTTCCATGGAGCAACTCGCAACAATACATGATCCCCTACACTAAATTCCACGTCTTTTCGATGAAGATCCGCATAACTCTTTTGTCGATCTTGTGCCGTTTGTATACGTTGTCGAATCATTTGAATCTTTTCGGTGAGTCATACGTATCTTAACTTTCGGGTCCCAACAATGTTGCTTCACCCACCTCATCCCAACATATTGGAAGCGACATTTTCGTCCATATAATGCTTGAATGGAGCCACACCTATACTTGCTCGATAAGCTGTTGTTGTAGGAGAATTCCACCAATGGTAAATACTTATCCCAACCGCCCTTGAAGTCTCAGGATACTGAGTCTTAATAGATCTTCAAGAGTTTGAATAGTCCTCTCTCGATTGTCCGTCCGTTTGAGGATGGTATGCAGAACTAAATCGTAAATCTGCGCTCCATAGCTTTTTGCAAGCTAACCCAAAATCTTGAAGTGAATCTTGGGTCACGATCCGAAACTATGGATCTTGGCATGCCATGCAACCTCACAATCTCATTCACGCATATACTAGCAAGACGTTCAAGGAATAAGTCTCCGTGACGGCAAGAAATGAGCGGACTTGGTTAATCTATCAACAATAACCCAAATAGCATTGATGCCTTGAGAAACCGTAGGAAGACCCGCAGAATTTAAATCCATGGTAATATGTTCCCACTTCCATTTCGGAATCTCAAGTGGTTGCAACGGACCCTTAGGTACTAGATGCTCGCCTTTACACGTTGACAAGTTAAACACATCGAGATAAACTTTGCAATCTCTCTCTTCATATTGTTCCACCAAAATGTATGTCAAGATCACGATACATTTTAGTACTTCCAGGATGGATTGCAAATGGTGTATTGTGTGCCTCCATCATAATCTTGTACTTCAAATCGTAGTCGTTAGAACACAAAGTCTAGAGTGGACTCAAGTATATTCCTTCTTCATCAATTCTCGCCTTAATAGCTCCTTCTTGTACTTTCTTCTTTATACGCGCATCACTCCGGCCTGGCTCGAACAACCTTAACTTTTTCTATTAAAGTTGGCTCTACGTATACTTGACATCATCGCACTCGTTCCTCAAGATATGATCTTTCTACTCAACGCGCTACCACAACGTTCGCTTTTCCGGGATGGTATTGAATAGTGTGGTCGTAGTCTTCAATAGCTCAAGCCAATGTCGCCGCCGCATGTTGAGTTCTTTTTGAGTGAAGAAATATTTAAGGCTTTTATGGTCCGAATATATCTCCACTTTCTCCCCATATAGATAGTGCCTCCATATCTTTAGCTTGAAAACGACTGCCGCTAACTCTAGATCATGAGTAGGATAATTCCTCTCATACTCTTTTAAGTTATCGCGAGGCATAGGCTATGACTTTCCCACGTTGCATGAGAACACATCCTAACCCTTTGCTTGAAGCATCATCAGAGATAACAAATCCATCCGAACCGGATGGTATTGTTAGAACAGTGCCGAAATAAGTCTCCTCTTAAGCTCTTGGAAACTCTTCTCGCATTCTTCGCTCCAAACGAATTTTGTATCCTTCCGAGTTAATTTGGGTTAATGGAGTAGCGATTCAAGAAAACCCTTCCACGAATCTCCGATAATAACCAATTTAAGCCCAAAAACTACGACTTGACCACCGACTTTCATTGCTTTCTAACTCAGTATTGCTTCAATCCTCATGGGATCAACAGATACTCCATGTTTCGACACCACGTGCCCAAGGAATGCTACTTCCTCAAGCCGTAACTCGCATTTCTTCAATTTGGCATATAGTTTGTTTTCACGAAGCCTTTGGAGTACCGGCTTCAAAATGGTGCTCATGATCTTCACGACTTTTGGAATATATGAGGATGTCATCAATAAAAACAACAACGAATCGATCCAAATATTCCTTGAATACTCGGTTCATCATATCCATGAAAGTCGCAGGAGCATTAGTCAATCCGAAAGACATGACTAAGAATTCATAATGCCCGCATCGAGTTCTAAAAGGCAGACTTTGGAATATCCTCGCCTAATCTTCAAATTGATGATATCCGAAATCTAAGATCAATTTTGAAAAGAATTGTGCCCTGCTCAGAATCGGTCAAACAAGTCATCAATACGAGGTAGAGGATACCTATTCTTGATGGTGACATGGTTCAATTCCGATAGTCAATACAAAGTCGCATACTCCCGTCTTTCTTCTTTACTGTAATAAAACAGGAGCACCCCAAGGAGATGTACTAGATTTAATGAAACCGATGTCCAACAATTCTCGTAGTTGGACCTTTAACTCTGAAGTTCAATAGGAGCCATTCGATATGGGGTTTTAGAAATGGGCTTTTGTACGAGTTCAAGATCAATAAAGAATTCAACTTCACGCTCGGGGCAACCGGAAGTTTTTTTCAGAAATACGCCAGAAAGTCAATAACAACAGAATATTATTCAAATTTGGCGTGTCTTTATTCAAATCCATAACATGGGCTAAGAAAGCTTGACATCCGTTTTTCAATAAACGAATAGCTTTATGATTAGATATGACAAATGATTGATTTTAATGGTTTAGTTGCTTGAATTGCATAACAACAGGTTGGTTAGGAATATGAAAACTAACAACCTTATTTAAAACAATCAATTTTGGCATGATGAGTAGTTAACCAATCAATCCCTAAAATCACATCAAAAGCAAGTATCTTTAAAGAGATAAGGTCAACGGGTAAGGTAATGGTGCCAACTTGAATCAAACAAGATTTATAAACAGTGGATGTGATGAAAGTTTCTCCTAACGGAGTTTCCACCGATAAGTCAAAGTCTAATTTCTCCGAGTCAAGTTTAAACGTTGAGCACAAGCGGAGAGATAAATGAATGGGTAAAGACCCAGATCAAGTAAGGTATAAACTTCGCAAGAATTTATAAATAGCTTACCCGTGATCACCTCGTTTGGGTTCTCGATTTTGACCGACCACAACAAACGCTTCTTCCGGAATCGTTGACTTTGACTTTTCGGGACGATCTTTTGAGTCACCGTCCCCATTGAACTAGGTTTCATTCATGTACAATCTCGAGCGATATGTCCTTCCTTTCCACAATTATAGCATACCTTGAACTGTTGTGGGCGGTTTGATCGATATGTCCCTCTTTTCAGATTTGTAGCATATATAATGGGTGGTCGTTTCTCCTCCTTCGAACCCGATTCTTGTCGCGAGACCGCTGCCTTCATACGGTCGTTGTTAAATCTCCTCTTTTTAAAATCTCCTCCTGACTCGCTTCTTCTATTTTCATGGCTATGATTACCACCAGAGTGGTTACCATTTTTGTCCGTCTGTTTCTTTCTCCGTTGGTTATCATTATTACATTGATCGCTATCTCGCAGTACGATCCTCGGTTATGGTCCCTCGGTTGAACATACTCGTTATCTCGCTCTAACAATCGAGCCTTGTTAACAACATCCCGAATAGAGAGAAAATTTATGAGAAATGAGATATTGTCAGTATCCGGTTTCAAACCTCTAAGAAACATCCGCCATACGCTCCTCATTCTCCACCAAATGAGGTGCAAACTCGGATAACTCGCAAACTTTGCCTCGTCATCGAGACACCGTCATGTTGTTTTGTTCTAATCGATGAACTCCACTTCCTTTCATACGATTTAACATTTTCGGGAAAGTATTTGTAATTAAATAGTTTCAAACGCTCCCAAGACATGCCGAGTGCGGCTAGATGGGTATGCTTCACAGACTCCACCAAAGATCGCCGCCAAATCACGTAACATAAAGGTGGCGAATGGAACCTTCGTTCCTCCGTGCATCCCAAGACATCGAATATCTTGGTAATTTACTTGACCCATGTTTTTTCTTTATGATCGGATCCGCTTTCCTTAAATTCTGGTGGTCCCAACTCTTTGAATCGCTTGGTTGTGACAACCCGTGAATTGCTATCATTTCCTCCTCAGATTTTGAACACGAGTCTCCTCGTCTCGATTTTGCATAAACCGCAAAAAGCTTCTAAACATCCCCTCGCTCATCATCCGCTTTCATTGGTGTTGTTCACGGGAGGAACATTGCCACTGCTGCACGTTCTCCTCGTTGGTGAGTACAGCGTCTGCACGGTCTCATTTCCATTGTTAATATTCTCATCGACATTCTCAAATACTGTCATAAAAACAAGGGTTAATTAAGGAAATCAATATATCACATAATATCCTTATATACTTGACCTAACTAAAAAAATAAGCTTAGGTAGGACACACTCTAGCGAAGGATTTACTCGTTTCTCCCTCCTAGTTCTATTCCCCGATCTCCGCCAGAGATCATATCCCTAAGCTCGATACCAACCGTGACGCCCCAAAATAGGTATACATCACCCATTCGAGTTGTCGATACGGTACATGTAAAAACTACAACTTTATTATTACAACAAGAAATCAGTAAGTTTGAATACAAATATTATCTTCTAGACAATATCTATACTCAAATAAATCCTCATCACATTTATTGATACATTAATTTACAAAATGGTGAGGACTACTAAACAACTCTCTCTAAAACCTTCATTCCATACCCCGACTGCATCGCTTATATTTCGCCTCCGAGAAGAAAAATGGAACAAAAAGGAAAAGGGTGAGCTCAACTAGCCCAAAGAAAGAATATTATGACTAAGATAATATACAACAAATTATTGTTAGTCTTCAACAGGGAAAAAATCTAATAGGATACAATAAACAACAAATTTTAAATCAATATTAGAAGTGGAAATAATAATTCATTAGAAGAGTTAAGTAGAGAATGCAAACTACTATCTTCTATGTATGAATTTAAAAGTTCATCGCTCATCTTTTATCCCCTGTAACATCAATCAATATATATATCCGAATCAAATATTCATCTTTGCACTATGTGCCAAAGATATTCATCATTGGTCATGTTCATCTAAACACTGCTCATCTTTGCACTACGGGCCAAAGATATTCTTCAGAAATCATTCATCTTTGCACTATGTGCCAAAGATATTCCATAATATCATCATTTAAGATGAAGATGATGAAAAATATTTTAAAAAAAAGGAATCCAAATGAAACAAAAAATGACAAGGATTAAGGATTAAGGATTCGTACTTTGTTTTATCCATGTTCAAAATACCTCAAAAATAATCATAGTGGTGTAAAATTCAAGAATGATCAAAACATGGATACAATCAAAGCTAGTATCCGAATAGATATTTTGGATAAAAAGAAGAAATTTCATTTTTAAATTGAATAGTCCCGATTCGTGAATAAGATCAGATATCGTGAATAATAGTCAGTGTATCATTGAATAGTAATCTGACACCAAAAGATAGAAATTTCTAAAAAACATCTTCACGCTTCATGAATAGTACTCGTGAATAGTAACTCGTGAATAATAACTCATGAATAGAACTCGTGAATAAGAACTCGTGAATAACTAACTCATGAATAAGAATCGTGAATAAGAACTCATGAATAAGTAACCCCTAAGCATGGAAAAGTTTCAAATTTGATAAAAAGTTTCAACCAATATTTTAGCATAATGATATTGAAGAAATAATATCATTTGAGAAGAAAATAACATCCTTACCTTGAAAGATTAAGACTTAAATGGAATACGGAGTATAAGGTTATAGTCTTTGAAGGAAGACCGCCTAACAATACTCAAAGTATACTCAAAATACTCACAAGAATACGCTCGATAATATAGAGAGAGAAAACTTCAGTTTCTGGTGTGATTTTCAATTCTAACCTAAGCACCCTATTTATAGGAAAATGCTTAGAACATCAAAGCAGAAAATTTAATAAAATATTAATATATATTATAAATTTCCTACGCCAACCTTCCAAGAACTGAATTCAGCTCATTCAACACACATGTGTAACACACCATAATGAAAAAAACGTTTTTGTTATTTAAAATATTTTAAACTTCCAAAAATCAATTATTTCGGAGCTTCGAAACTTCAATAATTCATAATAAATAGCCCTTTTATCAGAAAATTCAAATCTCACGAGTTTTTATAGGAAATTCAATTCTCTACAACTTTCTGTAAGAAAATTTTTCCGAATTCCAAATGTAAATTGACCGAAATCCATAAACGGGAGATTTTACATGTTTATAATCAAATTTTAGTCAATAAATGGGGTCCGCGACATGTTTAACATGTTTTAAACATTTATTGCAACAAAAATACTCTTCCTCCTCGTATACTCATATATCCCACATTCGTTGTAAAAATATCACCATTATTATATTATTAAAATATAATAATATATTTAAATGAATTATTTTATCAGAAAAAGATAAAATTTCAATTTTCAACAATTGTCACATTAAAAATTTTCTCCATCTATATCCACATAAAATCAATATTTTTCTCATCATATGAATTAATAATTAATTATTCACAAATAATATTACAGAATCACAATATTGACAACCAGACAGTTCCCAAGAAAGAGGGGGCTTTCCAATAAGAATTTCTCCTTACTGGCGCGCAATTAGGTGACCAAACCTCTCCTTAGACAGAACTTTCTAGACATTGCCAATAATGTTATCTAATAATATTATTCAGATAATATGAATTATTGCTTCGATAAAGAAAAATACTGTGTAATGACAATTATCAAACAACAAAGAATATAAATTATCAACGCAACAATTATTAAATCAATAAAATATCGAATAAGAAATTATCGTAACCATTATTGAGTAGTGCCTTCACGTAAGAATCAATAATTGGTGCAATACCTGTGCTATCGTGTTTTAACCACCCAGTATTTTAACAAAGATTAACTGCAGAATAACTACGCCTAGTTATTTTTAAACAACTTATATTTGTCGTTTCTTCATCCAATCGCTTTTCAGTTATGGGCCCACACATGGTCGCGCTACTGTCGCATTTAATATTCCCCGACAAAGATTTAATATTCCACGACCAAAACTAATATTCCCAAACAACAATGAATATTTTATAACCACTTGCTTATTTTTGAAATTTTATGATTTTACCCCTAACTATCCACATTAATCAAATCAACCCTTACTATTTCAAAATAATAAATAGAGAAAATTAAATTTCATTAATAATAAGTTGGGGTCTTACACAAACACCCACACACATTACACAATATTTACAACTATTCCTTTAGAAGATTCATTTTGAAAACTTCTTTTGAAAGATTATTTTATTATTTCAAAATTATTTTGAAACTTTACTCCAATTCATTTTATACATTGCATCAATTTATTTTACAAATACCATTAAGTCAATTTTTGACAATTTTACAAGATACAAATTAGTGTGCACTATAAAACTTATATGTGATAGTTACTGATTTAATTATAAATACATATAAGTTGGCCAATTACAAAAAAAAACGGATTCTATCCACGTGTTAAGGTAAGAGAGATTATTTTTTTCGTACTCCTAAATTTAAACTTTCTATGATAAGAAATTATTATTCGTTTCTACAGCCCTTAACATTAAACGGTGAAAATTTATGAAATAGTAATTTGTTAAAATTTCTTTAATAATTTGTGTTTCATCTAATAGCTTTTGACTTGAACTTTCATATTGAATTTTAACTGTTATATTTGAACTGTGAACTTTTGGACTGTGAAAATTTTGGACTTTAAACTTTATATTCAGGCTATGAATGTTTTGACGTGAACTCAAACTCTATTTGGATTGTAAATATTTTAGACTATTAAATATTTTATTGAACCGTGAACTTTACCGTTGAATTTCTTATCTATGAATCTTGGACAATACATTTGAACTTAAATTTATTATGATATTCTGTATATCATATTGATAATTTAAACATTATAATACTATGAACAAAGTAAATTATTCCTTATAAAACATACATAAATTGTAGATCTCTAATATTAATTCATTGTTTAATTATTATTATTTCTATTTATTTTTTGTTATTTGTATTAACTATCATAACTCAAGTTGTTGTGAATGTCTTTGGTCTGGGTTCAAAAATAATATGATTGTTGAGGGTTTTTAGCATGTGTGATAAAGATACGTGCTGAAAGTTCTCATTGGTCTATGTGCAAAGAAGAACGGTTGTTTGACATGATCATGACCATTGGTGTTATCGATGATAGAGTCCAAATGATGAATTTTAATTTGGAGAAAATATTATACATTATTGTCTATTTGACTTTCCTAATGAATTACTTATTCTGTTACAAGTTACTCGTTAAAAATTTATGATGTCTAATATTTTCTAAACCTCTGATTTAATCACTGTTGAAGGATAAAGATAATTTTATTTTCTGTTATCTTAGTTATGAATTATGATATCCATTATTGGGCTATTCCAGCTCACTATTTTGTTTTCTAATTCCTTTTTGAAAATGAGAATGTAGTCGGGGCTAGCCGAAAAAACAGAGAATTGAAGTAATGGTCTAAATTAGTAGTTGTAGTATTTCTCATCAAGTTGTAGAATAGTGTACCAATAATTATAATGATTACTTAGTACGTATATTACTGTGCGATACACGATGTTATAATAATTATAATTACGAGTTAATGTTGTATTTTGTATTTTGACAATTTAAATTGGGCTGAGTAAACTCCAATTTAGTAACGTCATATAAGGAACTTCTCCACTTAGTATAAACTAATTTTAAGTCGAACATAATATTAGAGTTGAGGTCTTCTCCCATTCATATTCATGTGTACTAACAATGCAAATTTCACCATAATATAATCATTATTATCATCACAACATATTATTGTGACACCATCTAAAAGAAACATATTATCTAGCTACTAGTAGTGTTAATATGTGGGGTAGAGTTATGTGTTATTTTAAATTAATAATATCAATTTTATGATTTTTGTTGTTGAAAATTATGACTTTTTAAAAATTATTGATAATCTTATATTTTAAAATCGAGAAAATATAATTTTTCTTATAAATATAAATATTAAATATACCACCAATTCATAAAATAATCAAAAGAAGTACTCATTATAAAATACTCAGAATATGTATCCTCACATTCACATATCATACAGTAAGATATAAATATGATTATTGACCATAACAATTCATACTATCAGTTATGTCCCAAATTCCCAATTGACAATTGGTTTGGGCCTCTAGTCTTTGTATTAGCTTTAGGATTAGGTATGTGTAGTTAGCAGCTATGAACAGGGATTGTGCAATTCGGTAGGATTGGGCTTGTAACAAAATTTCGGTTGGTCTCACATATCAAGGCATCCAGACCAATACAGTTTTAAATTTTCTTTCTTGTATTCAGATATTTCATCAAATATGGTAATAGAAATAGTTAAAATTTTCAATTGTGTGACTAGTCATTTGGTAATATACCCCAACTTATTTCTAGCAACAGTTACACATCACAGTAAAAAAAAATTAACCTACAAGAAAAGATGAAACTTAATGCAATGGAAACAATAATACTACATTCGTTCTAAAATTAGAGATTTTTTTTTTAATTTTTTAAAGTCAATTCATAAAATTTTAAAAATCAAAATTGATATAATTTCGTTCAAGTTTTAGAAATAACAAATATGATAATTAGTAGTACTTTATAGTTAGTTTACAATTCTTATATTTGTTTGTATTAAACCTAAATAACTTCATATCAATTTTGAATTTTATGATTTCGCAGAGTGATTCAAAAAAGTAAAAATGTATCTCTAATTTTGAAAAGTAATATATAACATTAAATCAATACCTACTGTTTTGAATTGTTCATATTTAACAAATAGAGTTTTATAGAGGATGCAAGCAATAAAAAAATAAGTGGAGTATAATTATCTCGCTTGTGATTTAGTTATATATATTAATAATAGTCAATTCAATTTAGCAGAAGGGAAGCATTTTACAGTGTTAAAGTACACTTCCAGGAAGGTGTACATTAGATCGGGTCGAATTTTTTATTTTTTATTTTTATTACTCTCTCCGTTTCCCAAAACTAGTCCCGCTTAATTTTTTTGCAAATATATTAACAATATATATATATTTTAGTTCCATGTATCACTTAATATTAATAAATTGTTAGTTTAGTAATGAAGTCTAATAATAAAATTATTAAAGTAGTAACAAACTTGAACAAATTGTATTAATGATTTATATTAGATTATTTTTATGTTTTTTTTTGACAAACTGAAAAATGGAGGGAGTATTATGAGTAACATTTTAGCTATTTTTTTGCTTGTTGAAGTTATTGTTGATTTTAATATTTTATTTTCAGTCATAGAGGAACAAAGAATAATTAAATCCAAAAAAGCCGGAGAAACGGAAAGGTCAAATTTAGAAGTCAATTCCAACATAGACTATATATGGCCGAAAGCAATTCAACAGTAATTCTTTTTTTTTTTTTTATTCTTTTCCGTTTTTTGGAAAACAAGAAACTGTTGACAATTTTATTTATTTATTCACCAACCAACCCAATTCAGGTTTATTCATGATATCCGTTCAATTTTTGTTTCATAGCTGCGTGTCAAAACAATCCACTGAAATTTTGAGATGACGACAACTCCAACAAATTTCACATCAACATGCATGGAGATTATTTATTTCTTATCAGCAAAGGATTAGGTTTCAGCCTTTTGAAGCCCGCCCGCAGTTCATTTTATGTTGCATATATGTCAAATAATTGCGTCGCTGGTATTAACGCTAAAAATTTATCGAGAAAACTAAGTGAAAGATGTAATATTGGAGAGGGTTCTAATTGATAAAAAGGGTATAAAGTGTCATTTTTTCTGAGACATTAATAAAGAGGCTTTCTTTTACAAAAGGAATGATAGATTTATGTTCTTCTTGATATAATGATATTGAATAATTAGAGAGCATGAATTTGGGTGGTTTTGATAAATTTAGTAATGTGAAATAGCAGAAAATAAATTGGAAAACAAATTAAGGTGGAGTAATTAATTAAGAGACGAGAAAGAGGCCAGGGTACATTCAACTTGGAGTTTATACTAGAAGTATATTTACTCAGTTTTACCCATAAAATTAAAGGGTATCTGTCTATGTTCCTAAAATTACATAAATATTTTTAAGATGGACTTGGCAAGCAACTAGACATATGCAGAATATCCCTTTTGGGATTCAAGCTCAATGCCTTTGCCTTACTTGTATACAACTTTTTCACATTTGAGTTTTGTTCATCTAATAACTTCACTAAACTTCTCTTTGCATTCGCTCTAAACGGACAATTTGATGCTAAGAAACCATCAACCAAATGCAGATAGGCCTCCAAATCATGGCAACATGCAACATCCGCATTCGGCTTCAAAAAAGGCGACATCTTTGTATCCACACGTAATTCTGTCCCGACGTGCGAATACGCCCACGGCATGTTGTTGTCGAGCACGTTTAGCACACCGGCAGCAGCAGATTCTCTGAGCTTTTTGTCGAGCTCTTCGCTCACAAACATACCCGGAACCCTAGTGATCACATCTTGTGAGTTTACTATACGCAACACCTTAACATCTTTTGAATTTAAACGATTGGCAAACCCTCGGTTACCCACGCGTGGGCCGCCGAAGGAAAAAACAGCCACTGGTGGCATATTTGGGGCTGATGAGCTGAGCTCATCCGCCACCAATAAAGCCATGGCCCCACCGAGACTGTGCCCGGTTACGGTTATGCTTAGGGTTTCACCTTTGTACATGTCCATTAACCTATGAATTTCACTCACTACTGATTCAGATAGGCTTGGCATTTGAGCTCCAGCAGTCTTGTAGAGACTCAAGAAACCGCATTCAACTTTGGAAATGGATTGTCCATTGGGTCGATCTTCTTCACCTGGCATTTGAACAAGTAAATCCCTCATATTCTCTGCCCATTCTAGACACGTGGCAGTTCCACGAAGGGCGATCACGATATCCCTCCGTCCCATCCGTGCGATCTCTCTCTGATCCTCGCAAACAGCCACGTACCCGATACAACTGGACCGTTGGGTCATCCAGCCGAGATCCGGTGCCACATTATCCACCCACTTAGGCAAACCAACAGATGACGTGGCATAGAGGCTTTTGGTCACTCGGTACGCCCTGTCGGGTAATGCCACATGGCGTTCTGGAGGGGCAGCATTAGCCGACGTGGCCGGATCGGAGTGGAAACAATGGTAAGCTGCCTGAATAAATTCACCATACCTAACCACCTCTCTCCGCAGATTCTCGTCTAGCGGGTCAAGTAATCCGGCCCAATCGTTGCAGCCGTTGTATTCCCGCCAGCGGCTACCAAGAGTATTCCTGGGAGAATATTCAGCCGATTTTGATAACATCCGCCGGAGGCGGTTAAGATGGCGGGGAGATACTTCCTCAGCCGCCTTAAATTCTGGCCAAATTCTAGCCAAATTAAGTCCTTCCAAAAGACCTTTTCCTTTTTTCTCTTCAGGCAATGGAGTATCCACACCCATACCCGTATCTTCAAGAAATGGGTTGGGTGGGATGGGCTCAGCTTGCTTCTGAAGAAACTTTTCAAGATTGGATAAGTGCTTTCGGGTGAGCTTGGTGGATGAAATTGCTCTCACTGTATTAACTGAATTAACAATTCTAGATGAAGAGTGTAATGAGGATTTTGTACACTTGAAGCCAGCTCGCTTTACCGAAAAGGCGTTCAAGTTCTGTGCCGGAAGTATTAATCCGGTTTGCATGGTTAATTATATTTAGAGAGGAGTTTGAGAAAAATAAAATGAGAGAGAAAGAGAGTCAATGAGTTAATTGGGAAGAGAGAGAGAGAGAGAGGCAGCTCTTAGTTGGAACTGCACCAAGTGGGAATTAATGGATCGATTAGGGGTATATATAGAGTGGAGTGTTCATAAATGCCCTTGCATTATTATAATGAATCAATACTTGGAGTATAGTACAAGTATTAATGCAAAGGATATTGTGGAAATTCAACACCCCTGACCCGACCACTTCTTTCTTAATAATGCAAAGCATAGCCATCGTTGTCTGAAATGTCCGCGGGTGGACGCGATTTAATTGAACGAAATGAAATGACAAACAGCGTCCATAACTAAAATACTACTACATGTACAAATAAAGGATGTTTCCTACCACGTAGGTGTATAATTTTTTTTTTTTTTTTTTTTGACATGAGAATTTTTTCTTAAATAGTAAAATTTTGGAAGTTTTCTGACATATTAATTCTACCAAACTATCAACCTTTTAAAATATGGTTCAGACGGATTGGTCGTTAATTAATGCAGCTTTTCACTACGTACAATAGAAGATGTACTCTATAGTAGTATAACTTGTAATTATTAATTTAATAATTTTAGATCAGATATTTATTCCTCCTATTACAATTCCGATCCTTTAATATGTCTGCAATTACCTAATATACTCATGTTTTGTTTATTTTAAATAAAATGTTGGACCATATTAAAACTGAGTGAATGTCCGCGTGGTAGGTATAAGTTCATGTCCGATCACTGGACCACGACATGGTTCATCCTAGCTCCTAGCATTTTAATTTCAAGAGTTTTAGCCTATGATCATATATTTAAAAGTGACGTAGGGATTTTAAATTTTTAATCTAAAAAAATGTCTCAATAATCTCTCTTTATATTTTTACATATACTTTATTTACTGTTGAAGTTAGAACATAAATATGTATTTTTTAGTATTATTGGATAATCTCACACTCCACATAAGACAAAAATGATATTTCTCATGATTTTATATAGTGAAACTCCTTTATTAACACCAAATAAGGGTGAGTATGGTACCGTTTGAGATTCAAATCGCACACCAAACCACTTAATTGCGTTTTGATAAATCTAAAATTGCACATGAAATCGCTTGTAATTAGTGCGGTGCGGTTTCATGCAATTTAAATTAACAATTTAACATCACATAATATTAAATATCACTTTGATAACACACACAACCTTACTTATAATATTTTGTCTAAACAAAAGTTAAATATAATAGAGTAATATGATGTAAATTATTCAAGTAGAATATAATAGAGTAAACAAAAGTTAAATACAATATTTGTTGCTCTATTCTTAGTAACAATATGTTGTAATATTATTAGTAACAATATGTTGTAATGATTTATAAGTTACTCTACCATATTACAACATATTGTTATTAAGAGTAGCTCATTCATATTACAACATATTATTAACAAATATCATATTACAATAATTAATATTACAATCATAATACAAAGAGTCATAAAACATTATAGGCTACTCTACCAACATGGTGCAGTTTTGGTTTTCTGCGTGCAGTTTTGACTAGTAACCAAATTGGAACTGTAAATTTAGTTTTTCAACTCACCTAAAATCGTCACATATGCCGGACACGTTTATACGATTTGTGCGATTTCGATTTTAATTTGATTTCTTACTCACTCCTAACACCAAGTGTAACGTGAACTCAACCTCGTGACCTGTGGCACTTTAAACGCGCACTTAGCATTGTGGCGCACGTGACGACATGTGGCACGTGTGTGAGATCGGATGACTAAGATTAAATATTTTAATTTTATTTTTTAAACACTATAAATAGAGAATTTTGCCAATAACAATATTTATTCTTTTTCCTATATTTTCTGTTACCAAATTATAAGTCATAGTATTCTTTTAAGGAAAATCTTCAGTTTTGTTCTGCTGATTTTGTTTGTTTTATTTTTTACTGAAAGTGAATTGCTTGTAATTGAGTTGCAAACTCAAATCAAGTGGAGATAATTATCACTTTAAAGATAGTGTTTACACGTGTCAAAATCAAATCAAATCATTTTCTATTTTATATACAACTGTTCTAACATTTATTCCAAAAATTTGTTAAAACTTATAAAATAATATCATAAATTAGCTAATAAAATTAAAAATAAGTCTTTTCTAATTTGATGTAATCGGAAAGAGTATTATTTAACAATTGAAAATTATTCATTAGCATGTCACTCCTTTCAGTGCTACGGACAACCATGCAATTAATGTTGCATATTCCCATTTCCCACTTACTTCGTGCTCCTGTTAACATTATTCTTAAATCATATATAGCGTCCATAGTTAAAGTTGGTATAATTAAAATGAAAAAATCTTTGAGTTTCGTCACACCGGCCACACCATACCATATATAAAATCGTGTCATAATTCATAACACAAACAAAAGAAGTTGTTGGCTCCTTAATAATTACTGGAGGTGGAGGAAAAGAAGTTGTTGGCTCCTTAATAATTACTGGAGGGGGAAGCATATATATATATATATATATATATATATATATTTTCCTCTCTCTCTCTCTCTCTAAGGACAATATTTGTATATTCTAATAGGACACTAGCTAAGCATGGTCACTTTCGAAGGAATAAATATTTTATAAACCTTTTAATTGTAATTATAATACATTATATAGTAGCTAACTTTTTAAATAACAAACGTGGTTAGCGTTCACTAAAGAACATGTGACACGGCTAGACACGCGCTACCTACCTTGAAATCGCCGTGGCATTGCCTATTAAATTCTACATTTACTCAACATAGTCAAAACATATGCTCCCTCCTATTTTCGTTTTAAAATTATTTATTTTTTCGCTTATTGGGTCAGTTGAAATTGACAGGGCTCGAACTTGCTCGCAATTTCTGACGGTGTTCCGACCAATTGAACCAGAGAATTAAGGGAATTAAGGGTTCTAACAAAATTTTTGATTCTTTTTTATTCTTTCGTATCGAATATTTATGAAGGACAAATGAATTATATCATTTCATGGTATATTGATGAATTGCTGGGCTAAACTGAATTTGAACCAGCATAGACATAATGTCAATAAATTTAAAATCCGTTCCCATTAATCGTTCGAGCATCAACTCAAGAAGAATGATATTTTAACACAAAATAAATTTAAATCATTAAAAATTATAAAACAACTTTTCAATATTTTTATAATTAAAAATATTTTTTTGATAATTTATAATATTCATCAATGTATTGATTAACATTAAAGTAATATATGTCAAACCAAATGTGATAACTTAATGAAAAAAATATTTATCTCCCTTTACTTATAAGGTCATAAGTTTAAATCTACCCTTAAATAAAAATTAAAATTTAGCGACACTATAGATGAAAGATAAGTTTCACCTAAATTTTCCTCCTAATTTATATCAGTTTTAAAGAAATGAATCCTTATAATTAATGAATAATAACAATATAGGACTGCAATTAAAAAAAGTAATTTATGTCCATTTTAAATTTTAATTTTTTTCATATTACTTTTAAAAAATTAATAATAACCTTATATTTCGAAATCACTTGGTATTAATAAACGCAAAAATATCCAAAGTTTTCAGATAAAGGGAGACCACCGACCCACCTGGTCGGTGTTTTTTTTCCTACTTGGAGCCTAGAGGAGACGCGTGAAATTGCAACATATGATAGCACATGGATTGAGAGTTTCTTTGCACTTTTTAGCTGGGCTAATCTAATGGCATAGTAGTTATATTAAACAAGTTGTGTAATGCATGTCTATTTTGTTTATTAGTATGGTGGAATTAAGCCTATATATATATATATAGCGACGTATCGAATCGTTGTTCGGTCCGTCGTTAAAGAAAGATGAGTAACGTATGTTTGATAAGGGGTGAATTTAATATCCCGTATGTATATATGTATATGAGGTAGCGTGACCCACATAATCAAAGTCAACACTAAAATTTTAACTCGGTTGAGTAGGCCATCTGCAAAGCAAAGCAGGAGATCTTATGTTTAAATTTGTGTGTTTAATTTAAGTCAAAAATTAGTATAAAAAATAATAATAATCAAAGACAGAAAGTAGTTCAGTATTCTCAACAACTAATTGCGATGTTTTTTTTTTCAACTTGTAGATTAGTTAATTAATCGGACAGGGTGGTTCATGTTTCGGGTAACTTTTTTCACTGATACAGCACTAAAAAAATTTCTTTTTTGTCAAAATTTAATCACCCCAGAATTCGTATAGTAGATACAATCTATATCTGGGCATTTACAAGAAATTATGTGTTTTTGGCGTCCGACAGTGAAAAAATATTGTTTACATTCATTTTCTTGACTTCCTTGAAAGTTCAAATCTGACGTTAATCAAAAAGTTACTGATCCAGTTGAAAGTACACCTTCGATTTCAAAGATTATTGAATATCAAAATAATCTTGCGTGCTCCAGTTCTAGTTCTGATAATTAAATTTGCAATAAACATACAATATATATCCCTCCATGCTTGTCTTATTTAAGACTCTTTTTTCATGCAAATTTTGTTGTTAGGAATTCACAAATGAGTTAGTTAGAGACCAATATTTAGGGTTAAGTTGTCTAATTAATAATCCAAGTCAAATTCAGAATCCGAATTAAATCACATTATAATAAGATTTGATGCGCTTTTTCAATAATACTATCTTCTTGATTCATTTTAGTATACCAAGTGCACACCTAAAAAGATTATGACTAAAAGTATTAATTAGTAATAACAATTTGAGTCCTTATATAAGTTAATTGCATGCTTAAGAATTACAGCTGACATACTCTCCCCTTTCTATTATATAAGTCGTTTTAATTTTTTTTTTTTATAATTATATAAATAAACACATTTAAAAGGGATGAATATGTATAAATACCTAAAAATAATTTACCGTTCAATTTATAAATATTTCAGTTACAACTTATAACCGAACAGGTTAATCCAATCGATCTATTTTAGTATATGTTCTTCATATGTTATATATAATTGGACATCTAATCTCTGTCTGTTTTAGTGTATCTTCAAACACAAACTAAACCTGAATATGCATAATACTAAAGCAGATAAAAGAAAAGAGCAGAACATTAATCACACCAAGATTTTTACGTAGTTCAGCCCCTATCCTCTAATTTAGTGGCTTAATCCACGTCCAATACGAACTAGTATTGCAAACACTTTTTTATTAAAACTTAATATTCAATCTAGTGGCCTAATCTACGTCAAATACCAACTAGTATTGGAGACACATTTTTTTTTATTAAAACTTAATATTCAAAATATTACAGATCGAAAACTCTCTATACTACGAAGATCGATTCTGATTTGGACAACTCTGTCCCTTGCATCTCCGCAACTTCTCTCACCTCTGAGACCTTGATGCTTCCGTTGTACAAACTGAATATTACAAAGACCCTCAAGCCAACCTAGACTTATGTTTGGTTTACAAAAGATATGATATTGAAGTACAATGACTTTCCAATTAAATGAGAATTCAAGAGAGATACAAATAACTGGAATAAGACTCAGATAGATTTTAGGATGAACACAATGATAATTTTTAGCTTTAAGTCTTGTTGTACATTTTGCTGAGCATGATGAGCATAAATAGAATAGTCAGCAACGACTATTTTAATCTGTTAGCATGAACAGCTCAAAGAAGGATAACAATCTCAGTAATATGTTAGCTGTTGGGCCATAATACTTTAGACATGTTGAGGTGGGTCTTGAAAGTATTAGGTCGGTTCATTGGGCCAACCCATTTAGTGGATATTATCTTTATTTAGGGCCTAGCACAAGTATTGAAATTTGTAATGATTCAATGAATGACTAGATGAGTATGGTTCCACTTGGGCTTTTTAATGGGGTGTAGATTGGGGATAGAACTTTGGTGACATTTCGCATGGCATTAATGAGGATGGGACAAGGCTTTATTTCGGCTAAAGGTTGTGGGCCCGGGAAATCAGTCACATACAGGACCTTGGAGTATATGAGCAAGGATCACACACAATCTAGAGGTAACACTTAACTGATATTTTATCCCTCTCAATACACTAGATATTTTTATCCTCCATGGTTAACCTTGTGATCGCCCAGACTGACTCTCACGCCGGAGCTATCCCTCTACGGTCAGGCCGTCAAGCTTTTGGTGTTGACTTGTTGAAGCTGCGGGGATATCGGACGCGTCTTAGTGATTGGGGACGTGGAGAAAGATCTTGGCGTTAACATCAAGCGCCAGAAGAGAAATTTGAGTTCTAGTGTCCGAGTATTTTCAATCACAAAATTGTATGCTCTCACGCCGGAATCCATGGTGAAGAAGAGTAGAACGATTACTTCTAAAGGATAGTGATGACTATGACTTCGCTTCACACAATGAGTATATGTCAAGGATTGATTGGGTCCTTCAAAGAATGCTTTCATGCTGATGCATCGCCATAAGCGAGGTTTTCGGGGTTCTCGTTCGAGAACCCAAGGTGATGCTAGAAGAAGATTGATTTTCTTCGCCGTGAGAAGACTCGACCATGGTCGGAAAAGGATGAAGGCATCTTGCTTAGAATCTATCGCAAGTGGTCGATCGATGCATCGATCAAGTTAGAAAGAAGTCTACACTTTAAAGACATGTCTCAAGGCCGTCCTTGGGATCGAAGCGGACTCCAACAACCATTTTCTGATTGGTAGAAGAAGGGTATCATACTATTGGTCTTCGGATTATGGTCAAGCGAGTAGATGAAGACCCAACAACCATTTTCCTGATTGGTAGAAGAAGGGTATCCGCCTTATTGGTCTTCGGATTATGGTCAAGCGAGTAGATGAAGACACACATGTACCATTTTCCGATTGGTAGAAGAAGGGTATCCCATACTATTGGTCTTTGGGATTATGGTCGAAGCGAGTAGATGAAGACCCAATGACCATTTTCCCGATCGATGAAGAAGAAGGGTATCCAAACCTATTGGTCTTGGGATTATGGTCAAGCGAGTAGATGAAGACACAATGACCATTTTCCGATTGGTCGAAGAAGGGTATCCCATACTATTGGTCTTCTGGATTATGGTCGCAGAGTAGATGAAGACACAATGACCATTTTCCGATTGGTAGAAGAAGGGTATATCACCGCCCTATTAGTCTTGAGGATTATGGTCAAGGCAGACCCAAGCCGACTCACGAGAATCCACCGAGGGCACACCGCTCGTCTTTGGAGAGGCCCATCTAAAGCTGTAGGTTCGAATGGAAAACACCAGACTGTTTAGAAGAAACTTTGATGAGGTTTAAAGTCCAAATCGGCAGAAAGTTGTTTACCGATCTTTGGTACGTGGAAAGGGCCGAAGAATGCTAAGACGTTCCAGTGGACATCGGGCTGTGAAGACGCCTTCCAGGGAATAACGATCTATTTTTATTCGGTGCCTTTGTTGGTGAAGCCCGCTCCTGCTGAGCTATTGTATTTTTATCTGGCAGCTAGTTCGTTGGTAGTGGGAGCAGTTTTGGTGCAAGAAGTTGGGGGTAAGCAGCACCCGGTTTGATATATAAGCCGTGTCCTTAGGGATGAAGAAATAAGATGATGATAGTTATGGAGAAAGTCAAGAGTCAAACAAAACCGTCAAGATGCCAGTGAGAATCGAATTTTGGACTCATCTCCAACTATTAAGGAATTTTGGGCGCCGTCCGAAGCTGCAGATGGTCTTCGGAGGGTTCATGTGTCAGCTCAATAGTTCGATCTCACATCATCCACCAAAAGGCTATATTCGATTTTATCTCCTATACTTCTTGTTGTCTGGGGGGTAGTCATACTGGGTCCATTGCCTAAGGATCAGGTTAACAGACGCCAGCTCATGAGATCGAAGTTAAAAACATTCATGAGGGACTTCGGTAGCTCATCCATAGTCTGACAGGCACAGCAAATGCCACCTCGGTGTTAGGAGGTTCGGGAGGACTCGCTGACCATTCGATGGTAGCCTTTTCGGCAGGTGGTCCTTATGAGTTTGTCAGGCCCTTCGTGGTCGGCAAACGTCATTGGTGTTAGGAGGTTTGGGTGGACTCGACGACCATTCGATGGTAGCCTTTTAATAGGTGGTCCTTATGAGTTTGTCGGGCCCTTCGTGGTAGGCAAACGTCATTGGTGTTAGGAGGTTCGGTGGACTCATTGACCATTCGATGGTAGCCTTTTTTCGGCGGTGGTCCTTATGAGTTTGTCGGGCCCTTCGTGGTAGGCAAACGTCATTGGTGTTAGGAGGTTGGTGGACTCACCGACCATTCGATGGTAGCCTTTTCGGCGGTGGTCACTTAGACCTTGTCAGCCCTTCGTGGTAGCAAGTGTCATCTTTAAGACGTTGTCGAGCCTGCGTGGTAGGCAATTGTCGACACTTAGACCTTGTCGGGCCCCCTTCGTGGTAAGCAAGTGTCATCTTTAAGACGTTGTCGAGCCCTTCGTGGTAAGGCAATTGTCGACACTTAGACCTTGTCAGGCCCTTCGTGGTAGGCAAGTGTCATCCTTCAGACCTTGTCAGGCCCTTCGTGGTAGGCAAACGTTGTTCTTTAGACTTTGTCAGGCCCTTCGTGGTAGGCAAATGTCATCTTTTGGGTTTGTTAGGCCCTTCGTGGTAAACAAATTCTGTAAGACCCCGAAATTTTTTTAAATAAAATTTCCTTTATTTATTATTTTAAAATAGTAAGGGTTGATTTGATTAATGTGGATAGTTAAGGGTTAAATACGCAAATATTTCAAAATAAGCAAGTGGTTATAAAATATTCATTGTTGTCGGGGAATATTCGTTTGGTCGTGGAATATTAAAGACGGTCAAGAATATTAAATGCTGACCAAATGACCATGTGTGGGGCCCATAACGGAAAGCGATTGGATGAAGAAAACGACAAATATAAGTTGTTTTTAAATAACAGGCGTAGTTATTCTGAGTAATCTTGTTGGAATACCCGGTGGGTTAAAACACACTAATACGCGTTGTTGAACAAGAAGCACAGATTGCACCAATTATTGATTCTTACGTGAAGGCACTACTCAATAATGGTTACGATAATTCTTATTCGAGATTTTATTGAGTTAATAATTGTTTGCGTTGATATTTTATATCATTGTTTTTTGATAATTGTCATTACACAAGATTTTTCTTTATCGAAGCAATAATTCATATTATCTGAATAATATTATTAGATAACATTATTGGCAATGTCTAGAAAGTTACATCTAAGGAGAGGTTTGGTCACCTAATCAAGGCGCAAGAAGAAGAAATTCTTATTGGAAAGCCCCTCTTTCCTGGGCTGCACTGGTTGTCAATATTGTGATTACGTAATATTATTTGTGAATAATTAATTATTGATTTATATGATGAGAAAAATATTGATTTTATGTGGATATAGATGGAAAATTTTTAAAATGACAATTGTTGAAAATTAATATTTTATCTTTTACGATAAAATAATTCATTTAAATATATTATTTTAATAATATATTAACGGTGATATTTTTACAACGAATGTGGGATATATGAGTATACGAGGAGGAAGAGTATTTTTTGTTGCAATAAATGTTTAAAACATGTTAAACATGTCGTTGGACCCCATTTATTCGATGAAACTTGATTATAATTTGTAAAATTGCCCGTTTGTGGATTTCGGTCAATTTCTATTTGGAATTTGGAAAAACTTTCTTCTGCAAAGTTGTAGAGAATTGAATTTCCTATAAAACTCGCGAGATTCGAATTTTCTGATGAAAGGGCTATTTATTATGAATTATTGAAGTTCAAACTCAAAATAATTAATTTTGGAAGTTTAAAATAATTTAAATTACAAAAACGTTTTTCTTACTTTTTGAGAGGTGGGCTACATGTGTGGCTGATGGTTGAGTGTGCGTATGAGGATTTTGAAAAAATAATAATAATATTTAATAAATTTTCTGCTTTTGGTGTTCTACAAGCGATTTCTATAAATAGGTGCTTGGGTTAGAATTGAAAATCACACCGTAAGCCCAAGTTTTCTCTCTATATTATTGAGCGTATTCTTGTGAGTATTTTGAGTATACTTTGAGTATTGCTAATCGGTGCAAGTCCAAGTCATAGCCTATATCAGGTGTTTCAATTTGAAATCTTGATCTTTCGAGGTAAGAGATTTTTTTTTGTAATGATATTATTTCTTCAATATCATTATCTTTGAAATGTTGATCGATGTTTTATCAAATTTGGAACTTTTTCATGTCGGGGTTCTTATTCATGAGTTACTATTCACGAGTTACTATTCATGAATTACTATTTACTGATTCTTATTCACGAGTACTTATTTAATGAAGCGTGAAGATGATTTTTTTGTGGAATTTCTATCTTTTGGTGTCGAGTTACTTATTTACGACGTATCAAGACTATTCACGATATCGACACTATTCACGATATACTTGACTTATTCAATAGAAAAATAAAATTTCTTCTTTTCGTCCAAAATATCTATTACGGATACTAACTCGATTGTATCCATGTTTTGATCATTCTTGAATTTTACACCACTATGATTATTTTTGAGGTATTTTTGGACGTGGATAAAACCAAGTACGAATCCTTAATCCTTAATCCTTGTCATTTTGTTTTCTTTGGATTCGTTTCTTTAAAAAAAAAAAAATATTTTCATCATCCTCGGCCTTAAATGATGATATTATGGAATATCTTTGGCCTGTAGTGCAAAAGATGAATGATTTCTTAAGAATATCTTTGGCTCAGTAGTGCAAAGATGAATGATTTCTGAAGAATATCTTTGGCCCGTAGAGTAAAGATGAGCAGTGTTTAAATGAACATGATTAATCGATGAATATCTTTTTGGCGTAGTGCGAAAAAAGATGAATATTTGATTCAGATGTATATTGATTGATGTTACGAGGGATAAAAGATGAGCGATGAACTTTTAAATTCATACATGTAAGATAGTAGTTTGCATTCTCTACTTAACTCTTCTAATGAATTATTATTTCATTGCGAATATTGATTTAAAATTTGTTGTCTCATTGTATTCTATTATATTTTTCCTGTTGAAGACTAACGATAATTTGTTGTATATTATCTTAGTCATAATATTCTTTCTTCGAAAGCTAGTTAAGCTCACCCTTTTCCTTTTGTTCCATTTTTTCGTGGAGGCGAGAATATAGCGAGTACAAGTGGGGTATGGAATGAAGGTTTTAGAAAGGGTTGTTTAGTAGTCCTCACCATTTTTGTAAAATAATGTATCAATAAATGTGATGAGGATTTATTTGAGTATAGATATTATCAGAAGATAATATTTGTATTTAAACTCACAGTTTCTTGTTGTAATAATAAAGTTGTAGTTATTACGTACCATGTATTGACAACTCGAATAGGTGATGTATACCTATTTTGGGGCGCCATGATTGGTATCGAGCTTAGGGATATGATCTCTGCAAGCGGAGATCGGGGAATAGAAACTAGGAGGGAGAGCGAGTAAATCCTTCGCTAGTGTGTCCTACCTAAGCTTATTTGTTAGTTGGTCAATATATAGGGATATTATGTGATATATTGATTTCCTTAATTAACCCTTGTTTTATGGCGGTATTTGAGAATGTCGATTGAGAATATTAACAATGGAAATGAGACCGTGGAGATGCTGTACTACTCACCAACGAGGAGAAGCGATGCAACAGTGGAAATGTTCCTCCCGTGAACAACACCATTGAAAGCAGTGATGAACGAGGGGATGTTTAGAAGTTTTTTAGATTCATGCAAAATCGACGAGGAAACTCGTGTTCAAAATCTGAGGAGAAATGATAGCAATTCACGGGTTGTCGCCGACCAAGCGATTCAAAGAGTTGGGACCACGAATTTAAGGGAAAGCGATCCGATCATGGCGGAAACATGGGTCAAACAAATTACCAAGATATTCGATGTCTTGGGATGCACGGAGGAACAGAAGGTTCCATTCGCCACCTTTATGTTTAAAGTGGCGAGGCGAGATCACTCGGTGGGAGAATCATGAAGTGAAGCGTACCATCCGGCCGCACTTCAAGATGTCTTGGGAGGCGTTTGAAGCTATTTAATGATAAATACTTTTCCGAAAGTGTTCGCTATATGAAGGAAGTGGAGTTCATCAGATTAGAACAAAACAACAATAGCGTTGTCTCGAAGACGAGGCAAAGTTTGCAGAGTTATCGTGTTGCAGACCTCATTTGGTGGAGAATGAGGAGCATATATGACGCGGATGTTTCTTAGAGGTTTGAAACCCAAGATACGTCAAAAGATCTCATTCTCATAAATTTTCTCTTTATTCAGATGTTTGTAAATGTGGCTCAATTATTAGAAGCGAGATAACGAAATGCGGCCAATCGAGGGACCACAACGAGGATCGTACCGAGAGATAGCGATCAGCAGAATAATGATAACTGCGGAGAAAGAAAACAGACGGACAAAAATGGTTACCACTCTGGTGGTAATCATGGCCATGAAAATAGAAGAAGCGAGTCGGGAGGAGATTTTAAAAGAGGAGATTTAACAATGACCATGTGAAGACGACAGCATGTCTTAAAAGAATCGGTTCAGGAGGAGGAGAACGACCACCCATTATATGCTTCTAAATGCGGAAAAGAGGGACATATCGGTCAAACCGCCCAACAATGATTCAAGGTATGCTATAATTGTGGAAAGGAAGGACATATCGCTCGAGATTAGACGATGAATGAAACCTAGTTCAATGAGGACGGTGACTCAAAAGATCGTGTCGAGAAAAGTCAAAGTCAACGATTAGGAAAAGAGCGTTTGTTGTGATTTGGTCATAATGCGAGGAACCCAAACGAGGTGATCACGGGTAAGTTATTTATAAATTCTTGCGAAGTTTATACCTTACTTGATACCGGTGCTTTACCCATTCATTTATCTCTCGCGCATGTGCTCAACGTTTAAACTTGACTCCGGAGAAATTAGACTTTGACTATCTGTGGAAACTCCGTTAGGAGAAACTTTCATCACATCCAATCGTTTATAAATCTTGTTTGATTCAAGTTGGCACCATTACTCTTACCATTGACCTTATCTCTTTAAAGATACTTGCTTTTGATGTGATTTTAGGGATTGATTGGTTAACTACTCATCATGCCAAAATTGATTGTTTTCGTAAGGTTGTTAGTTTTCATATTCCTAACCAACCCTGTTATTTAATTCAAGCAACTAAACCATTAAAATCGATCACCGTCATATCTAATCATAAAGCTATTCGTTTATTAAAAAGCGGATGTCAAGCTTTCTTAGCCCATGTTATGGATTTGAATAAAGACACGTCAAATTTGAATAATATTCTGTTCATATTGACTTTCTGACGTATTTCGAAGAACTTCGGCCTACCCCGTAACGTGAAGTTGAATTCTTTATTGATCTTGAACCCGGTACAAAGCCTATTTCTAAAACCCCATATCGAATGGCTCCTATTAAACTTCGAGAGTTAAAGGTCCAACTTCTGAGGAATTGTTGGACATCGGTTTCATAAATCTAAGACATCTCCTTGGGGTGCTCTGTTTTATTTGTAAAGAAGAAAGGCGGGAGTATGCGACTTTTGTATTGACTATCGGGAATTGAACCATGTCACCATCAAGAATAGGTATCCTCTACCTCGTATTGATGACTTATTTGACCAATTTGCAAGGGCACAATTCTTTCGTAAATCGATCTTCGTTCGGATATCATCACCAAGATTAGAATCGAGGATATTCCAAAGGCGCCTTGCCGTAACCCCGGTATGGGCATTATGAATTCTTAGTCATGTCTTTCGGACTAACTAATGCTCCTCGCGGCTTTCATGGATATGATGAACCCAAAGTATTCAAGGAATATTTGGATCAATTCGTTGTTGTCATTATTGATGACATCCTCATATATTCCAAAAGCCGTGAAGATCATGAGCACCATTTGAAGTTGGTACTCCAAAGGCTTCGTGAAAACCAACTATATGCCAAATTGAAGAAATGCGAAGTTCGGCGAGGAAGTAGCATTCCTTGGGCACGTGGTGTCAAAACATGGAGTATCTGTTGATCCGCGAAGATTGAAGCAATACAAAGTGGGAGCAACCAAGGAAGTCGATTGATCAAGACGTAGCTTTTTGGGCTAGTGGTTATTATCGGAGATTCGTGGAAGGGTTTTCTCGAATCGCTACTCCATTAACTCGCCTAACTCGGAAGGATACAAAATTCGTTTGGAGTGAAGAATGCGAGAAGAGTTTCCAAGAGCTTAAGAGGAGACTTATTTTGCACCGTTCTAACAATACCATCCGGTTCGGATAGATTTGTTATCTCAAATGATGCTTCGTGCAAAGGGTTAGGATGTGTTCTCATGCAACGTGGGAAAGTCATAGCTTTATGCCTCGTGACAACTTAAAGTGTATGAGAGGAATTATCCTACCATGATCTAGAGTTAGCAAGTGATCGTTTTCCGCTTAAAAATATGGAGGCACTATCTATATGGGGAGAAAGTGGAGATATATTCGCACCATAAAAAGCCTTAAATATTTCTTCACTCAAAAGAACTCAACACGCGGCAATGACGTTGGCTCGAGCTATTGAAAGACTACGACCACACTATTCAATACCATCCTGAGTAAAGCGAACGTGGTAGTGGTGACGCATTGAGTAGAAGATCATATACGCGGAACGAAGTGCGATGATGTCAAGTATACGACAGAGCCAACTTTAATAGAAAAAGTTAAGGTCGCTCAAGCCACCAACCGAAATGATGCGTATGAAGAAGAAAGTACAAGAAGGAGCTATTCGAGCGAGAATTGATGAAGAAGGAATACTTGAGTCCACTCTAGACTTTGTGTTCCTAACGACTCGATTTGAAAGTACAAGATTATGATGGAGGCACACAATACGCCATTTGCAATCCATCCTGGAAGTACTAAAATGTATCGTGATCTTTGACATACATTTTGGTGGAACAATATGAAGAGAGAGATTGCAAAGTTTATCTCGATGTGTTTAACTTGCGGAAGATGTAAAGGCGGAGCATCTTGTACCTAAGGGTCCGTTGCAACCACTTGAGATTAGGAATGGAAGTGGGAACACATTACTATGGATTTCGTTACGGGTCTTCCTACGGTTTTCTCAAGGCATCAATGCTATTTGGGTTATTGTTGATAGATTAACCAAGTACGCTCATTTCTTGCCGATCACGGAGACTTATTCCCTTGAACGTCTTCTTTAGTATGTGCACGTGAATGAGATTGTGAGGTTGCATGGCATGCCCGTATCCATAGTTTTGGATCGTGACCCAAGATTCACTTCAAGATTTTGGGTTAGCTTGCAAAAAGCTATGGGCGCGGATTTGCGATTTAGTTCGGCATACCATCCCCAAACGGACGGACAATCAGAGAGGACTATTCAAACTCTTGAAGATTTATTAAGACTCTGTGTCCTAGACTTCAAGGCGGTTGGGATAAGTATTTACCATTGGTGGAATTCTCCCTACAACAACAGCTTATCGAGCAAGTATAGGTGTGGCTCCATTGAAGCATTATATGGACGAAAATGTCGTTCTCCAATATGTTGGGATGAGGTGGGTGAAGCAACATTGTTGGGACACGAAGTTAAGACGTATATGACTCACCGAAAAGATCCAAATGATTCGACAACGTATACAAAGCCGGCACAAGATCGACAAAAGAGTTATGCGGATCTTCATCGAAAGGACGTGGAATTTAATGTAGGGGATCATGTATTGTTGCGAAGTTGCTCCATGGAAGGGAGTTACAAGATTTGGGAAGAGGAAAGCTCAATCCACGATTTATTGGTCCATTTCAAATTCTTGACCGAGTAGGAAATGTAGCTTTATGACTTGCGTTAACTCCGAGTATGTCTCGTGTTCATAATGTGTTTCATATATCCGTACTTCAGTAAATATGTGAAAGACCCAACCACGTTATTGAGTTAGAACAGGACGAGAGATAGTCAAGACTTAACGTATTGAGGAGGTACTGCCAAGATCTTGGATAGGAAGGAGCATGTCCTACGCGCAAGAAAGGTCATACCACAAGTTAAAGTTTTGTGGAGGAATCATGCTATATAGAAATGACGGGAATTGGAAAGCGGAAATGAAAGCGAGGTATCCTCACCTTTTCAAACACCAGTCGTACGTACGCCAATTTCGAGGACGAAATTTCATAAGGAGGGAGGTTGTAAGACCGAATTTTTTTTAAATAAAATTTCCTTTATTTATTATTTTAAAATAGTAAGGGTTGATTTGATTAATGTGGATAGTTAAGGGTTAAATACATAAATATTTCAAAATAAGCAAGTGCTTATAAAATATTCATTGTTGTCCGGGAATATTCGTTTGGTCGTCGGAATATTAAATGCGATTTCCGGAATATTCGCATTTATTTGTAGCGACCCATGTGTGGGCCCCATAACGAAAAAAGCGATTGGATGAAGAAAACGACAAATATAAGTTGTTTTTAAATAACGGCGTAGTTATTACCGATTATCTTGTTGGAATACCGGTGGTTAAAACACACTAATACGCGTTGTTGAACAAGAAGACACCTGTGATTGCACCAATTATTGATTCTTACGTGAAAGAAGGCACTCACTAATAATGGTTACAGATTCGCTTTTGGTGTTCTAAGCAATTTCTATAAATAAGGTGCTTAGGTTAGAATTGAAAATCACACCGTAAAGCGAAGTTTCTCTCTATATTATCGAGCGTATTCTTCGTGAGTATTTTGAGTATACTTTGAGTATTGCTAGTCGGTGCAAGTCCAAGTCATAGCCTATATCCTGTTTCAAATTAGAAGCACCGATCTTTCGAGGTAAGGGATATTTTTTTTTGTAATGATATTATTTCTTCAATATCATTATCTTTGAAATGTTGATCTGAAGTTTTATCAAATTTGGAACTTTTTCGCTTGGGGTTCTTATTCATGAGTTATTATTCACGAAGTTACTATTCATGAATTACTATTCACGAGTTACTATTCACGCAGTACTATTCATGAAGCGTGAAGATGTTTTTGTGGAATTTCTATCTTTGGTG